>OX451739.1:1241765563-1242966763 GCA_948472305.1 Vicia faba
TCTACCCGGATTTGAGATACCTTATAGGTAATTAGCAATACATTGTGGAAACTGTGTGGGGTATACTGACATGTTCTAAGAAATAGCTATGTTAGTGTGACACATTTGTGGGTATCTGTATCCCTTGAGTAGTCAATGAGAATACGGGGTTGCTGTGTGGTGTCATGAAGCACTAACTGACTTTAGAACCTTTACTTGACCAACTTGGCCATTAGGAAGTAGTGAGATAATCGACATTGGTACAATCCGAATTTGGTTGATACTCGATACTACACTCATTGAGATCGGACTTCTCGGGATATTTCGGTCGCCATGAAAGAGGCTTACGCTGAAACAATGCTCGACGAGAAAGATCAGTGATATTGAGATCCCTTAGAACTCGGTTACTATTTCTAGGACAGGTTTTAGCCAACTAAACTTCAAGAGGGTACTTACCTATGAGACTCCATGCAAGCCTAAACCTAAGGAATTTTTTTCCTTGTTTGTATATACTTACTTGTACATGACATCATAAACATCATAACATCATACTCATTCTCACTAACCATCTATGGCTTCCATCCGCAGGAATACTATCCAAGTCAATCTTGTAAGAGTTCCTTCTCAACTCAAAGAGTTAGCATCAAGGGTCCCTGATAATTTTTCATTCACCGAAAGACATGGTCGCCTCCTAAACTTGGTTACCTCAAGCACTGATAAATATATAATGAAGGTGTTTTTCCACTCCTTCGATCCTCTACGCCATTGCTTCACTTTTCCTGATTATCAGCTTGTACCTACTATGGAAGAATTCTCTCAACTCTTGAGGATTCCCATTCTCAATAAACTACCCTTCAACGGTACGAAAAAAGAACCAAGACCTGAAGATATTGCATGAGCACTACACTTGCAAAAATATGATGTCACGACTAATTGGGAAACAAGGAGTGGTGTCAAAGGGTTCTTAGCCAAGTTCTTGTTTGAGAAAGCTCAAGATTGTTGGAAATCTTTTGATCTACAAGCTTTTGAAGAAATCTTGGTCCTTATCATATATGGGATGTGTTGTACCCCAAAATTTGCCCTCTCACTTATCAATAATTTACTCACAAGATCTCCTTGGGCTCAAGACTGCACTAGGGTTTGATCAGCTCAAGACACCTCCTTAGGCACTGATGACCAAAATTAAGGTTTGAGTTTGCACAAGGATTTTTGAACTTCCAATTCCCCATATGACTTTCATGGATCATTATGGACCCCCAATATTACTCATGACAAGTTTCAAGCCTTGGATCACACTTTTGATCAGTCAATTGAACAGTTGACCAAAAAATCAGTTGTATTGGGGGAAAAGTCAACCATGACCAACTTACAGTCAAACTTCATAATTTTTTATCCAATTAAACATTTTAGACTCACATGTATCATTTGATCAAGTTTGAATCACAATTCCTCAAGAAATTTGATCAAATCTCCAAAAGGGCAAAATGATCAAAATTAGGGTTTTGACTGGGAAAGGGCAATTTCTGATTTTTGGCCTAGCAAATGGTCAATTGGTTTAAGGAATGATATCAAGAGTCCAATTGTACCATTTTTACCTAATTACATGATTCAAAACATTGCAAATCCATTGGATTGATAGATGAATTTTGCAGTCAACTGATCAAAAGTCAACTGTATACTGAAAAGTCAAACTTTAACTTTTTGGTCAAATTCAAGTGCCAAAGATCATAATTCATAAAAACATGTAAAAATATGAAAATTATTCATCAAGAAATCAAAAATTCAAGATTTCATTTTGAAAACTCAAAATTTCTAAACTTAGACATTTTTCTAAGTGTTGGAAGTTTCGTTTTTTCATAACTTTGAGCCAAATTTTCACCATGATGCAAGATGATTCAAGAGAAACTTCCAACATGAAAGTTGTAGATCTCCATGAAATATACAACTTTTCTTCACACAACTTCTCCTAAAAATTCTTGTATCTCAAGTTATAATTTTATGAATATATGCTCATGAACTAAAAAAGACTTAGTGAAATTTTGCCCTAGTTAGGCAGATTTTTGACCTAACTTCATGGAAATTTTTTACATAGTTCCAAGGAGAATCTTCAAAAGCAATTCAAAAATTAGTTTTAGAGCACATTGCAATATTTCAAAAATGTCCAAGAACTCTTTGATATCATTCTTGAGTAGGGAGAATCGAAGAGATGAAGTTGGTGTTTTGTCACTTGAATTATAGGTCATTTTCATGATGAACACAAATGCAATTTCAATGTTAGGCTGCATAATCTTTGCTTTTCAGGCCTCAAACTTGTTTGTCACTCCATAATTAATGGATTACCCAAACTTTTAAGCTATAATCCAAGTTGTTTAAGCTTTATCCAATTCACATTGCCATTTTGGGAAGAAAGTTAACAATACCATTCTTGTAAAGCAAGCGTTTTGCATAAAGTTCACATTGAGCATCTAACTTGTTCCCTCTGATCACACTCCATCCACAAAGTCAGAAGTAAGCTTGTTTAAAGCATAACCACTCTATCTTAGCAAGTACACAAGGCATTGAAACTTGTTTTCTCAAAAAATCACATGTTATGCATAAACATGTAAATTCAAATTCTGATCAACAACAAGTCTCTAAACTTGTTGCTTATAAATAGAAGCACTATTTGTGAGCTAGGACACGAGCTTGAAGACCCTTACACTCACTCAAACTCCCTCTATCCAGAAATTGTCTCAAAACACCATTGTTGTGCAAGTTCCGACTTTACATACCAAACTCCAAATCTCCTTGTGCGTTCTTTGGCCTTTCACTTCTAAAAACTTCTAAACATGAAATACAAACCATCCAAAGTCCATTTGCTCAACTGTAACACCTCGATCATCAAGTTCCATTTTCAAAAACAGGGGTCTGCAACTTGACTTCTCCAGAGCTCCTCAGCCACTTTTAGCTCAAGCTAATCATTGCATTAGCTTCCTGGGATCTCAAGGAAGCTAACCTGATCCTTGCAGCACTTTGAATCAAGCTCATTTGCATTTCACAATTTCCATTTTTGAGGTATTTTTCTTGAACTTCTATCTCGTTACTTAGGCATTGTTAGGCTTGCATTTGTGAAGATAAAATGTAGACCTCATTGCCACGAAGTTGTACATATCCATAGTTTGCATTTACATGGCATGAGCTTAGAGAATTTTAGAGTTGAAGTTTCTGAAATTTTTACGGTTCAAATTAGGGCCAGAGAAATTCTCATTTACCTTTGACTTTTAGCTTTAGTTATTTACATGGTTAGATTCGTGAGGAAGAATGAAACAACTTTCATTTTGTCATCTTCCATTTTTGTTGAGAAATGAAGAAGTTACAGGTACACCGACTGGAGGTTGAAGATGAAGTCATCAGGACTTGATTTGCCTTACATATTTATTGTTTTGTTTATATAAACGGATGTATAGCCACTCCAGTGGTAAAGCGCACGCCTGTTAACCCTTGGGACCTGGGTTCGAGCCCCAGTGGTACCCATTTTGTGTTTTTACATATTTTTACATTTTCTGGCCTTTTTTGCAGGGCGCCTAGGCCTTTGGGCTTTTTGTTTTTTTACTAACTAATCTCCCTGTCTACTTATGCACCCCTGACCCAATTTGTTTTTTTTTCTTAGTTTTTTTTTCTTAATATTTTTTCACTAATATTAAAAATCATAAAAAATATAAAACATTTTATCTTCATTTTAATTTAGTTTATTTTATTTTTCTCACCAAAAAAATATTTTTATTAACTATACTTTATTTATTTTTTACAAATCACCTTGTAAATTTAATTAAAACTAGGTTAATATTTATTTTTCTTTTACACCTATTAAAATATATTATTTTTTATATAAAAAAAGACAAAATATTTCATGATGCCATAAATATCTTCAAGACAAAAATACCAAAAAATACTTTTTTCTAAACTTATTTTCTTTTAATCAACTAAATAGAATTAGGGTTTTATTTAAAAAATCTTTTCTTAATAAATTTAAACTTAATTAATTATTTTCTTTAAATTAATTAGGTTAAAACAATTTCCCTCGTTCTCATAAAAAATTCAAACAAAAAGATCAATTTTCTTTGCATTTACATTCTTGCATATTTATTTTTGTACATTTATTTATTTCAATTATTGTATAAATTCAATATGGTTGTAATAGGCTAATTAGGCTTTAAATTCTTGTAATCCCTATTCAATTTGTATACCCCCTCCCAAATGTTGTAATATCGTAGTAACTTTAAAATTCCGCAATTTATCGCTTTCATATATACATGTTAGTAAATTAGGATTTGTATGGAAAGACTAAAACCGACAAATAGAAAACCCTAATTAAGACAAACCAAAGCATGAAAATAATACATTTGTACACAAGCACCCCTAGGGTTACTCCACTTGGTTGCCTTACAAAAATGGTCATATTACGCATGTAAGGCATCTTGGCAAAAACAAACGAATACAAGATCATAGTCCCTCGATGACGCTATCTAAGTTGCCTTACAAATGATCTTAGTCCCTAAAAAAGAATGCTAAGATACCTTGAAATATTGCTAATCATGGTTATACGATGACCCACGCCCGTCCCGTTTACATCCAAAGATAGGGTGTCTTACCAATCAATGGTAAGACAACAATGTCAAAGGAAAATAAAATGAACAAGAAGGACATTTAAGTAGGTAGATTGCTCCTAATTACTTGATCCATTTCAAAACAAACATCCTTTCTATTTTCAAAATAACCGCATACACTTTCAAACATCTTACAAAATTGAAAACATTTTCAAAAGATCAAACATCTTTGTATACATTCTTACAAACAAGAATCATTACAAAGATTGCCTAAACAATGGCCTCTTTACAAAATACTTTCAAAAATCACACAAAGCATAATGTCAAACAAAAGCAAGTGATCTAGAAAGTAATTAAGAGCCCATGGATAACTGTTGTACCCCAAAATTTGCCCTCCCATTTCTCAATAATTTCTCATCACAAAGCCCTTGGAGCTCAAGATCCAGTTAGGGTTTCATCTGCTCAAGATTTCTCCTTGCATTGTTGACCCAAATAAGGGTTTGTGTTTGCACAAATATGTTTTGACCTAAATTGCCTAAGATGACTTTCATGCTTCATATTGGACTCCCAAGTTTATCCACATCAAGTTTCAAGTCTTGATTCCAAATTTTGCCCAGTCAATTGGACAGTTGACCTAGAAATCAACTGTATTGGGAAAAAGTCAACTATGGTCAATTGACAGTCAAACCTCATGATTTTTGACCCACATCAACATTATGAACTCATATGAACCATTTGATCAAGTTTGGATCACAATTCCACAAGAAATTTGATCAGATCACCAAAAGGGCAAAATGGTCATTTTTAGGGTTTTGACTGCACAAAGGCAATTTTTGACTGTTTGACCTAGCCAATGGCAAACCAAGCTCACATATGGACTCAAGGACCCCATGGAATTGTCTTGACATGCTCAACAAGTTCAAAAGATCCCAAATGCACAAGATTGACAGTTGAATTTCCCAGTCAATTGATCAATTTTGACTGAATACTGAAAAGTCAAACTTTGACTTTTTGGTCAAAATCAAGTGTCAAGATTCATTTTTCATCAAAATATGCCAAATCATGAAACTTGTTCATCAAGAAATCAAGAATTGCAAATTAGGGTTTGAAATGAAGATTTTTCATAACTTAGAATTTTTCTAAGTTATGAAAAACCCTAATTTTTTCCTAACTTTGCCCCACTTTCTCACCAAGATTCATTTGGATTCAAGCAAAAGTCAAAACATGAAAGTTGTAGCCTATTGCATAATATACAACTTTGATTCACAAAGTTTTCCCAAAAGAGGCTTGTATCTCAAGTTACAATTTTTGGAACAAGGGTACCAAACCATTCTTAACTTAGAGAAAATTTGACCTATTTTAGGCAAGGTTTTTACCTAACTTTAAGACCATTTTCCACATACTTCCACTTGGAATTTCAATTTTCATTTCAAAGATGGATTGTAGTACACATTCCAAGCTTTCCAAAATGTCCAAGAACTCATCAAACAACCTCATGGTTAGGGAGAATCGAATTTGGCAAGTTGGGAAAAACTCACTTTTGATTTGGCCAATTTACATGTTCATACATTTGTGCCATTTTGAAATCAGCATGCTTCCCTTGATTACAGGTCCTATATCCCATTTGCACTCAATAATTTAATGCTAATTAATTATGCCAAGGCCTTGTTTTATGAGTTTAAGCATTACATGTTGAACTAAGCCATAAATAGAAAAAGTAAAATAGCCATTCTTGAAAAGTTACACTTTATGTCTAAAGCAAATCCAAGCAAGTCCAGTTAAGATCTCTTTGGCACAAGTTTATGGAATAATTTCACTCATCAAGACTAAGTGGTTCAGCATAGAAGGGGGGCCTGTACAGGCTAGAAACACCAACTTGCCATCTCTTGCTTAAAGTGTAAGAAAGCTTGCATTTTGTACAACAACTTTCATCTCAGCACAAAGAAGCTTAAGCAAAAACTTTGCACACTTTCTAAACACCCTAACTGAGCTAGAACACGAGCCAACCCTCTCCAACACCCTCTCATTCACATAATCACCCTCAAACTGCCAAAACAGGGCATATTCTGCAACTTGAATCCCACAACTCATTTCCATCGTGCATTCTTGCTAAAACCAGTTCAAACACTTTCCTTACCATCAATCTAAACTATCCAAAGCATCAGAAGTGAACTGTAACTCCTCTAATCAGTTTGGCCATTTTCATTTTTTCCTCTTGCAGGTTGACTTGTGCAGCTTGGTACAGAAGGTTTCAAGGCATACCAAGTATTGGAATAGCATCCTCACACTTCAAGGAAGCTGTACAAATCATCATCTTGCCCTGAAAGCACCCCCATTGCCAGACACGATTCCAGCTGAACAGGTATATTCTTGAACTTCTATCTCCCAATGTAGGCATCATTAGCTCTAAGTTTGTGAATAAGAAGTGTTCTACTCATGCCCCTGAAACTGTACATACCTTTACTTTTCATTTATTTTGCATATGCTGTGAGAATTTAAGGTCTGAATATTGATAAAAAATTAGGTTAAGATTTGGGAATGATGAAATTCTCTCTCATTTCTGAGAGTTAGGATGAGTTCTTTACATGTTCAGAATCGTGGCTTGATGATTAACATTTCTTATGTTGTAAGTTTGTGCTAAAAGTCCAAGAATCCAGGTGTTTGAATCATTGTACAAGCGCACATTTTTTGTCAAAGTTCTGGCCAGAGGTTGAAGAAAGGTCCTATTGGGCTGGGCTTGTTCTATTTTTCTTATTTGCACCCCATTTTTGCTTTTACACCTCCCTGACCCATTTTGATTTTTACTTATCATTTTCCAATTTTTCCTTTTGATTTCATTTCTATATTTTTATTTAAGTATGAAAAAACATAAAAATATTTTTTTCCACATTTTTTGCATTTATTTTGATATTTATTAGTCTTATTTAGTTTTTGTACATAAATAAATAAATTACTTCTTTTTTAAAATACTAAAAATAATGTAAATACATTTATTTTTCTGATTTTATTTTATTTCATCTTTTGAAAACATTTTCTTAAAATACACTTTTTTTTATATATAAATGATAAATATTTTATTTTTATTTTTTTTGTATATATTTAATATATTTGATATATAATATAAATGCTTATTTATTTATTACAATATTTAGGATAAAAACACGAAAATAATACATTTTTTCTTTTATTAATATTTGACCTCAAAAATCACTTTGTCATAATATACTTCATTTTTATTTTATTTTTGTATATAATAAATAAATATGGTACATATTAAATAATTAATACTTTTATTTAAGAAATTAGGGTTTTGCCCTAAATACATAAAAAACTCCAAAAAATAATACTTTTTATTTTTGTTTATTTGACATATAAAAATACTTTTTTCATACACATAAAAACATCTTTTTGCATCTTGCATATTTATTTTATTCCCATTTAATTTGTGCAATTAAATATCTTGTAAATAATTCCAAATTGATGTAATAGCTAGGTTTAAATTCCTTGTCAAATACCCCCCATTTGAACATTTGTACCCCCCTTCCCATATTGTGTTGTAATAGCTTAGGAACTTTAATTTTCGCACTTTAATGCTTTCTAAATATACCATGTTAGAATTAGGGTTTGTATGCAAATAAAAACAACAAAATAGTTTGACCTAATTTCAAGATAAACAAGCATGAAAATGGACAACACTCATCACACTTGCACCCCTAGGGTATTCCACTTGTTGCCTTCAATAATAGGCCATGTTGCATGTTAGGTCTCTTTGGGCAAAACAAACACAATTCAAATGATCATAGTCCCTCGATGACGCTTTCGAAAGGTTGCCTAAAAATGATCAAGTCCCTTAAAGGAAAATTGCCCAAAGATACTTGGCACCATTGCAATTATGGTCTAAACGATGACCTGCGCCCGTCCCTTTCACATCCTAACACAAGATTGTCCACCAAATGCAATGGTGGAACAAAATTGTTAAAAGGGTTAAAACGTAGCAAAAATCTTTGAGAACTTTAGGGTAGATAGCTCTTAAGTACTTGTCAACTTGCAAAACAAAAACACTTGCCTATTTTTCAAACCACACTTTCAAAACAAACTTTCAAAAAAACCTTGAAACATCTTTTCAAAAAGACAAACACCTTTTGTAAAACATTCGAGTAAAGAATTGTTACAAGGGTAGCCTAGACAAGGCATCTTTTTCAAAACATTTTCAAAACCACACACAAAGCACCATTTCAAACAATTGAAAACCAAGGCAAGTTGATCTAAGCAAGTACCTAAGAGCCCATGGATAACCATGGATAGAAAGGGTGCTAATACCTTCCCTTTCTATAATCTACTCCCCGAACCCAAGAAAACATCTCAAAGGTTTTTGCTGTGCTTTTTAAACCTTTCCTTAGGATAAAATAAAAAGTCGGTGGCGACTCTTGCTCAACCGAAACATTTGCGAAAACAAACGCAAAACCATAGTCAGTTCTCCCACCGTATCACAGAACTGGCGACTCTGCTGGGGAGAAATTTAAAAGTGGAGTAACCTTAGGGCTTAGATCACCCCCTTGCATGATTAATTGTTTGTCTTGATTGCTTTATATCTTGGCTCTCTTGTTTGGGTTTGTAATCCTCCACCCGGATTTTGGGAAACATTCATAGATAGCAATACGTTGTGGAAACTGTGCGGGGTATACCGACACGGTCGAAGCAATAGCTATATTAGTGCGACATATTTGTGAGTACTGGTAACCCTTGAGTTCAATCAAGGAGAGTAAGGGGCCGCTGAGTGATGTCACTAAGCACTAATGACCTAGAACCTTACTTGACCATCTTGGCCTTTTATTAGGGGTAGTGAGATGACTGGCTTTGGTGCAGTCCGAAGTTGGTAGATACTCGATACTACACTCATTGAGGGTTGTTTTCTTGGAATATTTTGGTCGCTAGTTAAGTGGCTAAACCAAAACAATGAACAATGAAAACAATCCAGTGATATTGAGCTCCTTAGAACCCGGTTACTATTTATAGGACAGGTTTTTAGGCCAACTACACTCAAGAGGGTACTTACCTATGAAACCCCATGCAAGCCTGAAACTAGGGTTTGGTGTGAATTGCTTGTACATATGTTTTGTGCATACATCATAAACATCATAAAGCATCATATGCATTCACTAACCACTTCAAGGGTTTAGATCTTCATCTTTGTTCTTATTTTGTAGGTCATGGAAATTCCTCGCAGAAAAACCATCCAAGTCAACCTTGTGAGGATCTCTCCTCAACTCAAGGAGCTCACCTCAAGAATTCCGGAAAGCTCATCCTTCAGTGAAAGACATGGTAGACTGCTCAGCTTAGTAAACACCAACATTGAAGAAGACATGATGAAAGTGCTATTCTAGTTCTTTGACCCTCTTCACCACTGTTTCACCTTCCCCGATTACCAGTTGGTGCCCACTTTGGAGGAGTTTTCTCAACTCCTGAGAATTCCTATCCTTAATCAACTACCCTTCAACGGTACGGAAAAGGAACCAAAGCCGGAAGATGTTGCTCAAGCATTACATCTACAACCATCCGACATCAAGGGGCATTGGGAAACCAGAAGCGGCGTCAAAGGATTCTTAGCAAAATTCTTGTTTGAGAAGGCACAAGAATGTTGGAATTCATTGGACCTACAAGCCTTTGAAGAAATTGTGGCACTCCTTATCTATGGGTTGGTCTTGTTCCCAAATTCTGACCAATTGGTAGATGTCAACGCCGTCAAAATCTTCTTGTCCAGAAATCCAATACCAACATTGCTTGGGGACATCCTTCACTCATTTTACACACGAACAATGAGAAAGAGGGGTGTTCTCATGTGCTGTACTCCTCTCCTTGCAAGGTGGTTTATTTCTCACCTTCCACAATCTGTCTTAAAGAATGATCAAGGCTCAAGGTGGTCCCAACGGTTGATGACTCTTACTCACTCTGATGTACATTGGTGTTCTCGGTCCATAGAAAATGTCATCATCGTCGATCGTTGTGGAGAGTTCCCTAATGTTCCATTACTTGGAATCAGAGGAGGTATCACCTACAACCCTTGCCTAGCTTTGAGGCAATTTGGATATGCACGGAGGGATGGCCCTCACGACATGTTGATTCCTGACCTAGTTTTTGACTTCGACGACGATGCGCAAGGACTTCGCCAAAGATTCATCAGAGCTTGGGGGAGGCCCAACAAGGTTGATAGCAAGACACTGGGACACAAGAACTCCATCCCTCTTGAACCTTACCTCAAGTGGGTACGAGCCCGAGCCCAGAGCCTAATGATGTCTTATCCTCATGTTCTCCCTGTGATTAAAGAGCCCGTCAAGGAAGGAGAGGTTCCCTACACCATCCTATATCCTGACATGCCTACATCGTGGGAGGAAATGCAGAAGAGCTGGATTCAGCTCAAGGAGGAACGGAACACTTTTGAAGCTAGCTTCTACGCCAGTGAGAAGAAGGTTCTAGAGCTTACCCGCTGACTCCATGAGCAAGAGGCCCTCAACACCTACATCGCACCAAAGAGGATGCGCAATGTCTTTTTACCTTGAGAAGTTGTTGTTGTAATATTTGGCCCATGGGGCATTTATGTACTAACAAATTTCTTCTTATTAATATGATGTGTGTTCTTCTTTGTCTGCAACAATTTTGAATGTTCTAAATCCGTGAATGCATTGCATACATAAGCATATCATTCATCATGTGCATAAGCAGGTCTCACTCCAGGTTTCCTTATCTGTCTGTTGTTTATTTCAGTAGGATGGATCTCGAGCAAACAATCAAAGACCTACAAGCTCAAAATGCACAGTTCCAGCAACTCATGATGACCTTGGCTAAGGGTCAGGAGGACCTCAAGACCTTGTTGGGGAATAAAGACCCAGTGAAAGAGAAGAAAAAGAGACTCGGGGTGGCTACTTTAGGGAGAAGATTTGAAGGAGAGACTGGGAGAGTGCTTGAATTTCCTCCTACTTCTGATGAAGGAACCAGTAAAGGAGGTGGGGTTGCGGTACCTTCCGAGTCCGATGTGGAAGAAGAGGAGGTCGAAGAGGAGGAAGACTACTCTGATCAACAATACCCTCTGGCTGATGATAAATACAAAGTTTTAGAAGACAGGTTGGCTGCCATGGAGCTATAGAGAGTACCGGGTTTGGATTTCGAAGACTTGGGTTTAGTTGCCGGGATTGTGATTCCCCCAAAGTTCAAAGTGCCAGTTTTTGTAAGGTATGATGGGCTGTCCTGTCCAAAAATGCATCTCAGGTCCTACGTACGAAAGATCCAACCTTATACGGCAGATAAGAACCTTTGGATCCATTTCTTTCAAGACAGCCTTTCTGGGGCTCAACTGGAATGGTTTTATCAGCTAGAGGGAACCAGCGTCCGAAACTGGGAAGATTTGGCCACCGCCTTTTACAAACAATATCAGTACAATTCTGACCTTGCTCCTACGCGTACCCAACTTCAGGGTATGTCACTGGGAACAGGCGAAGGATTCAAAGAATATGCACAAAAATGGAGGGATTTGGCTGGCAGGGTGCAGCCTCCTTTAACCGACCTTGAACTTGTTGATATGTTTCTAGGGACCCTATCTGGGCCATTTTTCAATCATCTGATTGGTAACTCTTCCGCAGGGTTTACCGATTTGATCTTAACAGGCGAAAGAATAGAAGCAGGCATCAAGTCAGGAAAGATTCAGAAGGGTGCCGCTGCAAGTGTTGAGAAGAAGCCTTTTAAGAAGGAAACGGCTGTTGTATACTCCCAAAGAAGAGAAGGGAAGACTGAGCGCCGGCCAACTGTGGGGGCTGTAATGATTCAAAATCCTTCAAGTGAACAGCCTCGCTATAACCAGTCCAGACCAAATCAACAACGAGTGGAACGGCCACAACGACAGTTCACCCGCATTAATATGACTCCAGCGCAAGTGCTTCCCCATCTGTTAAAGTTGAATCTCGCCACTATCAAAGAGGCACCAAAAAATTTGAATACCTCCTCTTCGCATTATCATCCTAATGCTAAATGCGCCTACCATTCTGACAGTATCGGGCACGACACCAATGATTGTTGGGCACTCAAGCATAAAATCCAAGACCTGATAGAGGCGAAGGAGGTGGAGTTCGACGCTCCAGAGAAGCCGAACGTGATATCTGCTCCAATGCCGAAGCACGGCCGAAATGTCAATGCCATTGAAGAAGATTTGTATGTTGCTGATGTCAATGATCTGATAACTCCATTGTTAACCATCAAGTTGAATCTGTTAAGGGCCGGGATCTTCCCGGGATGTAAGGAAGACTGCTATTGTTGTTACTCTCTGCCGTTTGATTGTCCGTTACTGAAGAAAGGCATCCAAGGCCTAATGGACAGTCGACAAATTTTGTTTGAAAAAGTTTCTACTATTCCAACCCATACTGAAGATGTCTCAATCATAACCATTCACGCCAATCTTTCCAAGGCCGTCAGAAAGCCTGTTAAGATTACACCAGCTATGAAATCTGTTCCTTTGAAGATAACAATGTCAGGGCCTGTCCCCTATGTTTCTGAGAAGTCAATACCATGGAACTATGGCGGTGACGTCTACTACCATGGTATTAAACAAATCGAAATAACTGAAGAAAGTTCGGATGATGAAGAAGCCAACATTGGAAACATTGCAGGCACGAGCAAAATCACCCAGAGCGGGAGAATATTTTCTCCATAGATTTCCCCTCCAAGAGCAATCTTTGGACCCTCATCTACTGACAAGGTCATCCCTGCACCAATAAAACTCTCCGCTAGAACCCCATTGATTGAAGATGTTGTTGTTCCTAGTACTGTCCCTCCTACCGCTGCTGATAAAGGTAAGGGAATCAAAGATGAGCTCGTCAGGACAAGGGCTCAACCCTTGGTCATTCCAGAGACCTCCAAGAAGGAAATAGATGAGATCTTGAAGATAATCAAAAGGATTGATTACGATGTGGTAGAACAACTGGGGAAAACCCCCTCAAAGATCTCCATGCTGGCACTACTACTTTTCTCGGAAGCGCACGCTAAAGCTCTGATAAAATTCCTGAAGGCAGCCCATGTGCCCCAAGAAACCTCTGCGGATCAATTCCAAAATTGCGTGGCTAGCCTTACTGCGGACAATGGATTAGGTTTCTCTGATGCTGACCTAACTCCTAAAGGTAGAAACCACAATGATGCTTTGCACATTTCAGTCGAGTGCCGAGGAACTACTCTCGCACATGTCTTGGTCGACACTGGTTCGTCGCTGAATGTACTGCCTAAGAAGGCCTTGGACCGACTAGATTGTGAAGGGTTGGAGTTGAAGCCGAGTGATATTGTTGTCAGAGCCTTTGATGGTTCGAAGAGAATGGTCCATGGGGAGGTTGATATTCCCATCAAGGTGGGCACTGAGGTGTTTAAATCTACTTTCTATGTGATGGACATCCGTCCGTCATACTCTTGCCTATTGGGTAGGCCTTGGATACACCATGTCGGGGCAGTCACCTCCTCCTTACATCAGATGTTGAAGTATCCTGTCAAGGGAAAGATCATTACTGTCCATGGTGAAGAGGAGTACATGATCAACCACTTGAACTCCTTCCGGTACGTGGAGGTAGAGGGGGAGTTCATTGAGACGCCTTTTCAGCATTTCGAAGAAGTCCTTCCTGAAATAACAGTGGCAAAGTTGGCAGCTGAAGTACCGAGGCAGATGGCCAAGATGGCATCTCTGGAGGACGCAAGGGCCGCAATAAAGGAGGGGAAGAATTCAGCATGGGGGCAGTTGCCTGATATTCCACATAAGACAGACAAATTTGGATTAGGGTTCACTACCGCGGGCCAGAAAGCTATGCGCCGTTCGAAGATTGAAAGAGCGCCAGTCAAAATTTCTCCCTACGGAATCAACGCTTTGGAGGATGAAGACAAAGAGAGCAACATCGAAGAGTGGATTTACCCAACTGTCAAAGGAGGATTGTGCAATTGGGAGGCAAAAGACTTTGTCCCCATCACTTTTATTCATCAGTAATTTATCTGTCAAACATTTCCTTTTGGTCTGTAATATTTATTTCCGAACAATCCGTACACTATCTTTTCACCTCATGCCTTGCCCGGGGCATGTAGCTCCACTTGTAAGGGTTTTGATTATTTTCATATCCATATGCCATATTTAATGATTCATTGGACGTTTTTCATTTGATAAACTGCTGTGTTCATTTTCTTTCCTTTTGCATTTTTTGTTTAAGGATGGCTATCCCTTACACACACCCACGCTTACAAATGCAGGTACCCATCCACTCCAGATTCCATGGGTGACGATTCTGCTATATCCTTCAATAACTCTGAAGATATGGTCAATCAAGTCGAGTATGAAGATGACGAAGGTTGTGAAGTACCAGGGGAACTAGCCAGACTTCTATAACAAGAGGAAAGGGCCATCTTACTGCACGAAGAGTCATTGGAAACTGTCAACTTAGGGACCGAGGAGGACCGGAAGGAGGTGCAAGTGGGTGCCAATCTGGAAGCAAGTTTCAAGGAACGCCTAATACAGTTGTTGAATGAGTATGTTGAAATCTTCGCTTGGTCTTATGAAGACATGCCGGGTTTAGACACAGACATTGTGGTTCACCGTCTCCCTACAAGAGAGGATTGTCCACCGATCAAGCAAAAAGTCCGCCGAATGAGGCCTGACATGTCTGAAAAAATCAAAGCGGAAGTGATGAAGCAATTCGACACTGGCTTTCTGGCTGTTACGTCCTATCCTCAATGGGTCGCTAACATCGTGCCAGTACCTAAGAAAGATGGCAAAGTCAGGATGTGTGTGGATTACCGAGATTTGAATAGGGCCAGCCCCAAAGATGATTTTCCACTTCCACACATCGATATTTTGATTGACAATACAGCTCAGCACAAAGTGTTTTCCTTCATGGATGTATTCTCGGGCTACAATCAAATCAAAATGGCCCCCGAAGATATGGAGAAAACCACTTTTGTCACACAATGGGGCACTTTCTGTTACAAGGTGATGCCGTTCGGGCTGAAGAACGCAGGGGCAACTTATCAACGCGCCATGGTAGCTTTGTTTCATGATATGATACATCATGAGATTGAAGTTTACGTAGACGATATGATATCTCGGTCACAGATAGAGGAGGAGCACCTTGAACATCTAGAAAAGTTGTTTGCCAGGTTAAAAGAATACAAACTCAGGCTGAATCCAAGTAAGTGCACTTTTGGAGTTAGGTCTGGTAAACTTCTAGGATTCATTGTGAGCAACAAAGGCATTGAAGTCGATCCAGCAAAAGTGAAAGAAATACAAGAGATGCCTGCTCCCCGTACTGAAAAAGAGGTTAGAGTGTTCTTGGGGCGCTTGAACTATATTGCCAGATTCATCTCTCATCTGACTTCTACCTGTGGGCCAATTTTCAAACTCTTGAAGAAAGATCAGGTAGTCGAATGGAACGACGATTGCCAAGCTGCTTTTGATAAAATCAAGGAGTATTTGCTAGAACCTCCTATTCTGATGCCACCCGTCGAAGGAAGGCCATTGATCATGTATCTGACCGTCTTGGATAACTCAATGGGTTGTGTTTTGGGCCACCATGACGAGTCTGGTCGAAAATAGCATGCTATTTATTACCTTAGCAAAAAGTTTACCGAATGTGAGACTCGCTACTCACTGCTCGAGAAAACTTGCTGCGCTTTGGTATGGGCTGCTCGCCGACTAAGGCAGTATATGTTGACTCATACTACCTTGTTGATTTCCAAAATGGATCCTATCAAATATATCTTCGAAAAGCCCGCTTTATCTGGAAGAATAGCTAGATGGCAAATGATCCTAACTGAGTATGATATCCAGTACACCACTCAAAAAGCTATAAAAGGGAGTGTACTAGCTGATCATCTGGCTCATCAAGCTATCGAAGATTATCAACCCATGAGATTTGACTTCCCAGACGAGGACATCATGAATTTGGACAACATTGAAAGTAACGGACCGTATGACGGACCCGAAAAGGGATCCCGATGGACCCTGTACTTTGATGGTGCTTCAAATGCACTTGGAAACAGTATCGGCGCAGTACTCATTTCTCCGGAAGGCTGTCACACACCTCTCACGGCCCGACTTTGCTTCAGCTGCACAAACAACATGGCTGAATATGAAGCTTGCATCTTTGGTCTCAAGGCTGCTATAGACTTGGGGATCAAATCTTTGATCGTATTTGGGGACTCGGCTTTAGTTATCAGCCAAATCAAAGGAGAGTGGGATACCAACATCCTAATCTTATTCCATACAAAGAACATGTCTTGACATTGTTGCCTCATTTCGAGCAAATTACCTTCGAGCATTTCCCGCGAGAAGAAAATCAGCTAGCGGATGCTCTAGCTACAATGGCCTCCATGTTTAAACTCAACTGGGATAATGAGGCTCCCCAAATCACTGTCGAGCGAATGGATGAACCGGCACATTGTCACGAGATTAATACCGAAGAATTAGTGGAACTACCCTGGTTCCATGAGATCAAAAGGTATCTCCAGACTAGAGATTATCCCGAAGGAGTTTCCGTAAATGACAAGAAGTTCTTAAGGAAATTTGCTGCCAAATTCTTCCTGAGCAACGACATCCTTTACAAACGAAGCCATGATTGTGTATTACTCCGATGTGTAGACAAAGCCGAAGCAGAGTTGATCATGACTGAGATACACAGCGGCACATTTGGCACTCACTTGAGCGGGCATACAATGGCTAAGAAGATCCTAAGGGCAGGCTATTACTGGTCTACCATGGAAGCTGACTGCCATCAACATTCCCGTACTTGCCACAAATGTCAGGTCTATGCTGACAAAGTTCATATCCCTCCGGTTCCTCTCAACGTCCTGACTGCTCCGGGGCCATTTGCAATGTGGGGCATTGACATGATTGGAGAGATCAAGCCCACGGCTTCCAACGGACATCGCTTCATCCTAGTTGCCATTGACTATTTCACCAAATGGGTCGAAGCAGCTTCCTTCGCCTCTGTTACTAAAAATGTGGTTGCCCGCTTCATCAAGCAAAATCTCATATGTCGGTATGGTGTTCCAGACAGGATCATCACAGACAACGGTATAAATCTGAATAACACGATGATCACCGCATTGTGCGAACAGTTCAAGATTTATCATCACAATTCATCTCCCTATCGGCCGAAGATGAACGGTGCTGTTGAAGTTGCGAACAAAAACATTAAGAAGATCATTCAGAAAATGACAGTCACTTACAAAGACTGGCATGAGATGTTACCGTTTTCTCTACATGGATACCGTACGACGGCATGTACTTCAACCGGGGCAACCCCATTTTCGTTGGTATATGGCATGGAAGCTGTCCTGCCTATGGAAGTTAAGATTCCTTCTCTAAGGATTATGAAGGACACAGGTTTGAATGAAGATGATTGGATTCAGACCCGACTTGATCAACTCAATTTGATCGACGAGAAGCGACTCGCTGCTATATGCCATGGTCAGACGTATCAAAAGCGGATGATCAAGGCCTTCAATAAGAAAGTCAGACGCCAAGCGTATCAAGTCGGAGATCTCGTAATCAAGCGAATTATCTTGCCGCAAAGTGATCCCAGGGGCAAATGGACTCCTACATATAAAGGACCATTTCTGATCAAGAGCATATTTTCTGGTGGTGCAATGATTCTGACCACCATGGACGGCGACGATTTTCCGCACCCTGCGAACGCATACATAGTCAAAAGATACTACGCATAAAATAACCCGACAAGTCGAAAACCCGAAAGGGCGACTTGGGCAAAAATAGGCATCCCGATGGATCGAAAACCCGAAAGGGCAGTTCAGGCAAAAGTTAGGGATAAAAACGAAAAAAATCTGTACACCCGGCAAGTTGAAAACCCGAAAGGGCGGCTTGGGCAAAAAGGGGTTTCCCGGTGGATCGAAAACCCGAAAGGCCGATTCAGGCAAAAGTTAGGGAATTAAAGCGTATGACTATGTCTCGCCGGATCACTTCAAAGACAATCTCTTCATCAACCAGTTCCAGGTCTCTGATCAATCCAGTCATCAGCAAACGAAGCATTGGATGGACAGATATTCAGAGTTGTGAAGGCTATAGCGGAATGGAATCCCATGGAATTATTTCACATCGCCATCTTTATTTTGTATAAATATTTCAATATTTACGACAAAATCCTCTTGCTAGGATGATTGTCTCCTTTGTACAAATATACTCAGAGAAAGTTAATACAAATACTCTTCCCAGAAATTTGTGTCATTTCCTTTTTCTTTTTCTCTTGCACTAATTGTTTTATTTTGAGAAACGTCCAATGTTTTGTTAAATAGGCATATGCATTTGAACATAATCATTTCCTTACGAATCAAGAAAGAGGATTACTGATAGGTTGAAGGTGCAGTTGGATATCTTGATACCCTTTCAAAGGAAACCCCCAGGAGATTTGGAATCCATATCCCCAGCAAGTCTTAAAGCTTATCCCCAGTAGATTCTGGAAGCTTATCCCCTGCAGAGTACAGACGTCTCTCCCGAGCTTTATTCAAAGTTATTTCTCACAAGGGCTTATAACTGGGTTATCCTCAGCTTATTGCCACGAAAGATCGCACTCGGCAAATTTCTTCCTATCCCCAGCGGAGTTCATCAGAGTTCCCCAACAGGACTTATCAATACAATCCCCAGAGGAGTTTATCTTTGTTATCCCCAGCCAGAGAATCCTCCAGAACTCAATTCCCCTCAGAGTTTAAGTTTCAGTATCCCCAGCAGAGCTAAAACTTCAAACTATCAATCCCCAGCGGAGCCAGACTAGTGAACCTTTTCCCCACAGAAATGCTTCTCACTAGACTAGAGATTCTCAATCTTACCCCTCAGCTTAAGTCTACCAGGTTCTAAAATCCCCAGTAGACATCATCAGAAATTCTCTTACCCTGCCAGTCACCAAGGAAATTCCAAGTCCCCGCAAATGGTTCTAAGGCCCCTCGACGTTTGAAGGACTGGTATTCCCCAAGCAAATTTGAAGACTTTCAGTTTTCAGTTCCTCATTGTATATTCGAAGATTCTACAGTGAAGGTCTCCTCAAGACAGGAATTCCCCAGAAGATTGGTATACAACCCAAGCTCCTTATTCCTCAACAACAACCAGGAATTATTCTTCCCGGCAGCAGTCAAGATGCTTTTATCTTCAACCATCTCGGATTCATCTATCCTTCGCAAGACAGCTCTCCAGCTTACATGCCCATTCATTTACATTCATATCATATAACATACATTGAATCATGCATCATAACATTGCATACAACTAACCCTTTACCTTTTCAGGTAAGATCAGTCGGCAGACAAAGATCATCTTCCAGGTTCACTCAGAGACAGTTCAGATGTGACCCAGACACGGCGACATTCTGATACTTGTTCAAATTCATTCAGATGCGGTCTTTCACGAACACATCATCAGGAAGCCCTACACCGGTTCCTTTTCAAGATTTCTGAAAACAGTTCACGGGTTCCCCAAGTAACGGATGTTAACCTATCGCTTGTTCAGATTCTTCTCAAGACCTCTGAAAACAGTTTATGGATTCTTCCCAACAACGGATGTTAATCTATCACTTGTTCAGATGCAACTTTTGAAAACAGTTTACGGACGCTTCCCAACAACGGATGCTGCTCTATTGCTTATTCAACTTCAAGATTTCTGAAAACAGTTCACAGGTTCTCCAAGTAACGGATGTTAACCTATCGCTTGTTCAGACTCTTCTCAAGACTTCTGAAAACAGTTTATGGATTCTTCCCAACAACGGATGTTAATCTATCGCTTGTTCAGATGCAACTTTTGAAAACAGTTTACGGACGCTTCCTAACAACGGATGCTGCTCTATTGCTTATTCAACTTCAAGATTTCTGAAAACAGTTCACGGGTTCTCCAAGTAACGGATGTTAACCTATCGCTTGTTCAGACTCTTCTCAAGACTTCTGAAAACAGTTTATGGATTCTTCCCAACAACGGATGTTAATCTATCGCTTGTTCAGATGCAACTTTTGAAAACAGTTTACGGACGCTTCCCAACAACGGACGCTGCTCTATTGCTTATTCAACTTCAAGATTTCTGAAAACAGTTCACGGGTTCTCCAGTAACGGATGTTAACCTATCGCTTGTTCAGATTCTTCTCAAGACTTCTAAAAATAGTCTATGGATTCTTCCCAACAACGGATGTTAATCTATCGCTTGTTCAGAATCTTCTCAACTTTTGAAAACAGTTTACGGATGCCTCCAGATACGGATGTCAATCTATTGCTTATTCAGACCCCCAATTCAGATGTGGTCCAAAACATGGACACCTTTCTGATACTCATTCCAGATGGCATCTTTAAGCCCATCCCCGACAAGATTCTGTCACCCTTCCAGATGGCATCTTTAAGCCCATCTCCAAATGGCATCTCTAAGCCCATTCCCGCATCCTTTGCTTTGACGAGTGAAAATTTAAGGGCACTCTAGTGTCCAATCTCCTTTTACCCTCGAGTCGCGAAAGGCAAACTTGCCAATCTAACTCTTCGGATTCAAGAAGATTGAACAGGGGCAACTGTTGTACCCCAAAATTTGCCCTCCCATTTCTCAATAATTTCTCATCACAAAGCCCTTGGAGCTCAAGATCCAGTTAGGGTTTCATCTGCTCAAGATTTCTCCTTGCATTGTTGACCCAAATTAGGGTTTGTGTTTGCACAAAGATGTTTTGACCTAAATTGCCTAAGATGACTTTCATGCTTCATATTGGACTCCCAAGTTTATCCACATCAAGTTTCAAGTCTTGATTCCAAATTTTGCCCAGTCAATTGGACAGTTGACCTAGAAATCAACTGTATTGGGAAAAAGTCAACTGTGGTCAATTGACAGTCAAACCTCATGATTTTTGACCCACATCAACATTATGAACTCATATGAACCATTTGATCAAGTTTGGATCACAATTCCACAAGAAATTTGATCAGATCACCAAAAGGGCAAAATGGTCATTTTTAGGGTTTTGACTGAACAAAGGCAATTTTTGACTGTTTGACCTAGCCAATGGCAAACCAAGCTCACATATGGACTCAAGGACCCCATGGAATTGTCTTGACATGCTCAACAAGTTCAAAAGATCCCAAATGCACAAGATTGACAATTGAATTTCCCAGTCAATTGATCAATTTTGACTGAATACTGAAAAGTCAAACTTTGACTTTTTGGTCAAAATCAAGTGTCAAGATTCATTTTTCATCAAAACATGCCAAATCATGAAACTTGTTCATCAAGAAATCAAGAATTGCAAATTAGGGTTTGAAATGAAGATTTTTCATAACTTAGAATTTTTCTAAGTTATGAAAAACCCTAATTTTTTCCTAACTTTGCCCCACTTTCTCACCAAGATTCATTTGGATTCAAGCAAAAGTCAAAACATGAAAGTTGTAGCCTATTGCATAATATACAACTTTGATTCACAAAGTTTTCCCAAAAGAGGCTTGTATCTCAAGTTACAATTTTTGGAACAAGGGTACCAAACCATTCTTAACTTAGAGAAAATTTGACCTATTTTAGGCAAGGTTTTTACCTAACTTTAAGACCATTTTCCACATACTTCCACTTGGAATTTCAATTTTCATTTCAAAGATGGATTGTAGTACACATTCCAAGCTTTCCAAAATGTCCAAGAACTCATCAAACAACCTCATGTTTAGGGAGAATCGAATTTGGCAAGTTGGGAAAAACTCACTTTTGATTTGGCCAATTTACATGTTCATACATTTGTGCCATTTTGAATTCAGCATGCTTCCCTTGATTACAGGTCCTATATCCCATTTGCACTCAATAATTTAATGCTAATTCATTGTGCCAAGGCCTTGTTTTATGATTTTAAGCATTACATGTTGAACTAAGCCATAAATAGAAAAAGTAAAATAGCCATTCTTGAAAAGTTACACTTTATGTCTAAAGCAAATCCAAGCAAGTCCAGTTAAGATCTCTTTGGCACAAGTTTATGGAATAATTGCACTGATCAAGACTAAGTGGTTCAGCATAGAAGGGGGGCATGTACAAGCTAGAAACACCAACTTGCCATCTCTTGCTTAAAGTGTAAGAAAGCTTGCATTTTGTACAACAACTTTCATCTCAGCACAAAGAAGCTTAAGAAAAAACTTTGCACACTTTCTAAACACCCTAACTGAGCTAGAACACGAGCCAACCCTCTCCAACACCCTCTCATTCACAGAATCACCCTCAAACTGCCAAAACAGGGCATATTCTGCAACTTGAATCCCACAACTCATTTCCATCGTGCATTCTTGCTAAAACCAGTTCAAACACTTTCCTTACCATCAATCCAAACTATCCAAAGCATCAGAAGTGAACTGTAACTCCTCTAATCAGTTTGGCCATTTTCATTTTTTCCTCTTGCAGGTTGACTTCTGCAGCTTGGTACAGAAGGTTTCAAGGCATACCAAGTATTGGAATAGCATCCTCACACTTCAAGGAAGCTGTACAAATCATCATCTTGCCCTGAAAGCACCCCCATTGCCAGACACGATTCCAGCTGAACAGGTATATTCTTGAACTTCTATCTCCCAATGTAGGCATCATTAGCTCTAAGTTTGTGAATAAGAAGTGTTCTACTCATGCCCCTGACACTGTACATACCTTTACTTTTCATTTATTTTGCATATGCTGTGAGAATTTAAGGTCTGAATATTGATAAAAAATTAGGTTAAGATTTGGGAATGATGAAATTCTCTCTCATTTCTGAGAGTTAGGATGAGTTCTTTACATGTTCAGAATCGTGGCTTGATGATTAACATTTCTTATGTTGTAAGTTTGTGCTAAAAGTCCAAGAATCCAGGTGTTTGAATCATTGTACAAGCGCGCGTTTTTTGTCAAAGTTCTGGCAAGAGGTTGAAGAAAGGTCCTATTGGGCTGGGCTTGTTCTATTTTTCTTATTTGCACCCCATTTTTGCTTTTACACCTCCCTGACCCATTTTGATTTTTACTTATCATTTTCCATTTTTTCCTTTTGATTTCATTTCTATATTTTTATTTAAGTATGAAAAAACATAAAAATCTTTTTTTCCACATTTTTTGCATTTATTTTGATATTTATTAGTCTTATTTAGTTTTTGTACATAAATAAATAAATTACTTCTTTTTTAAAATACTAAAAATAATGTAAATACATTTATTTTTCTGATTTTATTTTATTTCATCTTTTGAAAACATTTTCTTAATATACACTTTTTTTTTATATATAAATGATAAATATTTTATTTTTATTTTTTTTGTATATATTTAATATATTTGATATATAATATAAATGCTTATTTATTTATTACAATATTTAGGATAAAAACACGAAAATAATACATTTTTTCTTTTATTAATATTTGACCTCAAAAATCACTTTGTCATAATATACTTCATTTTTATTTTATTTTTGTATATAATAAATAAATATGGTACATATTAAATAATTAATACTTTTATTTAAGAAATTAGGGTTTTGCCCTAAATACATAAAAAACTCCAAAAAAATAATACTTTTTATTTTTGTTTATTTGACATATAAAAATACTTTTTTTCATACACATAAAAACATCTTTTTGCATCTTGCATATTTATTTTATTCCCATTTAATTTGTGCAATTAAATATCTTGTAAATAATTCCAAATTGATGTAATAGCTAAGTTTAAATTCCTTGTCAAATACCCCCCCATTTGAACATTTGTACCCCCCTTCCCATATTGTGTTGTAATAGCTTAGGAACTTTAATTTTCGCACTTTAATGCTTTCTAAATATACCATGTTAGAATTAGGGTTTGTATGCAAATAAAAACAACAAAATAGTTTGACCTAATTTCAAGATAAACAAGCATGAAAATGGACAACACTCATCACACTTGCACCCCTAGGGTATTCCACTTGTTGCCTTCAATAATGGGCCAGGTTGCATGTTAGGTCTCTTTGGGCAAAACAAACACAATTCAAATGATCATAGTCCCTCGATGACGCTTTCGAAAGGTTGCCTAAAAATGATCAAGTCCCTTAAAGGAAAATTGCCCAAAGATACTTGGCACCATTGCAATTATGGTCTAAACGATGACCCGCGCCCGTCCCTTTCACATCCTAACACAAGATTGTCCACCAAATGCAATGGTGGAACAAAATTGTTAAAAGGGTTAAAACGTAGCAAAAATCTTTGAGAACTTTAGGGTAGATAGCTCTTAAGTACTTGTCAACTTCCAAAACAAAAACACTTGCATATTTTTCAAACCACACTTTCAAAACAAACTTTCAAAAAAACCTTGAAACATCTTTTCAAAAAGACAAACACCTTTTGTAAAACATTCGAGTAAAGAATTGTTACAAGGGTAGCCTAGACAAGGCATCTTTTTCAAAACATTTTCAAAACCACACACAAAGCACCATTTCAAAAAATTGAAAACCAAGGCAAGTTGATCTAAGAAAGTACCTAAGAGCCCATGGATAACCATGGATAGAAAGGGTGCTAATACCTTCCCTTTCTATAATCTACTCCCCGAACCCAAGAAAATATCTTAAAGGTTTTTGCTGTGCTTTTTAAACCTTTCCTTAGGATAAAATAAAAAGTCGGTGTCGACTCTTGCTCAACCGAAACATTTGCGAAAACAAACGCAAAACCATAGTCAGTTCTCCCATCGTATCACAATAACCATGGATGAAAAGGGTGCTAATACCTTCCCTTTTCATAATCTACCCCCCGAACTCAAGAAATAATCTCAAAGGTCTTTCCTGTGCTTTTTCACCTTTCCTTTTGGATAAAAGAAAAGTCGATGGCGACTCTTGCTAACCGCAACATTTACGATCAAACGCAAAACCCTCAAGTCAGTTCTCCCACCGTATCATAGAACTGGCGACTCTGCTGGGAAAATTATAAAAGTGGGGTTACCTTAGAGATAGATCACATTTACTTGCTTTCTTTGTTTGACTTATGTGCTTTACATTATGGTTCTTTATTTGGGTTTGAATCCTCTACCCGGATTTGGGATACATTATAGGTAAGTAGCAATACGTTGTGGAAACTATGCGGGGTATACCGACATGGTCTAAGCAATAACTACGTTAGTGTGACATATTTGTGGGTACCGGTAGCCTTTGAGGTAATCAAAGAGAATACGGGGCCGCTGAGTGATGTCATAAAGCACTAATGAACTTTTAGAACCTTTACTTGACCAACTTGGCCTTTAGGATATAGTGAGATGACCGGCTTTGGTGCAGTCCGAAGTTTGTAGATACTCGATACTACACTCATTGAGGTTTGGTTTCTTGGGATATTTCGGTCTCCATTAAAGAGGCTTGTGCTGAAACAATGACCAAGGAAACAAACCAGTGATATTGAGCTCCTTAGAACCCGATTACTATTACTAGGACAAGTTTAAGCCAACTAAACTTCAAGAGGGTAGTTACCTATAAAACTCCATGCAGGCCTAAACCTAAGGATTTGTTTGTTTTGTTTATATATGCATACTTGTACATAACATCATGAACATCATATGCATTCACTAATCATTTCAAGGATTTTGGGATTCATCTTTGTTCTTGTTTTGTAGGATATGGATTCACTTTGTGGGAAAACTATGAAAGTCAACTTTGTAAGAATCCATCCACAACTTAAGGAGCTAGCTTCAAGGATTCCGAAAAACTCTCCATTCACCGAGAGACATGGTCTCCTACTCAACTTGGTTACCTCCGAAAAAGATGAGGATATGAAGGTGCTCTTTCAGTTCTTTGATCCTCTACACCATTGCTTCACATTTCCCGACTATCAACTTGTGCCAACTTTGGAAGAGTTCTCCCAACTCTTGAAGATTCCCATTCTCAATCAAATACCTTTCAACGGTACAGAAAGAGACCCAAATCCAGAAGATATTGCTCAAGCTCTACACTTGCACTCATCTGATATCACAACTCATTGGGAAACAAGGAGTGGTGTCAACGGTTTCTTAGCAAAGTTATTGTTCGAGAAAGCCCAAAGCTGTTGGAACTCCTTAGATTTGCGAGCCTTTGAGGAAATTGTGGCTCTCCTCATCTATGGAATGGTTTTGTTTCCAAATCCTGACCAACTCATAGATATCAACGCCATCAAAATCTTCATATCCCGCAACCCGGTGCCTACATTGCTAGGAGATATCCTACACTCTTTTCACACTCGCACAATGAGGAAAATATGCGTCCTTATGTGTTGCACTCCTCTTTTGGAAAGATGGTTTATTTCGCATCTTCCCCAATCTGTATTAAAATATGAGCAAGGTTCAAGGTGGTCACAAAGGTTGATGACGCTCAAACATTTGGACATTCATTGGTGCTCCCGATCCAAAGAAAATGTTATCATTGTCGACCATTGTGGAGAATTCCCTAATGCCCCTTTACTTGGTATTAGGGGAGGTATCACCTACAACCCCTGCTTAGCCTTAAGACAGTTTGGTTACGCCCTAAGGGATGGCCCGCATGAGATGCTGATTCAAGGTTTGGTATTTGACTATGACAACGACGATCAAGGTCTTCGCCAGAGATTTATCCGAGCTTGGAGGATGTTGAATAAGGTGGATAGCAAGACTTTAGGGCACAAGAATTCCATCCCTCTTGATCCTTACCTCAAATGTGTATGAACTCGTGCTCAGAGTCTTATGATGCCTTACCCCTCCATTCTCCCGGTAATCATTGAGCCTGTCATGGAGGGAGATGTTCCATACACTATCCTACATCCTGATATGCCCACCACTCTTGAAGACCTACAAAGAGATTGGATACAACTCAAGGGGGAGCGAGATACTTTCGAAGCCCAATTCTACGCAAGCGAGAAGAAGGTTTTGGAACTCACAAGACTACTTCATGAGGAGCAAACTCTGAATGCCTACATCGCACCAAAGAGGATGCGAACTACCTTTTTATCTTATAGTTTTTGTATTATTTTTCCCAAGAGGCATTGATGTACTCAAGCTTTAACTTATTAATATAACATGTGTTTCCTTTTTGTCTAAAACAAATTTGAATCTTTGAAATCCTTGAAATCATTACATATGCATATACCATTCATCATAACATAAGAAGGTCTTTTACAACAAGTCTCCTCATCTCTCTACTGTTTATTTCAGTAAGATAGATCTCGAGCAAACAGTGAAGGACCTCCAAGCTCAGAATACACAGTTTCAACAGTTGCTCTTAACCCTAGCCAAAGGACAAGAAGAGTTGAAGACTTTGCTGGATGAGGAGAAGAAAAAGAAGACAAAGAAAGTAACTGGAATCCTAAACATGGGAAGAAGATTTCATGGGCAGGCAAGGAGGACCTTAGACTTTGCAACGACATCTGGTGAGAGAGACAATCAAGATGGGAAAGGCAAGGAAACAGTTGTCTCGTCAGAATCAGAATTAGAAGAGGAAGAAGAAGACTATTCTGAAGAACAATACCCTCCAGCCGATGACAAGTATAAACATCTCGAAGAGCGGTTGAGTGTGATGGAAATCCAAAAAGTGCCTGGCTTGGACTTTGAGGAATTGGGGTTGGTGTCGGGGATTGTCATTCCTCCTAAATTCAAAGCACCTGTGTTCGCCAAGTATGAAAGAGTCTCATTCCCTAAAATGCATCTCCGGTCCTATGTGAGGAAAATCCAGCCCCATACCGCTGACAAAGACTTATGGGTACACTTCTTCTAAGACAACCTATCTAGAACTCAACTTGATTGGTTTTACCAATTAGAAAGAGCCAATGTTCATAACTGGGAAGATCTTGCTGTAGCCTTCTACAAACAATACCAATACAATGCTGATCTTGCGCCTACCCGTACTTAACTTCAGAGTATGACCATGGTTTCAAATGAAGGCTTCAAGGACTATGCGCAAAATTGGAGAGATTTATCCGGAAGAGTTCAACCCCCTCTATCTGAGAGAGAGAGTTGGTAGACATGTTATTGGGCACCTTGTCTGGTCCCTTCTTCAATCATTTAATTGGAAGTTCATCTGTAGGTTTTAATGAACTGATATTGACCGGATAAAGGGTAGAAGCCGATATAAAGAGTGGAAAGATTCAGAAAGATACATCCTCTTCTGCAGCTGTAAGGAAGCCATTCATCGGAAAGAAAGAAGTGTTTTCCATTTATCCTCAGAGAAATCAAGATAGGGCCGAGCACCGACCAATGGTGGAGGTTGTGATGATCCCTAAACCTACATCTGATCAACAAAGAAACAATCAACCGAGGATGGAAAGACCGGTCAGGTAGTTCACCAGAATTAACATGACCCCGTCTCAGGTATTACCGCATCTACTAAGATCTAATTTGGTGACCTTGAAAGAAGCTCCGGAAAACCCCAACATAACATCTCCTCACTATCATCCCAATGCCCGTTTTGCATATCACTCTAAAAGTCCCGGCCATGACACTAATAACTGTAGGGATCCAAAGAACAAAATACAAGACCTCATTGAAGCAAAAGAGATTGAATTCGATGCGCCCGAAAAGCCAAATGTCATTTCTGACCCTATGCCCAGACATGGCCATAATACCTATGCCATTGAAGAAGAAATGTTTGTTACTTGATAACGCAATTTTATATAGTATATTTGATTTAATTTACATAGGTAATGTTAGTATTTTTATCTAATTATTTCATTTTATTTCCATATTACGCCGGTATTTCTATTGTTTCAGGTATTTTATTTTAATTAGACAAATTAAGCAAAGTGAAGAAATTCAGGAGTTATTGGACTAAAGGTGCAAGAAATGAAGAGAAGGGGTGTGCAAAGCAATGATGATGGATCAAAAAGGGTCTATTATCTCCAAACGGGCCCAATAGAATTCAAACCCACGCAGGCAAGAAAACCCTAAAAGCACATGCAAGAGTGAGACGCACGTCTCAACTCTCCTCCTACAATTGAGGCGCCCGCCTCGGATTTTCCCCTTAGTGGGAGGCGCCCGTCTCAGCATGGTCAAAGGAAGAACAAGTCAATTGGGGCGCCCGTCTCAACGTGGGCAAGTAAGAAACGAGAAATTCAAGGATACGTGGGACACAAAAATATCTGAAGAGGTGGTTACGTTCAAAGACTATAAGAAGACATTAGAAAGTGAAAATTGAGACCGGTTTTTTTTTTTGCTTAGAATTTTTCCAGTTTTCAGAATTTTTACTTTCATTGCAATTTACTAGTTTCCAGTGTAATTCGATTCCTAGTAGTTATTATTATTTTCCCAGCCAGTTTTCTTTTCCTTTTCGAATACTTAGAATTTATTCCCGTTGAAGAACGAAGATTCTGGACGGATTGATTCAAGCTTCAAAGATTGTTTCCAGCAGTATTTAATTCAGGTTCTTTATTTATATCCTTTACTTAATTATTTGCATGAGAATATTTATTTAGCCATGAATTTATTTATGATTATTAATTCCTTTAATGTATCCATGTCCGTTTTTCTGAGTATGTCTGGCTAAATCATTTAAATATCGGTATGTAACGAGTTAATTCGAATAGGATCCGGAATAAACAGGCTTGATTATATTTCATAAAATAAACACTTTTTCTGATTTAGTTATCTAGTTTATTTTGTTAAAAAGGTTTAGAAACCAACAGAGCGACAGTTTGAGGTTAATAAACCGACTAAGATTAGAAACCAACAGAGCGACAGTTTGAGGTTTAGAATCAGATAGTAGGTGCTAGGTATTGTTTTTAAAGATTGCGACAGCGTTTTAAAACCAATTAAACTTTATTTATTTTCAAAAAGTAATTTTAAAATCAATGGGATAGCGAAAGCATACATCAGAGTTTAAAATTCTAATTTACTTCAATAGAGCGAAAGTTTGAGAATAGATTTTTGAATAAATACTTTTTGCTGAAAAAGATATTATTATCATTTTTAGAAAACAAGCCTGTAGAAAGCCGGATCCTTTAGTGTTAACGACGTACATACCGATATTCGCATTATTATTATTTCAATTAGAATTAAGTTTTATTACCCAAAAATTCCCCAAATTAATTATCCGATAGCTATAGCTTTACACAGTAGTTTAGGTTACGTTAGTTCGATTTATAGTCCCTTAGGTTCGATATCTTTTAAAACTACGCGATAGGGCTGTATACTTGCAATCTCCCGATTAATTTAGACGATAAAGTCGCGATCAAGTTTTTGGCACCGTTACCGGGGACTATTTAAGTTGATATCGTAATTTTATTACGAAGTATAGACTATAGCAACTATTTCTTTTCCCTCTGTGTATGCCAAATACTCGCTCTCAAGGCGCGCCTTTGCATATACCTATATACGATATCGAGCGTTACCTTAGATTAAGGAGACGAATTCAAGAGTATTCAGAACGCAACAACCTTCCTCCGACCAAACTTCCTGACGTTGAAGAACTCAAGAAGATGGCTGATCCTGATGCTCCTGCTCCTCGTCCTCTTAAGGACTACGCTGTTCCTTCTCAAGCAGAGCCTCATAATAGTATTGCTGCTCCTGCTATCGCTCGAAACGATTTCGAGCTAAAACCTTCGCTTCTTTCCGCCGTTCAGCAGAACCAGTTTTCTGGAGCTCCTACTAACGACCCGAATCTTCATCTGTCAGTGTTTGTGCAGTACGCAGACACTGTAAAAGCGAATGGTGTTAACCCCGAGGCGATACGATTGCGCCTATTCCCTTTTTCTCTCAGAGACAGAGCTCGCGCATGGCTCCAATCTCTTCCTTCCAACTCAATCACCACATGGGATGAGTTGAAGAAAGTCTTCTTGGCTAGATATTTTCCTCCAAGCAAAACTGCTATGCTCAGAGCCAATATCAATGGTTTCAGACAAAAAGACAATGAATCACTCTTTGAAGCTTGGGAACGTTATAAGGACATGCTTAGACTCTGTCCTCATCATGGTTTAGAAGAATGGCTGATCATTCACATGTTCTACAATGGTCTCTTGTATAATACGAGATTGACTATAGACGCCGCAGCTGGTGGCGCACTGATGAATAAACCATATACTGAAGCAAGACAACTTATCGAAAGCATGGCTCAAAACCATTACCAATGGGGTACGGAGAGAGTTAGCATAGAGAAATCTCAAACAAAAGGTGCCATGGTTGAAGTGAATAGTCTGGATGAAGTCAACGCTAAAGTGGAAGCTCTCACTCAAAAGCTCGAGAATCTTACCACAGCTCCCGCAGCTACTGTTGCTGCAATTGCTCAAACTTGCGATTTATGTGGTATCCAATCACATCTTGCTCCAGAATGCCCACTTTTAACAGGAGTTCCAGTTGAACAAGCGAATTACGTACAGGGTAATCCTTACAGCAACACATATAACCCTGGTTGGAAAAATCATCCTAACTTTTCATACAAGAATAACAACGCGTTATACGCACCTGGACAAGCTCCTGCTACACCACCTGGTTATCCTAAGGCTATCCCAAATCATCCTAATAATGGTCCTAACACGTCTAATGCTCCTAGGAAGTCTAATTTGGAAGTTATGATAGAGCACTACATCGCTACTCAAAACCAAACCAATAATACTCAATCCCAGACTAATAAGGAGGTTCAAAATCAGAATATACACATTAATGAGCAGATTAAGCAATTATCTAACAAGCTTGATGCTTTAGCTACACATAATAAAATGTTAGAAACACAAATCTCTCAGGTAGCTCAACAACAAGCGGCTTCTGCTGCTCCTGCTGGCTCATTTCCTGGACAGCCTCAACCTAATCCCAAAGGACATGCAAATGTTGTTATCTTAAGAAGCGGAACAGAGTATGATGGACCTGTAGATCCCAGAAATAATAGCCCAGCTATGCAACAAAACTATGATAAACAATCTGAAACTAAAGATAAAGAAGAAAAGGAAAATCAGAGAGATAATAATGAAGATACCACGCAAAAAGATGAAACTTATGTACCCCCACCCCCTTATAAGCCTCGTATCCCATACCCTCAAAGGTTAGCTAAAACTAAGAATGTGGGTCAATTCAAGAAATTCGTGGATCTTCTTAAACAACTTAATGTTACAATTCCTTTTACCGAAGCTATAACTCAAATGCCCTCTTACGCTAAATTTCTTAAAGAGATTCTATCCAATAAGAAAAAGCTAGAGGATAATGAAACTGTCATGCTTACTGCTGAATGTAGTGCAATTATTCAAGACACAATGCCTCCTAAACTCAAAGACCCTGGAAGTTTCTCTATTCCATGTGTAATTGGCAAATTTGTCATAGATAAAGCTTTATGTGATCTTGGAGCCAGTATAAGTGTGATGCCGTTATCTATATGCAAGAAACTTGAAATGGGAGAACTCAGACCAACCAAAATGTCCGTTCAATTAACAGATATGTCAATTAAATATCCTGCAGGAGTTCTCGAGAATGTTCCTGTACGCATTGGCCAATTCTATATACCAACCGATTTCATTATCATGGACATAAGGGAGGACGAAGTTACCCCAATCATTCTTGGAAGGCCTTTATTAGCTACAGCCGGTGCAATTATAGATGTAAAAAGAGGAAAACTTACTTTTGAAGTAGGTGAAGAGAAAATCGAATTTATCCTCTCTCAATTCCTGAAAGCACCTGCAATTGAAGATACTTGTTACTTCATGGATATCATCGATGAATGTAGAAAAGAAGCTGAGCTTGAAAATGAAGACAATCTCGATGAAAATCTGATTAGTAATCTAAGTGAATGCTTAGTTATAGCACCAGATCCTACACAATGTTTAAGGAAACCATCCCTAGAACTCAAAACACTTCCTAAAAATCTAAGATATGAATTCCTAGATTCCGAGCTCGAACGACCAGTGATAGTCAACGCAGAACTTGGCGAAACCGAAACTGAAAAACTTTTACAAACTCTGAGAAAATATCCAACAGCCTTAGGATATAATATCACTGATCTTAAAGGAATAAGTCCCTTTATCTGTATGCATCGCATTATGCTAGAAGAAGATTGTAAAACTTCAAGAGAACACCAGAGGAGACTAAACCCGATTATGAGCGAGGTTGTGAAAAAGGAAGTTATGAAGTTGTTAGAAGCAGGAATCATATATCCTATATCTGATAGCAAATGGGTTAGTCCTGTGCATGTGGTACCTAAGAAAGGAGGTGTCACAGTAGTCGAAAATGAGAAAGGAGAAATCATAACTAAAAGAGTCGAATCTGGATGGAGGATGTGCATCGATTATCGTAAACTTAACAAAGCCACCAGAAAAGATCATTTCCCTTTACCATTTATTGATCAAATGTTAGAACGTTTAGCTAGACACTCTCATTTTTGTTTCTTGGACGGTTATTCAGGTTTCTTTCAGATACCTATTCATCCTAATGACCAAGAGAAAACAACTTTCACATGCCCTTTTGGAACCTTTGCTTATAGAAGAATGCCATTTGGTTTATGCAATGCTCCTGCAACTTTTCAAAGATGTATGATGGCAATATTTGCTGATTTTCTGGACAATATTATGGAAGTCTTCATGGACGATTTTTCCGTCTGTGGACAAAGCTTTGAAGAATGTTTAGAAAATTTAGAAAGGGTATTAGAACGTTGTGTGAAGGTTAATCTAGTGCTTAATTGGGAGAAATGCCATTTTATGGTACAAGAAGGAATTGTTTTAGGACACATTATATCCAAAAGAGGAATTGAAGTCGATTCTGCTAAAATCGAAGCTATTGAGAACCTTCAACCTCCGAAAACTGTTAGAGAAATCCGAAGCTTTTTAGGACACGCCGGTTTTTATCGAAGATTCATTAAAGATTTCTCTAAGATAACTAAACCCCTAACTGAGATATTAATGAAAGACGCTGAATTTATCTTCGACGAAAAATGTTTAGAAGCATTTCAAACACTTAAGAAAGCATTAATTTCTGCGCCTATAATGCAAACTCCAGATTGGAATGAACCTTTTGAAATAATGTGTGACGCAAGTGACTATGTCGTAGGAGCTGTTTTAGGACAGCGAAAGGATAAAAGACTCCACGTCATATATTATGCAAGCAGAACCCTGGACGAAGCGCAGATGAATTATGCTACAACCGAGAAAGAATTCTTAGCAGTGATCTTCGCATTAGACAAGTTTCGTTCCTACTTAGTAGGATCCAAAATAATCATATACACTGATCATGCTGCTATTAGATATCTCCTAACCAAAAAGGACGCTAAACCTAGACTCCTGAGATGGATATTGCTACTGCAAGAGTTCGATTTAGAAATCAAAGATAAGAAAGGAACCGAAAACGTGGTAGCAGATCATCTCTCTAGACTAGAAAATCTTAAACATGAACAAGTGCCGATCGATGATGAATTCCAGTATGATAAACTAATTGCCCACTTGGAAGACACAAAACCAGATAAACTCATGGAAACCACCTTAGCCGTCTCCTCAGTGCCTTGGTATGCTGATTTCGTAAACTACCTCGCTGCAGGCGTTTTACCACCTGAACTTACCTACCAACAGAAGAAGAAATTCTTCCATGATCTTAAACAGTATTATTGGGATGAACCTTTACTTTTCAAGAGAGGTCCCGATGGAATTTTCCGCCGATGTGTGCCAGAAGAAGAGATTGAAAACATTATAAAACACTGTCATTCTGCACCTTACGGCGGACATGCGAGTACATCCAAAACTTGTGCAAAGATTTTACAATCCGGCCTCTATTGGCCTAATTTATGGAAAGACGTACATGCCACCATCTTAAAATGCGACCGGTGCCAACGCACCGGTAATATATCTAGACGTGACGAAATGCCACAAAAAGGCATTTTAGAAGTCGAAATCTTTGATGTGTGGGGGATAGACTTTATGGGACCCTTTCCATCTTCATCTGGCAACAAGTATATACTCGTGGCTGTGGATTATGTCTCAAAATGGATCGAAGCTATAGCTTCTCCAACAAATGACACCCGAGTGGTAATTAAGCTGTTCAAGAACATAATTTTTCCTAGGTTCGGTGTACCCAGACTCGTTATAAGTGATGGTGGATCTCATTTCATTTCCAAAATCTTTGAAAAATTATTAGGAAAATATGGAGTTCGACATCGCATAGCTACACCTTACCATCCTCAAACTAGCGGACAAGTTGAAGTTTCAAATCGCGAGATAAAACAAATCCTTGAAAAAACTGTCGCTACGTCCAGAAAGGACTGGTCCTTTAAACTTCACGAAGCTTTATGGGCTTATAGAACTGCCTATAAAACTCCCATCGGTACCACCCCTTTCAAGCTTATTTATGGGAAGTCATGCCATCTCCCAGTTGAGTTAGAACACAAGGCCTATTGGGCCATTAAGAATCTGAACTTAAGTTACACTGCCGCTGGAGAGAAGCGTATCCTGGATATTAATGAATTGGAAGAACTTAGACAGGATGCGTACGAAAATGCTAGGATTTACAAAGAGCGCACAAAGAAATGGCACGATAAGCATATATCTATGAAGAATTTTAACATAGGTGACTTGGTATTACTATTTAACTCACGATTAAAATTATTTCCTGGAAAATTACGATCTAGATGGTCCGGACCTTTTGAAATAACTCGAGTTTATCCAAATGGTGCGATAGAGATTAAGGGACCTTCGATTGAACCGTTTATAGTAAACGGGCAGCGTCTAAAACATTACCATCTAAATGAACTCGAGGGAATTTCTCAAACGATAAATCTAGACGAGCCACACACTCGATTAAAAGCCTAGTTTTTAGTCCTATTTGTCGAGCTTACGACATAAAACAAAGTGCTTTGTGGGAGACAACCCACCCTTTTTTTATTTTTTATTTTTTATTTTCCTTCTTCTTATTTTTCATTTCTTCTTTAGTCTATTTTTAAACGAAAACAAAAACAAAAAAATATATCTATTTCTTTTCTTTATCTATTCATTATATTTCTCCTCTTTGTCTTATTTCTTTCTATTCTATGTTTTTTTTTCTTCTTATCGGCATTTTGGCCAATGCTGATCTTCTTTATTTTTCTTCTCGCCAGGCTATTTCTTGCTTCTTATTTCTCTTCCCGCTATGTCTCGAGTTGACAATATGCCGGTTAGTTTCAGAGGGAGAAATCAACGCACCAAATATGGAGTTTTATCCGAGCGTGAGATGTTACCCACTATCTACCCTCATCACGATGCTATGACTGCTCTTGGTATTCGTGATAGTGTGCTTTTTCTGCTAAATCAGATTGGGTGGGATAGTTCACGCTTTATGACTTGCTATGCCACTTATCGGAACCTTACTTTGGAGTTCCTCAGCTCTTTGATGTACTTTCCTACTCATGGTTTTGCTTTACGCCGTGGACTTATTATCTTCAGACTTTTTGGCATCACTTTCAAGTTTAACCATAAAGAATTGGGTGAGCTTCTTGGTTTTCCTAATGGCATAGGAGTTTATCATGAAACTCAGGAGGAGTGTCTTGGATTTAGAGAGCTTGACTATTTTTGGGGATCTATTTCTGGAATCCTTAACCCTGAGCCCGAGGACTTTGTATCAGAGAATATCCACAACCCGGCCTTCAGGTATTTCCATAAGATTCTGGCCCACACCATTTTTGGAAAACCCCAGAATGTCACTACTGTTTCTAAAGATGAGCTGTTTATCATGTATTGTGCTTCGCAAAACCGTCCGGTTAATGCGATCACTTATCTGATCCGTACCTTTGTGGATCTCATTGATACTGATCATGCACCCATTCGGATGGGAGGTCTCGTCACTATGATTGCAAATGTTGTTGGACCTCGACAATCCTTTAAGCATCTGAATGCTTTTACGGGTATTACTTGCATGACCATCGAGTTCTGTTTCAACACTGGTATAATAGGTGATCTTGGCCCGACTGAGTTTACCTTGTTGATTAATGGTAAAGTTATGCAGCTGTTTACCTTGCCTAACCCTGCTACGAGTGTGCATAACAAAGCCAACTGGCTTTTTGGTCTTGATCAGCAGCCTTCTCCGCCCCGCACTCCTGAGACTCCGCAAGATTATGAGGTTTTGGAAGATTCTGAGGAAGATCCCATTGCTCCTTCAGGTTATTATGATCTGGGCCCTCCTCAACACGACTCTACCGCTCACTCTGTTGCTCCTGACACTGTTATGCATGAGGCTCCTACCACTGATTATGCCCCTGTCATCCACGCTCTCCAGGTGGAACATCAGGCTTTGAGGGAAGATTTGACTAGTTTGCGAGCAGACTTCTTTGGTTTTATGGATACTGTTTCTGCGCAATTTCAAGAAGTTTTCTCCTATTTTCATTCTTCCTCCGCTCCTAAGGCAGGACCATGTAGTGGCTAGAGTTTTTAAGTAGTTCGTTATATTTAGCTTAGTTTGATTTTGTTAGGAATTACAATATTTTCGTTATGTTTTTTATGATTTACTTTCCAGACACATGATTCTGAAGATTGTAAGCAATTTTGGTCATCATTTTAAAAAGCCGTTCACGTTATTTTCCTATAATTATATTGCAGCTTAATATATTGTATGTTATAAATATATTTTGTTATAGGAATATTAGTATTATTACATGCATACTGTCATTCACACGCCTGTTCCTGTTCCCCAAACAAGCTGAGACGCACGCCTCAGCCTAACGCGCTGACAGGAGGCGCACGCCTCCAACTTCCCATGCAGCTTTGAGACGCACGCCTCACGCGTGGTCTCCTATGTCAGGCGGGCGCCTCAGCTTTTGTCTCGTGCAGTAAAAGCTGGTCTCCCTGCATTTACTTGTCTTGTCTGTTTCGTTTTCCCATTCACCCCATTAACTCATATTCAACACTCTTTATTCCCATTCAAACTATATTCCTTCCATTTCCCACCATTAATCTCCATTCAAATTTTCCCCTCCATTTTCCAACACCCACTTATTATAATTTATCACTCTTAAATCTCCCTCCACTATAAATACCATTCATCCTTCTTTCTATTTTCACAACATTTCTAACCATCTCTACCATTTCCTCTCCTACACCCATATTTTCTACCTTTTTTTCTTCTTCTACCCATATCCATCTATGGCTCCACGAAACAACCAACGACAAGTTAAGCCCGACCGACCACCACCCGACCTATCCAATATCATTTTCCACGACAACGACGACGGCCAACAACTACAAAAGTATACCAAATTCTATACCCGTTCCGTCGTCCCTACAAAATACATAAGTTCGGAGTGTTTGGAAACCTTAGGAATGACCGATAGCATCGTATTAATGCTCAATAACACCGGTTTAACCAGTCTATGCACAAACCCATGTCCAACCTATGAACCACTCGTGCTTGAATTTCTTAGTTCCTTCTCTTACACAACACCTGTCGACGATCCCTACACAACCGGAACCGCCAACTTCCGCATGTTCAACCAAGAGTACTCTCTTGATCAAGAAAGAGTCGCCGAACTCTTATCTTTCACTCGCGGCGAGCATGTTCATTACAAGCCTTTCGACGATGACCACGATCTTTCTTGGGATCAAGTCGGCTTCTCCTTATGGAATGATCTAACCGGTCAAACAACGGAAAGTTGGCGCGATCTCTATGCTTCTCAAATACATAACCCTGCATTAAGGTACTTTCACCGCGTTCTTGCTAACACCATCTTTGGTCGGACCAATAATCACAAGGTAAACCAAAATGAGCTGTTCATCATTTTCTGTGCCCTTAATGGTCAGGCTGTCAACGTCGCTCCTTTCATGCTCAGTCACATCCACACATGCGCGAACGCGGCAGGTACTAATCCCTTTGTTTTTGGAGGCATCATCACATCTTTAGCATTTGCTTTGGGCCTTTCCGCCGAGCTACTTTCTTTGTTACCATACATGATGCCAGCCACTCTTCTCGATGTCATCTATTGCCGAGATTCCCACATAATCTCTCCAAGACATGATGGCCGGTTTACATTGGTGATAAATCGTCGTCAAATTCCTGATATTGTGTTACCTTGTCCGCATCGTATCGACGTCCGAGTCCACGCAAATTGGCGTTATGCTCTCGATGCACCTGCCGCCCAACAACCAGATAATCCCGCTGCAAATTTCGCAGCCATGCAGGCTCATATGCTTCGTCAAGATCAGTTGTTCCATGCCATGCAACAAAACCAAGCTGAGACTTTACGTCTCGTACAAGAAGTACAACATGATCAACAAGAGATGCGACGCGAACAGCAACAATATGCTTTTCGCCATGATCGTAACCTCGAATCCTTACAAGCTCGCATAGCAGACGCACTTCATCTTAATGATTCTAATTCTGACGTCGGACGAAGACCTCGTACTAGAGGACGAAGAACAAGAGCTCATGATTCTCAAAGCCACGAGTGATCGCCCTTCTCTTTTCATCTGCTTCTCCTTTGTTTTTATCGCATTGAGGACATTGCTCCTTTTAAGTATGGGGGAGTCAGAGATCATTTCCTTGTTCATTTCCATTGCTCTCTTTGTAGTATTTTTTCCTTTTATTTCTTTTCTTTTCTTGTATTGCAAAATTTCAATTCAATAAAATACCTATTTATGCAAATTTTAATCTCTTATACAAAAATTTAAATTTGTGCTTACTCGAATTCCCCTAGTTTTTGAGCCATAACGAATGAAATGAAACAATTTTAAACATGCATTTATAAAACATTATTCAATTAGTATTAAGGTTGCCTATTATAAACAAGAATTCGAGAAACTTAGCAAAATTGATATCGTCTTAACACTTCAAAACCCCCGATGTGTTGGATCAATTTAAGTACTTATTATACCAAAACCTTTAAAACTTAGTTTTAGATTAGCCCCGAGTAGTTTATTAAGCAGTCGGCACCTCCATAAAACACAAACTACGTGGAGAGCTGATGAATATAAGTGATTGATCAAATATTCTTAAGAAATTGCTTTTATCTGAAGATGCACTTATTAAGTTAGATGATCCTTACCAGATCATTTAATCCAACAGTTGCAGAAACTATAAATTTAAATGCATAATAATCCATTATAAATTGGTTCAGTGGTCCCTGGTGCTGAACTTGGTAGGGCGAATCACGATTGGATCCCCCGCAATTTTTAATTGGAAAAAAGGGAGTACCATATGATTAAATTACCAGAACTCCTAGCTGGCTTACTAAGATCAAATTCACTAACCAGTTACTCCACTATGTGCGTGTAAGGTAAAGGGCTTAATGTGATTGCACTAGAATGAAAACGGGTGAAATAAAACATAGTATTAGGTTAAGCTATAATGACATGACTTAAATTGGTCTGCTTAAACGGGGTTATCCAGTGTTCCTACGGTAACTTTGGTGTTTAAGTTCGACTTAAATTCTCTAACAAAAAAAAATTTTCAACTAGCAACCTGGTACGAAGTGATGTATGTTCTTATATATGTGTTTAACTGCGCGTCAGTGATTTTCACCTTTTTTACTTTTGCTTGAGGACAAGCAACGGTTTAAGTATAGGGGAGTTTGATAACGCAATTTTATATAGTATATTTGATTTAATTTACATAGGTAATGTTAGTATTTTTATCTAATTATTTCATTTTATTTCCATATTACGCCGGTATTTCTATTGTTTCAGGTATTTTATTTTAATTAGACAAATTGAGCAAAGTGAAGAAATTCAGGAGTTATTGGACTAAAGGTGCAAGAAATGAAGAGAAGGGGTGTGCAAAGCAATGATGATGGATCAAAAAGGGTCTATTATCTCCAAATGGGCCCAATAGAATTCAAACCCATGCAGGCAAGAAAACCCTAAAAGCACATGCAAGAGTGAGACGCACGTCTCAACTCTCCTCCTACAATTGAGGCGCCCGCCTCGGATTTTCCCCTTAGTGGGAGGCGCCCGTCTCAGCATGGTCAAAGGAAGAACAAGTCAATTGGGGCGCCCGTCTCAACGTGGGCAAGTAAGAAACGAGAAATTCAAGGATACGTGGGACACAAAAATATCTGAAGAGGTGGTTACGTTCAAAGACTATAAGAAGACATTAGAAAGTGAAAATTGAGACCGGTTTTTTTTTTGCTTAGAATTTTTCCAGTTTTCAGAATTTTTACTTTCATTGCAATTTACTAGTTTCCAGTGTAATTCGATTCCTAGTAGTTATTATTATTTTCCCAACCAGTTTTCTTTTCCTTTTCGAATACTTAGAATTTATTCCCGTTGAAGAACGAAGATTCTGGACGAATTGATTCAAGCTTCAAAGATTGTTTCCAGCAGTATTTAATTCAGGTTCTTTATTTATATCCTTTACTTAATTATTTGCATGAGAATATTTATTTAGCCATGAATTTATTTATGATTATTAATTCCTTTAATGTATCCATGTCTGTTTTTCTGAGTATGTCTGGCTAAATCATTTAAATATCGGTATGTAACGAGTTAATTTGAATAGGATCCGGAATAAACAGGCTTGATTATATTTCATAAAATAAACACTTTTTCTGATTTAGTTATCTAGTTTATTTTGTTAAAAAGGTTTAGAAACCAACAGAGCGACAGTTTGAGGTTAATAAACCGACTAAGATTAGAAACCAACAGAGCGACAGTTTGAGGTTTAGAATCAGATAGTAGGTGCTAGGTATTGTTTTTAAAGACTGCGACAGCGTTTTAAAACCAATTAAACTTTATTTATTTTCAAAAAGTAATTTTAAAATCAATGGGATAGCGAAAGCATACATCAGAGTTTAAAATTATAATTTACTTCAATAGAGCGAAAGTTTGAGAATAGATTTTTGAATAAATACTTTTTGCTGAAAAAGATATTATTATCATTTTTAGAAAACAAGCCTGTAGAAAGCCGTATCCTTTAGTGTTAACGACGTACATACCGATATTCACATTATTATTATTTCAATTAGAATTAAGTTTTATTACCCAAAAATTCCCCAAATTAATTATCCGATAGCTATAGCTTTACACAGTAGTTTAGGTTACGTTAGTTCGATTTATAGTCCCTTAGGTTCGATATCTTTTAAAACTACGCGATAGGGCTGTATACTTGCAGTCTCCCGATTAATTTAGACGATAAAGTCGCGATCATTACTTCAGTTCATGAACTTATGACCCCACTCATGACTATTAAAGTGAACTTGTTGAATGTCGGTGTGTTCCCGAGCTGTGATGAAGTTTGTCATTTATGTTTGTCCTCACCAACCAGATATCCTTTGTTGAAAGCAGGCGTTTAGTGCCTAATAGATAACAAAGAAATTTAATTCGAGAAGACTTATGTTCCACCTGTTCCTTTTGAAGATGTTTCTACCATTACCATTTCCGCCAATTCTTCCAGGGTCTCCACCAAAAGACCCGTTAGAATTACATCAGTTCCAAAAGAAACTCCTTTAATAATTACAATGCCTGGACCAGTCCCATATTCGTCAAACAAAACCATACCATGGAATTATGGAGGGGATTTCTACTACCATGGTATAAAGCAGGACTGGCCAGCCACCGAAGATTCAAGCTCCGAGAAAGTCAACTCCGACATCAGTAATATTGCAGGAACTAGCAAGATTACCCGAAGCGGAAGGATATTCTCTCCAGAAATTGCTCCCCCAAAAGCAGTTTCTGGACCCGTAATCATTCCCGTTGTTACTCCTCCAAAAGTTGTTCCCAGTCCTATAATCATCCCCATTAATACTCCAACTGAAAAAGTTATTACAACCCCTGTTATCATTCCTACTGACACTCCTTCTGCCGAGTTAACCGAGACTCGAGGCAAAAGTATTCTGATTGAGCCTGTCCGGACGAAGGCTCAATCATTGGCTATCCCTGAGACCTCCCGTAAAGAGATGGAGGAGATTCTGAAGATCATAAAAAGAAGCGACTACGATGTAGTTGAACAACTGGGGAAAACTCCCTCTAAAATTTCCATGCTGGCATTACTACTATGTTCCGAGGCGCATGCAAAAGCCTTGGTAAAATTTCTGAAAACTGCCCACGTACCCCAAGAGACATCTGCCGATCAATTCCAAGACTACGTAGCCAACTTGACTGCAGATAATGGACTAGGTTTTTTGGATACTGATTTAACTCCAAGAGGAAGGAAGCATAATGAGGAATTTCATGTCTCAGTTGAATGTAGGGGCACAACCTTGGCTCATGTTTTGGTGGACACTGGCTCATCTCTGATTGTATCACCTAAAAAAGTTCTTGATAGGCTTGACAGTGAGGGATTGAAATTGAAGCCAAGTAACATAGTAGTAAGGGCTTTTGATGGCTCGAAAAGGATGGAACATGGGGAGGTAGACATTCCCATAAAAGTTGGAACACAAACATTTGATTCAACTTTTTATGTAATGGATATCCGTCCCTTATATTCCTGCTTGCTAGGCCCACCATGGATTCACATTTTTGGCGCTGTCACTTCTACGTTGCACCAAATGCTGAAATATCCGATTCAAGGGAAGATTATCATCGTTCATGGAGAAGAAAAGTATATGATCAACCATCTCAACTCCTTCAGATATATGGAATTAGATGGTGAATTTATTGAAACTCTATTCCAACACTTTGAAGAGGTCCCTCAAGATGTAGCAGTGACCAAGGTTTTGTCTTAGGTTCCCAAGATCACAAGGCCTCCACTCCGGATGTCATCTCTGAAGGATGCCAAAGTAGTGGTAGAAGAAGGTGGGTGCACTATCTGGGGACAACTCCCAGATATCCCATATAAGTCTGACAAGTTTGGCCTAGGTTTCACTTCAAGTGATCAGAAGGCTGTACGTCGTGCTCGTGCTAGAGGACCACCCCTGAAGATCAGCAACCGCGAGGTCAACACTGTAGAAAGAGATGAAGATAACTATGACTTAGAGGATTGGATATTCCCGACTTTCAGTAGAGGGCTCAACAACTGGGAGGCTAGAGATTTTGTCCTGATCCATTTTATCCCACAGTAACTTGTCTTTACATTTTGTTGGATCTGTAATATTAAAACAATTCGCACTCTTAAAACTTTGTGTCTTACCCGAGGCACAATGGTCCATTTGTAAGGGTTATTATCTCATTTTCATATGACATCAATGAATCATTGACGTTTTCGCATACAAAATTTTGTGCTCATTGTTTTTATTTTTACATTTTTTATTTTCTTTTAAGGATAGCTATACCCTTACACACACTCACACTCACAATGCAGGTATACATCCATTCGGGATCCCATGGGTAACAATACTACTATGTCCTTTTATGACTCTGAGAATCTAATCCACCAAGCCAAAGGCAAAGGTGAGGAAGATTGTGAAGTACAAGGGGAACTTGCCAGACTACTACAACAAGAAGAGAGAACCATTCAGCCTCACGAGGAAACCATGGATACAATCAACCTAGGTACCGAAGAAGACAAAAAAGAAGTCAAGGTGGGTGCCAATATGGAACCTAGTATCAAGGAGCGTCTGATTTAGTTATTACACGATTATGTTGAAGTCTTTACCTGGTCGTATGAAGACATGCCAGGACATGATGCAGATATTGTGGTACATCGTCTGCCTACAAGAGAGGATTGTCCGCCAGTAAAGCAAAAGGTTCGCTGCACGAGGCCTGATATGTAAGAAAAGATTAAAGCATAAGTCATGAAGCAATTCAACGTTGGATTCTTGGCTGTCACCTCTTATCCCCAATGGGTTTCCAATGTTGTTCTCGTGCCCAAAAAGGACGGTAAAGTGCGAATGTGTGTGGACTACATAGATTTGAATAGGGCAAGCCCTAAGGATGATTTTCCACTCCTCCACATTGATATTCTAGTTGACAATACGGTACAACACAAAGTGTTTTCCTTCATGGATGGATTCTCGGGTTACAATCAAATCAAAATGGCGCCTGAGGACATGGAGAAAACAACATTTGTCACGCAGTGGGGAACTTTCTGCTAAAAGGTGATGCCATTCGGACTAAAGAATGATGGGGCAACCTATCAACGTTCCATGGTCGCTCTATTTCACGACATGATACATCACGAAATAGAGGTCTATGTGGACAATATGATAGACAGATCTCAAACAGAAGAAGAGCATCTTGATCACTTACAAAAACTGTTTGAGAGACTAAAGAAGTACAAGATGAGGTTGAATCCAAACAAATGCATATTTGGGGTACGGTCTGGTAAACTCCTAGGCTTTATCGTCATAAACAAAGGTATCAAGGTCGATCCTGCCAAAGTTAAACAATACAAGAGATGCCTGCTCCTTGTACTGAGAAGGAAGTTAGAGGATTCTTGGGGCGTTTGAACTACATTTCCAGATTCATCTCTCACCTGACCGCTACTTGTGAACCAATCTTCAAATTATTGAATAAATATCAAGTAGTCGGATGGAATGACGAGTGCCAAGTTGCTTTTGAAAAAATCAAAGAATACCTACAAGAGCCTCCTGTGTTGATGCCACCAGTCGAGGGAAGACCATTGATCATGTATCTGACTGTTTTAGAAAACTCAATGGGGTGTGTATTGGGGAAGCATGATGAGTCTGGCCGAAAAGAGCATGCTATTTATTACCTGAGCAAAAAGTTTACCGACTGTGAAACCATATATTCACTGCTCGAGAAAACTTGTTGCGCTCTGGCATGGGCTGCTCGCCGGCTAAGACAGTATATGCTGACTCATACTACTTTGTTGATATCTAAAATGGATTCGATAAAATACATCTTCGAGAAGCCCGCTCTTTCTGGGAGAATAGTAAAATGGTAGATGATCCTGACGGAATATGACATACAGTATACTACCCATAAAACTATAAAGGGCAGTGTACTAGCTGATCACCTTGCTCACCAAGCTGTGGAAGACTACCAGCCCATGAAGTTTGAATTCCCAGATGAATACATCATGACGGTAAATAGCTGTAAAGAATTCAGGCCATATGATGGACCTGAACAAGGATCCCTATGGACCCTGTTCTTTAATGGGGCATCCAACACACTTGGCAATGGTATCGGTGTTGTACTCATATCTCTGGAAGGATTCCATACTCCCTTTACCGCAAGACTCTGCTTCAATTGTGCAACCAACATGGCGGAATACGAAGCATGCATCTTTGGTCTTAGAGCTGCCATAGACTTGGGGATCAAATCTTTGAGTGTGTTCGGATATTCAGCTTTGGTCATTAGTCAGATAAAAGGGGAATGGGGCACCAAACACCCTAACCTTATACCTTATAAAGAACATGTTTTGACGTTGCTACCACATTTTGAGAAGATTACCTTTGAACATTTCCCGCGAGAAGAAAATCAGCTAGCAGACGCTCTAGCCACAATGTCATCTATGTTTAAACTTAATTGGGATAACGAGGCTCCCCAGATCACCATCAAACGAATGGATGAACCAACACACTATCACGAGATTAATATTGAAGAAGTAGTGGACCAGCCTTGGTTCCACGAAGTCAAGAGGTATCTCGAGGCTTAAGAATATCCGGAAGGAGCTTCAGTTAATGATAAGAAGTTCTTAAGGAGATTCTCTGCTAAATTCTTCCTTAGTAATGACATCCTGTACAAATGCAATCATGATTATGTGCTACTTCGGTGTGTAGATAAGGTTGAAGCTGAAAGGATCATGGTTGAGTTACATGAAGGCAATTTTGGCGCCCATTCCAGTGGGCATATGATGGTAAAGAAAATCCTACGGACAGGCTATTACTGGTCTACCATGGAAGCAGATTACTATCAACACTCTTGAACCTGCCACAAATGTCAGATTTATGCTGACAAGGTGCATGTACCTCCAGTTCCTCTGAATGTCTTGACGGCTCCTTGGCCTTTTGCTATGTGGGGATTGATATGATTGTGGAAATCAAGCCAACAACCTCTAATGGACACCGCTTCATCTTAGTGGCCATTGATTATTTTACAAAGTGGGTGGAGGTAGCTTCCTTGGCTTCCGTTACCAAGAATGTTGTTGCCCGTTTCATTAAGCAAAATTTCATTTTCTGTTACGATATCCCAGAAAGGGTCATCACTGATAATGGTACAAATCTCAACAACACTATGATCACTGCCTTGTGCAAGCAATTCAAGATCCAACATCACAATTCTTCCCCTTACCGGCCAAAGATGAAGTGTGTTGTCGAAGCTGCAAATAATAATATTAAAAAGATCATACAAAAAATGACAATCACATACAAAGACTGGCATGAGATGTTACCATTCGCTCTCCTCGGGTATTGCACCACAACTCTCACATCAACCAGGGCAACACCCTATTCTCTGGTTTATGACATGGAAGCCGTCTTGCCTATTGAGGTTCAGGTCCCCTCTCTAAGAATTATGAAGGATGCAGGGCTGAATGAAGAAGATTGGATTCAGACTCGACTTGATCAACTAAACTTGATTGATGAGGAGAGACTTACTACTGTTTGCCATGGTCAAATGTATCAAAAATGGATGATTAAGGCTTTCAACAAAAAGGTCAGACACCAAGTGTATCAAGTTGGGGATCTGGTAATCAAACGCATCATACTGGCACAAGGTGATCCCAGAGGAAAATGGACTCCTACCTATGAAGGACCATTTGTAATCAAAAACATTTTCTCTGGTGGGGCAATGATCTTGACCACCATGGATGGTGACGACCTGCCGCATCCTGCGAACGCAGACATAGTCAAAAGATACTACGCATAAGAGACTCGCTAGGTTGACACACCTAAACAAAACAAGGACATCCCGGCGAACTAAAAAGGTTCAGGCAAAAATTATGGATAAAACCAAAAAAATCTGTACACCCGGAAAGTTGAAAACCCGAAAGGGCGGCTTGGGCAAAAAAGGGTTTCCCGGTGGATTGAAAACCCGAAAGGGCGGTCCAGGAATAAGTTAGGGAATGTAAAGTGTATGACTATGTCCCATTGGATCACCTTACGGACAACCTTTGGCTTCAACTGAAAAACTCAGAGGTTTTGATCAATTCAATCACCTTCGGACAAGGTAACAAATAGACAAGATGCTCGAAGATACAAAGGCTATAGCAGAATGGGACCCCCATGGGATTATTGCACATAGCTATCTTTTCTTTGTATCAAAATTTTCATTTTTTACGACAGCATTCTCTTACTAGAATGTTGGTCTCATTGTACAAATACTTACTCAAAGTCAATACAAAGATATTCCTTTGAAAGTGCAAAACTATCTGTTTTTCTTTACTCTTGTGTTTTATTTACAAAAACGCCCAATGATTCATTGTTAAACATATGCATTTGAACATAATTACTGTTTATAAATAAACAAAATAAAAGGCAATTACTAATGGCTTTAAGAGGTAGGAAAATATCTCTAAGCTATTTCCATAAATCCCCCATAATTTGAAGTTTAATCCCCAGCGGAACAGAGCTTCCGGTTATCGATCCCCAGTAGAAGTCGTCAAATTTCTCAGGATTCCCCAATAGGATTTGACAAGCAGTACACAATATTTACCTTACAACAGAGTTTGTTTCTCTAAGTGGAAATTCATCAACACTTCAACTTCACAATATGAAGACTTATACTCCATAACCTCAGCAGCAATCAGGGAATTATTTTTCCTCAATCCGACAAACAGCGTAATAAACTAGCTCACATACGCATACATTGCATCCGCATATCATAAACATTGATAAAACAAATGCATTATATCATACATTTCATACAACATGACTTTGAATTTTATCTAACATTTTACCCTTTTCTAGATAAGACTAACAGCTATCATTAACAATGTTCAAAAGTTTTCAAATACAGTACAAGTATGCTCCAGACACGGATGCCATTCTGATACTCATTCAAATTTAACTCTCAGATACGATACAGATACGCTCCAGACGTGGATACCATTCTAATACTCATTCAGATTTGAATCTCAGATACAGTATAGATACGCTCCAGACACGAAAGCCATTCTGATACTCATTTAGATTCAACTCTCAGATACGGTACAAATACGCTCCAGACACGGATGCCATTCCGATGCTCATTCAGATTCAACTCTCAGATACAGTTCAGATACGCTCCAGACACGGATGCCATTCTGATACTCATTAAGATTCAACTCTCAGATACGGTACATATACGCTCCAGACATGGATGACATTCTGACACTCATTCAAAATTAGCTCCCAGATACAGTTCAGATACGCTCCAGACACGGACGCCATTCTAATACTCATTCTTCCAGCTTACAAATTACAATACAAACAATCACTTTTGGATGGCATCTTTAATCCCATCTCCTACATCTTTCTATCACCTCTCTAAATGTCATCTTTAAGCCCATTCCTTCTACCATCGCATCGCCGAGTGAAAATTTCTGGGCACTCTAGTGTCCAATCATCTTCCACCTTCAAATAACGGCTGGCAAAAACATGCCAATCTAACTCTTCAGGATTAAGAAGATTGAACAGGGGAAGCTGTTGTACCCCAAAATTTTCCCTCTCACTTATCAATAATTTACTCACAAGATCTCCTTGGGCTCAAGACTGCACTAGGGTTTGATCAGCTCAAGACACCTCCTTAGGCACTAATGACCAAAATTAGGGTTTCAGTTTGCACAAGGATTTTTGAACTTCCAATTCCCCATATGACTTTCATGAATCATTATGGACCCCCAATATTACTCATGACAAGTTTCAAGCCTTGGATCACACTTTTGATCAGTCAATTGAACAGTGGACCAAAAAATCAACTGTATTGGGGAAAAAGTCAACCATGGCCAATTTATAGTCAAACTTCATAATTTTGATCCACATCAACATTTTAGACTCACATGTATCATTTGATCAAGTTTGGATCATAATTCCTCAATAAATTTGATCAAATCTCTAAAAGGGCAAAATGGTCAAAATTAGGGTTTTGACTGGGAAAGGGCAATTTCTGATTTTTGGCCTAGAAAATGGTCAATTGGTTTAAGGCATGATCTCAAGAGTCCAATTGCATCATTTTAACATAATGAAATGACTCAAAACATTGCAAATCCATTGGATTAACAGATGAATTTTGCAATCAACTGATCAAAAGTCAACTATATACTGAAAAGTCAAACTTTGACTTTTTGGTCAAATTCAAGTGCCAAAGATCATAATCCATCAAAAGATGTCAAAATATGAAACTTATTTATCAAGAAATCAAAAAGTCAAGATTTCATTTTGAAAAGTAAAAATTTCTAAACTTATAAATTTTTCGAAGTGTTGGAAATTTCATGTTTTTTTGATAACTTTGAGCCAAATTTTCACCATGATGCAAGATGATTCAAGTGAAACTTCCAACATGAAAGTTTAAGATATCCATGAAATATACAACTTTGCTTTACACAACTTCTCCTAAAAATTCTTGGATCTCAATTTATAATTTTATGAATACATGCTCATGAACTAAAAAAGACTTAGTGAAATTTTGCCCTAGTTAAGCAGATTTTTGACCTAACTTCATGGAAATTTTTCACATAGTTCCAAGGAGAATATTCAAAAGCAATTCAAATATGAGTTGTATAGCATATTTCAAGCTTTCCAAAATGTCCAAGAACTCCTTGAGATCATTCTTGAGTAGGGAGAATCAAAGAGATGAAGTTGGTGTTTTGTCACTTGAATTATAGGTCATTTTCATGATGAACACAAATGTAATTTCAATGTTAGGCTGCATAATCTTTGCTTTGCAGGCCTCAAACTTGTTTGTCACTCCATAATTAATGGATTACACAAACTTTTGAGCTATAATCCAAGTGGTTTAAGCTTTATCCAATTCACATTGCCATTTTGGGAAGAAAGCTAACAATACCATTCTTGTAAAGCAAGCTTTTTGCATAAAGTTCACATTGAGCCTCTAACTTGTTCCCTCTGATAACACTCCATCCACAAAGTCAGAAGCAAGCTTGTTTAAAGCATAACCACTCTATCTTAGCAAGTACACAAGGCATTGAAACTTGTTTTCTTAAAAAATCACATGTTATGCATAAACATGTAATTTCAAATTCTGATCAACAATAAGTCTCTAAACTTGTTGCTTATAAATAGAAGCACTATTTGTGAGCTTGGACACGATCTTGAAGACCCTTAAAATCAGTCAAACTCCTTCTAGCCAGAAATTGTCTCAAAACACCATTGTTGTGTAAGTTCTGACTTTACATACCAAACTCCAAATCCCCTCGTGCGTTCTTTGGCATTTCACTTCTAAAAACTTCTAAATATCAAATACAAACCATCCAAAGTCCATTTGCTCAACTGTAACACCTCCATCATCAAGTTCCATTTTCAAAAACAGGGGTCTGCAACTTGACTTCTCCAGAGCTCCTCAGCCACTTTCAGCTCAAGCTAATCATTACATTAGCTTCCTGGGACCTCAAGGAAGCTAACCTGATCCTTACAGCACTTTGAATCAAGCTCATTTGTATTTCACAATTTCCAGTTTTGAGGTATTTTTCTTGAACTTCTATCTCATTACTTAGGCATTGACAGGCTTGCATTTGTGAAGATAAAATGTAGACCTCATTGCCACGAAGTTGTACATATCCATAGTTTGCATTTACATGGCATGAGCTTAGAGAATTTTAGAGTTGAAGTTTCTGAAATTTTTAGGGTTCAAATTAGGGCCAGAGAAATTCTCATTTAGCTTTGACTTTTAGCTTTAGTTATTTACATGGTTAGATTCGTGAGGAAGAATGCAACAACTTTCATTTTGTCATCTTCCATTTTTGTTGAGAAATGAAGAAGTTACAGGTACACCGGCTAGAGGTTGAAGATGAAGTCATCAGGACTTGATTTGGCTTACATGTTTATTGTTTTGTTTATATAAACGGATGTATAGCCACCCCAATGGTAAAGCGCGCGCCTGTTAACCTTTGGGACCTGGGTTCGAGCCCCAATGGTACCCATTTTGTGTTTTTACATATTTTTACATTTTCTGACCTTTTTTGCAGGGCGCCTAGGCCTTTGGGCTTTTTGTTTTTTTTACTAACTAACCTCTCTGCCTGCTTATGCACACCTGGCCCAATTTGTTTTATTTTCTTAATTTTTTTCCACTAATATTAAAAATCATAAAAAATATAAAAAAAAATTATCTTCATTTTAATTTAGTTTATTTTATTTTTCTCACCAAAAAAATATTTCTATTAACTATACTTTATTTATTTTTTATAAATCACCTGGTAAATTTAATTAAAACTAGGTTAATATTTATTTTTCTTTTACACCTATTAAAATATATTATTTTTGATATAAAAAAAAGACTAAAAATATTTCATGATGCCATAAATATTTTCAAGACTAAAATACCAAAAAATATTTTTTTCTAAACTTATTTTCTTTTAATCAACTAATAGAATTAGGATTTTATTTAAAAAATCTTTTCTTAATAAATTTAAACATAATTAATTATTTTCTTTAAATTAATTAGGTTAAAACAATTTCCCTCTTTCTCTTAAAAAATCCAAACAAAAAGATCAATTTTCTTTGCATTTACATTCTTGTATATTTATTTTTGTATATTTATTTATTTCAATTATTGTATAAATTCAATATGGTTGTAATAGACTAATTAGGCTTTAAATTATTGCAATCCCAATTCAATTTGTATACCCCCTTCCAAATATTGTAATAGCGTAGTAACTTTAAAATTCCGCCATTTATCGCTTTCATATATACATGTTAGTAAATTAGGGTTTGTATGGAAAGACTAAAACCGACAAATAGAAAACCCTAATTAAGACAAACCAAAGCATGAAAACAATACATTTGTACACAAGCACCCCTAGGGTTACTCCACTTGGTTGCCTTACAAAAATGGCCATATTATGAATGTAAGGTATCTTGGCAAAAACAAACGAATACAAGATCATAGTCCCTCGATGACGCTATCTAAGTTGCCTTAAAAATGATATTAGTACCTCAAAAAGAATGCTAAGATACCTTGAAATATTGCTAATCATGGTTATACGATGACCCACGCCTGTCCCATTTACATCCAAAGATAGGGTTGCTTACCAAATCATTGGTAAGACAACAATGTCAAAGGAAAAGAAAATGAACAAAAAGGACATTTGAGTAGGTAGATTGCTCCTAATTACTTGCTCCATTTCAAAACAAACATCCTTGCTATTTTCAAAACAATCACATACACTTTCAAACATCTTACAAAATTGAAAACATTTTCAAAAGATCAAACATCTTTGTATACATTCTTACAAACAAGAATCATTACAAAGATTGCCTAAACAATGGCCTCTTTACAAAATACTTTCAAAAACCACACAAAGCATAATTTGAAACAAAATCAAGTGATGTAGCAAGTAATTAAGATCCCATGGATAACCATGGATGAAAAGGGTGCTAGTACCTTCCCTTTTCATAATCTACCCCCCGAACTCAAGAAATAGTCTCAAAGGTCTTTCCTGTGCTTTTTCACATTTCCTTTTGGATAAAATAAAAGTCGGTGGCGACTCTTGCTAACTGCAATATTTGCAATCAAATGCAAAACCCTCAAGTCAGTTCTCCCACCGTATCACAGGATGGTTTTGGTTCCAAACCCTGACCAACTCATAGATGTAAATGCTGTCAAAATCTTCATATCTCACAATCCGGTGCCTACCTTGTTGGGGGATATCCTACATTCTCTCCAGTCTCGTACTATGAGGAAGAGATGGGCCCTCATGTGTTGCACTCCTCTCTTGGCTATATGGTTTATTTATCATCTTCCCCGGTCTATGTTGAAGAATGAGAAAGGTTTGAGATGGTCCCATAGGCTGATGACGCTCGGACATTCAAATATTCATTGGTGTTCTCGATCCTTGGAGAATGTTACTATCATCTACCGTTGTGGGGAATTCCCTAATGTCCGTTACTTAGAATTAGGGGAGGTATCACTTACAACCCTTTCTTAGCCTTACGACTGTTTGGGTACACCCGAAGGGATGGTCCTCATGATATGCTCATCCAAGGAGTGGTATTTGACTACGAGAATGACGATCAAAGATACTGTTAGAGGTTTGTACGAGCTTGGAGGATGGTAAGCAAGGTGGATAGTAAAACACTGGGACACAAGAACTCCATTCCCCTTGAGCCTTACCTTAGGTGGGTACGAGCTCGTGCTCAGAAGCTCGTGATGCCTTATCCCTCCATCTTACCAATTAACATGGATCCTGTGGTTGAAGGAGATGTCCCGTACACTATCCTCCATCCCGACATGCCTACTTCTCTTGAAGACTAAAAGGGTTGGATTCAGCTGAAGGAATAAAAAGATACCTTCGAAGCTCAATTCTACGCTAGTGAGAAAAGGGTCTTGGAGCTTACAAAGCAACTCCATGAAGAACAAAGCTTGAACGCCTACATTGCTCCAAAGAGGATGCGTTCAACCTTTTTATCTTAGAGATTTATTTTATAAGCCTAAGAGGCATGTTGTAGTCATTTTGAACTAATTAATGAAATTTGACGTTTGTTCATTCTTTGTCTATACAAATTTAAATTTCATAAATCCTTGAAATCATTTGCATACACATCTTCCATGCATCATAACATAACAGGTTTTCCACGATAGGTTTCCTTATCTTTCTGTTGTTTATTTCAGCAAGATGGATATCGAGAAAACAGTGAAGGACCTACAAGCACAAAAATCTCAGTTTCAAGAGACTCTGCTGACCCTAGCCAAGGGACAACAAGATTTGATGGCATTGTTGGCAGCCAAAAAGAAACCAAAGAGGAAAGCTTTAGTCAACATGGGTAGAAGATTCAGAGAGCCGGTCCGTCAGATACCGGTAGTGGAAGACTCATCTGAGGAAGACGAGAATAAGATTGGAGAAGAAAAGAGTACCCAGGCTGGATGTATCAATGATCAAGTGTCTGATGATGAAGATTATTTTAACGAGCAGTATCCTCCTGCCGATGTCAAGTACAAGCATTTAGAAGACAGATTGAAGGCTGTTGAGATTCAAGCCTTCCCCGGTTTGGATTTTGATGATTTGGGTTTAATATATGGGGTTTTCATTCCCCACAAATTCAAGATAGCAGTCTTTTCTAAATACGATGGGGTTTCCTGTCCAAAACTTCACCTGAAATCTTATGTGCGCAAGATTCAACCGCACACCGCTGACAAGAAACTTTGGGTTCACTTTTTTCAAGAAAGCTTGGCTGGGACGCAACTAGAGTGGTTTTACCAATTGGAGGGTTCCTGTATCCATACATGGGAAAACTTAGCCACCGCTTTCTACCACCAATACCAGTATAACGCCGACCTGGTGCCGATAAGAGTTCAGTTTTAAGACATGACAATGGGGAAGGATGAAGGGTTCAAAGAGTACGCCCAAAAGTGAAGGGATCTTGCCAGTAGGGTCCAACCACTATTAACTGATAGGGAGCACATTGATATGTTTATGGGCACTTTATCTGGTCCATTTTTCAACATGTTGGTTGGTTGCTCTTCATCCGATTTCACCAAACTGATCTTAATCGATGAAAGAGCTGAAAGTGGTATTAAAAGCGGGAAGATTTCCATAGCATATGCTTCCACCTCCAATCCCGTAAAGAAACCTTTTATCGTGAAGAAAGAAACGGATGTTGTGTATGGGGTAAGGGCCCGTACCAAGAAGGATGATTGCCCATCTGTTAATGATGTCTAGATCTCCAATCCATCTCTTATTCAAATACCATCTTCCAATCATCAACAGTTTGGGGCTCCGCAAAGAAAATTCACAAGGATAGGCATGTCACTATCCCAGGCCTTACAACACCTGTTAAAGGCTAATTTGGTGACACTGTGTGATCCTCCGGCCAATCTAGATACCTCTTCACCTAAATATAATCCGAATACCAAGTGTGCATATCACTCAAATAGTCCCGGGCATGAGGCTGACCAATGTTGGGCACTGAAGAATAAAATTCAAGATTTAATAGACAACAATACCATTGAGTTTGATCCTCCTCCAACTCCAAATGTGATCACCGCGCCTATGCCAAATCATGACAAGGGTGTCAATGTTGTTGAAGATATCGTTTTTGTTTCCTCCGTCAAAGACTTGACTACCCCGTTAACCACTATAAAAAAGAATCTGTTGAAAGCCCGGATTTTCCCTGGTTGTTTGAAGGATTGCGATTGTTGTGCTAGACAACTCAATGGATGCAAAGGGCTGAAGGAAGGCATTCAATGCCTGATGAATAGCCATGAGATCCTATTTGATAAGACCCCATCCACCAAAAGTTTGACCAATAAGATTTAAGACATCTCCATCATAACTATCTCAAACAAGCCTATTAGGATCTTCTCTAAGGGTCCTATCAGGATTTCAAATGAAATGATTGTTGCTCCTCTGATAATTACCGCTCCCGGGCCAGTTCCACACTCTTCCAACAAAGCAGTGCCATGGAACTATGGTGCTGAGGTGTTTTACCATGGAATAAAGCAAGACGCTTGGATTGAAGAAAGAAAAGCTGATGACATTGGTAACATTACTGGCTCTAGTAAGGTGACCAGAACTGGGAGAATCTTTTCACCCAACATCTCACCACCAATTGTTATAAAGGCACCTATCCGTATCACCGCTGCTAAGTCAAGTACTGACACAAGGGGAAAAGAGAAGGTAGTTGAGCCTGTTGAAATAGAGATACCCGTAAAAGAAATTGTTGATGGGGAACCTTCTGCTAGAGAAATGGTTGAGATCTTGAAAATTATAAAAAGGAGTGATTTCAAGATTGTGTTGCAGTTGGGGCAAACCCCTTCCAAGATTTCCATGTTATCTTTGCTACTTTATTCTGATGCTCATGCTCGGGCATTAATAAAATTCTTGAAGAAGGCTCATGTCCCTCATGAGACCACGACGGACCAATTTGAAAATTGTGTGTCAAGCTTGACGGCCGACAATGGTTTGGGGTTCTCTGATGCTGATCTGACACCACTGTGAAAGAATCATAACAAAGCTCTGCATGTTTCTGTTGAATGCAAGGGGACTAACCTAGCACATGTTCTGGTTGACACTGGCTCTTCTTTAAACGTGCTACCCAAGGGGGCTTTGGACCGTTTAGACTGTGAAGGACTAGTTTTGAAACCAAGTGATATTATTGTGAGGGCTTTTGATGGGTCCAAAAGAACAGTTCATAGAGAGATGGATCTCCCGATCAAGGTGGGCTCATAGATTTTCAACTTTACTTTCTACATCATGGATATTCGTCTTGCTTATTCCTGTCTGTTGGGACGACCTTGGATTCATGGAGTAGGGGCAGTAACGTCAACCCTTCATCAAAAGCTCAAGTATCCAGTCAAAGGAAGGATTGTCACTGTCTGTGGGGAGGAGGAGTTCATGGTAAGCCACCTCAACTCTTTAAAATATGTAGAGATGGATGGCAAATTTATAAAAACCCCATGTAAGGCTTTTGAAGTTGTGCCACCAATGATTGCTACTGCCAAATGTTCCTCTGATGTGTCCAAAGCTGTTAAGGTCGTGCCAAAGATGGTTTCATTCAAAGATGCTTGTGCCGCAGTCGAAGAAGGAAGCTGTGATACTTGGGGGAAACTCATCGAGATCCCATTCAAAGAAGACAAATGTGGTTTTGGTTTCACTATCAAGGCTCAAAAAGAAGTGAGACGTGCTCGTGCAGGGAAGCCCCCTCTCCGTATTGAAAGTCATGAAGTTAACATTGTGGGTGATTCTGATGATGAATGTGCATTTGAAGAATGGGTATATCCTACTACAATAAAGCTCAACAATGGCACGCAAAGGACCTCATTTCCATCTCCTTAATTGAGGAGTAATCACTTGTTTATTTCTTTCTTTTAATTCAAGAACATTTTTTTGTAATATTAAATAATGACTTTTAAGCCATGTGCCTGGCCCGGGGCACTATGGTCCATTTGTCAAGGGTTTTATTTATGTTCATCTTATCATATGATCATTCAATACAAACAATTGGACTCTTTTGCATTCAAATCTTTGTGCTCATTGTCTTTATTTTTCTTCAATACATTTTTCAAAATAGCCATGTGTCTTACATGCACACACATACACACTCTTGCAGGTCCTCATCCACTCTGGATCTCATTGCCAATGACTCTACTATTGTCGACTATGACTTTGAATTTCCAATTAACCAAGCCGAAGACGAAGGCGAGGAAGATTGTGGAATACCGGGAGAACTAGCCAGACTTCTATTACAAGAGGAAAAAGCTATTCAGCCACACGAAGAGTCAGTTGAAGTCATCAATCTAGGTACCGAGACAGACAAGGAAGAGGTTAAGATCGGCGCTAACTTAGAAGACAGTGTCAAGAGAAGGTTGGTTCAGATGTTTCATGACTATGTGGAAGTGTTTGCTTGGTCGTATGAAGATATGCTAGGGTTGGATACCGACATTGTAGTTCATCGTCTGCCGATAAAGGAAGATTGTCCTCTTGTCAAACAAAAGGTTCGTCGCATGAGGTCTGACATGTCTGAAAAGATAAAAGCTGAAGTGATGAAACAATTTGACACAGGGTTCCTAGCTGTGACATCTTATCCCTAATGGGTTGCAAATGTGGTGCCAGTATCGAAGAAAGACGGAAAAGTTCGTATGTGCATAGATTATAGGGATCTAAATAGGGCAAGCCCCAAGGATGACTTCCCTCTACCTCATATTGATGTCTTGGTCGATAACACTGCTCAGCATAAAGTCTTCTCTTTCATGGATGGTTTCTCCAGCTATAATCAAATTAGGATGGCTCCCGAAGACATGGAGAAGACCACTTTCATTATGCAATGGGGCACCTTTTGTTACAAGGTCATGTTGTTCGGATTAATGAATGCAGGGGTAACATATCAAAGGGCTATGGTAGCTTTATTTCATGATATGATTCACCATGAAATAGAGGTATATGTGGATGTTATGATTGCAAGATCACAAACTGAAGAGGAACATCTCAATCACCTATACAAGATATTCGAGAGGCTGAAAAAGTACAAGTTGAGGTTGAACCCTAATAAGTGCACATTCGTAGTGCAATGTGGAAAGCTTCTAGGTTTTGTTGTTAGCGGTAAATGCATTGAAGTTGATCCTGCAAAGATAAAGGCCATCCAAGAAATGTCAGTCCGTCACTCTGAAAAGGAAGTTAGAGGATTCTTGGGTCGTCTTAACTACATCGCCTGCTTCATATCTCACTTAACTGCTACTTGTGAGCCACTCTTCAAACTCTTGAAGAAAGATCAAGTAGTCAGATGGAATGATGAATGCCAAGCTGCCTTCGACAGAATCAAATAATATTTGCAAGAACCTCCTATTCTTATGCCTCCAGTTGAAAGAAGTCACTTGATCATGTACTTGACGGTGCTAGAGAATTCTATGGGGTTTGTTTTGAGCCAACATGACGAGTCTGACCGAAAAGAGCATGTTATTTACTACTTGAGAAAAAAGTTCACCGACTGTGAAACCTGATATTCACTGCTCAAGAAAACTTGTTGCGCTCTTGCATGGGCTGCTCGCCGGCTAAGGTAGTATATGTTGACTCAGACCACTCTACTAATTTCTAAGATGGACCTTATCAAGTACATCTTCGAGAAACCTTCTCTTTCCGGACGGATAGCTAGATGGCAAATGAACTTAACTGAGTATGATATTTAATACACAATGCAAAAGGCCATCAAAGGAAGCGTACTAGCAGATCATTTGGCCCATCAAGTTATTGATGATTATCAGTCTATGAAATTTGACTTCCCAGATGAGAATATCATGCTAGTGACTGACTGCGCGAAACCTGGACCGTATGACGGACCTGAACAAGGATCCCGATAAACTATGGTCTTCGACGGGGATTCCAATGCTTTGGGTAACAAAATTGGTGTTGTGATCATATCCCCTGAAGGTTGCCACACTCCTTTCACTGCCAGACTATGATTCGATTGTACGAACAACATGGCTGAGTACGAAGCATGCATTTTGGGTCTGAAAGCTGCCATTGATTTGAGAATCAAGCATTTGAATGTGTTTGGGGATTCCCCTCTAGTGATTATCCAAGTAAAAGGAGATTGGGACACTAAGCACCCTGATCTCATCCCTTACAAAGAGCTTATGCTATATCTAATTCCATACTTTGAAGAGATCACCTTTGAACACTTCCCTAGGGAAGAAAATCAGTTAGTCGATGCTTTGGCCACCATGTCTTCTATGTTCAAGGTCAAATGGGACAACGAAGCTCCTATGATTACCATTGAGAGATTCGAAGAACCTGCACACTGCTATGAGCTCGAGACTGACACAAAAAAGCCATGGTACCCTGAGGTGAAGAGATACCTTGAAGCACAAGAGTACCCTGAAGGAGCATCCATCAATGACAGAAAGTTCTTACGATGATTTTCAGCCAAATTATTCCTAAGCAATGGAATCTTGTACAAATGCAACCATGACTCTACTCTATGTGTGGACAAGAAGGAGGCAGAGGAAATTATGGAAGACATGCATGATGGTCTCTTTGGGACTCACTCTAGCGGACATACCATGGCCAAGAAGATCCTGAGAGCTGGTTACTATTGGTCAACGATGGAGACTGATTGCCATCAACATTCAAGAACTTGCCATAAATTCCAAATCTATGTTGACAAGGTCCATGTGCCTCCTATCCCTCTAAACGTCATGACCGCTCCGTGGCCATTTGCAATGTGGGGCATTGACATGATTGGAGAGATCAAACCCACCGCTTCCAATGGACATCGCTTCATTCTTGTCGCTATCGATTATTTCACAAAATGGGTCGAAGCTGTCTCATTTTCCTCAGTTACCAAGAACGTGGTAGCCAGATTCATCAAACATAACCTCATATGCCGCTATGGTATCCCCGAAAGGATCATCACCAACAATGGGACTAACCTCAACAATGCTATGATCACAGAACTTTGCACTCAGTTCAAAATCAAGCATCAAAATTCTTCTCCTTATAGACCTAAAATGAATGGCACAGTGGAAGCGGCCAACAAAAACATTAAGAAGATTATGCAGAAGATGGTAGTAACCTACAAGGACTGGCTTGAGATGTTACCAATTGCTCTTCATGGCTACCGCACTTCAGCTCGGACATCAACTAGGGCAACTCCCTTTTCTTTGGTCTATGGCATGGAAGTTGTTCTGCCAGTAGAAGTTCAGATTCCCTCACTAAGGATTATGAATGAAGCAGGCCTAGGCGAAGACGAGTGGATTGAGACAAGATTGGATCAGTTGAACTTGATTGATGAGAAGTGACTGGTTGCCGTTTGTCATGGTCAGATGTACCAAAAATGCATGATTAAGGCTTTCAACAAAAAGATCAGACCTCGAGTATATCAAGCTGGTGAATTGGTGATAAAGCGCATCATTCTTCCACAAGGCGACCCCAGGGGCAAATGGACTCCCACCTACGAAGGGCCATTTGTTGTCAAGAGAGTGTTCTCTGGCGGTGCCATGATGCAGACTACCATGGACAGTGAAGACTTTCTGATTCCTGTGAATGCGGACATAGTAAAAAAATACTATGCATAAGAGACCCGCTAGGTTAACACACCTAGGCAAGATAAGGGCATCCCGGCAAACCAAAAGGTTTGGGAAAAAATTAGGCATATATGCAAAAGATTGTACACCCAACAAGTTGAAAACCTGAAAGGGCGACTTGGGAAAGAATGGGTATCCTGGTGGGCTGAAAACCCGAAAGGGCAGTCCAGGCAAAAGTTAAGGATTGAAAGCATATGACTATGTCTTATGGAATCACCACAGTTGACTTTATTACCAAGGTCCGAGTTCAAACGGTCCAAGATCAATCCAATCAACTTCTGTCAACGACAAGGGGCATTCGAAGACATAGGGGCAATAGTAGAGTTGGAATGCATTGATATCACTTCCACATGGCTATTATCTTTGTTTTCAATTTTGTTTTCCTTTCGACGAGTTCCTCTTACTAGGATCTCCGTCTCTTTGTACAAAAACGCCTATTCATGGGAAAAATATCAATACAAATATACTTTAAAGTGCAAACTTTCTGTTTTTGTTTTGAATGCAAAAATGTCCAATGACTAAAATTAAACGAACATATGCATGTGAACATGATTAAAACTGTTTGGCACATGTGTCATGCTAAGCAGCAACAAACATCTCTTTAATATATATGGAATACCCCCACAGAGTTATTTCATTAGCATGATCCCCATAAGGACGACTACAATAAACCTTTCCCAACGGAGTTGCCCACAAAGTCTCTTTGCATAGGTTGATCTCCATCCAGAGTATCAATCTCTTGACATCTCTCTCTCCAGCTAAGTTGGTCCTTAAAGAAGAAGCTTTGCGAATCTCTTCCTCAAAGAACTCACCTCGTCAGCAGTTCATCAAGTATTCATCAACAAGGTTTATTTCCCCAACAAGGTTTATTCCCCCAACAAACAACGAACAATAAAATTCCCCATCATAGTCTATCCTCTCCAGCTTGAGTTTGCCTTTTAGACTATTAAGAGGGCCACAACCCCTAATCCCTAGTGAAGTCGCTAACAAAGCCTTTGCTATCTCCAAAAGTTGCTGTGAAGCCTGGAATCCGACCAAATGACAGTTTTAACTTCAGTAAGTTGTTGTCAAGCCTGGATCCAACTAGATAGCAATCAACTTCATTAGTTCAAGATACTATGAAGCCTGGACCCGACCAGATAATAGTTAACTTCTCAAGACAATGTGAAGCCTAGACCCGACCAGATAATAGTGTAACCTTTCAAATACTATGAAGACTAAACTCGACTAGATAATAGTACAATTTTCAAATACTATGAAGCCTGGCCCCGACCATATAATAGTTAACTTCTCAAGACACTATGAAGCCTGGTATCCGACCAGATAATAGTTTAACTCTCTGAGATATTGAAGAACCTGGACTCAACTAGACAAGGGTTTAACTTCTTTTCCCCAGTAGAGTTTTCCTCTACCCCAGCGAGTTACTGTGAAGCCTGGACGCGACCAGATATTAGTTCAACTTCATATTTTCAAGTAAGTTATTATGAAGCCTGGATCCGACCAGATAGAAATTCCCCTCAGAAGTTTGTTTTGAAGCCTGGAATCCGACCAGATAATAACTAGTTCCAAGCAAGTTACTGTGAAGCCTGGACCCGACCAAATATCAGTTCAACTTTATCTTTTCAGACAAGCTATTTTGAAACTTGGACCCGACCAGATAGAAATTAATTTCATCCATCGCAAAAATTTGCGAAGCCTGGAATCCGACCAGATAACAGTTCAATTTCAAGAAATTTTCTACGAAGCCTGGAATCTGACCAGATAACAGTTAATTTATTCTTCCCCAACAAGTTATTATGAAACCTGGAATACGACTAGATAGCAGTTGACTTCCTCATCCTCAGCAAGTTGTTGTGAATCCCGGATCCGACCAGTTAACAGCTAACATTCAAAAGATAATCCTCGGCGGAAGCATTCTTTTAACAAAACTTGAAGATATGTATATTCTTCATCCCTAACAACAATCCGGGATTCAGCTTCCCAGAACTCCTCAGCAGTAGTCAGGAATTTATTTTTCAGACAAATATGCATCTCACATTCATACATCATAGCATATACATACGAAACACATTTAGCACAATCTCATTCATCTTGAGAACGCCATGCATACATCTGCATTTAACTAACCCTTTTTCCCACAGGTAAAACATCAAGTTTTAGTATAAATCGACCAAAGATTTGTGCTGATACTTCTTCCAGTATTTACCACCATTCCTCCAAATGGAATCTATAAGCCCATTCCTAATACATCTTCGGGTGCAAATTTCTGGGCACTCTAGTGTTTAATCATCTTCCACCTTCAAGTCACGAATGGCGGATCCACCAATCTAACTCTTCGGGTTTAATAAGATTGAACAGGGGAAAATGTTGTACTCTAAAATTTGCCCTCTCATTTCTCAAGAAATTTCTCATAAGATCTCCATTGATTCAAGACTACACAAGGTTTGATCAGCTCAAGACACTTCCTCAACACTAACAACTCAAAATTAGGGTTTAAGTAAGGAAAATTGGACTTTCAAGGCCTCAAATGACTTTCATGGATCATTTTGGACCCCCAATATTTCTCATGTCAAGTTTCAAGTCTTGGATCACAAAATTGCTCAGTCATTTGATCAGATGACCTAAAATCAACTATATTGGATAAAAAGTCAACTATGGTCAATTTGCAGTCAAACTTCATAATTTTTGATCCATATCAACATGGTGAACTCATATATGTCAATTGATCAAGTTTGGATCACAATTCCTCAAGAAATTTGATCAGATCATCAAAAGGGCAAAATGGTCAAAATTAGGGTTTTGACTGAGGAGGTTCATTTTTTGACTTTTGACCTAACAAATGACTTATTGGTTCAAGAAATGATCTCAAGGATAATAATGAACCATGTTGACCTAATTTCATAGTTCAAATCATCTCTCAAGATCATTGGATTGACAGATGAATTTCAGTCAACTGATGAAAAGTCAACTGTAAACTAAAAGTCAAACTTTGACTTTTTGATCAAAATCAAGTTTCAAAGATTACAATTCATTAAGACATGTCAAAATATTAAAATTGTTCATCAATAAATCGAAAAGTCAAAATTCATTTTTGAAAAAGTCAAAGTTATAAGACTAAGAATTTTTTCTAAGTGTTCGAAAGTTCATATTTTTTCATAACTTTGTGCCAAATTTCCACCATGATGCAAGATGATTTAAGGAAAACTTCCAACATGAAAGTTGTATATCTCAATGATATCTAAAACATTATAGTGCGTAAATTTTCCTATAAATTCTTGGAATTCAAGTTATGAATTTGTGAAGACATGTCCATGAAACTAAAAAGACTTAGTGAAATTTTGCCCTAGTTAGGCAGGATTTTGACCTAACTTCATGACAATGTTTCACCTAGTTCCAAATTGAATCTTCAAAAATGTCCAACATGAAGGTTATAGAGGATTTTACAAGATTTCCAAAATGTCCAATAACTTGAAGAGATCATTTTTGAGATAGGAGATTCGAAGACTTGAAGTTGGCATGATAAACTTGAATTACAAGTCAATTTTGTGATGAACACTTGACCAAATCCATAAGCCATGCTGTATAATCTTGCTTTGCAGGTGTCTAACTTTCAAATCAATCCTAAATTTAATGTTTACACAACTTATTGATCAATTTTCCAATTGATTCAAGCATTTTCCAAAGCATTTTTCCATTTTATGGAGAAAGTCACCATTTCCATTCTAGTAAAGCAAGCCTTTATGCAAAGTCAACTTATTGAGCTCCAAACTTGTTTCATATGAGCACAAGCAATGTCAAAGATAAAAGAAACATGTCTAGAGCCTCCAAAAAATTGATACCATGCTTGTACCATGCCTTGAAACCATGTTTTCCACTTTTCTTCAAAATCAAGTAACATAGCCTTCTCTATATCTCACAGATCTGTCAACTTCAAACCCTAAAACCTTTTTCATATAACTATAGAAACTATTTTCAAGCAAAGACACGAGCTGAAGCACCCTTAAAACCTCCCAAGCACCTTGCTGCATAGAATTGGCCATAACTTGACAGTGTTTAACTTAAAACCCCCAAATCAAAAACCACTAGTGCGTTTTAAAATCTATTCATCCATACACTCTCTATACATCATATCAAAACTATCCCAATACCTGTTACACTCCTGTAACTCCATTTTAGTCATTCACCATTTTCAAACATCAACCTTGCAGTTTGACTTGAGTAGGGAGACTCAGGGACTTTCAAAGCAAAGTAAAGTTTGCAACACACTCAGGGAGGTCCAGGCAAGCTAAACAGATCATTGGGAAACCTCAAAGCTTGCTCAAAATGAAAACACGACCTCCATCTGCAAGGTGAGTTTTCTGAATTTCTATCTCTTCATACAAGCATCATTTGATTCTGATTTGTGAAGATAAAATGTAGATATCATTGCCCTGAAGCTGTACATATTCATAGTTTTCATTTATATGGCCTGAGCTTAGAGAATTTTAGGTTTGAATCTCTGGAAAAAGTTAGGTCAGGATTTGGTACTTTTAGAAATTCATGCTCATCTTTGAGAATTAGTTTAAGTTATTTACATATTCAGAATCCTGGTAAAATTTCTAACAAGTTTGATGTTGGAAGTTTTAAGAACGGATGAGAAATGAATGAGTTACAGGGACCCTGGCTGGAGGTTGAAGATGAAGTCATTTCTAGGACTAGATTTATGTTATATATTTATGGTTTCAGTTTAGTTAACGGATGTATAGCCACCCCAGTAGTAAAGACATCGCGTGTTTATGGTCAAGGTCATGGGTTCAAGTCCCAGCGCTGCCTTTTGTTATATATTTCAACATTTTCTTCTTCTTTTTTTGTAAGCAAGCCAGCGCCCTGGGCCTCCTGTTTGGGCCTTCGATCATTTTACTACACAACACCCCTGTTTCACTATCACAACCTCTAGCCCATTTATTTATTTTTATTTTATTCTTTCTGATTTACAAAAACTCTTAATGGGCCAGGCTTCAAACAAAACTGTTTTTTTTCTAACATACACTCTAAATGTCATTTTCACCCCCTGACTTTTATTTTCATGTTTTATTTTATTTTTATTTTTCTTTATTATTTTTATTATATTATTAAAATTTAAAAAAAAATTAGTTTATTTATTTATATATCTAATATATTTATATTCACTTATATTTTATTCCTTAAAAAAAACAAAAAGACAAACATATTTTCTTAAACAAACTTAATTTCTTTTTCTTAATAAATTAATAATTAGAATTAGGTTAATTATTTCCTTTAATAAAATTAAGTTAGGATTTAGATTTCTTTTAATTAATTAATTTCGATCCTATTTTGATTAAACGTAAAACCTTTTCTAAAAAACCCTAAAAAATGCTTTCTAACTTAATTTCTTTTCTTAATTAGTTTAGGTTTAATTTAACTAATCATTTTCTTCTAGATAATTAGGTTAAAACCCTTACCTCAAAAACCAAACAAAAATCCATTTATTTTCCATTTACATCCTTGCACATTATATTCCTTTCAATTCTTGTACGTTATTTCAAAATGGTTATAATAGATAATTAGGTTTAATTTCTTGCAATCCCCATTTGTAAATTTGTATATCCCATCCCCAAATGATGTAATAACGTAGTAAATTTATTTTCCGCAATTTATCGCTTTCATATAAATGCTAGTAATTAGGGTTTGTATGGAAAGATAAAAATCAACAAGTAGATAACCCTAATCAAAGATTAAATGCATGCAAATCAAACACACTATTCACACATGCACCCTTAAGGTTTACTCCACTTGTTTCCTAAAAAATGGTCATGTTATGCATGTGGGATGTCTTAGCAAAAACAATCAAAATACAAGATCATAGTCCCTCGATGACGCTAGAAATGTTGCCTTTCAAATGATCTTAGTCCCTCAAGAGAAATGCTAAGATATCTCACAACATTGCTATCATGACTATACAATGACCCACACTCGTCCCTTTACATCCAAAGATAAGGCTTCTTGCCAATCAATGGTAAGATAGAAATATCAAAGGAAAGGAAGAAATGAACAAAAAAGACTTTTGAGTAGGTAGAAACGTTCTTAGTTGCTTGCTCACTTTCAAAACAAACATCCTTGCAAACAAACACTAAATACTTTCAAAACAAACACATACTAAACAATTTCAAAAATATGAAATATTTTCAAAAGTCCAACACTTTGTATACGTTCTTACGAAACGAGAACCATTAGAAAGTTTGCCTAAACGAAGGCGCCTTTTCAAAAATACTTTCAAAACCACCACAAAGCATATTTTCAAACAAATCAAGTGATCTAGCAAGCAACTAAGAGACCATAGATGACTATGGATCAAAAGGGTGCTAACACCTTCCCTTTTTAAATCTACCCCCCGAACTCAAGAAATAATCTCAAAGGTCTTTCCTGTTCTTTTCCACCTTTCCTTTTGAATAAAAGAAAAGTCAGTGGCGACTCTTGCTAACCGCAACAATGGCGATCAAACGCAAAACATCCCAAGTCATTTATCCCACCGTGTTACACTAGGCATGCACGTGTGGTCAGATAGTGATGTGTTCGTCGTGCCGATGAGACACACCGATTATTTTCAGCATCTTAGCTGTAATATTGTTTTAGTGTTTCAGCATTTCATGGTCGAGCAAGTTATTCCCCACATAAATTTTATAAGTAGTAGGCCCCAATCCCTGTTTTTCCATGGACGCGATAAGGGCCTTCCCAGTTCGCGACGAGCTTTCCTTTGCAAGATTCTTTGTGATTCCTCTTAAGGACTAAGCTGCCAACTTCGAATTCACGTAGTATGACTCTGGCGTCATATCACAAGGCGATCTTTTGTTTGAGAAAGGCTTCTCGTAGGGCCATTCCAGCGAGGATCTCCTCGACAAGGTCGAGCTCCTCTTGTAAGGCCTCGTCGTTCATTTCCATGTCGAGAGGGGATTCTGTCTGTCTCGATGGTTCTCTTATTTCGACCGGAATGACAACCTCATTTCGTAGGTTAGTCGGAAGGGAGTCTCCTTGGTTGACGGATGAGATGTTGTATAATAGCCTTAGAGCATGTTGTGTAGCTCCTCAACCCATCTTTTCTTAGTTTCGTCTAGTCTTTGTTTGAGACCTCTTCGAATTACTATGTTCGCAGCTTTGGCCTGTTCGTTTGTCTACGATTCTCGACAGAGGTGAAGTGCTGGATGGTGCCTAAGTTAGCTACGAATTCTAAAAATTTCTGGTCTATGAACTATGTTCCGTTGTCAGTGACAATGGCTTGGGGCACGCCAAATCTGGCGGGGATGTTTCTTTTGAAGAAACGGAGCATGTTTTGAGTTGTGATTCAGGCCAGTGCTTCTGCCTCTATCTATTTCATGAAGTAGTGAAAAACCACTATGAGATATTTATTTTGGTTGGTTCTTACCACAAAAGTTCCAAGGATATCCATGCCCCACCATGCGAAGGGCCACGGTGAAGACAAGGACTTTAGCTCGCTTGGAGGGGCCAAGTGCATGTCTCTATGACGTTGGCACTTGCCACATTTCTTTATGTTCTCTTGGGTGTCGTGCTACATGGTAGGCTAATAGTATCCTACCCACAATGCTTTCCTAGCGAGGTATTTCCCACCCATGTGTTGGGCGTTGATTCCATCGTGGATTTCATGTAGGATGTGGGAGATTTTTCTTTCGTCGATGCACTTGAGGAGAGGAATTGAGAATCCTCTTCTATATAATTTTCCTTCGACCAAGACGTAGGAGCACGCCCTCCGCTTAATTACAGCGACTTCCTTATGGTCGGGTGGAAAATCCCCGCTTGTGAGGTAGTTGTATACGGGAGTCATCCAACAGTTATCGTTGCTGATGGCGAGCACCTCTAGGGTCGAGAAAGGTTTTTCAATGCTCGGCCGAGGAAGTATCTCCTGTATCACCGACTTATTTCCCCCCTTTCTTCTTTGTGCTTGCTAGTTTCTATAAGATATCTGCTCGAGTGTTATGTTCGCAGGGAACATGTTATACATCTACAAAGTTGAATCCCTTCATATTTTTGCAGACTAGAGTCTAGTATTCTGATAGTTGGTCATTTTTGACCTGGTATTCTCCTCGTACTTGGGAGGCAACAAGCTGGGATTATGTGAAGATCTTCACCTCCTCTGCCCCTAGATCCTCAGCCAAGCGGAATCTCGCGAGGAGAGCTTCGAACAATATTCCTTTCTTGTTCTCCAATACTATGCATGCTCCGCTCCCAGTGAAGTTGGAGGCTCCGTCGACGAATATGGTCCACTTGCGTGCAACACTTGTGGAAGCGGGAGAAGTCATTTATGCTATGAAGTCGGCTTTGATGTCGAACTCTGACAGTTCCAGTGACCATTTGAGCATCCTTCCTGCCATATCTGATTGACTAAGTAATTTCCTAACTGGCTGGTCAGTACAGACCATGATGGTGTGCTCCAGGAAGTAGTATCTTAACCTCATCGTGGAGTTGATAAGTGTTGGGACTACTTTCTTTATCTGCTAGTATCTTACCTCTGGGCCTTGTAGGGATTTGCTCGTGAAATAGATGGGTTTCTTCCCCTCGGGGGTTTCTCGAATGAGAGCGACGCTAACAGCCTCAGAAGTTACGACCAGATAGAGAGAGTGTTTCTTCCTTATCAGGTCTCAAGAGGACTGGTGGCTCGGATAATGCTTGTTTAAGATGGAGGAGAGCGAGCTCGCACTCCTCGGTCCACTCAAAGGCAGCCTCTTTGTGGAAAAGTTTAAAGAAGGGGAGTCGTGCATGGAGGATTTGGCCACAAAGCAGGACAGGGATGTGAACAATTTGCTCAATGTTCAAATTGACTTTTTTGAGGTTGATTAGCTCAATACACCTCCTCAAGCACTAATGACTGAAAATTAGGGTTTGAGATTTCACAAGGAAAAATGGACTTTTAATGCCGCATATGACTTTCATGGATCATTTTGGACCCTAAAGATTTCTCATGTCAAGTTTCAAGTCTTGGATCACATTTTTGCTCAGTCAATTGATCAGTTGACCTAAAATCAACTATATTGGGGGAAAAGTCAATTGTGGTCAATTTACAGTCAAACTTCATAATTTTTAGTCCATATCAACATTATGAGCCCATACATTTCGTTTGATCAAGTTTGGATCACAATTCCTCAAGAAATTTGATCATATCATTAAAAGGGCAAAATGGTCAAAAATAGGGTTTTGACTGAGAAGGTGCAATTTCTGATTTTTGACCTAGAAAATGATTTATTAGTTTGAGGCATGATCTAAAGGATTCAAATGCTTCATTTTGATCTAATGGCATGACTCAAAACATCTTTCAAGATCAATTGATTGATTATTGAATTTCAGTCAACTAATGAAAAGTCAATTGTACACTGAAAAGTCAAACTTTGACTTTTTGGTCAAAATCAAGTATCAAATATCACAATTTATCAAAACATGTTAAAATATGAAACTTGTTCATCAAGAAATCAAAAATTCAATATTTCATTTTGAAAAGTCAAAATTTCTAAACTTAGAAATTTTCTAAGTGTTAGAAAATTCATATTTTTCACAACTTTGAGCTAAATTTTCACCATGATACAAGATGATTCAAAGGAAACTTCAAACATGAAAGTTGTAGATATCAATGATATATAAAACATTGTAGAACACAACTTCTTCTATAAATGGATAGATTTCAAGTTATGATTTTGATAAGACATGTTCATGAAACTTAGTGAAAATTTGCCCTAATTTAGGCATGATTTTGACCTAACTTCATGGCAATTTTTCTCATGGTTCCAAGATGAATCTTCAAAAATGTCCAACATAGAGGTTGTATAGGATATTACAATATTTCCAAAATGTCTAAGAACTCATTGAGATCATACTTGAGCAAAGAGAATCGAAGGCAAGAGGTTAGGGTTTCATTCTTGAATTACAAGTCATTTCTTGATGAACACATAATTGAATTTCAATGTTAGGCTGCATAATCTTGCTTTGAAGGCCTTCTAACTTGTGTATATATCCATCATTAATGGATTACACAAACGTTTGAGCTATAATCCAAGTTGTTTAAGCTTTATCCAATTCACATTGCCATTTTGGGAAGAAAGTGAAGAATGTCATTCTTGAAAGCAAGATTTATGCACAAAGTCAATTCTTGAGCCTATAACTTGTTCCCTTTGATCCCAATCCATCTACAAAGTCAGAAGCAAATTTATTTAAAGCATAACCATTCTACCTTAGCAAGTACACAAGACTTTGAAACTTGGATTTCTCAAAAATCACATGTTGAGTTTGAACATTTATTTTTGAATTCTGATCAACAACAAGTCTCCAAACTTGTTGCTTATAAATAGATTCACTATTGGTGAGCTAACACACGAGCATTAACACCCTGAAACTCTCCCAAACTCCCTCAAATAAGAAATTGCCCAAAAACTCCATTGTTGCACAGTTTTTGACCTTGGACTTGTAACTCACATTTCCCTTGTGCGTTTCTTGGCATTTTAGTTCCTAAAGCTCTTACACATCAAGTTGAGTTCTCCAAGCCATTCCAGTCATCCATTGCTCAAGCTAACCATTGCATTAGCTTCCTGGGAATTTAAGGAATCTAACCTGATCATCACAACTCCTTGAAAGTAACTCAAACTCATTTCACGATTTCTAGTTTTTAGGTATATTTTTTGAACTTCTATCTTCTCATTTAGGCATTGTTAGGCTTGCATTTGTGAAGATAAAATGTAGACATCATTTCCCTAAAACTGTACATGTCCATAGATTTCATTTATATTGCTTGAGTAGGAAGAATTTTGAGTTTGAAGTTTCTGAAAAAGTTAGGTCAAGATTTGGTACTTTTAGAAATTCATGCTCATCTTTGAGAATTAGCTTAAGTTATTTACATATTCAGAATCGTGATGAAATTTCTAAAAAATTTGATGTTGGAAGTTTTGTGAATGGATGAGAAATGAGTGAGTTACAGGAACCTTGGCTGGAGGTTGAAGATGAAGTTCATTTCTGGAACTTTTTTTGTATTATGTATTTATTATTTCAGTAGTTAACGGATGTATAGCCACCCTAGTGGTAAGGCATCGCGCGTTTCATGTTTAGGGCGTGGGTTCAAGCCCAGCGCTGCCACTTTTTTCATTTTTTCATATATTTTTTTCTCTTTTTGTTACAAGCTTGCAACGCCTGGGGCCTAGATCATTGGGCTTGGTCTTTTGGTTGGCTTCTAACCCACTGCCTTACTTTTGCACCCCTGGTCCAATTTCTTTTATTATTTTCTTTTTTCTTATTTTAATTTATTTCTTTTTTTTCTTTATTATATTTATATTACTATTATTATTATTATTATTATTATTATTACTATTATTATTATTATTTTTATTAATGAAAAATATAAAAAAAAATTTATTATTTACACTTATTATTTTATTTTCTTTATAAAGACAAAAAGAACAAAAACATTTCTTTTAATAAATTAATTTCTCTTTTTTAAACAATTAATATCTAGATTAGGGTTTAATTATTATTTTCTTAATTAAAATTAACTTAGAATTTAGGTTTCTCTTAATTAATTAATTTTCTTATTTTATTTTTATTAATTTAAAACTTTTCATAAAAAAACCTAAAAATCTTTTTTTAACTTAATTTCTTCCTTAATTACTTTAAGTTTAAGTTTTGTTTAATTTAATTAATCATTTTCTTTAATTAGGTTAAAACCCTTTCATAAAAATCAAACAAAAAATCATTTCTTTTTCCATTTTTATTCTTGCATTATATTTTCATTCTTGTAGAATATTCAATATGGTTGTGATAGATAATTAGGTTTAACTTTCTTGCAAAATCCCCATTCATAAATTTGAACACCCCTCCCCAAATGATGTAAAAGCTTAGTAATTTTACCTTCCGCAATTTATCGCTTTATATGAATGCTAGTAAATTAGGGTTTGTATGGAAAGACTAAAACCAACAAGTTAGCAAACCCTAATTCAAGACAAACAATGCATGTAAATCAAACACACTTTCACCCTTAGGGTAATTCCACTTTGTTGCCTTACAAAAATGGCCATGTTATACATGTGGGATATCTTAGCAAAAAGCAATCAAAAATACAAGATCATAGTCCCTCGATGACGCTATCAATGTTGCCTTTCAAAATGATCTTATTCCCTCAAAGAGAAATGCTAAGATATCTCACAATATTGCTATCATGACTATACGATGACCCACGCCCGTCCCTTTACATCAAAAGATAAGGCTTCTTACCAATCAATGGCAAGATAGCAATATCAAAGGAAGGAAGAAATGAATAAAGACTTTTGAGTAGGTAGATTGTTCCTAGTTTCTTGCTCACTTTCAAATCAAACCTCCTTGCTTATTTTCAAAACAAAAACCAACACTTTCAAAAACACTTTCAAAACATTTTCCAAACTTGAAACATTTTCAAAAGCTCAACACTTTGTATACGTTCTTACGAACGAGAACTATTACAAAGTTTGCCTAAACGATGGTGTCTTTTAAAAATACTTTCAAAAACCACACAAAGCATATTTTCAAACAAAAGCAAGTGATCTAGCAGGTAATTAAGAGCCCATAGATAACTATAGATGAAAAGGATGCTAACACCTTCCCTTTTCATAATCTACCCCCCGAACTCAAGAAATAATCTCAAAGGTCTTTCTTGTTCTTTTCAGCCTTTCCTTTTGGATAAAATAAAAGTTTGTGGCGACTCTTGCTAACCACAACATTTGCGATAAAATTCAAAACACCTAAGTCAATTCTCCCACCATATCACACTGTGTCAGATATAAGCCGGGGAAGTTGCCTGCTCACACGCCGAAGGTGCATTTTTCTATATTAAAATGCATTTTACACTTCCTCGCCTGCTCAAAGACTTTGTTCAGGTGGAGGGCATGGTCGATTTCCTCTTTAGAATTGAAAATCATTTCGTCCATGTAGACTTCGAGCATGTCGCCTATCTCCTCATGAAAAACTTTGTTCCTCATGCGCTGATAGGTAGCGCCCGTGTTTTTTAGGCTAAAAGGCATTACGTTGTAGTAATAGTTGCCCGATTCGGTCATGAATGTTGTATATTTTTCCGCTTTTGCCACGGGTATCTGGTTGCATCCAGAACATGCGTCCATGAAAGATAATAATTTGAAACCTGTAGAATTATCTACTAGTTTGTCGATGTCGAGGAGAGGATAAGCATCTTTTGGGTAAGCTCGGTTGAGATCAGTATAATAAACTAAGATATGCCACTTCCCATTAGTTTTTTCACGAGTACTACATTTGAGAGTCAGGTTGTGTACTGGGCTTCAAAAATAAATTTTTCCTTTAAGAGGTCTTTTACAACCTGCTCGGCAGCCTCCATTTTCTCCGGAGACTGCTTTCGCCTATGTTGAGCAACCTCCTTAAGGGCAGGGTCTACTGTCAGATGATGACAAGATATTTGTGGATCTAATCCGGGCATTTCAGCTACACTCCAAGCGAATAGTTCATCATTCTTCATTAGGCATGCTTCCAGTTGTCTCTTCGACAAATCGGGGAGATCGGTGCCAATCTTGACTCCTCTACAGGGGTCGTTTCCTAGGGGGACGATTTCGAAATCTCCGTCTAATATAGGTCGCATGGGGTGCACGGGCGCTCCGCTGCTCGCTGCTGAGGATAAGCTTTCTTTTTCGAGCATGGGCTCTTTTCCCTTTTTATTCTGCTCCAAGAGATCCTTCTTTAAGAAGAAGCATCCAGGTCGATGGTGTCGACCCGAGGAAATGATTTGGGCTCTTCGGAGCTGGCGGGTAGCATGGGTCTACTTGCCTTTCGGGGCTGAGCATTGATGGAACTCAGGCCCTTGGCCGAAGCTTCGAAATATCTTCTTGCGATCTGGATGTCCTCGTAGAGTGTGGCAACCAAGCCCTCGATAGTGTAGTACTTCATCTTGAGGTGCACAGTGGAGGGCATTGCAATCAACTCGACTAGAATGGGCCTTTCGAAGATGAATTGGTAGAGTGATGGGCAGTCCACCACTAGAAATTGGGTCCTGATGACCCCGATTGTTACCTCTCTGCCGAAGGTAACAATCATCTTGACATATCCCTAGGGTTTGGTGACAGATCCATTGAATCCCTAGAGATCCGAGTCTACGTACAGGGTCAGATGAGTCTCATTCAACTGTAGGGTACTGAATAGATGGGTGTACATGATGTTCACCGAGCTTCCCTGGTCTACCAAGATGTGTCTCACATAAAATTTTACCATGTGTGCCCGTACGAGAAGCGGGATGCTTGAGTTGGGGGTCCCATCTAGAATTTCTTCTTGGTAGAATGCGAGTGGATGAGAGCCTCCTCTGAATTTGTCGAGGGTTGCGTCCATGACAGATTTGACCTCCATGAACTGGTTGAACCCTCTCTTTTTACAGAACCCACTGTGCACTTGTTGAATCCCCCACTGGAGATGACCATTAATATGAAGAAGGATTCCCAAGGAATGTGCAAGGAAAAGTACAGTGGGACCTCTTCCATGCTGGGAAAATAGAAATCTTCTGGTCTTGTGATGCTCATAGCGATTATGATGATCCTGGCATCCGGGGACTCCTTCCCCTCTTTGACATTCTTGGTTTTTTCGAGCCTCCTCGTGGACACCGTCCTTCTTCTTATATGGCTTGAGATGCTCGTCCCGGATGAGAATCTCAATTGCATCTTTGAGGTGGATGCATTCATTGGTATTGTGCATGTGGCTCTTGTGGAACCTTCAATACTTGCTTTTATCAGTTCTGGGCTTGGCGGGTGTTTAGCAAGGAAAGTGCACCCCGGCTTGCTTGGATTCTGAATTAGCACATTCTGTCAGAATACGCTCTCGAGAGGAATTGAGGGGGCTGTAGTCGTGAAACGACCAGTCGGCCCCTTGTAATCTTTGGAATCTTGGGATCTGTCTTCTTGCTTTTTCTCTCCCCCCCCCCCCCCCCCGACGAGATGTCGAGGGCTCGTTATTCTTTGAGGACTTGGCATTCTCCCTGTGTCATGAGTCCCTTACATTGTTAGCCACCTCCTTCTCTTTGTACTAAATATATGCTTGGGCTTTCAATAAGAGGTAGTCGAGCATGGGTGGAGTCTTGATGCCCATGGATTTGGCGAAGTCGCTGTGAGACAAAGCCTGCGCACGAGGAGATATTTTTTCATGTCGTCGGTTTTTGAGACCTGCACGACTTCCTTATTGAAGCACTTGATGTAAGCCCCAAGAGACTCGTATCTCCCTTTGATGATCACTTCTAGTGATGCTTCCGACTTAGGATGTCGGCGAGAGGCAGTGAAGTTCCTTGAGAACATCTTTCCCAACTGCTTCCAGGAGGTAACGAATTCGTCCAGGAGGCTTTTGTACCAAGACATGGCACCTTTCCTCAGGGTAGTCAGGAACAATCTACACTTGATGGCGCCCCTCACTCCTCGGTAGTCGAGGAAGGAGTCAATATTCTCAATGTGTTCATCGGTATGAGTTGTACCATCATATGTTCCCAACGAGGGTGGCTTCTCCAGGCCGATTGGGAGTTGGCTATCTATAATCTCTCTTGATAATGGGTCGTGGGGCTCGTCATCGTCGCTTCCTTCGGGGGATGATGGCGGGGAGTGATAGTCTCTTCCCTGTCGAGCATCATTGTTTTATCGAGGGGAAGGGATTCTCTACTGTTGCCTTAGTTTGGACGGTGGTGATAGGCCACGGTCGACCCGGCGGTCGCTCTTTATCTTCTTGGAAGACTGAGAGCCTTGATCTTTCTTTGGAGGTGTGCAGTCACATTTCTTGAGGAAAGAAATGTCGTGCTTATCCTTTCTTGGAAAATGGCTACACCTTGGTGGTGATATGCTGGGGGATTCATTCCGTCGATGTCTCCGAGGAGGAGACTCTGAGTGTTTCTTCTCCCAGGCCCCATATCCTCTTGCTCTGTTGCAGGATAAGGGTGTTAGTCTGGTTGAGGGTAGCAAGAAATGTTTCCATGTCCGAGTCGGCATTCTGAGGGATGGGAACTGGTTGTAGAACCTCTGAAAGTTCCTCGATAGGGTTCTTAGGATGCTGCTCGTCCAAGAACTTATGGTCGTTGCGCTGATGTTATACCCCAATTTTTGCCCCTAATATTTCTCATCATCTCAGTTTTATCAATACAATAAGATCACACATTAGAGTTGGTTCTCACTATCTTCACCATATCTTTAAGTTTGATCTTAAGGGATCACCAAGCACCTTAAAGTGTGTATCTTATACATGTGTTCTTTAAACTAACATCAAAATATGTATATATGTTTCTTTGAATGTTCAGATTGTAGGTGGTGATAGAATTGCATTTATCTCACCATCTAATCTGGGGTTTGAGGGTTGGTTCTCAATCACATGACTCTTTAATGGATTGCAAGAGATCAAGTTTCAAGGCTATGTCCATGATATCAAATATTTGTGGTTCAAATAGTTCTCTCACCTTATTTAGGTCAAACTTTCCTCAATGTTGGTGTTGACATTCATCAAAGATATATGTTCATGTGTTTATTTCCATGCCTTCTTGAACAAGCTTCATTGAGACTTAAGCTCCATATTTGAGTGTGCTTCAATACAATATCATTTAAAGACCTATTATGATTCATCATGCTTTATCTTTCCAAGAAAGATTAAAATATTCAAGGTTGGTTCAACAAGTTTGACCTAATTTAGCAAATGCTTAATCCAGTGACCACAAGTGTATAACTCTCTCAATTTTCAACATTTTGAGTTGGTTCTTTTAGCTATGGATTCTTATCATCATCAACAACAACCTCTCTTCACATGACAAGATCCAATTGTTCAATAAAAATCATCAAAAGTTGAATGGGGTTTCAAGTCATTTTGACACTCTTTGAGCTAGGGTTTATTGACTTCCAAGGATCACATCTTGCTCATTTTTTGAGATTTTTGAGTGACTCTAAAGCCATGATTCTCTTTAAAGGTTCCTTAATAATCTCACTTCAGCAATATAAGACTACTTTTGAATGAATGATCATTAATGATTGAGAAAGATTACAAGTCCCTTTGAAAGGCTTTTGAATTTTTAGGGCTTGACTTCAAATGATCATAACTTGGTCAATTTTTATCATCTTGAGCCCATTTTTTTCACAATGATCTTAAGAGTGTGAAATTCAACTCTTACTTTGTTTGAAAAAGATTGAAAATGGTTAGAATATGTAATAAGAGCTTAAAATATTATAGGTCACTTCATGGATTTTCATAAACTTCACAAGGTTATAACTCTCTCAATTTTTGGAGTTTTTGGATGATTAGAGTTTCACAATGCTCTTTAAGAAGTCTAATTCATACCATATTCATTGACAAAAACCTAATTTTAAGTGGAAGGACATGTTTGAAGACAAGAGATTATGAGTCACTTTTGAACTCAAAACTTGGAATTTTTCTAAGTCCACAAGTCAGTGTGTTTTTCACGATTTCAATTGATCATAAATTTTTGCTCAAGCATCCAAATGCTACCTTTCTTGGCACATTGTGAAATTTGTGGTGAGATATTTCCATTGGAAAAAGAATGAGATCATAAAGCCCCTTGAGTTTTTTGCACCATGTATTCAAAGTTGGCATCATGAAACTTAGTTTTTGCTTGCAGTCAGTTTGCAATTTCCATGTTGTGGCTTCCAATGACCATTTTCCTACGCATTTTTTATTTAAACATGTTTAACAAAGTTACAAAGTATGATTAGAGAATTGAAACGCAAAAATTAGCCGAGTTTTGACAACTTGCAATTCACACTTTTGTCATGATCAGGGTGTGCACGAATTCAACTTGAATTGCATCATTCACCCCCACTCTCTATCGCATTCACTTCCCTATAAATAGAGGGATGTATTGCACTCATTTCCTCATGCTTAGGCATCCAGAATTACCCTGCTAAACTCTCTCTGTAATTCACTTTTTTGAGTTTTCAAATTCATCTTTTCTCCAATTCTCAATCCAATTTCTTTATTCATTCTCAATCCTTGAACTTCCCTGAACCTAACAAAACAAGAATCAAGCCTTGAGAAGTCCTAAATCATGTTGTAGAAGTCCAGTTTCAGAGAAATTTTCTCATGCTTCTTTCAGGTAAATTACTCATTCATTTTGCCTCAAATAATTTCCTAACCTACTCTCCTCATCTCTCTAAATCTCACACTTTTTAAAATTTTTGTTTTCATTGAGAAATGACCATGTAATCTTGAAAAAAAGTGCTTGCTATTTTTTGTGTTTTTTCGCGAGGCCATGGTTGAGTTCCTCTCAGTGAGACGCTTCGAATGGTACCAGTCTGGCTTGCTAATTTTAAAGTTTTGAAGTTCACGATTTGAGGTTGGCTGGAGGTTGAAGACGATGACATGCCTGTCTTCAACCAATGACATTTAGCCACATTATTTTTTTAAATAGATTTAGTGTTTCGCTTTACCATGCACACGTTTCATAAGCCCTTATATCTGATTACTTAAGTGAGTCAGACTCCATACAACACGCCATATTTAAAGTTGCTTTTTATTTTATAAATACTGACCTTGTGTAATTTTCAAAAGGGTCCACATCAAGCACAATGCACCAGGTCCTTTGGATTTGTTTACTAACGCGTTTTTCATATTTCTTTAAATTTTAAAAATAGTGTATGACTCTATAAAATTCCAAAAAAAATTGTCAACACTTATTAACTCATGTTTGACTTTTGACTATTTTTTCGGATTTTTATTTGGTGTTTTAATATACTTTATGTATTTTACCAATTATTTCCCTTTATTAACCATTTAAATATTGTTTTATTAAATATGATTTTATAATTTGTTTGGTCCTGGCTTGGGTGTTATTTTGGTACAACTTCCTCAACCTCATTGGATCTTGGGTGTTGATAGGTTCAAAAACCAAATCCACCAAAATGGATGAATGATGTTGATGATATTTGAAACCCTAATTTCATCTGATACATCCTCTCCCTCTTCATCTTATCCCTTTCTTACTTGTTCTACATGTTGTTGGAGAATGATCTACATAACATTTCTCTAACATGTAGTGCATAGATTGCTATTGACCAACCTCAAAATAGGTGTGACTTCTACATAAGTCCATTTATGATTGCTTAATATAGTTCTAAATTGGTCCTGATTCAAAAAAATGATTATTCGTGGCCCAAACCTATGTTTGCAAGCCCAAGTATGATAATTTGAAACATGTGATCCAATAACCTTGAGGTTCATTGTTAGGAGGCTTTGTTCTTATAAATCCTCTAATAAACCTTCATGAACTTTGGTCTTAGTGAATCATTTAAACACCGTTAATCATATTTGGTTGCCTTGAGCATTTGAATCGAATGATATACTTGGCAAAAAGTAAATGAGACTTGTTGTTGAGAAGCTTTGATTTTATCAATCTTCTAATAAGTCTTTAAAATCAACATCAACAAGGGAATCAGCGTAAGGAGGTCGCGCCTAAGAGACAATTCACCAAAATCAACATGTCACTAGCTCAAGCATTACAACACATGTTGAAAGCAGAATTGATTACGTTAAAGGCTCCTCTACGGAATCCCAATACCTCTGCTTCTAGCTACCACCCCAACAAAAGGTGTGCATGTCATTCTGATAGTCCTAGACATGATACGAATGGCTGCTGGGCTCTGAAGAACAAAATTCAGGATATGATTGACGCCAAGGAGATAGAATTCGACCCTCCAGAGACTTACCACATGATCACTGCTCCTAGGCCAAATCATTGAGAGCGTCTAGTTCATTTGTGTTTTTTCAATTGTAATTTCCTTAGCTTGTTCAAACAATTACTATCATGTCAAACTTTGGTTTTCCAATTAATGCATTAAATATTGTTATACCCTAAAATTTTCCCTCTCACTTATCAATAATTTTCTCACAAGATCTCCTTGGGCTCAAGACTGCACTAGGGTTTGATCAGCTCAGGACACCTCCTTGAGCACTAATGGCCAAAATTAGGGTTTGAGATTGCACATGGATTTTTTAACTTCTAATGCCCCATATGACTTTAATGGATCATCATGGACCCCCAAGGTTGTTCATGTCAAGTTTCAAGCCTTGGATCACACTTTTGCTCAGTCAATTGAGCAGTTGACCTAAAAATCAGCTGTATTGGGGAAAAAGTCAACTATGGACAATTTACAGTCAAACTTCATAATTTTTTATCCACATCAACATTTTATAGTCATATGTATCATTTTATCAAGTTTGGATCACAATTCCTCAATAAATATGATCAAATCTTTAAAAGGGCAAAATGGTCAAAATTAGGATTTTGACTAGGAAAGGGCAATTTCTGATTTTTGACCTAGCAAATGATCAATTGGTTTAAGGCATAATTTCAAGAGTCTAATTGCATCATTTTTACCTAATGACATGGTTCAAAACATTGCAAGTCCATTGGATTGGCAGATGAATTTTTCAGTCAACTAATCAAAAGTCAACTGTATATTGAAAAGTCAAACTTTGACTTTTTGGTCAAAATCAAATGCCAGAGATCACAATTCAACAAAACATGTCAAAATATGAAACTTATTCATCAAGAAATTAAAAAGGCAAAATTACTTTGGAAAAGTCAAAATTCTAAATACTTAGAATTTTTCTAAGTGTTTAAGAAATATGACAAGCTCAAACTTCTGATCAAATTATCACCATGATGCAAGCTGATTCTGGAATAACTTCTAACACAAGAGTTGTGGATCTCAATGAGATCTCAAACATTTCAGAATAAAACTTCTCCTAGAAATGCTGGGATTTCAAGTTATAAATATTCAAAGACACATCCATGAAACTGAAGTACTCAACAAATTCTGGACATTTTCAAGACATAGTTTGGTTAAAACTTCTGGGCCAGTTTTCACGAAGGTTCAGCCAGAGTTTGCAAAAGTAATTCAAAGAGGATTTAAAAAGCGTGTTACAAGCTTTGGGGAAAGTCTGAGAACTCACTCAGAACATGCTGGAGCAAAGAGATTAAAGGATCAGAAGTTAGACGTTGGTTCTAAATTGCGTTGATGCTGAACTTATGATCCAGAATTAAGCTATGATGCACAATCTCATAGATCAGGATTTCTGGTTTGATAAATCTCATCATCATTTAATGCTCACAACCACTTTTGAGTTTTTATCCAAAGGATTTCCCCACGTGTGAGATAGAAGTACCATTATTGTCCTTTAAAAGCAAACTTTTGTACAAGTTTATGCTGGGCCCATGCTTTGCTTTTTCCTCTGAGGGTACTTTTCCTTAATTCATGCTTACAAATCCAGCTTAGGCACGGCTAAAAGCTGCTAACCACCATACTTGTTTAACTTACTTCAAGAACAAGGCAGCACTCTAGCATATGCTGATTGTACCCTTGATCTCTCCAAACTACAAAATCTTTGCCTATAAATTAAACTTCATTGGCAACTGTAAAGGGGGGGTCGGTCAAAAAAATTGAAAGGAAAAGCTTTGAAACCTTGCTAAAAATTCCATAAATCTAAAACTGCAAACACAAATACAAAACCTGCTAGTTTTTTATTGTTGCATTCAAAATCCAACTTCCCTCAAGTGTTTCTTGACCAAATCATTCATACAGCTTCTGAATCTTCCATTCACCATTCATAACCCAAGTTAAAGGTTGTTCTAGCCTACTGAATACGTGAGGAAGCTGATCAGAACATTACAAGCAGTCAGAACCAGACTCCAACTCACATAACATTTTTTAGCTGCAAGGTAAGCTTCTGCCAACCCTCATTATATCACTTAAGAATTGTTAGACTTGCATGTTCAAAATACAATGTAGACATCCTGATTTTAATGTTGTACATATTTTGAGGTTTCCTGTATTTTCCTGCCTAAATAGGAAGAACATCAGTTCAGAACTTCTTAAGGAAACTAGGACTAGCAAATACATGCTTGTTTCTGATTTATAGTCTTGTCAATTTTTATGCTTCTGAAACCATGATGGAAAAACTGCCATAATTGTTATGTCTGTGTTTTCTGTTTGGTTGAGATTTAACTAAGTTGCAGATGTTCTGATTAGCATGAAGAAAGAATTGGAGTTCATCATCAGAGTTTACTTTGTGATACATGTTTATGCTTTTGCTTCTAATACCAGATGTATAGCCACCCCATTGGTAGAAAGTGTGTGCGCATAAGACGTTAGTGCTAAGGGTCTTAAGTTCTAGCCCCAGAAGCATCTTTTTTAGGTTTATTTAGTGACATTTTCACCCACTTATATATCAAATAATATTCCTAAATCATAACTTCTAGACAAACTTACCCAACAGCATTATCACCTCACTCTCTCAAATAGTCAGAACTTCTGATCTTCCAGTGACGTTAGAACTTCTAGGTTCCCAACTTTACCAAAATTCCTAGACAACCTTACCCAACAACATAATCACTTTACTCTCTCAAACGATCAAAACATCTGACTTGCTAGAGATATATGAACTTCTAGGTTCCCAGCTATGCTATAGCTTCTGAACTCCTCAACCTCAGAACTTGGTGTACCCAGGTCCAAAACTTTTGACTCTCCACTTTCTCACTAACATTTTCTCTTTTGCAGCGTATCAGAGTCAGAACTTTTGTTCCTTCTCATTTCAGTGACGTGCTGATTCTGACCCCTTTTTCTCTCACTTGTCTTATTTTTGCTTTTAATAACCAAAAAGACCAAAAATATTTCATATTCACATGTTTTATTTTATTTCTTTTAGAACAAAAAGATCAAAATATTTTCTTAAGTAAACTTACTTCTTTTGCAAACAAAGCAAAACAAGTCCATTTCGATTTTTGTACATTATTTCAATATGGTTGTAATAGATAATTAGGACTTTAATTTCTTGCAATCCCCATTTGTAAATTTGTACACCCCATCCCCCTAATGATGTAATAGTGTAGGTATTTATTTTTTACGCACTTTTATTGCTTTCATATATTGTTAGTAATTAGGGTTTATATGGAAAGATTAAAACCAATAAATAGCAAACCCTAATCGAGACAAATCAAGCATGTAAACCAATACACTTGCACACTTACACCCTTAGGGTAAATCCACTTTGTTTCCTTATAAAATGGCCATATTATGCATGTGGGATATCTTAGTAAAAACAACCAAAATACAAGACCATAGTCCCTCGATGACGCTATCAAAATCGCCCTCTCAAAAATGATCTTAGTCCCTTAAAGAAAATGCTAAGATATCTTACAACGTTGCTAATCATGGCCATACGATGACCCATGCCCATCCCTTTTACATCCAAAGATAAGGTTACTTACCAAATCAATGGTAAGATAACAATGTCAAAGGAAAGAGGAAATAAACATGAAAGACTTTTGAGTAGGTAGATTGTTCCTAGTAGCTTGCTCAATTTCAAAACCAAACATCCTTGCTATTTTCAAAACAAACACCAATGCTTTCAAAAAACATCTTTCAAACTTGAAAACATTTTCAAAAGATCAACACTTTGTATACATTCTTACGAACGAGAATCATTACAAAGTTTTCCTAAATGATGGCGCCTTTTCAAAATACTTTCAAAAACCACACAAAGCACATTTAAAAAAAAAGCAAGTGATATAGCAAGCAACTAAGAGCCCGTAGATAACTACGGATGAAAAGGGTGCTAATACCTTCCCTTTTCATAATCTACCCCCCCAACTTAAGAAAACATCTCAAAGGTCTTTCCTGTTCTTTTCAGCCTTTCCTTTTGGATAAAAGAAAAATTGATGGTGACTCTTGCTAAACCGCAACATTTGCGATAAAATGCAAAACAACCAAGTCAGTTCTCCCACTGTGTTACCGAACTGGCGACTCTGCTGGGGAGAATCTTAAAAGTGGGGTTACCTTAGGTATAGATCACATTTACTTGCTTTCATTGTTTTACTTGTATGCTTTACATTATGGTTCTTTGCTTGGGTTTGAATCCTCTACTCGGATTTGGGATACCTTATAGGTAAGTAGCAATACATTGTGGAAACTGTGCGGGGTATACCGACATGGTCTAAGCAATAGCTACGTTAGTGCGACATATTTGTGGGTACCGGTAGCCTTTGAGTTAATCAAAGAGAATACGGGGCCGCTGAGTGATGTCATGAAGCACTAATGAACTTATAGAACCTTTACGTGACCAACTTGGCCATTTAAGATGTAGTGAGATGACCGGATTTGGTGCAGTCCGAAGTTGGTAGATACTCGATACTACACTCATTGAGGTTTGGTTTATTGGGTATTTCGGTTGCCATTAAAGAGGCTTGTGCTGAAACAATTACCAAGGAAACAAACCGGTGATATTGAGCTCCTTAGAACTCGGTTACTATTACTAGGACAGGTTGAGCCAACTAAACTTCAAGAGGGTACTTACCTATAAAACTCCATGCAAGCCTAAACATATGAACTTGTTTGTTTTGTTTGTATATACATACTTGTACATAACATCATAATATCATACACATTCACTAACCATTTCAAGGATTTTGGGATTCATCTTTTTTCTTGTTTTATAGGATATGGATTCTCTTCGCAGAAAAACTGTTCAAGTCAACCTTGTAAGGATCCCTCCATAACTTAAGGAGCTAGCTTCAAGGATTCTTGAAAACTCTCCATTCACCGAGATACATGGTCTCCTACTCAACTTGGTCACCTCCAACACAGATGAGGACATGGTGAAGGTTCTCTTTCAGTTTTTTGATCCTTTACACCATTGCTTCACATTTCCTAACTATTTGTTCCTACTTTGGAAGAATTCTCCCGGCTTTTGAGAATTCCCATTCTCAATCAACAACCTTTCAACGGTACGAAAAGAGACCCAAAGCCAGAAGAGATTGCCCAAGCTCTACACTTGCACTCATCTAATGTCACAACTCATTGGGAAATAAGGAGTGGTGTCAAAGGTTTCCTAGAAAAGTTCTTGTTTGAGAAAGCCCAAAACTGTTGGAATTCCTTGGATTTGCAAGCCTTTGAGGAAATTGTGGCTCTCCTCATCTATGGGATGGTTTTGTTTCGAAATCCTGACCAACTCATAGATGTGAACACCGTCAAAATCTTCATATCCCGTAACCCGGTGCCTACATTTCTAGGGGATATCCTACACTCTTTTCACACTCGCACTATGAGGAAAAGAGGTGTACTTATGTGTTGCACTCCTCTCTTGGAAAGATGGTTTATTTCGCATCTTCCCTAATCTGTATTAAAGAACGAGCAAGGTTCAAGGTGGTCACAAAGGTTGATGACACTTAAATATTCAGACATTCATTGGTGCTCCCGATCCATAGAGAATGTTACTATTGTCGACCGTTGTGGGGAATTTCCTAATGTCCCTTTACTTGGCATTATGGGAGGTATCACCTACAATCCCTGCTTAGCCTTACGACAATTTGGTTACGCCCGAAGGTATGGCCCGCACGAGATGCTGATTAAAGGTTTGGTATTTGACTACGACAACGACGATCAAGGTCTTCGCCAGAGATTTATCCGAGCTTGGAGGATGTTAAACAAGGTAGATAGCAAGACTTTGGGGCATAAAAATTTCATCCCTCTTGAGCCTTACCTCAAATGGGTATGAACTCGTGCTCAGATTCTTATGATGCCTTATCCCTCCATTCTCCTGGTGATCATTGAGCCTATCATGGAAGGAGACGTTCCATACACTATCCTACATCCTGACATGCCCACCTCTCTTGAAGACATACAAAGAGATTGGATACAACTCAAGGGGGAGCGAGATACTTTCGAAGCCCAATTCTACGCAAGCGAGAAGAAGGTTTTGGAACTCACTAGACTACTCCATGAGGAGCAGACTCTGAATGCCTACATTGCACCAAATATGATGTGTACTACCTTTTTATCTTAAGAGTTTCTTGTATTGTTTTTTCCCAAGAAGGCATTGATGTACTCAAAGCTTTAATTTATTAATATAACATGTGTTTACTTTATGTCTAAAACAAATGTGAATCTTAAAATCGTTGGAATCGTTGCATATGCATTTACCGTTCATCATAACATAAGCAGGTTTCTTGCAAGAAGTCTCCTCATCTCTCTACTGTTTATTTCAGTAAGATGGATCTCGAGCAAACGGTGAAGGACCTCCAAGCTCATAATGCACAGTTTCAACAGTTGTTCTTAACTCTGGCCAAAGGACAAGAAGAGTTGAAGACCTTGCTGGTTAAGGAGAAGAAAAAGAAGATGAAAAAGATAACCGGATTCTGAACATGGGAAGAAGATTCCAAGGGCAAACAAGAAGGTCCTTAGACTTTGCTACAACATCTGGTGAGAAAGATAATCAAGATGGGAAGGACAAGGAAACAATTGTCCAGTCTAATTCAGAAGAGGAAGACGAAGAAGAAGACTATTCTGAAGAACAATACCCTCCAGCCGATGACAAGTATAAGCATTTAGAAGAATGACTGAGTGCAATGGAAATCCAAAAAGTGCCTGGCTTGGACTTTGAGGAGTTGGGCTTAGTGTCGGGGATTGTCATTCCTCCAAAATTCAAAGCACCTGTGTTCACCAAATATGACGGAGTTTCATGCTCTAAAATGCATCTCCAGTCCTATGTGAGGAAAATCAACCCCATACCGCTGACAAAGATTTATGGGTACACTTCTTCCAAGACAGTCTGCCTGGAACTCAACTTGACTGGTTTTATCAGCTAGAAAGAGCCAATGTTCACAACTGGGAAGATCTTGTTGCAGCCTTTTACAAACAATACCAATACAATGCTGACCTTGCACCCACTCGTACTCAACTCCAGAGTATGTCCATGGTTTCAAATGAAGACTTCAAGGACTATGCGCAAAAATTGAGAGACTTGGCAGGAAGAGTTCAACCTCCTCTATCTGAAAGAGAATTGGTAGACATGTTTTTGGGCACCTTGTCTGGTCCATTTTTCAATCATTTAATTGGGAGTTCATCGGCGGGTTTTATTGAATTGATATTGATCGGAGAAAGAGTAGAAGCCATGATAAAAAATGGAAAGATTCAAAAATATGCATCCCCCGCTGCTATAAGGAAGCCATTCATCGGAAAGAAAGAAGCGGTTGTTGTGTATCCTCAAAGAAATCAAGATAGTGCCAAACTCCGTTCAATGGCGGGGGCTAATATGATTCCTAAACCTGCGCATGATTAGCAAAGAAACAACCAACCAAGAATGGAAAGACCAGTCCGACAATTCACCAGAATTAATATGACATTATCTCAAGTATTGCCACATCTGTTAAGATCCAATCTAGTGACCTTGAAAGAAGCTCCAAAGAACCCTAACACATCATCTCCTCACTATCATCCTAATTCCCTTTGTGCATACCACTCTGAGAGTCCCGACCATGACACTAGTAACGGTTGGGCTCTAAAGAAGAAAGTACAAGACCTCCTTGAAGCCAAAGAGATTGAATTCGATGCGCCAGAAAAGCCCAATGTCATTTCTGCCCCTATGCGCAAACATGGCCATAATGCCCATGTTATTGAGGAAGATATGTTTGTTACTTCAGTTGATGAACTTATGACCCCACTCTTAACTATCAAAAAGAACTTATTGAATGCCAGTGTTTTCCTGGGCTGTGATGAAAGTTGTCATTTCTGTTTATCCTCACCAACCAACTGTCCTTTGTTGAAAGAAGTCGTTCAGTGCCTAATAGACAACAAGGAAATTTTGTTTGAAAAGACTTCTGTTCCATATGTTTCTTATAATGATGTTTCCATCGTGACCATTTCCGACAATTCTTCCAGGGTCTCCACCAAAAGACCCGTCAGAATTACATCAGTTCCAAAAATAACTCCTTTAATAATCATAATGCCTGGACCAGACCCGTATTCGTCAGACAAAACCGTACCATGGAATTATGGAGGGGATGTCTACTACCACGGTATCAAGTAAGATTGGCCAGCTGCCGAAGATTCCAGTTCCGAGAAAGTTGACTCTGATATCAGTAATATTTTAGGGACTAGCAAGATTACCCTAAGCGGAAGGATATTCTCTCCAGAAATTGCGCCCCCAAAAGCAGTTTCTAGATCCGTAATCATTCTTGTTGTTGTTTCTCCTTAAAAGGCTACTCTCAGTCCTACAACCATCTCTGCTAATACTCCAACTGAAAAAGCTGATACAACCCCTGTTATCACTCCTACTGACATTCCTGCTGCCAAGTCAACCGAGACTCGAGGTAAAAATATTCTGATTGAGCCTGTCCGGACGAAGGCACAATAATTGGCTATCTCTGAGACCTCTCGAAGAGAGATGGAGGAAATTCTAAAGATCATAAAAAGAAGCGACAACGATGTAGTTGAGCAACTAGGGCAAACTACATCTAAAATTTCCATGATGGCTTTACTACTATGTTCCGAGGCGTAGGCAAAAGCCTTGGTAAAATTCCTGTAAACAGCCCATGTACCCCAAGAAACATCTGCAGATCAGATCTAAGACTGCGTAGCCAGCTTGACTGCATATAATGGTCTAGGTTTTTCGGATGCTAATTTAACGCCAAGAGGAAGGAAGCGTAATGAGGCATTGCATGTCTCAGTGGAATGCAGGGGCACGACCTTGGCTCATGTGTTGGTTGACACTGGATCGTCTCTAAATGTATTGCCTAAAAAGGCTCTTGATAGGCTTGACTGCAAAGGTTTAATGTTGAAGCCAAGCAACATAGTAGTAAGGGCTTTTGACGGCTCAAAAAGGATGGTACATGGGGAAGTGGATATCCCCATAAAGGTTGGGACCCAAACGTTTGATTCAAATTTTTATGTAATGGATATCCGCCCTTCATATTCCTGCTTGCTAGGCCGACCATGGATTCACAATGCTGGCGCTGTCACTTCTACGTTGCACCAAATGCTAAAATATCCGATTCAAGGGAAGATTGTCACCCTTTATGGAGAAGAAAAGTATATGATCAGCAGTCTCAATCCCTTCAGATATGTGGAATTAGATGGTGAATTTATTGAAACTCCAGTCCAACACTTTGAAGAAGTTCTGCAAAATGTGGCAGTAACCAGGGTTGTTCCCAAGATCACAAGGCCTCCACTCAGGTTGTCATATTTGAAGGATGCAAAAGCAGTAATTGAAGAAGGTGGGTGCACTATTTTGGGACAACTCCCAGATATCCCATACAAGTCTGACAAGTTTGGCCTGGGTTTCACTTCAGGTGCTCAGAAGACTATACGCTACGCTCGTGCTGGAGGACCACCCCTGAAGATCAGCAACCGTGAAGTCAACGCGATAGAGGATGATGAAGATGTTTACAACCTGGAGGATTGGATCTTCCCAATTGTCAGTGGAGGGCTTAGCAACTGGGAGGCTAGAGATTTTGTCCTGATCACTTTTATCCCACAGTAATTTTTCTTTACATTTTGTTGGATCTATAATATTAAAACAATTCAGACTCTCAAAACCTTGTGTCTTACCCGAGGCACAATGGTCCATTTGTAAGGGTTATTATCTCATTTCCATATGACATCAATGAATCATGGACGTTTTTGCATACAAACTTTGTGCTTATTGTTTTTCTTGTTACATTTTTCATTTCTTTCAAAGATAGCTATACCCTTACACACACTCACACTCACAATGTGGGTCTACATCCATTCGGGATCCCATGGATAACGATTATGCTATGGCTTTTTGTGACTCTGAAAATCTAATCTACCAAGCCGAAGGCGAAGGTGAGGAAGATTGTGAAGTACCAGGGGAACTTTCCAGATTACTACAACAAGAAGAGAGGACCATTCATCCCCACGAGGAACCCATGGATACAATCAATCTAGGTACCGAAGAAGACAAAAGAGAGGTCAAGGTGGTACCAATCTGGAACCCAGTGTCAAGGAGCGGTTGATTCAGTTGTTACATGAGTATGTTGAGGTCTTTTCCTGGTTGTATGAAGACATGCCAGGACTTGATGCAAATATTGTGGTACATCGTTGTGATACGGTGGGAGAACTGACTTGAGGTTTTGCGTTTTATCGCAAATGTCGCGGTTAGCAAGAGTCGCCATCGACTTTTATTTTATCCAAAAGGAAAGGTGAAAAAGCACAGGAAAGACCTTTGAAATGTTTTTGAGTTCGGGGGTAGATTATGAAAAGGGAAGGTATTAGCACCCTTTCCATCCATGGTTTTCCATGGGCTCTTAGTTACTTGCTAGATCACTTGCTTTTGTTTGAATGTGTGCTTGTGGTGGTGATTTTTGAAAGTATTTTGAAAATGGAACTCCGTAATGGTTCTCGTTTCTATAAGAATGCATACAAAGTGTTTATTTCAAAAATAGTTCAAAGATGAGAGTGTGGGTGTATAAAAATGTTTTTGTTGTGAGCAAGCGAGTAACTAGGAGCGAATCTACCTACTCGAAAGGCCTTAAATGTGCTTTTCCTCCTCCTTTAGATGTGGCTATCTTACCATTGATTTGGTAAGAAGCCCCATCGTTGGATGTGAAGGGACGGGCGTTGGGACGTTTGTATAGTCATAGAAGGCAACATATGGGACGTTTTAGCAATGTCGTTTTAGGGACTAGATCGTTTACCGAAGGCAACATCGAGGGTCATCGAGGGACTACGATCTTTTATCGAGGGTCTTTGCTAAAACGGCCATGCTCGAGGGACATGACTATTTTCCGATAGGAAATAAGTGAGATTACCCTAGAGGTGCATGTGTGAATAATGTGTTTGATTTGCATGCATTTAGTCTTTGATTAGGGTGGCCTATTTATTGGTTTTATCTTACCATACATCCTACTTACTAACAATATATGAAAAGCAAGTAAAAAGCGGAAAGTAAAATCTAAGCTATTACATCACTTTAGGGGGGTGGGGATACAATTTAACAACGGGGATGAAGTAGGAACTAAAATATTACAACCACATCGAATGATAATGAAAAGAATGTGAAAACAATGTAGAATAAAGGAAAAATGCATTTTGAACTACTATGTGTCGACCCATGCTGCTATGCATCGACACATAGCTTTTCCCTGCCCCTGTAAAACAAAATTAGTTCAGTATGGGTCGACACATAATGGGATGTGTCTACTCATACATCTTCTTGTATCGATGCGAAACGCGTATGTATCGACTCATAGGCTTTTCCAGCTTCTGTTTTGTGAAATCTGTTCAGTATGAGTCGACACATAATGGGATGTGTCGACTCATGCACCTTTTTGCATCGACGCGAAATGCGTATGTGTCGACTTATAGTCCTTTCCAGTTGTTGTTTTGTGACCTGAACTCAGTATGGGTCGATGCATGAGGGTCATGTGTCGACTCATACCCTGTATTTTCACTAAGATGGGTCGACACATGTGGATACGTGTCGATACATATTGCATTTTCCTGCCTTAAACACCATTCTTTGCATACATCAGTTAGTTTTTAACATATGAATGAATAACAGGAACAACAAATAAAGATTAACTTCAAAAATAGTGATTGTTACATCCTATAAACAGAAAAATTGATGTAGGGAAAATGCAAGGTAAAGATGACTTACCTTAAAACTGCACTTTAGGTTTTGAAACCAAATACCCTTCAAGATGTTGTGTGAACCTTAAGGAAGCTCCAACAGGCTGCTAGACTTTCCTTTTTGTTGAAGGTTACTAAACAACCTTTGTGTGGTATTAAATGTTTGGATGGTTTTTAGATGGAATATGCAAAGTGTGAGAGGTTTAGAGGTTTAGACTTCAAAGCTCAAGAGTGGAGGTTTTATGTACTGTTACAGCTTTTTGTGAATAAGAGGTTTTGAGGGTTTATCAATACAACTACTGGCTGTTCTCCTTGTTCTCTCTCTCCATTTTTTATAACCTCTTTGTATTGAAAATGCTTCTTCTATTTATAGGCAAAGGACTTGTGTACAAATGCTGAATAGGTTTTCAAAACAACAAGTTATGGTTTGGTTGGGATGTAAGTATCAAACTATGTCAAGTACTCCATGGTCCCAAGGTGAAGTACCAAAGTTCTGGTTTAGAGGGGTTGGTTTCCCTGTTTTAGGGTGGAGTGAAGTCAGAAATAAACAAAGTATGGGCTCAAGACAAACTTTGTACAAAAAGATTTCTCTTCAAGGATAGCAATGATGCCTTTATGCCATACATGGAAATATCCTTTGGACAATGGCTCCAACACTTGGGTAATAGCTCAAGCTCTTGTGTAAACATTAAATTATGTTGAGATTTGCAAGTCACAAGACCTGCAAAGTGAGATTATACAGCACATCATGCCAATTGGATTGTGTGTTCTTCAACAAAAATGGCTTGTAATTCAAGAATGGATGCTCAACTTCATATCCTTGTATCTTCTAGCTCAAATATTATAAATTCATGCTCTTGGATGTTTTGGAAAGATTGAAACACCCTCTATAACTTTCATGTTGTCCATTTTGACAAAATCATCTTGGAACTATATGAAAAAACACCAAGAAGTTGGGATAAAATCCTGCACAAAATCTGTTGAAAATTTCTCTAAGTGTTAAATGAAAATGTCACGACTTCATGAATTTATAACTTGAGATCCAAGCATATTTAGAAGAAGTTGTGTAAAGCAGTGTTGTAGATATCATGGAGACCTAAAACTTTCATGTTGAAAGTTTCCCTTGAACTGTCTTACATCTTGGTGAAAGAATGGCATGAAGTGATGGAATTTTCATGTATAAAAACACTTAGAAAATTTCTAAGTTTTGGAAATCTTGACTTTTCAAGTTGACTTTTGACTTTGTTAACTTCTTGATGATCAAGCTTGATATTTTTAATTGTCTTGATGAATTTGTGATATTTGAAACTTAATGTTGATCAAAAGTCAAAGTTTGACTTTCTAGTATGCAATTGACCATTTTGCCCTTGTGCCAATTTCAAGCCTAAATTGATGTATCAGTGTTGCAAACTTGACGTCATAAAAGATCTTGTGAGAAAATCCTTGAGAAATGAGAGGGAAAATTTTGGGGTACAACAATCGTCTATCTATAAAAGAGGATTACCCACTAGTAAAACAAAAGGCCCGTCGAATGCGACTAGATATGTCAGAGAAGATTAAAGCAGAAGTCATGAAACAATTCAATATTGGATTCTTGGCCGTCACCTCCTATCCGCAATGGGTTGCCAATGTTGTTCCTGTGCCCAAAAAGGACGGTAAGGTATGAATGTGCATGGACTACAGAGATTTGAATAGGGAAAGCCCTAAAGATGATTTCCCACTTCCCCACATTGACATCCTAGTTGACATACAACACAACACAAGGTGTTTTCCTTCATGGACGGTTTCTCAGGCTACAACCAAATCAAAATGGCGCCTGGGGACATGGAGAAGACAACCTTTGTCATGCAATGGGGTACATTCTGCTACAAGGTGATGCCATTCGAACTAAAGAATGATGGGGCAACCTATCAGCGTGCCATGGTAGCTCTATTTCACGACATGATACATTACGAAATAGAGGTCTATGTGGACGACATGATAGTTAGGTCCCAAATAGAAGAAGAGCATCTTGATCAATTACAGAAACTGTTTGAGAGATTAAAGAAGTACAAGCTGAGGTTGAACCCAAATAAGTGCACATTTGGAGTAAGGTCTGGTAAACTCCTAGGCTTTGTCATCAGCAATAAAGGTATTGAAGTAGATCCTACCAAGGTGAAATCTATACAAGAGATGCTTGCTCCTCGTACTGAGAAAGAAGTCATAGGATTCTTGGGACGCTTGAACTACATTTCCAGATTCATTTCTCACCTGACAACTACCTGTGAACCAATCTTCAAACTATTGAAGAAAGACCAGGTAGTCAAATGGAATGATGAGTGCTAAAATTACTTTGACAAGATCAAAGAGTACCTGCAAGAGCCTCCTGTTTTGATGCCACCAATCGAGGGAAGACCATTGATCATGTATCTGACTGTTTTGGAAAATTCAATGGGGTATGTGCTAGGGCAGCATGACGAGTCATGCCGAAAAGAGCATGCTATTTATTACCTGAGCCAAAAGTTTACCGACTGTGAAACAAGATATTCACTGCTCGAGAAAACTTGTTGCGCTCTGGCATGGACTGCTCATTGGCTAAGACAGTATATGCTGACCCATACTACCTTATTAATATCTAAAATGGATCCAATAAAATACATCTTCGAGAAACCTGCCCTCTCTGGGAGAATAGCGAGATAGCAAATGATCCTGACAGAATATGACATATAATATACTACCCAAAAAGCAATAAAGGGCAGTGTACTAGCTGATCACCTTGCTCACCAAGCTATAGAAGACTACTAGTCCATGAAGTTCGAATTCCCAGATGAAGACATCATGATGGTAAATGACTGTGAATAATTCAGACCATATGACGGACCTGAACAAGGATCCCAATGGACCCTGGTTTTTGATGGGGCATCTAACGCACTCGGCAACGGTATCGGTGTTGTACTCATATCTCCTAAAGGGTGTCATACTACTTTTAATGCAAGACTTTGCTTCAATTGTACAAACAACATGGCGGAATACAAAGCATGCATCTTTGGTCTTAAAGTTGCCATAGACTTGGGGATCAAATCCTTGAATGTATTCAGAGATTTATCTTTGGTCATTATCCATATCAAAGGGGAATGGGACACCAAACACCCTAACCTTATCCCTTACAAAGAACATGTTTTGACATTGCTCCCACATTTTGAGAAGATTACCTTCGAGCACTTCCTGCGAGAAGAAAATCAGCTAGCAGACGCACTAGCCACAATGTCATTTATGTTTAAACTTAAATGGAATAACGAGGCTCCCTAGATTACCATTGAAGGAAGGGATGAACCAGCACACTGTCACGAGATTAATACTAAAGAAGTAGTGGACCAGCCTTGGTTTCACGAAGTCAAGAGGTATCTCGGGGCTTAAGAATATCCAAAAGGATATTTAGTCAATGATAAGAAGTTGCTAAGAAGATTCTCTGCTAAATTCTTCCTTATTAATGGCAACATTTACAAATGCAACCATGACTTTGTGTTACTTCGGTGCGTAGACAAGGTTGAAGCTGAAAGGGTCATGGCTGAGTTACATGAAGGCACTTTTGGCACCCATTCTAGTGGGCATACAATGGCAAAGAAAATCCTACGGGAAGGCTATTATTGGTCTACCATGGAAGCAGATTGCTATCAACACTCTCGAACTTTCCATAAGTGTCAGATTTATGCTGACAAGGTGCACGTACCTTCGGTTCCTCTGAATGTCTTGACGACTCCTTGGCCCTTTTCTATGTGGGGGATTAATATGATTGGGGAAATCAAGCCAACCACGTCCAATGGACACCGCTTCATCTTAGTGGCCATTTATTATTTTACAAAGTGGGTAGAGGCAGCTTCCTTTGCTTCCGTTACCAAGAATGTTGTCGCCCAGTTCATCAAACAGAATCTCATCTGTCGGTACGGTATCCCGGAGAGGATCATTACAGAAAATGGTACGAACTTGAACAATACTATGATCACCGCCTTGTGCGAGCAATTCAAGATCCAGCATCACAATTCTTCCCTTTACCAGCCAAAGATGAATGGTGTTGTCGAAGCCGCAAATAAGAACATTAAAAAGATCATACAGAAAATCACGGTCACATACAACGACTGGCATGAGATGATACCATTCGCCCTCCACGATTATCGTACCATAGCTCTCACATCAATCGGGGAAACACCCTATTCTCTGGTTTACGGCATGGAAGTTGTCTTGCCTATTGAGGTCCAGATCCCATCTCTGAGAATTATGAAGGACGCGGGGTTGAATGAAGAAGATTGGATACAGACTCGACTTGATCAACTAAACTTGATTGATGAGAAAAGACTTACTGCTGTCTGTCATGGTCAAATGTACCAAAAACGGATGATCAAGGCTTTCAACAAAAAGGTCAGACAACAAGTGTATCAAGTTGGAGATCTGGTGATCAAACGTATCATACTACCGCAAGGTGACCCCAAGCGCAAATGGACTCCTACATACAAAGGACCATTTGTGATCAAAAACATATTCTCTAGTGGAGCAATGATTCTGACCACCATGGATGGTGATGACCTGCTGCACCCTGCAAACGCAGACATAGTTAAAAGATACTACGCATAAAAGACCCACTAGGTTGAGACACCTAGGCAAAACAAGGGCATCCCGGCGAACCAAAAAGGTTCGGGTAAAAATTAGGGATAAAACAAAAAATCTGTACACCCAGCAAGCTGAAAACCCAAAAGGGCGGCTTGGGCAAAAAAGGGTATCCCAGTGGACTGAAAACCCGAAAGGGTGGTCCAGGAAAAAGTTAGGGAATTAAAGCGTTTGACTATGTCCCGTTGGATCACCATACGGATAACCTTTGGCTTCCACTGATAAACTCAAAGGTTCTGATCAATTCAATAATCTTCATACAAGGCAACAAATAGACAAGATGCTCAGAGACACGAAGGCTATAGCAGAATGGGAAACCCATGGGATTATTGCACATAGCTATCTTTTCTTTGTATCAAAATTTTCATTTCTTTTACGATGACATTCTCTTACTAGAATGTTTGTCTCATTGTACAAAAATACTTACTCAAAGTCAATACAAAGATATCCCTTTGAAAGTGAAAAAACTATCTGTTTTTCTTTACGCTTGTGTTTTGTTTACAAAAACGTCCAATGATTCATTGCTGAACATATGCATTTGAACATAATTATTATTTACAAATAAACAAAATAAAAGACAATCGATGATGGCTTTAAGAGATAGGGAAATCTCTCTAAGTTTATCTCCATAAAGTTCTCCACAGTGTGCAGTTCAATCCCCAGCGGAACAGAGGTTTCAGTTTATCAATCCCCAGTAGAAGTCATCCAAATTTCTCAAGAATTCCCCAACCAGGATTTTTCAAACAGTACACGAAATTCCCCTTACAACAGAGTTTATTTCTCTAAAGCAGAAATTCATCAACACTTAGACTTCACAACATGAAGACTTATACTCCATATCCTCGGCAGCAGTCAGGGATCTATTTTCCCCAATCCAACAGCAGTGTGGCAGATTAGCTTGCATGCGCATACATCACATTCATACATCATAAACATTGATAACGCGAATGCATTATACTATGCATTTTATACAACATAATATTGCATATTAGCTAACATTTTATCTTTTTTCAGGATAAGATTAATCAACAACTACCATTAACAACGTTCAAAGTCTTCAGATACGCTCCAGACACGGATGTCATTCTGATACTCATTCAGATTCAAATTTCCATATACAATACAGATACGCTCCAGACACGGATGCCATTCTGATACTCATTCAGATTCAACTTTCAGTTATAGTTCAGATACGCTCCAGACACAGATGCCATCCTGATACTCATTCAGAGCCTCTTCCAGATGCAGTACAGATATACTCCAAACACGGATTCCATTTTGATACTTATTCAGATCCAACTTTCAGATACAGTTCAGATACGCTTCAGACACGGATGCCATCCTGATACTCATTCAGAGCCTCTTCCAGATATAGTTTAGATACGCTCTAGAAACGGACGCCATTCTGATACTCATTCAGAGCCTCTTCCATATACAGTTCAGATACGCTCCATACATGGACGCCATTCTGATACTCATTCAAAAACAGCTTCCAGATACAGTTCAGATATGTTCCGGACACAGACACTATTCTGATACTCATTTGTTCAGCTTACAAATTAAAATTCAACAATCACTCTTGGATGGCATCTACAAGCCCATCTCTAACAACTTTCTATCACCTCTCCAAGTGGCATCTTTAAGCCCATTCCCTCTACCATCACATCACCGAGTGCAAATTTCTGGGCACTCTAGTGTCCAATCATCTTCCACCTTCGAGTCACGAATGGCAAAACATGCCAATCTAACTCTTCAGGCTTAAGAAGATTGAACAGGTGAAGCTGTTGTACCCCAAAATTTTCCCTCTCACTTATCAAGAATTTTCTCACAAGATCTCCTTGGGCTCAAGACTGCACTAGGGTTTGATCAGCTCAAGACACCTCCTTGAGCACAGATGGCCAAAATTAGGGTTTTAGATTGCACATGGATTTTTGAACTTCTAATGCCACATATGACTTTCATGGATCATTATGGACCCCCAAGGTTGCTCATGTCAAGTTTCAAGCCTTGGATCACACTTTTGCTCAGTCAATTGAGCAGTTGACCTAAAAATCAACTGTACTGGGGAAAAAGTTAATTATGGCCAATTTATAGTCAAACTTCATAATTTTTGATCCAAATCAACATTTTAGACTCATATGTATCATTTTATCAAGTTTGGACCATAATTCCTCAAGAAATTTGATCAAATCTCCAAAAGGGAAAAATGGTCAAAATTAGGGTTTTGATTGGGAAAGGGAAATTTCTGATTTTTGACCTAGCAAATGATCAATTAGTTTAAGGCATAATCTCAAGAGTCCAATTGCATCATTTGGACCTAATGGAATGGTTCAAAACATTGCAAGTCCATTGGATTGACAGATGAATTTTCCAGTCAACTGATCAAAAGTCAATTGTATACTGAAAAGTCAAACTTTGACTTTTTGGTCAAATTCAAATGCCAAAGATCACAATTCATCCAAACATGTCAAAATATGAAACTTATTCATCAATAAATTCAAAAGGCAAAATTACTTTGGAAAAGTCTAAATTCTAAATACTTAGAATTTTTCTAAGTGTTTAAGAAATATGACAAGCTCAGAACTTTTGATCAGATTATCACCATGATGAAAGTTGATTCTGGAATAACTTCTAACACAATAGTTGTGGATCTCAATGAGATCTCAAACATTGCAAAAAAAAACTTCTCCTAGAAATGCGGGGATTTCAAGTTATAAATGTCCAAAGACACGTCCATGATACTGAAGTACTCAGCAAATTCTGGACATTTTCAAGACAGAGTTTGGTTAGAACTTCTTGGCCAGTTTTCATGAAGTTTCAGCCATAGTTTTCAAAAGTAATTCAAAGAGGATTTACAAAGCGTTTTACAAGCTTTTGGGAAAGCTGAGAACTCTCTCAGAACATGCTGGAGCAAAGAGATTAAAGGATCAGAAGTTGGATGTTGGTTCTAAATTGCGCTGATGCTGAACTTCTTATCCAGAATTAAGCTATGATGCACAATATCATAGCTCGGGATTTCTGGTTTTATAAATCTCATCATCATTTAATGCTCATAACTACTTTTGAGTTTTTATCTAAAGGATTTCCCCACGTGTGAGATAGAAGTACCATTGTTGTCCTTGAAATGCAAACTTTTGTACAAGTTTATGCTGGGCCCATGCTTTGCTTTTTCCTCTGAGGGTACTTTCCTTAATTCATGCTTACAAATCTAGCTTAGGCACAACTAAAAGCTGCTAACCACCATACTTATTTAACTTACTTCAAGAACAAGGCAGCACTCTAGCATATGATGAATGTACCCTTGATCTCTCCAAGCTACAAAATCCTTCCCTATAAATTAAACTTCATTGGCAACTGTAAAGGGGGGTCGGTCAAAAAAATTGAAAGGAAAAGCTTTGAAACCTTGCTAAAAATTCCAGAAATCCAAAACTGCAAACACAAATACAAAACCTGCTAGTTTTTTATTCTTGCATTCAAACTCCAACTTCCCTCAAGTGTTTCTTGACCAAATCATTCATACAGCTTCTGAATCTTCCATTCACCATTCATAACCCAAGTTAAAGGTTGTTCCAGCCTACTGAATACGTGAGGAAGCTGATCAGAACATTATAAGCAGTCAGAACCAGACTCCAGCTCACAGAACATTTTTCAGCTGCAAGGTAAGCTTCTGCCAACCCTCATCATATCACTTAAGCATTGTTAGACTTGCATGTTCAAAAGACAATGTAGACATCCTGATTCTGATGTTGTACATATTTTGAGGTTTCCTATATTTGCCTGCCTATATAGGAAGAACATCAGTTCAGAACTTCTTAAGGAAACTAGGACTAGCAAATACATGCTTGTTTTTGATTTATAGTCTTGTCAATTTTTATGCTTCTGAAACCATGATGGAAAACTGCCATAATTGCTATGTCTGTGTTTTCTGTTGGTTGAGATTTAATTAAGTTGCAGATGTTCTGATTAGTATGAAGAAATAATTGGAGTTCATCATCAGAGTTTACTTTGTGATACATGTTTATGCTTTTGCTTCTAATACCGGATGTATAGCCACCCCAGTGGTAGACAGTGTGTGCGCATAAGACGTTAGTGCTAAGGGTCCTGGGTTCTATCCCCAGAAGCATCTTTTTTAGGTTTATTTAGTGACATTTTCACCCACTTATCTGTCAAATAATATTCCTAAATCAGAACTTCTAGACAATCTTACCCAACAACATTATCACCTCACTCTCTCAATTAGTCAGAACTTCTGATCTGCCAGTGACGTTAGAACTTCTAGGTTCCCAAATTTACCAAAATTCCTAGACAACCTTACCCAACAGCATAATCACTTTACTCTCTCAAATAATCAGAACTTCTGACTTGCCAGAGATATATGAACTTCTAGGTTCCCAGCTATGCTATAGCTTCTGAACCCCTCAACCTCAGAACTTGGTGTACCCAGGCCCAGAACTTCTGACTCTCCACTTTCTCACTAACATTTTCTCTTTTGCAGCGTATTAGAGTCAGAACTTTTGTTCCTTCTCGTTTCAGCGACGTGCTGATTCTGACCCCTTTTTCTCTCACTTGTCTTATTTTTGCTTTTAATAACCAAAAAGACCAAAAATATTTCATAATCACATGTTTTATTTTATTTCTTTTAGAATAAAAAGATCAAAATATTTTCTTAAGTAAACTTACTTCTTTTGCAAAAAAAAAAAAAAACAAGTCCATTTCGATTTTTGTACATTATTTCAATATGGTTGTATTAGATAATTAGGACTTTAATTTCTTGCAATCCCCATTTGTAAATTTGTACACCCCATCCCCCTAATGATGTAATAGTGTAGGTTTTTATTTTTCCCGCACTTTTATTGCTTTCATATATTGTTAGTAATTAGGGTTTGTATGGAAAGATTAAAACCAACAAATAGCAAACCCTAATCGAGACAAATCAAGCATGTAAACCAATACACTTGCACACTTACACCCTTAGGGTAAATCCACTTTGTTTCCTTATAAACTGGCCATATTATGCATGTGGGATATCTTAGCAAAAACAAACAAAATACAAGACCATAGTCCCTCGATGACGCTATCAAAATTGCCCTCTCAAAAATGATCTTAGTCCCTTAAAGAAAATGCTAATATATCTTACAACGTTGCTAATCATGGCCATACGATGAACCATGCCCATCCCTTTTACATCCAAAGATAGGGTTACTTACCAAATAAATGGTAAGATAACAATGTCAAAGGAAAGAGGAAATAAACATGAAAGACTTTTAAGTAGGTAGATTGTTCCTAGTTGCTTGCTCAATTTCAAAACCAAACATCCTTGCTATTTTCAAAACAAACACCAATGCTTTAAAAAAACATCTTTCAAACTTGAAAACATTTTCAAAAGATCAACACTTTGTATACATTCTTACGAACGAGAATCATTACAAAGTTTTCCTACACGATGGCGCATTTTCAAAATACTTTCAAAAACCACACAAAGCACATTTTCAAACAAAAGCAAGTGATCTAGCAAGAAACTAAGAGCCCATAGATAACTACGGATGAAAAGGGTGTTAATACCTTCCCTTTTCATAATCTACCCCCCGAACGCAAGAAAACATCTCAAAGGTCTTTCCTGTTCTTTTCAGCCTTTCCTTTTGGATAAAAGAAAAGTCGGTGGCGACTCTTGCTAAACCGCAACATTTTTAATAAAATGAAAAATAACCAAGTCAGTTCTCCCACCGTGTTACACATATGTTTGTATTAAATATGTCATTTTCATTATATTTAAACTGCTTTCTTACTTCCTTTTTGTGATATTTAACTCTCGGTTAAAAGCTGTAAGCCTTTAGAGGGAGGATGACGAAAATAATGCCATGATCTCTACAATATGCTTTTGAACAGACCCCACTGACGATGTACATGCGTTGTTTCAAATCCTAAACAGTGGAGTTATAAGGAAGATAATCCCTAGCCAACCTCTTTGAGCCTAAGAAGTAGGATTTTTTCTTTTCACACAAATTAAAACCCTTAATCATAACCCGGGGCAGGGTAGTTTTCTCAGTTAATTCAGATATGCATTCAGTCGTAAGCTCTACCTTCATATACGACAAATGGTGTAGAAGGTGCAAATTATTAATTGTTAGATGTATGTTAATAGGATTGCATGATAATACTAATAATCAAATGCTAGCAAACTTAACACAAAAGACAAAAATTACTGAATACAACACATTTGCACATATACACCTCTAGGGTACTCTCACTTTGGTTGCCTTCAGAAACAAAACAGTCATGTCACTAGAAAGTAGGTACGCTTTAGCAAAGACCCTCGAATCAAAAGATCATAGTCCCTCGATGACCCTACAGTGTTGCCTTTCGGTAAATGATCTAGTCCCTTAAACAAAATTGCTAAAGCATCTCTACATGTTGCCTTTATGATTGTACGATAACCAACGAATGTCCCTCATACATCCAAACGACTATGGCTACCTACTCACTAATAGTAGGATAGCCTTGTCTAAAGGAAATGAGGAAAAGAACGACCTTTTGAGTAAAAGTAGATAGCTGTTAGATGCTTGATAAAAAAAACAAATTTTCACACTTACACAAAATAATTTTCAAAAACAATTTCAAAAGCTTTATCAACACTCTTGAGGAATGATACAAGAGTTATCATAAAGCTAATCTCCTCACTAAGGCAATTTCAAAATACTTTTCAAAAATGCATAAAAGCACAAGGTATTTCAAAATGAGCTAAGCATCTAAGAGCCCGTAGAAAACTACGGATGGAAATGGTGCTAACACCTTCCCTTTCCATAATCTACCCCCTTACTCAGAAATAATCTCAAAAGATATTTTTCTGTTCTTTTCACCCTTTCCTTTGTTGGATAAAATAAAAGTGAGTGGCGACTCTTGCTTACCGAAACATTTTGCAAACACAAATGCAAAACCAGTATAACAGTCGGTTCTGCCACCGTATCACACTCTGGAAACAATAAAGCGCAGTGGGAATTTTTATTTGATCTGTGTAAGTTAAGTTAATCCAATGGCCTAGTCTCAAAATTTCTACCGCTACAGAAAAAATGGCGACTTCATTGGGGAAAGATCGACCAAATGCTGGTCAATCTCTAAGTGGGTTGAGCCTATCTTTGTTTATATTGTGTATGTGATATTATTTGTTGTATATTACATGTTGTATATTATGTGTTGTATATATGTTTGCCTAGATATTCTTGGTTTTCAGGGTACTTGGTGATTTCTCATAAGTCCTCTACCCGAACTTGGGAAAACTTAAGATAAGACGGTTGATATAGTAATGTTAACTTTGAGAGAGGAATTCAAAAAAAGGAGACATGAGATCCCACACTTAGTGGATGCCTCATTGACTGTAGTATTCGTTTACCGAGAAATCGGGAAGATGTGCTGCTTTCAACCTAGGAGCGTGCTCAAGATGAGGACCGTAGAACCCTTAACCCATCTTGGCCTTTTAGGTGTAGTGCGGAAACTATGATAGAGCAATCCGGAAGTGGTTGTCATGCGATGATACACTCAAACGAGCTTTTCTTAATAATATTACTAATTACCGAGTTAAACGAGATGTTGGTAATATCCGAAGGAAGGATGTAAAATCTGAGAACCTTTTAGAACCTTGTTCAGCAGATGATAAACCATTAGTCCATACCTTGTGGGTAGTACCTTTGACTCCATGCTTGTGACGTCTTACTTATGAACTCCCCATGTTAGTGATCTTGTGTGTGATTGTTGCATCATGCATTCATGCACCCATGAGCATTCTTTTAAACAATTGTTTCAAAGGACTTAAAGTTAACTTTTTGCAAATATCTCGGGTACTTTTTTACCATAGATTTTGGAAAAAGAAAGACTCGGAATTACACTTTCAAAGATCCTAAGATAGAGGAACTGATGAGTTTGATCCTTGAGATTTAGAGCTCTACAGATTTCCGAAAGAAGTATGGATCCTTCGTGTCTCTTTTAAAGCTCAAGATGAATGAGGGTATTCTTTCTACATTGGTCCAATTCCATGATCCGTTGTGCCGGTGTTTTACTTTCCCAGATTATAAGCTGATGCCTACATTGGAATATTATTCTTACTTACTTGGTTTACCTATTACTGATCGTAATCCTTTCACTGGCTTAGAGAGAGAGAGAGAGCCTAAATCTCATGAGATTGCTGTCATGACTCATTTGAAGAAGTCTGAGATTGAGGGTAACATGACTACTAAAGGAGGAATTAGAGGTTTACCTGCTCAATTTCTATTAGAGAAAGCTCATTATTTTGCCAAGATGAAGAGTACATATGCTTTTAAGTCTATCTTTGCTTTACTTACCCATGAGTTATTCTTGTTTCCTAATATCGACAAATTTGTGGATGTCAATGCCATTAAGATCTTTTTGATTGGGAATCTATTCCCTACATTTCTAGGAGACAATTATTATTCCATCCACCTTCGGAATCATTATCACTTACCTTGGACTGTTGCTTTTTGGGATCTCAAGAAGGAACATCGTTGGGCCCCAAAGATTATGGCTCTCACTCATTCTGACATTGATTGGTATTATAAAGCTTATTATGATGTGGAGATTATTGATAGTTGTGGCAGTTTCCCCCAATGTGCCTCTTCTTGGTACAAAGGGAGGAATTAACTATAATCCAGTTCTTGTGCATCGTCAACTTGGATATCCAATCAGAGACGAGCCAAATATCATTCATCTGAGTGGTTTCTTTCTCAAAGAAGGAGAGGATCATGAGTAAGCTAAGGAAGAGATTGCAAAGGCTTGGTGCCATATTCATAGGAAGAATATAAAATATTTGGGACCAAGAGGAGATGTTTCCTTGGAGCCTTATCTCAGTTGGATACAAGTAAGGGAAATCCAATTGAAGGTGCCATAATCTCGTGAAACATTTATATCTGATATGTTTAAGAGGACTCCTCCTCCTCTTTTAGATGATGTGGAAGAACTTGGTTAGGATGCAACAAGAGAAGGAAGCATGGAAGAACAAGTACCAAATTTTGGAGGTATCCTACTCAACAGAATTGAAAGAGAAGGATGACTTGATCGAGATTCTTGAGAGTCGTGTTTTGGAGATGATGGTCAATATGACTGCTTTGGTGGAATCGTTGGTGGTTTCTCAGAATCAGCCACCACCTCCTCCTCCTTCTGCTCATCCACAACAGACGACTGTTACTTCCAAGGTTCCGTCGATTCCTATTTATGTTACTCCAGTTACTGCTACTCAATACCGTATGCATCCGGGTTACCCATGGGGAATTCTTGAGAATTTCATGCCAGAAGGTTAGAATCCTGATGCTCAAGTTTCTCAATTTACTCAAATTGCTGCTATTTCTACACCTCTTATGGTACATGCTACTCTTGTTGCTAATAATGAGATTCGTTATGCTACGCCTCCTACGGTGAATGTTATGTTGTTATTGATGATGAATTTTATCACCCTACTCCTCCTCCAAGTGAAAGTTTGGGCTTCTATGACCGATTGGATGATTTTCAGGATCAAATCAAAGAAATGCATAAAGAAGTGAAGGCTCTCCGAGGGAAAGAGTTATTCTGACAAAATGTGAGTGACCTCTGCTTAGTTTCTAATGTAAAAGTGCCAACAAAGTTTAAAGTGCCTGAATTTGATAAGTACAAGGAAAACTCGTGTCCTCATGACCACTTGGTAATGTATATAAGAAGGATGTCCACTCATACTATGATCAACACTTGCTTATCCATTTCTTCCAAGATAGTTTAACCGATGATGCTTTGAAATGGTATATGGGATTGGACAGTAGAAACATCCGCATGTTCAATGATTTGGGTGAAGCTTTTATCAAGTAGTATAAGTACAACATGTTTATGGCACCTGACCATGACCAATTGAGAGCGATGGCTCAGAAAGATAAGGAGCCATTCAAAGAGTATGTGCAGCATTGGCGCGAAGTTGCTGCCCAAGTGGTACCCCCTATGGGAGAGCAAAAAATGACCAAGGTCTTTCTGAAAACCCTTGGATCATTTTATTATGAAAGGATGGTTACCAATGCACCAAGTGATTTCACTGAGATGGTAAGTATGGGTGTTTTTCTAGAAGAAGATGTCAGGGAAGGATGCTTGACAAAAGATGAAGGAACAAAGAAATCATCATATGGGTTTTCTAGAAAGAAAGAAAGTGAAACAAATGATGTCATTGAGGAAAGAACGTTTAGACCTCTGAGGAAGCATCTTCAGTACCAACAACAAGTTTCCTTTGTGACTCCAGTCGTCAATGTAGCTCCGACTACTGTTGCCTATTAGAGAGCACCACCTCAAGGTAATCAAGGGAAAGGTCAGAAGAGAGAAGATTTTGATCCTATTCCAATAAGTTATGTAGAGTTTCTTCTGGCTTTGATTCAGAAGAAATTGGTGCAGACTAGGCCTCCCCATACTATACCTTCACCTTTACCATGGTATTACAAGGCTGATCAAACTTGTGCTTTTCATCAAGGAGCCCCAGGGCATAACATTGAAAATGATTATCCCTTGAAGTCTGAAGTTCAGATGATAGTGAGATCTGGTCTCTTGTATTTTAAAGATGTTGGTCCTAATGTGAAGGATAATCCACTACCCAAACATGGAGGTTGAGTGTTTTAAATATGGTTGCTAGATGTCCTGGAGATTTCCAGATTTTTGATATCAACCTGGTCAGGGGTGATTTAGTGAAGATGCATGTTGATCTCTGAATTTAGCTCTTATACACATGACCATCTCGGTTGTAGTATTGGCAGTATAGATATCCATGGATGTAATTAAGTGAGATTTTATCTTCAAGAAATGATGGATGAAGGTTATCCACATAATCAGACCAAGGGATGAATATGAAGAAGTGGTGAATATGGTTTATGGATGTCCCGGTGAATTTTGTATTTTTGATGGGAGTTACATCAATGATGATCTGGTACAGCTGTATGTTACATTTTGTCATATGGATGGCCAAGAAGAACATCATTATGGGTCCTGTCAGATCTGCTGTAGGGATTCTCGTGGTTGTTCTATCATAAGAAAAGGTGTTTAGTTGTTTCTAGATAATGGTGTAGCAGTAGAAATGTTGAGACAAAGCCATTGGATTGACTTGACTCGCACAGATCAAATAAAAATCGCCACCGCATTTTATTGTTTCCAGAGGAATGGGAAAAGAGCGAATAACCCAAAAAATAGGGAGAGAAATATAAATTCAAGGGTTGGTTATGCAAAGGGAAGGTATTAACACCCTAAAAAACTACGGTATTCTGTAGGAACCTCTTTGAAAATTTGTGTATCTTGGCTATAAGAGTTGTATACAAAAAAAAAGATGGTGGAGATTGGAAAATAAATTTTTTTTATAATTTTTGCACCCTCCGCGGTTGTGAACCTTTAGTGCTTACGTACCACCTTCCGTGCAATAGGGGATCAGGTTACTCGTAGTTCACCTTTAAAAATTTTAAAACACAAGTGTCTTGGTTAATTTTAAGAGAAGAGACATCATCGTTATATCTGAGTGGAGAACATACTTACTATCCACGATTATGAGAAAGGAGAATTTGCATCATCTCAAATTAGAGGATATAGTTGGATTTTGAAATCAACAAAGCCTCACTCGATACCCAAGTGGAGAATATCTCACTTTATTACATATCATAGAAGTATAGTAGCTCGCATCACTATAAGGATTGACAAGAGTCTAATCTTTTGAGAAAAGTTTTAAAGTAAAAAGCCAAAGTGGCAAAATAATTTGAATGAGATTGATTGACTTTTAGTCTTCTCACAAAAAAAAAAGTCAAAGTATTATTAATTTGTTTTAAGTTTGATTAAGAAAATATTTTTAAAAATGCATGGACCTAAGTCAAATTTTATTGTGAAAACGATTCAAGTTTGGAAAACAAGAATAGTTTAAAAAGGAGGGAGAAGATTTTTGAAATTAAAGAAGATGGGAAAAGATGAAGAGACTATCCTATAACATAAGGTAAAAGCTATGAAAAAGAACCATATAACCAACGAGAAGCCAACACTTGACATAATGAGTCAATGTGTAATTCCCATCCTTTAGATTGAAACCAAACAAGCAAAGATAATAAACCTCTTAGGAAAACAAAGCTTCAAATTCATTAAGTTTTCACAAAAATTGGGAAGAGTAACGACTGCATACAGATGCATTCCCGATCATAGACAAAACATATAATCAGAATAACCTACACACAAAGAAAACAAATAACCCAATGTCTCGGGGTAAACCCCAAGAACTCCAGACAAAATAACAATAGAAGTCACAAGGTCTAAAGGTAGGTCAAGGTCTCTAATCCTAAGTCTAAGAAGTCCATAACTCCAAAATGCCAAGGATAGTAACCAAATAGTCCAAGTAACATTAAAGTTTTTATTGTTCAAGTTGACTATTAGGTATCTTCAAAAAGAAAATGAAAAGCTCAAGTGAGCAAAGTAAAAAAAATGACATAAAGATAAATGCTCAAGTGAGCAAAGATGAAAATAACATGAAGTGTAAATGCTAAAATAAATATGATTAAAGTAAAAAGTATAAAGTAAAAAAGAATAAAATAAAGTCAATTGTTAGAAATTAGAGGTTAGTTAAATGATCATCTTGAAACTTGCATTTGAAAACTCATTAGAAGATTGATAAAATCAAAGCCTCTCAACAACAAGTTTCATTTGCTTTTTGTTAAGTATGTCATTCAATTCAAAATCTCAAGGCAACAATAAATGATCAACGATGTTTAAATGATTCATTTAATCCAAAATTTATGAAGATTCATTAGAGGATTGATAAGACCAAATCCTCCTAACAATGAACCTCAAGGTTATTGGATCAAATGTTTCAAATTAAACATACTTGGGCTTGCAAACATAGGTTTGGGCCACGAATGATCATTTCTCGAATCGAGACAAAGGTTAGCGTCATGTTAAGCAATCGTAAGTGGAATTATATAGAAGTCGCACCTATTTTGAGACCAGTCAATAGAAATCTTTGTGCCATATGTTTGTAGAGATGATATGTAGATCATCCTCTAACAACATTTAGCACAAAAGAGAAGAGGATGAGATGAAGAGGGAGGGGATACATTTGAATCAAAAATTTGATCAAACTATCATTAAAATCATTCATCCATTTTAGTGGAGTTAAACTCAACACTCAAGATCCAATGATGTTAATGAAGTTTATGATCAACAATCACATAGCCAGAATATATTAAAAAAAATAAATTGCATTTAATGAATAAAAAAAATGACTTTTAAATTGTTTTTAAAATGAAAATAAGAGGTAAAATAGCAAACTATATTCATGGTATCAAAGAAAATTTTAAAAAGACCATAGAAAAATCAGAAATGACCTCAAATATTTTTATAAAATTTTTGGTAAGTTTTTTTAAAAAAGAAAATCATTTTTAAACTAATTAAAATCACTCAAATAAGTGAAAAAAAGATCAAAAATAGTAGAAGTCAAAATAAAATTCTAGAAAATTTTCAGAAGGCCAGAAATAAGGAAAATGGTTTTTATGAAAAAATTTAGAATTTAAAAAATATCAAAAATTATTTTCAAAACAATTAAAATAAGGAAAACAAAACAAAAATTATGAAAAATATCAAAAATTAAAATAAAAAATATGAAAAAATATTCACAAAATCATAAATGATTCAAAGTATTTTTGTATATTTTTTTCATAATTTTTGGGTAAAAAATAAAAGAGTTATGAATTTTTAAAGATAAAAGAAATTAAAAAATAAGTTTGTAAAATAAAAATAAATCAGAAAAACCACGCGCGTTGGATCTCTCTCACTTATCCATACTGGAAGATCCAATGGATTTGAGGTGAGGGATCATAATGGACCCAAGCTGAAGCCCGCGCATACAACACAAGAAAGTCCAACCAATCAAAATAAAACAATTGGCTCAGTGTCATTGGTTGAAGAACGACATGTAGGTCGTCTTCAACCTCCAGCCTCCTGCAAGTAGGACATATCCAAGATCGTTAAATCTGTAAATTTATGTGCTCATAGTGGTATCATTAGATGCACCTACTTGAGACGATTACAACCATATGCTCACAAAAAATTCATGTAAAGCACAACATAGTCGATTTGGAAAAAACCAGAGATGTTTAAAAATGTCAAAATTGAAAATCAGAAGCATCAAATGCATTGTTTCACCAAAATTGAGTTAAGATCCAACCTCAGTGAACATCATAGACCATTCCAGTAATTTGAGTAAAAAGATTTGGTGCCTTACACTACCAGAACAAAGTCATATGAACTTGCTCTATAAATGGACTTGGCTAGCACGATTCATGGAACCTCAAGACTTGATTCTTCTTTTGTTAGCTTCAGTAAAGTTCAAGGATGAAGGATCAATGAAGAAATTAGATTGAAAAGTGGTGAAAAGATGAATTCGAAATCTCAGAAAAAGGTGTTATGGAGGGGGTTTGACAGAGTGATTTTGGTTGTTCAATCTTGAGAAAATGAATGAGATATAACCCTCTATTTATAGGGAAGCAAATGGGATTCTCAAGCGTGTGGAATGATGAATTTTGGAGGGAATTTGTGTGAAGTTGTAAGCATGAAAAGTGTGACTCATATTTTGCTCAAAACTCAGCCAAACTTTGCGTTTCAAGGTGATAATCACTTTTAGAAGATTGTTAAAGATGACTAGAATTAAAAGCGCGCAAAAATTTAGTGATTAGAAGCTGAATTGTGCATTTCAAATTCTGACTTGGAGGAAAAAATCAGCTTCAAGTGGATGTCTTTGAACTCATGGTGTGCATAATTTAGGGAACCTTAGGGTATGATTCTTGAAGCATTTGAAAGATAAGGTCACAAACTTTACAATGTGCAAATAATGGTATCAATTGGATGCTTGAGCTAAAATTTGTGATGAGTCAAAGTTGAGAAAGAGATGCTGCCTTTTTGTACTTAGAAAAATTCTAAGTTTTTCTTCAAAAGTGACCAATAATGTTTTTAGCTCAACCAAGGCTTTCCTCCAAAATTGACCTTTAATCAATGATGCTAGTTTGAAGTAGATATCCTAAAGAGAATTTTGAAACTTGAATCAATGAAAAATACCAAGTATTGAAAAAGTTATGGCCTTATGAAGTTGGTGAAAATGCATGAGGTGGCCTATAATATTTTGGGTTCTTAAGGCATCTTCCACTCATTTTCAATCTTTGCACATAAAAGAAGAGTTGAAGTTCACATCCTTAAGATCATTATGGAAAAAGAATGTGCTCAAGGAGATACGAATTGACCAAGTTATGATCTTTTGAAGTAACATAAGGGAATTTGATGGCCTATCTAGAGGACTTGTAATCTTTCTTCATCATTAGGCATCTTCCACATAAAATTTTCTTAAAAATTTTGAAGTGATTGGTTGATAAATATTAAAAAATAAGCATGTATTTGGAACCACTCAAAAATACCAAAAGATGAGAAAGATATAGCCCTTAGAAGTTGAAAACCCTAGCTCCTAGAGCACCAAAATGACTTGGAAACCCCTTTCAATTTTGACAAAATTTCTTGCACAATTACTCTTTCCATGTGAATAGAAGTTGTTGTGGATGATAATAAGAACCCATAGAAACAATAACCAACTCCAAATGTTAAGAATTGAGAGAGTTATGCACTTGTGATCAAGAAATCAAGAACTTGTCCAATTAGGTCAAACTTCTTCAATCAACCCTTGCATCTTTTGATTTTCTTTGACAAATTGAGGCATGATAAATCATAGTAGACCTTGTCATGATATTAATTTAAATCATCTTCAACAATGAAGCTTGAATCTCAATGAAGCTTTATTGAAGAAGACATGGAAATAAACTCATGAACATATGAATCAACTTGATGAAATGTGTTGTGCTCTCACCTATAATATCATCAATTAGAGACAACATTCATTGTATTTGTTAGTTAAAAGTTAATAAAAACTAAACATAGATAATCACAATATATAAATCAAGGGGCTTTGTGATTCCCCATAAGAAAACCTAGAGATATGGAGAAGAACCAAACCCTAGTGTGATCTTGTTGTGATTGAGTTGATATGAGATGATAGAGGAATCTTAGGGGCGAAAGATGGGGTACAATAGCTGCCCTTATTTAAGTGTCTTCTATCCAGAGATACGAAGGTTAAAATCCTCATGTCGACGCGATTAAAGATACTTAAATACAAAACAAACCCTATTTTTGGACCTAAGAGGCCATGCAATGCTTATAATTGTGCATGCAAATAAACAAATCCAAAGGTGACACGGGACACCATTGGGGAAACAGAAAATAAAAGATCAAAAGAGAATTAGACCAGGAAAATAAATCATTGGTGAACAGAAGACTCGTCTCTATTTGGGTAAATCCCAAGGAGGAGACAAAGTAACATCAACTCAAATATTGAGGAAAAAAGTAATGGATGACAAAGATCGACGGATAACTGTGAACTATCCACTCATAGAGAAAATAGCAAAAAAAAATAATGTCGACTCACAGGGAATGGAAGTGGTAAGATAATACCAGCAAACATCAATATTAGGGTATGTGACAAATGACCAGCATCAGTACTTATAACTGGAAACAAACAAATTCTTTAGAGCAAAATGAGTCTCATTGATGAACTATCTACTATAATGACGAGACTACCATCCATTGGAGTAACAAATATCAACAACAAACGATCTCCTATAATGACGAGACTACCATTCATCGGAGTAACAAAATCTTAACAACTAACTGTCTCCCATAATGACGAGACTACCATTCATCGGAGTAACAAAATCTAAACAACAAATTGTCTCCCATAATGATGAGACTACCATCCATTGGAGTAAAAAATCTCAACAACAAACTATCTCCCATAATAACGGGACTACCATTCATTGGAGTAACAAATCTCAACAGTGAACTATCTCCCATAATGACGAGACTACCATCTATTAGAGTGACATCTCAACAATGAACTATCTCCATAATGACGAGACTACCATCCATTAGAGTAACAAAATCTCAACAACGAACTATCTCTCATAATGAAGAGACTACCATATATTGGAGTAACAAATCTCAACCATGAACTATCTCCCATAATGATGAGACTACCATCCATTGGAGTAACAAATATCAACAACGAACTATATCCCATAATGACGAGACTACCATCCATTGGAGTAACAAAATATCAACAAAAAACTATCTCCCATAATGACGAGACTACCATTCATCAGAGTAACAAATCTCAACAATGAACTATCTCCCATAATGACGAGACTACCATCCATTGGAGTAATAAATCTCAATAATGAACTACCTCCCATAATGAAGAGACTACAATTCATTGGAGTAACAAAATCTCAACAACGAATTATCTCTCATAATGACGAGACTACCATCCATTGGAGTAACAAATCTCAATAATGAACTATCTCCCATAATGACGAGACTACCATTCATCGGAGTAACATCTCAACAACGAACTATCTCCCATAATGACGAGACTACCATCCATTAAAGTAGCAAATCTCAACAACAAAATATCTCCTAATAATGACGAGACTACCATCCATTGGAGTAACAACTCTTAACAACAAACTATCTCCCATAATAACGAGACTACCAGTCATCAGAGTAACAAATCTCAACAACAAACTATCTCCCATAATTACGAGACTAACATCCATTGGAGTAACAAATCTCAACAATGAACTATCTCCCATAATGACGAGACTACCATCCATTGGAGTAACAAATCTCTACAACAAACTATCTCCCATAATGATGAGACTACCATTCATCGGAGTAACAAATCTTAACAACGAACTATCTCCCATAATGACGAGACTACCATTCATCAGAGTAACATCTCAACAATGAACTATCTCCCATAATGACGAGACTACCATTCATTGGAGTAAGAAATCATAAATCTTCTCTGAGAACTAACATACTTACTGGGGAAGTATTGGTTGCTCAAATAAAGAGACGTGTCACTTGCTGTTATGAGAAGGAGTTGTAATAATGACTTCCTGGGGAAATGCCAATATATTCTTGCTGAGGAGATAAAATCTTCACGTGCAAAATAAATGCACATTCTCAAACCAGGGCTCAAAGCCTGCTGAAATCAAAATAATAATGTTACCGGGGACCACAAATTCAAACCAGAAATAAACCGGGGTGAAATAATCGACCAAGGCATCACCTAATTAGAAATAAACTCAAAAAGGGATAACATTCTATCTAGGTAATAAGCTAAATAAAAAGGCTAAATATAAATTCTTCCACGAGGGATAACTCAGTGGGGAAATTGAAAGGATACACGCTTTCTGCTTATGGTTGACAATCTATTGGAGAGAGGGTAACATAACTCTGCAAATTGGGTAATATGCCAACAAAAATTATAATAAATGCAAATGAGAAATGAATTTTAATTTAGCTATGCATGATGTATGTATGAATGTTATTATGTATATGCTGACAAAACAGACATACAACACTGTGAATAATCAGACAAAACCAGCTTGGGTAAAGTCAACACTCAGCTTAAATCACATCCAGGAGGAAAATTTTATAAGAAAGTAAGCACCAAGTGAGGAAACAAATTTCTATTCCACGGCTTAACTTTACTGGGAAGAAAAATAATCTGAAAGTAAACAAATCAAAACAATAAATCAGTACAAATACATGGATATAACATCCTCCTCCAGGCTTCACCGGGAAACATTACACAAACTTAAATGGGGAAAACAAATGTCTCAACGTCTAGATTTCCACTGGAGATTATAATATTAGCTTCTCTAGGGAAGATGAAAACCATGCCGTCGAGATATCAACTGGAGATCCCGTGCTGACCTCATTGGGGAGTACGACACCACATCATCGAGAGGAGCCCAAAATACATTCTTCAATACCAAGAGTGATGATAACACAAACTTCCTTGGGGATAAATTATGAAACCACATGGGGATAACAACTTTCAGAAAGCGACGTTATCTTAGCTTTACTTGGGGATTTAAGAAGTTTAAACAATACAGTAAGAAATTAAAATTTCGGGGATTTTAAATCAAACCCAACACTTAACGAGAGAAAACCCAAAAAAAGTCGAAAATTGTTTCAACATTTCTTAGAAAAGATACTGCCCTTATCTAGTTGTCTGGGAAACGAATAACAACAATAACGCCAGCACTGCAAATGGCGATGTTTTCCCAGTGATTCTACCTTATCACACAAAGGAAGAAGGAACTTCCCCAAATGAGAGAAGACCTTACTGGGGAATCTGGGATAAAGGTATCAAACCATGCAAACCTGAAATCAAAATAATCAACCTGGAGAAGAGCTGAATCAAGACTTGTTTGGGGAAAATGGGATCACAAACCTAACACCGCACCGTACATCAATCAGTATCATCTCCAACTATTTGAGAAACACAAAGAGACCATGCACGCACCAGCAAGAGTGATCTGAGAGAACTTTCCTGGGGAAAAATATACTTCCAAAATTTTAGAGCTCGTCCATTCTTGGAATCACTATTTTTGTTTTTCTTGAATCACAAAATCTAAAGTAAAAGGAAGTTTGTAAATTCTTTTCAAAAACAATTTTATTATTAAATCTCTTTGTTTTAAAAATTACTATCAATAATAAATGAAGTCTTTGTAAGCAGAATAAAATAAGAATTGCAAAGAATTGGATAAAATCTCAAACTTTATTAATAGAATGGTAGTCTGTGAATGGCGAGACCCCACATATGATTACAAAGTTTGGAAAATGGTAATACATTGGAAAAGATACATTGAAACATAATGAGCACGATTCTCCCTAACAACTTTGGATTCCTGAGCAGCGACTTCTGTTGAAGTATGGTGAGAGTCCAAGAAGATTGTTGCTTCAATGATCAAGTTTTGTCTGACACAGTTACTTGCCAAGAAATCCCTAACTTTAGCCTAAGTTTCCCTTGCAGGTTTTCCACCTAGCGGGATAATTTATTCTGTTTATGTCTCTAATTTTTGCCTAGACCTCCCTTTCGGGTTTTCAGTCTACCGAGACGCTCCTTTTTTCCTAAGCCGCCCTTTCGGGTTTTCGGGTTTTCGACTTAGCGAGTTTTTCTTTTATTTCTTTAGGCGAAATATTTCTTGACTGCATTAGCATTCATAGGATGTGGGAACTCCTAGCCATCCATAGTTTCAAGAATCAATGCACCGCCGGAGAAGGATTTCTTGACAACATATGTGCCTTCAAAATTGGGAGTCCACTTGCCCCTAGAATCAGTGTTAAAAGACATGGTCTTCCTGAGCACGATGTCGCCTTCTCTGAATTCACGAGGCTTGACCTTCTTATCAAAATATTTCTTCATTCTCTTTTGGTACAACTGACCATGACACTAGGTCGTCATTCTCATTTCTTCAATCAAATTCAATTGGTCAAACCTATTTTGGACCCATTCAGCCTCTAACAACTTGGTTTCCATTATCACACGTAAAGAGGGAATCTCAAACTCGATGGGGAGCACTGCTTCCATACCATACACAAGAGAGAATGGGGTTTCCCCTGTTGAAGTGCGGACAGATGTACGATACCCATGCAAATAAAAATGGAGCATCTCATGCCAATCTTTATAGGTAACAACCATTTTCTTGATGATCTTATTTATGTTTTTATTAGCAGCTTCAACGGCCCCGTTCATCTTTGGCATGTAAGGAGATGAATTGTGATGGACAATCTCTAATTCTTCACAAAGTTCCGTCATCATCTTGTTATTCAGATTCGAGTCATTTTCAGTGATAATCCTTCTTGGCACACCATACCGACATACAAGATTGTTCTTGATAAAACACACTACCACCTACTTAGTAACATTAGCATATGAAGTTGCTTCTACCCATTTGGTAATGTAGTCTATTGCCACCAAGATAAAATGATGCCCATTTGACGCCTTAGTTTCAATCATTCCAATCATGTCAATACCCCACATAGAGAAAGGCCACGGAGAAGAGATAACATTGAGAAATGTTGGAGGCATGTGAATTTTGTCAGCATAAATCTGGCATTTATAGCACTTCTTTGCAAATTTGTAACAGTCATATTCCATTGTCAGCCAATAGTAACATGTCCTAAGCATCTTTTTTTCCATCGAATGTCCATTGGCATGAGTGTCAAAGGAGCCTTCATGAATTTCAAGCATCAACATGGCTGCTTCGTGTCTATCCACACATCTGAGCAAGACCATGTCATAATTTCTTTTGTATAGCACATCTTCATTGAGGAAAAAGCTGCCTGCCAACCTTCTCAATGTCTTTCTATCTTTGTTTGACGCACCATCCAGGTATTCCCGAGTCTGGAGAAAATGCTTGATATCATAACACCAAGGTTTTTCATTTGACGTTCCCTATGTTGCAAACACATGAGTCGGCCTATCCAAACGTTGTACTATGATATGAGGCACTTCGTTCCAAGTATTTACTTAATACATAGAAGCCAAAATGGCTAAAGCATCCACCATCTAATTCTCATCTCTGGGAATATGATGGAATTCAAATTTATTAAAGAAGGGTAATAGTCTTATAGCATAGTCTTTGTAAGGGATCAAGCCAGGGTGACGAGTATCCTATTCTCTTTTAATCTGATTTATTACCAAAGCTGAATCGCCATATACATCTAGAATTTTGATTCTGAGATCAATAGCCTCCTCGAGACCCATGATACAAGCTTCATACTATGCCATGTTATTGGTGCAATCAAATTCCAACCTTGAAGTAAATGGGATATGAGATCCATGAGGAGTGATAATCATAGCACTAATTCTTTTCCCATAAGCATTCACACCTCCATCAAACACCATGCCCCACTGAGACTCAGGATCAGGACCTTCCTCAAGCAAAGGTTCATCACAATCTTTTATCTTCACAAACATCACATCCTCATCAGGGAAATCATATTTAACAAACTGATAATCATCCACCAGTTGGTGAGCAAGATAATCTGCCAACACACTGCTTTTTATAGCCTTCTGAGTACGGTATTCAATATCATATTTAGACAATAGCATCTGCCAACGGGCAATTCTTCAAGTAAGAGCAGGATTTTCAAAAATATACTTAATTGGATCTGTTGTACCTCAAAATTTTCCCTCTCATTTATCAAGTAATCTCTTACAAGATCTCCTTTAGTTCAAGACTGCACTAGGGTTTATCAGCTCAAGACACCTCTTCAAGCACTGATGACTGAAAATTAGGGTTTGAGGTTGTACAAGGATAAATGGACTTTTAAGGTCCCATATAACTTTCATGGGTAATTTTTTACCCTCAAGATGGCTCATGTCAAGTTTCAAGTTTTGGATCACACTTTTGCTCAGTCAATTGATCAATTGACCTAAAAATCAATTGTATTGGGGAAAAAGTCAACTATGGTCAATTTACAGTCAAACTTCATAATTTTTTATCCATGTCAACATTATGAACCCATATATATCATTTGATCAAGTTTGGACCATAATTCCTCAATAAATTTGATCAGATCATCAAAAGGGCAAAATGGTCAAAATTAGGGTTTTGACTGAGAAATGGTAATTTCTGATTTTTGACCTAGCAAATGGTTGATTGGTTGGAGACATGATCTCAATGATTCAATTGAATATTTTGACCTAATGGCACGACTCAAAACATTTCTCAAGATCAATTGATTGATAGTTGATTTTCAGTCAACTTATCAAAAGTCAAATGCACATTGAAAAAGTCAAACTTTGACTTTTTGGTCAAAATCAAGTATCAAAGATCACAATTTATAAAAACATGTCAAAATATGAAACTTGTTCATCAAGAAATCAAAAAGTCGAGATTTCATTTTGAAAAGTCAAAATTTCTAAACTTAGAAATTTTTCTAAGTGTTGGAAACTTCATATTTTTTTCACAACTTTGAGCCAATTTTTCACTATGATGCAAGATGATTGAAAGGAAACTTCCAACGTGAAAGTTGTAGATATCAATGAGATATAAAACATTGTAGAATACAACTTCTCCTAGAAATGCATGGATTTGAAGTTATGATTTTGTGAATACATGTTCATGAAACTTGGAAACTTAGTGAAATTTTGCCCTAGTTTAGGCAGGATTTTGACCTAACTTCATGGAAATTTTTCACATAGTTCCAAGAGGAATTTTCAAAAATGTTCAACATAGAGGTTGTATATGATTTTACAAGCTTTCTAAAATGTCCAAGAAATCATTGAGATCATGCTTGAGCTAAGAGAATCGAAGAGATGAAGTTAGGGTTTCATTCTTGATTTACAAGGAAGAATTTGTGATGAACACTTGACCAATTCATAGCTAGGTTGCATAATATTTGCTTTGAAGGCCTCAAACTTTTTTATCACTCCATAATTAAATGTTTACACAGCTGTTAGAGCTTTGATTCAAGCATTTGAGCCATTATCCAAGTTGTATTTCCATTCATGGCACAAAGTTACCATTCCATTCTTGTAAAGAGGCTTTAATCACAAAGTCAATGCATAGAGCTTTTCACTTGATCCTTCTGATCACAAGAAATGTCAAAGGCAAAATCAACATGTCTAGAGCCTCCCATAAACTCAGTTCATGCTTTTACTATGCCTTGAAACCATGTTTTCACTTTTCTTCAAAATCAAGTAACATAGCCATAAGTCTATATCTTGTGCTTCTGACCCTCTCAAGTGCTAGAACTTTTCCATATAATTATACAAGTTTTTCGCAAGACAACATACGAATACACAAGCTATCAAACTTCCCCAAACTCATAACTACATCACAAACCACCATTGTTGCACATTCTGACCAAGAACTTCAGACTTCCATTTCCCTCGTGTGTTTCTTGGCCTTTTAGTTTCAAAAGCTTCCTCACATCAAATACAAGTCATCCATGTCCCTTTTACATGATTGTAACACCATCTTCATCAACTTCCAAGTTCAAAAAAAGAGCATTACAGTTAGACTTCTCCAAACCATTCCAGCCACTCTCAGTTTAAGCCATCCATTGCATTAGCTTCCTAGAGGCTTAAGGAAGCAAACCTGGTCATCACTATCACTTGAAACAAGCTCAAACTCATTTCACAATTTCCAGTTTTGAGGTATTTTTCTTGAACTTCTATTTCATTATTTAGGCATTGTTAGGCTTGCATTTAAGAAGATAAAATGTAGATATCATTTCCCTGAAACTATACATATCCATAGATTTCATTTATGTTGCTTGAGCATGGAGAATTTTGAGTTTGAACTTGCTGAAATATTTAGGTCAGAATTTGGTACTTTCATAAATTCATCCTTATCTTTGAATGTTAGTTTAAGTTAGTTACATGGTTGGATTCGTGATGGAAAAATGCACAAGTTTCATGTTTACACTTTTGAAAATGGTTGAGGAATAAATAAGTTACAGATCATTTGGCTGGAGGTTGAAGATGAAGTACAGTCATGGCAAATCTTGTGTTATATATTTATTGTTGTGTACAAGTTAACGGATGTATCACCATCCCAGTGGTTAAAGCGCACGCCTGTCACCCTTAGGACCTAGGTTCGAGCCCCAACGTCCATTTTGCTTTTTTTTCTTCCATATTTTCAGTTTTTCTTTTTTTGTTTGAACAGGCGCTTGGGCCCCAAATATTGGGATTTATATTTATTTGCTGACTTCCCCCCTGACTATGTTTTGCACCCCTGACTTTTTTTTTATTTCTACTTCTTTTTCTTTATTTTATTTTTAGTTTTCATATTGTTTTTATTTTTATTATTATTATTATTATTATTATTATTATTATTATTATTATTTTATTAATAAAAATCCAAAATTAGATTTTTATTTATTTATTTACATATTTAAAAAATGTTCATTAATATTTTATTTTTCTCCATAAAACAAAAAGACTAAAATATTTTCTTTTAAACCAATTAATTCTTTTTTAAACAATAATTAATGTTTAGACTTAGGTTAATTATCACATTATTTTCTTGTAAATTAAAAATTAATTTAAAACTTAGGTTTCTTTTTAATTAATCAATTCTCATATTATTTTCATTATTTAAAACCTTTTCATGAAAAAACCTAAAAATTCATTTTTAAATTAATTTCTTTTCTTAATTAGTTTAAATTCATTTTAGTTAATTTTTTATTGATTATTTTCTCAATTAGGTTTAGGTTAAAACCTTTCATAAAATCAGATGAAAAGCATTTCTTTTTCCATTTTACATTCTTGCATTTTATCTCAAAATTTGTACAATATTCAATATGGTTGTAATAATTAATTAGATTTAACTTTCTTGCAATTCCCCCCATTTGTAAATTTGTATACCCCCTCCCCTAATGATGTAATAGCTTAGTATTTTTATGTTCCGCAATTTAATGCTTTATATATAAACGCTAGTAAATTAGGGTTTGTATGGAAAGATTAAAATCAACAAGTTAGCAAACCCTAACTCAAGACAAAACAATGCATGTAAATCAATACACTTGCACACTTACACCCTTAGGGTAAATCCACTTTGTTGCCTTATAAAAATGTCCATGTTATGCATGTGGGATATCTTAGCAAAAAGCAATCAAAAATACAAGATCATAGTCCCTCGATGGTGCTATCAAATGTTACCTTTCAAAATGGTCTTAGTCCCTCAAAGAGAATTGCTAAGATATTTCAAAATATTGTTATCATGGCTATACGATGACCCACGCCCGTCCCTTTATATCCAAAGATAGGGCTTCTTACCAAATCAATGGTAAGATAGAAATATCAAAGGAAAGGAAGAAATGAACTAAGACTTTTGAGTAGGTAGATTGTTCCTAGTTGCTTGCTCAATTCAAATCAAACACTCTTGCTTATCTTCAAAACCAACACCAACATTTTCAAAAAACACTTTCAAAACATATTCCAAACTTGAAACATTTTCAAAAGCTCAACACTTTGTATACATTCTTACAAACGAGAACTATTATAAAGTTTGCTTAAACGATGGCGCCTTTTCAAAATACTTTCAAAAAAACCACACAAAGCACATTTTCACACAAATGCAAGTGATCTAACAAGAAACTAAGAGCCCATAGATAACTATGGATGAAAAGGGTGCTAACACCTTCCTTTTTCATAATCTACCCCCGAACTCAAGAAACAATCTCAAAGGTCTTTCCTGTTCTTTTCAGTCTTTCCTTTTGGATAAAAGAAAAGTCGGTGGTGACTCTTGCTAACCGCAACATTTGCGATAAAACACAAAACACCCAAGTCAGTTCTCCCACCGTATCACGGAACTGGAGACTCTGTTGGGGAAGACTTAAAAGTGGTGTTACCTTAGGGCTAGATCACCTTTACTTGCTTTTATTGTTTGATTTGCTTGCTTTACATTTTGGTTCTTCGTTTGGGCTTAAATCCTCTACTTGTATTTTGGATACCTTATAGGTAAGTAGCAATATGTTATGGAAATTGTGTGGGGTGTATCGACATGGTCTAAGAAATAGCTATGTTAGTGGGACATATTTATGGGTACCGGTAGCCCTTGAGTAGTCAAGGAGAACACGAGGCCGCTGAGTGATGTCATGTAGCACTAACTGACTTTTAGAACCTTTACTTGACCAACTTGACCATTAGAACATAGTGAGATGACCGGCTTTGGTGCAGTCCGAAGTTGGTAGATACTCGATACTACACTCATTGAGGTTTAGTTTTTGTGATATTTCGGTCGCTATTAAAGAGGCTTGCGCTGAAACAATTCCCGAGAAGACAAACCAGTGATATTGAGCTCCTTTAGAACCCAGTTACTATTTCTAGGATAGGTTTAAGCCAAATAGACTTCAAGAGGGTACTTACCTATGAGACTCCATGAAAACCTAAACCTAAGGACTTATTTTCCTTATTTGTATATATTTGTACATAACATCATACTCATTCTCACTAACCATTTCAAGGATTATTGGGATTTATCTTTGTTCTATTTTGTAGGACATGGCTTCTATTCGCAGGAAAATCATTCAAGTCAATATCGTAAGGATCCCTCCTCAACTCAAAGAGTTAGAATCAAGGGTCCCTGAGAACTCTTCATTCACTGAAAGACATGGTCGCCTCCTAAACTTGGTTACCTCCAACACTGATGAAGATATGATGAAGGTGCTTTTCCAATTCTTTGATCCTCTACACCATTGCTTCACTTTTCCCGATTAACAACTTGTGCCAACTTTGGAAGAATTCTCCCAACTCTTGAGGATTACCATTCTCAATCAACTATCCTTCAACGATTTGGAAAGAGATCCAAAACCTGAAGAGATTGCCCAAGCCCTACACTTGCAACAATCTGATATCACAACTAATTGGGAAACAAGGAGTGGTGCCAAAGGTTTCTTGGCCAAGTTCTTGTTTGAGAAAGCTCAAGATTGTTGGAACTCCTTGGACTTACAAGATTTTGAAGAAAGTGTGTCTCTTCTCATCTATGGGATGGTTTTGTTTCCAAATCCTGACCAACTCATAGATGTAAACGCTGTCAAAATCTTCATGACTCGTAACTTGGTACCTACTTTGTTAGGAGACATCTAACATTCTTTTCACTCTTGCACTATGAGGAAGAGGGGTATCCTCATGTGTTGCACTTCTCTCTTGGCGATATGGTTTATTTCGCATCTTCCCCAATATATATTGAAGAATGAGCAAGGTTCAAGGTGGTCCCATAGGCTGATGACGCTCAGACATTTAGATATTCATTGGTGTTCCCAATCTTTGGAGAATGTTACTATTGTCGACCGTTGTGGAGAATTCCCTAATGTCCCCTTGCTTGGCATTAGAGGAGGTGTGATACGGTGGCAGAACCGATTGTTTAATACTGGTTTATGTTTTGCGTTTTGTGTTCGCAAAATGTCACGGTAAGCAAGAGTCGTCACTGACTTTTATTTTATCCAACCGGAAAGGAAAAAAGTACAGAAAAAATGAATTTTCGAGATTTTGAGTACGGGGGGTAGATTATAGAAAGGGAAGGTGTTAGCACCCTTTCTATCCGTGATTTTTCACGGGCTCTTAGTTACTTGCTCATTTTTAAAATTTCTTGTGTGTATGCTTTGTTTTGAAAAGTTTTACTTCGTGATAACCCTTGTATCAGTCCTAAAAGGTGTGACAAAGTTGTTTTGAAAATTGTTTTGAAAAGTGTAAGTGTGAAAAAGTTTTGATTTGATCAAGTACCTACTAGCATCTACCTACTCGAAAAAAGATTGTTTCTATTCTTGTTTCCTTTAGACAGCGCTATCCCACTATTAAGAAATAGGTAGCACCATCGTTGGAATTGTAAGGGTCAATTCGAAAGGGATGTATGATCACTAAAGCAATATTAGGACACCTTAGTAATAACCCTAGAGTTTTAAGATCATATTTGAGGTAACATTTCTGAGGCAACATTCGAATGAGATATTTTGATCTTTCTAGACTGGAGGGAAACCACTAAGACACCTTATGCTTAATGATCGTTTACCGAAGGCAACCGAAGTGAGAGTATACCCTAAGAGTGATATGTGCGAGTGATTTGTTTTCAATTATTTATCTTTGCACATTAGGGTTTTCTAACCATTTTAAATTTTTCATGCATTCTTGCCATAAAATCCTATTAGCATACATTTAAACAGTTAAATATTTGCTGGAATTAAAAATGCAAGAAAATATACTACGCTATTACAAGGCTTCAGGGAGGGGGATTAATTACATAGCCAAAAAAATTGGGGATTTAAACAGTAAAATAAACCCTAAATTAACTATTACAAACCATGAACAGTTACAAAAATATTGGCAAAATAATTAACAAGCGCGCGGTGAATTAAATACGAGACGATTAGGGTTTTGACCCTTGACTAAACCTAATTGCCATTGAAAAAAATATTTTTGTCATGTTTTGTTATTTGAGAAAATGATGAACAATTAAATTAAAAAGAAAATCCTAAGTTCTAATTAATGTTAAAATAAATTAATTCATTCTAAAAACCTATTTTTGTATTTTTGTTTGAAAAAAAAGAAAAGAATTAAATCAAGAACTAAAGCCTAATTTTTATAATTGATTTTAATTAAAAAACAAGTTAAAATTTCCCTAAATTAAATTAAACTAATTAATTGAAAATTAAATTTGATAAAAAAAAGCCTAATTCTAATTTTGTGAATTCTTGATTTTATGATTTTATAAAAAAAAGATTAATTTTGTTAATTAAAATAATTAAAGGAAATTGTGATACGGTGGCAGAACCGACTATTTTGAAATGCTAGTTTGCGTTTTACGTTTTTTGTTCGCAAAATGTCGCGGTAAGCAAGAGTCGTCACCGACTTTTATTTTATCGAATCAGGAAAAGTAAAAAGAACAGAAAAACCTTTTTCGAGATGTTTCTGAGTACGGGGGGTAGATTATAGAAAGGGAAGGTGTTAGCACCCTTTCTATCCATGGTTTTCATGGGCTCTTAGGTACTTGCTCATTTATAAATTTCTTGTGTGTGCTTTGTTTTGAAAAGTTTTATTTTACTTCGTTTTAACCCTTGTTTCTGTCCTCAAGAGTGTTACGAAGTTGTTTTTGAAAATTGTTTGAAAAGTGTTGGTGTGAAAAGTTTATTTGTTTGAGCAAGTACTTAAGATTTAATCTACCTACTCGAAAAAAGACTGTTCGTTTTCCTTTAGACAGCGCTATCCCATTATTAAGGAATAGGTAGCACCGTCGTTGGAGTTGTAAGGGTCAATTCGAAAGGGACGTACAATCACTAAAGCAATGTTAGGATGACTTAGTAATAACCCTAGAGTCTTAAGATCATATTCGAGGCAACATTTCTGAGGCAACATTTCGAGGCAACATTCGAACGGGACATTTGATCTTTTTTAGACAGAAGGGTAACCACTAAGACACCCTATACTTAATGATCGTTTACCGAAGGCAACCGAAGTGAGAGTATACCCTAAGAGTGATAGGTGCGAGTGATTTGTTTCAGTTATTTGTCTTTGCACATTAGGGTTTTCTAACTGTATTAAATTACCATGCAATCTTGCCATACAATCCTATTAACATACATCTAGACAGTTAAATATTTGCGAGAATTAAAATGCGAGAAAGTAAATCTACGCTATTACAAGGCTTCGGGGAGGGGGATTAATTACATAGCCAAAAACCCGGGAAAAAGCGATAAATAAAACCCTATATTAAACTATTACAAACCAAGCACAGTTACAAAAATATTGACAAAATAAAATATTATGCGCGCGATGAATCGAATACGAGATAATTAGGGTTTTGACCCTTGCCTAAACCTAATTGCGATTAATTAAAAAAATGTTTTTTTTATGTTTTAAGAAAATAATGGAATTGTTAAAATTAAAGGAAAATCCTAAATCTAATTAATTCCAAATTAAGAAAAATAAATTAATTTATTCTAAAACCTATTTTTTGTATTTTTATTTAAGAAAAAGAGAAAAATTGAATTTAATCAAAAGTTAACCTAATTTCTATTTTTTATTTTATTTATGAAAGCACATTATAATTTCCCTAAATTAGACTAAATTAAATTAAAATGATAAAATTCATTAAAAAAAGTCTAATTCTAATTTTTGTGAATTATTGATTTTTATGATTTTATGGAAAAAAGATTAATTATTGAATTAAAAAATAGTTAAAGAAAGTAATAAAAGAATTAAAATAAATAAGCAAAGAAAGATTGAGATGGGCCTGCATCAGCAAATGGTGGAGGTGTGGTTTGAGATTCTGAGCCCAACTAAACCAGGCCCGTTTGACTTTGTTGGATTCGCTGCACACGTTGACTTAGGATGCAGAATGGTCCTTCAGTGAAAGGCGTTAGATCCTGGATAGCTGATGAATTTGACGGCTGGATCTTGATGTCTCATGATGGACTCCAAAGGGCGTGACGTACTGGAACCTATAGAGAAAATCAAAAAAATGCAAAAGTACCACGCCTGGGGTCGAACCCAGGACATGTACCTTATAGCCTCTCCCTCTTGCCAACTGCGCTGGAATATTTAGTCATAATATTAGTGAAATAAATAAAACAAAAGGCAAACAAGGTGCTAGTGCTGAATCTAAATGACACGCGTGCGCTGTGAGGCCCTGGGAGCTCGAGTGGACCAATCGGTTTTGGAGAGAGGAAGAACTTGTTTGATCCCAGCCAATGAGGTCATGGGAAATAGCCACACGGGCTTTGACTGCCCCCTGCAAAAATTAAACCACCGGCCTTGGTGTCCCCGGTCACCTTCTCCGGCAACCCTCCAAGACCGACCCTACAAAACACGCGTCATCAAGGTATAAAAAGGACCCTACCCCCCTTAAAATTTCCCCAGGAATCCAATGGTGATATCCATTCATCCTAAAAATTCATGTATCATAAAATCCGAAGCCTGCTTCTTCCCAAACCCTAACAATGGTGTCTTGCGATTCTGGGCTTATTCCTCACATGAAATACGTCCAAAAGTTTATGAGTAATGCCAATAGTATGAATATGCAAGCATAATATATTTACATTAAGGATGCAACGAGTTTTAGAAATCGAAAAGTTACCAATATGAGAGGGCTGGGTTGGCACGATTTGGTAGGCTTTGGCCCTTGCAATTGGTTTGGTTCCACTCCTAGAAATCTCAGAATGATGATGGAGTGCTGGGAATCGAGGGAAGGGGGCTGCCTTGAACGTTTGAAGATTACACCACTTATTTAAATTTTGAGAAACTTCTCCCTTGAGGCAGGCTGCGTATTCTCTCACTTTTAGGGTTGGAATGTCTTGCTTAAATAGTGAATCAACATTAGGTTAACATATATGAACTAAATCAAATGATTTGAATAAGTTTTCAAAATAAATCCAATATTTCCTATTTTGAATATTCTCCTCCTTTATCAATCTTACACGATTTCTTTTGGTTATTGCCAGCATGTATGGATTGTGGTTCAATGCAAAATCAAATCAAAACAGATCTTTACTATTTTTTGCTATTTATTTGAATTAATTTGACTTTTTAATGATAAAATCAAAATAAAATAAATAAATAAAGCAAAAGGTGAATGGGTGATGACTTGGATCGTGGACTCTGTCATAAGCAAGATTCAATTATGACAAACTAGGCCCACTTGACAAAAAATGCTAATTTGAGCACATTTGTCTTTTGGAAATTTTGCAAAAAAGATCAACTTAGCCAATGCATAACTCTCTCAATTTTGACTCTAGAGAGGTGTTCCTGTACTTTTTAGAAATCTTAGGATGTCCTCTAAGCAACCCTTTTGGTCTCATCTCAATTGAGTCTTCCATGTTCATGTATGAAGCCTTGACCCAAAAGGTGTTTTTGTTGACTTTTCAAAATGACCTATAATATCCAAATTCATATCTTCTTGTGAGTGCATACTTTGAACTTGGGAGATGAAGATGAATTGTAGGGAATTTCATCCTATTCAAAATGAGATTTGGATGGGTAATTTTTGATAAAGTATGAGAAAGTTATGGTTGGTCAAAGTTGAGTTGACTTTTCTTATACAGCCCTAATTTAGCAATTTTTGGGTTTTGATGAATTGTCGGCAATCCTTGATGAATCATGATCAAACCTTGATCAAATTATGAATGATACTTCAAAATGAGGATGTTTAACAAAAATCTTGAAGTTTGACTGTATGTGGGCCATAGTTGACTTTTGACCTAGCAGAGTCGATTTCTAGGTATTTGAGCAATTGACTGAGCAAACTTCCTATGCAAGGCTTGAAACTTGACATGGATGATCTTGAGAACATATTAGGACAATGGTGAGAACTTGGGATCCTTTCGACTCAAGCATCTTGATGCAAAATGAAACCCTAATTTGAGGTAGACTGCCTTAGGAGAGAGTTTGTCTGGTCAACTCTTGGACCTCCTTGAGCAATTTGAGGACCTCACTTGACATGTATTGAGAAATATGAGAGGGAAAATTTTGGGGTACAACAATTTCCCCTGTTCAATCTTCTTAAACCTGATGATGTAGATTGGCTTGTCTGCCTTTCGTGATCTGAAGGTGGAAGATGATTGAACACTAGAGTGCCCAGAAATTTGCACTCGCATGAAGTGATACTTGTCTAGAGATATCAGGAATGGGCTTATAGATGTCGTTTGGTAGTTGCTAGAAAATCGTCGGAGATGGGCTTAAAGATGCCATCCGAGGAAGTTTTGATCGCACAAGAGATTCCTTTGTGAGAACCCGTTCACCTTAAGGAGGACTTTGCTGGGGAATGCTGGTCTTTGTCTTGAGAGAAATAGAGTTTTAGGAGCTTCAGTTATCCGTTACTCTACTGGGGAATAATTCCGGTTTAGGAAGCGGAAGTGAACTGCGTGTCTGGGGATAAGAGAGGAAAAACCCGGATAGTAAGGTTATGAGAAGGAACCTGGATAGTAGGGTTACTTCGATATGAAAGCCTGAGTAGTAGGGATGTGAGAAGGAACCTGGATAGTAGGGTTACTTAGATATGAAATCCTGGATAGTAGGGCTGTGAGAAGGAACCTGGATAGTAAGGTTACTTAGATATGAAAGCCTGGATAGTAGGGCTGTGAGAAGGAACCTGGATAGTAGGGTTACTTCGATATGAAATACTGGGTAGTAGAGTTGTGAGAAGGAACCTGGATAGTAGGGTTACTTCAATATGAAAGCCTGGATAGTAGGGCTGTAAGAAGGAACTTGGATAGTAGGGTTACTTCGATATGAAAGCCTGGATAGTAGGGCTGTGAGAAGGAACCTGGATAGTAGGGTCACTTCAATATGAAATCCTGGATAGTAGGGCTATAAGAAGGAACCTGGATAGTAGGGTTACTTCGATATGAAAGTCTGGATAGTAGGGCTGTGAGAAGGAACCTGGATCAGGTCGTATTTGTTGCCAATGATTACTCTATTTAGCTTTGAGTGTTGATCATGGACTTACTGGCAATTGCTGATAATAATGTCTTTCCTGAAAGAAATACAGGGTTAGTTATGTGCGATGCATGAGATGCATTGCATGATGATGTTCTTAAAAGAACTGAGACTATGTTATATGTAATGTATGCACATGTCATGATGTATGAACATGAAATGCTGACATAAAAATATGAATCTGGGAAAATAAATCCCTAATTGTTATAAAAACCATAGTTCCTCTACTTCCGTCGGGGATGGTGAACAAAGATGACTATGCTGGGGGTTTGCCCCTTGTCTAGTAGATATTAGGCCGGACGAGACTCTGTCTGCGGATAACTCTGCGGGGAATAACTCTGTTGGAGAGGGGATACTCTATTGATAGATCTGTCGACTTGGAGAAATAACTCAGCTGGGGATGAATTTCTATTACTGGTGATAACGAATCTTGTGAGAGAAATAAACTCTGCTTGGGGAGAATTATGTCCTGTTTGGGGAAGCTAACATCACTGTCTTTGGATACTTTTTATTCTGTGGGGAATACAGGTACCAACTACTCATGTTCTCAAGCTGGTTCTATCCTTGTACCTGATGGGCAGAGTGACTGTAAGGTTTGGACATTTCTTGTTTTTCCCTGTTCCTGGAATTACGAGTAATTGTCTTTTGCTTTTTATGTAAATATTTATGAGCAGCAATCATTCTCAAATGCATATATCAAGAATGAATCATTGGACATTCTGGAAAAACAAAACAGAAAAAGAAAAACAAATCGAAATTCTTTGTGAAAATGAATTGTATTGATTTTAAAGTTGGCCCATAATAGGCGTTTTGTACAAGGAGGCTGAAGCTCTAGTAAGAGAACGCCGCTGAAGGATAGAAATTACAATTTGGGTTTAAGAAAGAAAAACAGCTATGTGAAATAATCCCATTGGGTTCCAATTCTGCTATTGCCTTTATATCTTCAAGCATCTCATCACTTTGTTGCTTGGTCGAAGGTGAATCAGGTTGATTGGTGCCGTCTGAGCTTGATAGTCGATATTGCGGTCTGGTTGCAAGATGATCCAATGAGACGTAGTGTTATGCTTTAATCCCTAATTTTTCCTGGACCGCCCTTTCGGGTTTTCAGTCCACTGGGATACCCTTTTTTCCCAAGTCTCCTTTTCAGGTTTTCGACTTGCCGGGTGTACAATTTTTCATTTTCATCCCTTACTTTTTCCCGAACCCTTTTGGTTTGCCGGGAAGCCCTTATTTTTGCCTAGGCCAATCAACCTAGCGGGTCTTTGATTATGTGTAGTATCTTTTCACTAGGTCTGCATTGACGGGGTGAGGAAGTTCGTCACCATCCATGGTGGTTAGAATCATAGCTCCTCCCAAGAAAATGTTCTTAACCATAAATGGCCCTTCGTATGTAGGGGTCCATTTTCCCCTGGGATCACCTTGCGGCAGTATGATGTGTTTGATCAATAGATCCCCGACTTTATATTCTTGGCGTCTGACTTTCTTGTTAAAGGCCTTGATCATTCGCTTTTGATACGTCTGACCATGACAGATATCAGTAAGTCTCTTTTCATCGATTAGATTCAGTTGATTAAATCGGGTTTGAATCCAGTCGTCTTCGTTCAAACCCGCATCTTTCATTATCCTGAGAGAGGGTATTTGGACTTCGATGGGTAGGACGGCCTCCATGCCATACACCAAAGAGTAGGGTGTTTCCCCTGTCGATGTCCGTGTTGAGGTACGGTACCCATGAAAAGCGAATGGTAACATCTCATGCCAGTCTTTGTATGTCACCGTCATCTTCTGCACAATCTTCTTGATGTTTTTGTTAGCCGCTTCAACAGCCCCATTCATCTTCGGTCGGTAGGGAGAAGAGTTATAATGTTGAATCTTGAACTGTTTGCAGAGCTCGGTGATCATCGTATTGTTGGGATTTGTACCATTGTCCGTAATAATCCTCTCTGGTACACTATATCGATAGATCAGATTGTGTCGGATGAACCGCGCCACAACGTTCTTGGTTACTGTAGCAAAGGAAGTTGCCTCAACCCACTTCATAAAGTAATCAATAGCTACCAGAATGAAACGATGTCCGTTAGACGCTGTAGGTCTGATCTCACCAATCATGTCGATGCCCCACATTGCAAAAGGCCAAGGAGCTGTCAAAACATTCAGAGGAACTGGAGGTACATGCACCTTATCAGCATATACTTGGCACTTATGACAGGTTCGAGAGTGTTGATAACAATCGGCTTCCATAGTGGACCAATAATATCCTTCCTGTAGGATTTTCTTTGCCATAATATGTCCACTGGAATGGGTTCTGAAGGTATCTTCATGTAATTCTGCCATGATCCTTTCTGCCTTGCTCTTGTCTACACACCGCAATAAGGTCGAATCATGGTTATGCTTATAGAGGACACCATTACTGATGAAGAACTTCGCAACGAACCTTCTCAGAAATTTCTTATCATTAACAGATGCACCCTCGGGGTATTCTTGAGCCTCAAGATACATTTGTATCTCGTGAAACCAAGGTTTATCTGTTACCTCTTCAGTTTCAATGTCACAGCAGTGTGCGGGTTCGTCCAACCTCTCAATTATAATCTGGGGAGCTTCATTGTCCCGCCTAACTTTGAACATAGAAGACATGGTAGCCAGTGCATCCTCTAACTGGTTCTCCTCTCTGGGGAAATGTTCAAATGTTATCTCCTCAAAGTGTGGGAGCAATGTCAGTACATATTCTTTGTAAGGAATAAGATTCGGGTGCTTCATATCCCACTCGCCCTTGATCTGACTTATCACCAGAGCGGAATCCTCGAATACACTTAAGAATTTAATCCTCAGGTCAATGGCAGCTCGAAGACCCATGATACATGCTTCATACTCCGCCATGTTGTTGGTGCAGTTGAAACATAATCGGGAAGTGAATGGAGTATGGCAGCCTTCAGGAGATATAATTACAGCGCCAATGCCATTACCCAAAGCGTTCGATGCTCCATCAAAATACATAGACCATCGGGATCCCTCCTCAGGTCTTTCATCCGGTCCAGGTTCTTCGCAGTCGGTTACCAACATGATGTTCTAATCCGGGAACTAGAAATTCATAGACTGGTAGTCATCCATGGCCTGATGCGCTAAATGATCCGCCAACACACTCCCCTTGATTGCTTTTTGGGTTGTGTATTGGATGTTGTATTCAGTTAAGATCATCTGCCATCTTGTTATCCTTCCGGAGAGAGCGGGCTTCTCAAAAATATAGTTGATTGGATCCATCTTTGATATCAACAAGGTAGTGTGAGTCAGCATATACTGTCTCAGTTGGCGAGCAGCCCATGCCAAAGCGCATCAAGTTTTCTCGAGCAATGAGTATCGGGTCTCGCAGTCGGTAAACTTTTTGCTAAGGTAGTAAATTGCATGCTCTTTTTGACCAGACTCGTCATGCTTCCCCAGCACACACCCCATTGAATTGTCTAGCACTGTCAAGTATAATATCAAAGATCTTCCTTCAATTGGAGGCATCAGAATTGGTGGTTCTTGAAGGTATTCTTTGATTCTTTCAAAAGCAGTCTGGCATTCATCATTCCACTTTACCACTTGATCTTTCTTCAGCAGCTTGAAGATTGGCTCACAAGTAGCAGTCAGATGTGAAATGAATCTGGCGATGTAATTCAGACGTCCCAAGAAAACCTCTGACTTCTTTTTATATGTGGGGAGTTGGCATCTCTTGTATGGCTTTTACATTTGCAGGGTCCACCTGAATACCTTTATCACTGACAACAAAACCCAGAAGCTTACCAGACCTTACCCCGAAGGTACACTTGTTCGGATTCAACCTCAGCTTGTACGTCTTCAACCTGTTAAATAGTTTCTGGAGATGATCAAGGTGCTCTTCCTCAGTTTGAGACCTGGCTATCATGTCATCAACATAAACTTTGATCTCTTGGTGAATCATATCATGGAACAGGGCGACCATGGCACGCTGATAAGTTGCCCCAGCATTCTTCAATCCGAAAGGAATTACCTTGTAACAGAAGGTGCACCACTGTGTAACGAAGGTTGTCTTCTCCGTGTCCTCAGGAGCCATCTTGATCTGATTGTAGCCAGAAAAACCATCCATGAAGGAGAAGATTTTATGTTGCGCAGTGTTGTCGACCAAAACATCGATGTGAGGAAGTGGGAAATCATCCTTGTGGCTTGCCCTATTCAAACCTCTGTAGTCCACACACATCCGTACCTTTCCATCTTTCTTTGGTACTGGAACGACATTGGCAACCCACTGCGGATAAGAAGTGACAGCTAAGAACCCTGCGTCGAACTGTTTCATGACCTCTGCCTTGATTTTCTCTGACATTTCAGGGCGCATATGGCGGACCTTCTATTTTACCAGAGGGCAGTATTCTTTAGTCGTCAAGCGATGAACCATAATATCAGTGTCCAAACCAGGCATATCTTCGTAGGACCAGGCGAAGATCTCAACATAGTTGCGTAGCATTTGTATCAACTGTTGCTTGACACTAGGCTCCAGATTCACACCTATTATAACCTCTTTCCTGTCTTCCTCTATACCCAAATTTACTGACTCAACTGGCTCTTCATGAGGTTGCATGGCCCTCTCTTCCTGTTGTAACACTCTAGCAAGTTCTCCAGGCACCTCACAATCATCCCCACCTTCGTCCTTCGCTTGGTTTCGGATTTTCGAAGTCATAACTTGCAGTAGCAGAACTGTTATCAATGGGATCCATAGTGGATATGGATCTGCATTATGATACGTGAGTGTGTGTAAGAGAATAGCTATTTTGATAAAGTGAGAGACAAAAAAGAAAAACAAGGAGCGCAAAATTTGTAATGCAAGAAACATCCAATGTTTTATTAATGATATATGAAAATGACAAGTAATAAGCCCTCACAAGCAAAGCCGAGGTGCCTCGGGCAAGGCACCAGACCACAAAGTTTCAAACTGTTTATTAAAAATCTTATAACAAAAAGTCAATTACTGCGGAATAAAAGAAGTAGGTATGAAGTCCTTCGCCGTCCAGTTGTTCAGTCCACCATTGGTTGTTGGGTAGATCCAACTGTCAATGTCTGAATCTTCTTCAGTGTCCTCGATTGCATTAACTCCTCGATTGCTGATATGTAGAGGAGGTCTTCCGATCCGTGCGCGCCTAACAGCCCTTTGAGCCCCTGTAGTAAAGCCCAAACCAAATTTGTCAGTTTTATGAGTGAAGTCAGGAAGCTGGCCCCAATTGGTACACCCACCTTCTTCAATTACAGCCATGGCGTCTTTAAGAGAAATCATCTTCAGCAGAGGTTTGTTGGTAGCAACTTTAGTTGATGCCGAGAACTGAGGGACCTCTTCAAAATTTTGACAACGCGTTTCTATGAATTCCCTGTCCATCTCCACGTAGCAGAAGGAATTGAGATGACTCACCATATACTCCTCTTCACCTCGTACCATGACAATCTTTCCCTTCACCGAGTATTTCAACATTTGATGGAGTGTGGAAGTCACTGCCCCAGCCTTATGAATCCAAGGACGACCCAGCAAGCAAGAATATGATGGTCTGATATCCATTACGTAGAAGGTGGACCCAAAGGTCTGAGAGCCCACCTTGACAGGGATGTCCACCTCCCCGTGCACCATCCTTTTTTACCCATCAAAAGCCCTTACCACAATGTTACTTGGCTTTAGAATCAAACCTTCACATTCCAGACGGTCTAGCGCTTTCTTCAGTAGAACATTCAGTGAGGACCCGGTATCTACTAGCACATGGGCCATAGTGGTGCCCCTGCACTCGATCGAGACATGCAGAGCATCGTTATGATTTCTCCCCTTAGCAGTCAGATCTGCATCTGAAAATCCTAACCCATTGTCAGCAGTTAGGCTAGCCACACAATCTTTGAACTGATCTGCAGAAGTTTCCTGCGGCACATGTGCAGTCTTGAGAAACACAATCAAAGCCTTTGCATGGGCTTCAGAACATAACAACATGGACAACATGGAGATCTTTGACGGGGTCTGCCCCAGTTGCTCGACCATATTGTAGTCGCTCTTCTTGATAATTTTCAAAAATTCCTCTATCTCTTGTTTTGAGGTTTCTACAATGATCTTTTTAGGTGCCTCCGTCCGGGCAGGCTCACCTATGATTTCTTTGCCCCGAGTCCCAGATGGCTCAGGGACAGGGGTGATAACTGGAGTAGAAACTGGGACAGTAGTCGATGTACTAGCAGATGGATCGACAACAGGTTTGTGGACAGTCGGAGGGTAAATCTCAGGAGAAAAGAGTCTTCCACTTCTGGTGACCTTGCTAGCCCCAACAATATTACTGATATCCTTATCGGCTTCTTCAGTCCTCGGATCTTGTTTAACACCATGGTAATATACATTAGCACCGTAATGTTATGGGATAGCCTTATCTGAGGTATATGGGATGGGACTCGGAGCGGTGATTATTAATGGAGCAATTCTTGGAACAGGTGTAACCCTAACAGGTTTTCTCGAGGAAACCTTAGAAGGATTGGCGGAAATGGTTAGGATGGCAACATCTTCAAACGGAATCATAGTCTTCTCAAACAAAATTTATTTATTATCCATCAAGCGTTGAACCCCTGACTTCAATAAACAGCAACCCGAAGGCAGAATTGAACACATATGGCAACATTCACCACAACCCGGAAATAAACCGGCCAACAACAAATTCTTCTTAACCGTCATCAAAGGGGTAGAAATTTCTTCCACATAGGTCACAAATGAATTGTGTCCACAACATTGACTCCATGACCATGTTTAGGCATAAGAGCAGTTATAACGTTTGGCTTTTCCGGAGCATCAAACTCAATCTCTTTAGCTTCCAGCAAATCTTGCACTTTATTCCTCAGAGCCCAGCAATTGTTTGTGTCGTGACCAGGACTCCCTGAATGGTAGGCGCACCGCGCGTTGGGATTGTATCTGGGAGAAGCGGTGTTTGGATTCTTGGGAGTCTCTTTCAAGGTTGCCAAGTTGGATTTTAACAGATGAGGCAGAACTTCATCCAAAGTCATGTTGATGCGGGTAAACTTCTGTTGTGGTCTTTCCACCCTTTGTTGATTGCTGCATTAAGGAGAAACCATGGGTCTTGGTATTACTGCATCATTTACTGCTTGACGGTGTTCAGGTCTGCTAGGCCTCTCGGGCCGTAGACTACGCTAGCTTCCTTCTTACCGGCGAAAGGCTTCTTTTCTTCACTTGACGAAATATCCTTTTGTATCTTACCACTTTGAATGTCAGCTTCTACTCTCTCTCCAGTCAAAATTAATTCAGTAAACCCAGATGACGAACTGTCAATTAAGTGATTGAGAAATGGACCAGATAGTGTCCCTAGAAACATGTCAACCAACTCCCTATTAGACAAAGGGGGTTGGACTCTTCCAGCCAAGTCTCTCCACTTTTGAGCATAGTCCTTAAAACCTTCACTTGCACTCATGGACATACCCTGGAGCTGGGTACGAGTGGGTGTAAGGTCGGAATTATACTGATACTGCTTATAGAAAGCAGCAGCATGGTCTTCCCAATTTCGGACACTGGCTCCTTCCAACTGATAAAACCATTCAAGCTGAGTCCATGATAGACTATCTTGAAAGAAGTGTACCCATAAATTTCTATCAGCCGTGTGGGGTTGGATTTTTCTTACGTAAGATCGGAGATGGAGTTTTGGACAGGATACTCCATCATACTTGGCAAAAACCGGAGCTTTGAACTTATGAGGGATCACCACTCCCGATACCAGTCCCAGTTCTCCGAAATCCAAACCAGGGATCTTCTGAATCTCCATAGCACTCAGACGGTCTTCTAGCTGCTTGTACCTATCCTCGGCAGGAGGATATTGCTCATCATCGTAATCCGTATCGTTATCAGAAACTGCAGGACTAGGGTCCTTTACTCTTTCTTGGTTCTCCCCGTCTTTGGATGAGGAGGTCAGATCAGCTGGTTGTCTCAACCTTTCTCCGAATCTTCTACCCATGTTCAGAATACCGACCTTCTTCTTCTTCTCTTTCAGAATAAGGGTCTTCAGATCCTCTTTCCCTTTAGCCAAACTTAAGAACATTTGCTGGAATTGGGCGTTCTGTGCCTGAAGATCTTTGATGGCTTGATCGGAAGACATTTCTGCTGAAATAAACAGCGAAGAAGATGAGAAACCTGCAATGGTACCTGTAATGGTGTGCATGATAATGGGATGTGCATGTAATTATTTCAAAGACTTTGGGAGATTTAAATTTGCAAACCAAAAATAAACAAACTTTATTAGATTAACTTTGAAAGTTTCAACAATGCCTTTAAGGAGTTACAAAGAAGTAAATAAAAACAAAACTCTAAAAACTAGGAAAAGCAAAATCACAAGTCCCATGGACGCTTCCTCTTTGTGTCAATGTAGTCATTGATCACTCTTTCTTACTCGAGCTTCCTGGTGAGCTTCAAAATCTTCCTTTCTTGCTCATGGTACTTTTCCCGGTAAGTATCCCTGTCATTCTTCAGCTGAATCCAAGACCTCTGCAACTCCTCAGGATCAGTGGGCATGTAAGGATAAAGAACCGTGTAAGGAATGATCTCTTCATTAGTGGGCTCCACAATCACTAGTAATACGGCTTCATAGGGCATCCCCATCTTCTGGGCACGAGCTCGGACCCATTGGAGGTAAGACTGCATAGGAAGGGAAGTCTTTGGTCCCAACTCTTGGGGGTCAGATCTGTTCACCATGCCCCAAGCTCGTATAAACCTCCGGCAGTGCTCCTTAACGTCCTCCTTGTAGTCAAATACAATGTCCTCAAGAAGTAGCTCATGGGGACCATCTCTCCGAGCACGAGCAAATTGACGTAAAGCCAGGCAAGGATTATAAGTTATACCCCCTCTGGTTCCAAGCAATGGGACATTAGAGTATACCCCACAACGATTAATAACAACAGTGTCTTCCATAGCCTGGGAACTCCAAAGAATATATGTATGAGCAAGTGACATTATTCTGTAGGACCAACCCAAACCTTTTTCGTTCTTCAGCAAAGACTTAGGGAAGTGCGAAATAAACCACCTCGACAGCAACGACATGCAACACATAAGAGTCCCTCTTCTTCATACGGTACAAGTATAGAGGGAATTCAAGATATCACCCAGCAGGGTAGGCACAGGATTATGGGAAAGGAAAATCTTGACAGCATTCACATCTACAAAATCTCTTGCTTTCAATATTTTGGATTTTATATGATTTGTTTTGATTTAAATTGAATTAATTCAAATAAAAATCAAAATAAATAATAAAAACATGATAAGGACAAGTGGCAAGGGCTAGAGCTCGTGGACTATGTTGCCAATTCAAAACAAGTGAAAAAGATTGGGCCCATTTGGCAAAATTTGAAGTTTTAGGCATAGTTGACTTTTGGCAATTTTGCAAAAAAGGTCAACTTCACCAATGCATAACTTCCTCAATTTTGACTCTTTGGAGGTGTTCTTGGACTTTTTAGAAAGCTTGAGATGTCCTCTAAGCAACCGTTTTTGTCTCATCTCAATTTGATATTCCATTCTCATGTATGAAGATTTGACAAAAAAGGTGTTTTTGTTGACTTTTCAAAATGACCTATAATGTCCAAATTCATAACTTCTTGTGAGTTCATATTTTTAACTTGGGAGATGAAGATGGGTTGTAGATAATTGCATCCTCTTCAAAATGAGCTTTGGATGGGTCATTTCTCATAAAGTATGAGAAAGTTATGCTTGGTCAAAGTTGAGTTGACTTTTCCTGTAAAACCCTAATTTAGCAACTTTTGAGTCTTGATGAATTATGAGCAATACTTGATGAATCATGATCAACCCTTGATCAAATGATGAAATATACTTCAAGATGAGGATGTTGACCAAAAATCTTGAAGTTTGACTGTATGTAGGCCATAATGGACTTTTGCCCTAGCACAGTCAATTTTCAGGCTTTTGAGCAATTAACTGGGCAAACTTCCTCTGCAAGGCTTGAAACTTGACATTGATGACCTTGAGAACATATTATGACATTGGTGAGCATTTGGGATCACTTGGACTCAAGTATATTGATGCAACATGAAACCCTAATTTGAGGTAGACTGCCTTAGGAGAGAGCTTGTCTGGCTAACCCTTGGACTACCTTGAGCAACTTGGGGATCTTTCTTGAAATGTTTTGAGAAATATGGGAGGGAAAATTTTGGGGTACAACACGTCCCTTACGAAAATTGCTAAAGCGTCTCATAAGTTGCCTTTGATGACTGTAAAATTGACCCGCGTCTGTCCCTTCACATCCAACGATGGGGCTTCTTACCAAATTAATGGTAAGATAGCAACATTAAAAGGAGGAAGAAAAGAACAATTTAAGACCTTTCGAGTAGGTAGATTCTCTCCTAGTTACTCGCTTGCTCACGATAAAAACATTTTTACACCTACACTTTCATTTCAAAACATTTTCAAAAGACAAAACATTTTGTATACGTTCTTATAGAGACGAGAACCATTGCAAAACATCTTTTCAAAACACTTTCCGAAACACAATCCACAAACACATCTTTGAACCACTTTTCAAAACAAAACTTTGTACGCGTTCTTATAGAAACGAGAACCATTACGAAGAGATTTTTCAAAACATTTTCAAAGCCCACACCACAAGCACACTGTCAAATAAAAGCAAGTGATCTAAACGAGTAACTAAGAGCCCATGGAAAACCATGGATGAAAAGGGTGCTAATACCTTCCCTTTTCATAATCTACCCCCCGAACCCGAGAAATAATCTCGAAAGGTCTTTCTTGTGCTTTTTTACCTTTCCTTTTGGATAAAATAAATGTCGGTGGCGACTCTTGCTATCCGCACAAATACGATCGAAACGCAAACACTCAAGTCAGCTCTCTTACCGTATCATAGTATGGAATGTATTCCTAATCAAAAATATCTCGATGGCATTGATATCAACAAAGTTGTCGATGTTCGAAAATAAAAACAACCCATAAGCAAGCAGAGCAAAGATGGATTCAAAAGCAACTGTACTCTTCATCCTAGCAAAATAATGAGCTTTATCTAATAAAAACTGAGCGGGTAATCCTTTAATTCCTCCTTTGGTAGTCATGTGGGCCTCAATCTCAGACTTCCCCAAATGAACCATAGCAGCAATCTCATGAGACTTTGGCTTCTCCTCCAAACCGGTGAAAGGAACACGATCAGTAATAGGTAAACCCGGTAGGTAAGAATACTCCTCCAATGTAGGCATCAACTGATAATCAGGGAAATTCAAACATCGATACATCAGATCATAGAATTGGACCAAAGTCGAGATAATTCCCTCCTTCATCCTGAGCTTCATGAGAGACAGGATGGACCCATACTTCCTGCGAAAATTAGACTCATTAATTCATCTATCTTGGGATCCTTGAAATTGTACTTCTGAGTCTTTCTTTTTCCAAAATCCATGGTCAAAAAGTACCTTAGATATTCACAAAGAGTCAACTTTAAGTCCCTTGAAACAAAATGTTTTAAAGGATACTCATGGGTGCATGATTGTATGACGCAACAATCACACACAAGATCACAAACATAAGGGGTTCATAGGTTCAACACCATGAGCATAGGTTCAAAGGTACTACCCACAAGTTATGATCTAATATTTTATCACCTGCCGAACAAGGTTCTAAGAGGCTCCAATAGTCTACATCATTCCTTCGGATATTACCAACGTCCCAATTGACTCGGTAATTAGTAATATTCTCAGGAAAAACTCGTATGAGTGTAGTATCTCATGACAACCATTTCCAGATTACTCCGTTATAGCTTCCGCACTACGCCTAAAAGGCCAAGATGGGTTAAACGTTCTACGGTCCTCAGTTTCAGCAGGCTCCCAGGTCGAAAGCAACACGTCTTCCCGATTACTCAGTAAATGATACTACAATCAAAGGAGCCTCCACTGAGTAAGAGATCTCATGTCTCCTCTTTTGGGATTACTCTCTCAAAGTTAACATGACTATACCGCATGTCCTATCTTAAGTTTGCCCAAGTCCGTGTATAGGACTTATGAGAAATCACCAAGCACCTTGAAAACCAGGAAAATCCAGACAAACATATATACAACATATAATATACAATAAATAATAACACATATACAGATAAAAAAAGATAGGCTCAACCCACTTAGGGATGGACCATCATTTGGTCGATCTTTCCCCAGTGAAGTCGCCATTTCTTCTGTAGCGGTAGAAATGTTAAGACAAAGTCATTGGATTGACTTGACTCACACAAATCAAATAAAAACCGCTACCGCACTTTATTGTTTCCATAAGAATGGGAAAATAGCGAATAACCCAAAAAAGGGGAAGAGAAATCTAAGTTCGGGGGTTAGTTATGCAAAGGTAAGGTATTAACACCCTAAACATCTACGGTATTCCGCATGAACCTCTTTGAAAATTTGTGTATCTTGGCTATAAGAGTTGTATACAAAAATAGATGGTGGAGATGGGAAAAGAAGTATTTTTTACAATTATTTTACCCGCCGCGGTTGCAAACCTTTAGTGCCTAAGTACCACCTTTCGTACAATAGGGGATCAGGGTACTCGTAGTTCATCTTTAAAAAATTTAAAACACAAATGTGTTGGTTAATTTTTAAGAGACGAGACATAATCGTCTTATCCGAATGGAAGAACATACTTACTACCCACGATTATAAGAAATAAGAATTTGCATCATCTCAAAGTGGAGGATATGGCTTAGATTTTAAAATCAACAAAGCCTCGCTCAACACCCAAGTGGAAAATATTTCACTTTATTACATATCGTAGAAGTATAGTAACTCGCCTCACTACAAGGATTGACAAGAGTCTAATATTTTGAGAAAAGTTTTAAAGTAAAAAGCCAAAGTGGCAAAATGATTTGAATGATATTGATTGACTTTTAGTCTTCTCACAAAAAAATGTCAAAGTATTATTAAGTTGTTTAAATTTTGATTAAGAAAATATTTTTGAAAATGCATGGACCTAAGACCAAGTTTATTGTGAAAGTGATTCAAGTTTGGAAAACAAGAATAGTTTTAAAATGGAGGGAGAATATTTTTGAAATTAAAGAAGATGGGAAAGGATGAAGAGACTATCATATATCATAAGGTAAAAGCTAGGGAAAAGAACCATCTAACCAATAAGAAGTCAACACTTGACATAATGAGTCAATATAGAATTCTCATCCTTTGGATTGAAACCAAACAAGCAAAGATGATAAACCTCTTAGGAAAACCAAGCTTTAAATGAATTAAGTCTTCATAAAAATTGGGCAGAGTAACGGCTGTATACAGATGAATTCTCGATCACAGACAAAGTATATAATCAGAATAACCTACACACAAAGAAAACAAACAACCCAATGTCTCGAAGAAAACCCCAAGAACTCCAGACAAAATAACAATAGAAGTTACAAGGTCTCAAGGTAGGTCAAGATCTATAATCCTAAGTCCAAGAAGTCCATAACTCCAAAATGACAAGGATAGTAACCAAATAGTCCAAGCAACATTAAAGTTTTTTTATTGTCCAAGTTGATTATTAGGTATATTCAAAAAGAAAATGAAAAGCTCAAGTGAGCAAAGTAAAAAAATGACATAAAGATAAATGATCAAGTGAGCAAAGATGAAAATAAATAAAATGTAAATGTTAAAATAAATGTGCTTAAAGTAAAAAGCATAAAGTAAAAAAGCATAAAATAAAGTCAATTGTTAGAAATTAGAGGTTAGTTGAATGACCATCTTGAAACTTGCATTTGAAAACTCATTAGAAGACTGATAAAATCAAAGCCTCTCAACAACAAATTTCATTTGCTTTTTGTCAAGTATATCATTTATTTCAAAATCTCAAGGCAACAATAAATGATCAACGATGTTTAAATGATTCACTTAATCCAAAATTAATGAAGATTCATTAGAGGATTGATAAGACCAAAGCTTCTTAACAATGAACCTCAAGGTTATTGGATCAAAGGTTTCAAATTAAACATACTTGGGTTTGCAAACATAGGTTTAGGCCACGAATGATCATTTCTCGAATCGGGACAAAATTTAGCGCTATGTTAAGAAATCGTAAGTGGACTTATATAGAAGTCACACCTATTTTGAGGTCGGTCAGTAGCAATCCATATGCCATATGTTTGTAGAGATGATATGTAGATCATCCTCTAACAACATGTAGCACAAAAGAGAAGGGGATGAGATGAAGAGGGGGGGGGGGGGGGGGGGGGGGGGGGGGGGGATACATTTGAATAAAAAATTTGATCAAACTATCATTAAAATCATCCATCCATTTTAGTGGAGTTAAACTCAATACTCAAGATCCAATGATGTTAATGAAGTTTATGATCAACAATCACATAACCAGAATATATTTAAAAAAAATTGCATTTAATGAATAAAAGAAAAATAAAAGAAAAATGACTTTTAAATTGTTTTTAAAATGAAAATAAGAGGTAAAATAGTAAACCATATTCAAGGTATCAAAGAAAAATTTAAAAAGACCATAGAAAAATCAGAAATAACCTCAAATATTTTTATAAAATTTTTGGTAATTTTTTCAAAACAGAAAAGGATTTTTAAACTAATTAAAATCACTCAAATAAGTGAAAAAAGATCAAAAATGGTAGAAGTTAAAATTAAATTCTAGAAAAAATTCAGAGTGTCAGAAATAAGGAAAATGATTTTTATGAAAAATTTTAGAATTTAAAAAATATCAAAAAGTATTTTTAAAACAATTAAAATAAGGCAAACAAAAAGAAAATTATGAAAAATATCAAACATTAAAATAAAAAATATGAAAAGACATTCACAAAATCAGAAATGATTCAAAGTATTTTTGTATATTTTTTTCAAAACTTTTGGATAAAAAATAAAAGAGTTATGAATTTTTAAAGATAAAAGAAATTAAAAAATAATTTTGTAAAATAAAAACAAATCAGAAAAACTACGCGCGTTGGATCTCTCTCACTTATACACACTGTCAGATCCAATGGATCTAAGGTGAGGGAGCATCATGGACCCAAGCTGAAGTGCGCGCATACAACATAAGAAAGTCCAAACAATCAAAATAAAACAATTGGCTCAGTGTCATTGGTTGAAGAACGACACATAGGCCGTCTTTAACCTCCAGCCTCCTGCAAGTAGGGCAAATCCAAGATCCTTGAATCTGTAAATTTACGCGCTCATAATGGTACCATTAAATGCGTCTACTTGAGACGATCACAACCATATGCTCGCGAAAGTCTTATGTAAAGCACAACATAGTCGATTTGGAAAAAACCAGAGATGTTTAAAAATGTCAAAATCGAAAATCAGAAGCATCAAATGCATTATTTCACCAAAATTGAGTTAAGAGCCGGCATCAGTGAACATCATAGACCATTCCAGAAATTTGAGTTAGAAGATTTGGTGCCTTAAACTACCTGAACAAATTCAGATGAACTTTCTCTGGAAATGGACTTGGCAAGCATAATTTAGGGCACCTCAAGGCTTGATTCTTCTTCTGTTAGCTTCTGTGAAGTTCAAGGATGAAGGATCAATGAAGAAATTGGATTGAAAAGTGGTTAAAAGAGGAATTTGAAATATCGGAAAAGGGTGTTATGGAGGGAGTTTGACAGAGTGATTTTGGTTGTTCAAGCTTGAGAAAATGAATGAGATATAACCTTCTATTTATAGGGAAGCAAATGGGATGCTCAAGCATGTGGAATGATGAAGTTTGGAGGGAATTCGTGTGAAGTTGCAAGCATGAAAAGTGTGACTCATATTTTGCTCAAAACTCAGCCGAAACTTGTGTTCACAGGTGCTAATCACTTCTGGAAGATTGTTAAACATGATTAGAAGTAAAAACGCGCAAAAATTTAGTGGATAGAAGCTGAATTGTGCATTTGAAATTCTGACTTGGAGGAAAAAATTAGCTTCAAGTGGCTATCTTTGAACTCATAGTGTGCATAATTTAGGGAACCTTAGGTCATGTGTTGTACCCCAAAATTTACCTTCCCATTTTACTCAAGACATACTCATTGAGGTCCTCAATTGCTCAAGGTTGACCAAGCCAGACAAATTCTCCTCATAAGTAATAGATTTCCAATTAGGGTTTCACCTCTCACAAAGAATTTTGGGTTGCAAAGGCTTTAAGTGATTTCCATGGTCCCTAATATTCCCTCAAGAATGTCCATGCCAAGTTTCATGCCTTTCACTACAAGCTTGCTCATTCAATTGCTCAAATGCTTGAAAATCAACTATACGAGGTCAAAAGTCAATTGTGACCAATATACAGTCAAACTTCAAGAATTTTGGTCAACATTAACATTTTGAAGTTATATCCATTATTTGATCAAGGGTTTATCATGATTCCTTAAGGAATGTTCTCAAATTATCAAGAATCCAAAAGTGCAAAATTAGGGTTTCCTAGGAAAAGTCAACGGAACTTTGACTGGCATAACTTTCACATGATTCATCCATTTTTCCCCAACCAAATCTCATTGTGAAGAAAATTCAATTCCCTACAACTTATCTTTTGTTCTCAAGTCCAATAAATGCATCATTGGAAAGATATGAACCAATACATTACAAGTCTTTTTGAAAGTCAACAAAAAGGCACTTTTTGTCAAGGCAAGTTACATCAAGATGATTTCTCCAAATGCACAAATGGTAAACATAGAGATTGTAGGGTACATATTTAGATTTATGAAAAGTCCAAGATCATCTCCAAAATATAAAAATTGAGCAACTTATGGTTTGCACAAGTTTGGAAATTTTGGTCAAAATTCATGAAGTGCAAAGCATGCAAATTTGAAATTTTAGGGAAATGGCCTAACTTTTGAAGCTCCAAACATCTTTGTGACCTTATGAAGGACCTCTAAACCCATTTCGCCATGGCCATGATTTTATTTGTATTTTATCTTGATTTTATTTGTTTTAAAATTAAATAAATTAAGTAAAATGCTAGAAAATATGGGCCATGACATTTGGGCCTAACTTGACCCATCAAGGGAATCCAAATTTCGTGCAAGGTACAACAAATGAGTCCAGGTTCATGCAAGGGACCAAAATGCCAAGAAATAATGCAAAAATGGCATTTTTTTTTCAAATTGTGATTTTGTATTCAAAACATGGTTAATTGCATTGATTCTCGCCATGTTGGTTCACTCTCACATCCCTTTATAAATACAGAATGAAAATGCAAGCAAAGGACACACACAAATTGCTTGAGCAAGCTATACCAAGTTTCATAAAAAATCTCCAAAATTGTCAAAATTCATATCCATATTTCCAACCTGCCTCCATCAAAACCAACCACGCATTTGTGATCCTGAGACCCCCAGGGTTCATTCCAACCCTTCCCCGCGATTGCAAGACCTTAGAATGATCCCCACGAGCATCAACCGTTTGGTATATTTTATTGTGACTCAATCAGTTAATTTACCCCCTGTTAATCATTTTAATTCATACATTCATGTTTGTAGCAATGATTAGTGAAGATCTAACGTTTTACATGTGAATATAAGTGCTGGAAATACAGGTTGCCATATTTAGGGTTTCAAAACAGCCAATCTTTGAACTGGATGATACAAGCCATTTCAGATCATGCCATTGCCATGGTTGAACTTGTAGCATGCGAAATAGGGGGGTAACCTGAGTTTGGGGCTTTGATTCCACAATTTTTGTAGGTTTCATTTTTTGGGAGGCCGGAGAAGACGACCGGAGATCTGCTATGGCGTCTCTGAACAGTGTTGACTTTGTTGGGGTCTGCGTGGCAAAAGCGCACATTTCCATTGGTTCATTCAAATTATTTCTGGTGCGCGTGTGACAGCTAGGATTATATTTGATTTACCATTATATTATTGTTATTCTATTATACTAACATTTGAAGCGTGCAGTTCAATTGGCAAGGAAAGGCGTGATAGGGTGTTAGTCTCAAAGGGCCTGGGTTCGATCCAGCCCTTTTGGAATTTATTTCCCTCATATTTGTTTCTTGCAGATCTAGTGCTCCCAGGCCCCATGCGCACACCATATACCATCGATCATCACCATCCAAATTTGAAGACCTCATATGCGTGCCTCACCATGTACCCTTAAAGGGCCAACAACATAGGATCAGGCGCAGCTTTGGGCTCCCTGATTTGGGCCTTACGAATTTCAAATCTCACCCCCCTTTTACATTGAACACCAAGCCCATCTTTTTAATTATTTTTAGTTTATTATTTCCATAATCATTTTATTTTTAATCATAAAATCAGAAAAAAAATATAAAAAAACTTAGATTTAGGTTTTATTTTATTTTTAATTTTCATAAATTAATTTAGTTAATTATTTTGACTTCATTTCATAAATTAAAACCAATTTAGAATTAGTTAAATTTTTAATATTTCCTAAACAAAAATGCCAAAAATATTAGTTTTGTTTTAGAATTAATTTTAATTAATAATTTTTTTTCTTTCTTATTTTAATTAATTAGATTTAATTAATTTAACATTTTCCCCAAATAAACAAAAACAACAAAAAGAGTTTCTTTTACTTAGAAATTTCTAGGGTTTTAAACGTCCTTTCTAATTCATGCGCGTTTAGCATTCTCGCATTATCATTTTCTTATTAATGTATCTGCTTTTGGGTTGTAATAGAGTAACTAGGACATTTACTGATTTTTACTTTCCCCATTTTTTGGACTTGTAATTTTCCCCCTCCCCGAAGCCATGTAATAGTTAGGTTTTAAATTCTGTACTTTAAATTCTTGTACATATTTGAACTGTTTAGATGTATCGTAATAGGATTGCATGGTAAGAAAATTAAAAACCAAACGTAGCAAACCTAACACCAAGATAAATAACTGAAATACAATGCACTCGCACATGCCCACCTTTAGGGTATTCCCACTTCGGTTGCCTTCGGAATAAAACAGTCACAACTCTTGAAACGTGAGAGGCTTTAGTGGCTACCCTCTGGTTTAAAGATCTAAAAAATGACCCTCTCGATGTTGCCTCTGTATGATCTTAAAACCCTAGGGTGGTTACTAAATTATCTTGTCCATTTGCCTTTGTGACTGTAACTATGACCCTTTGAATGTCCCTCAAACATCCAACGATAGAGCTACCTACTCACTAATAATAGGATAACACTGTCTAAAGGAAAAGAGGAAAAGAACAAACCCTTTCGAGTAAAGTAGATAGTTCTTATATGCTTTCTCAAAAAACAATTTTTTCACATACACAAAACTCTTTCCAAAAACATTTTCAAAACTCTTCGTATACGTTCTCAACAATACGAGAAACATTACGAAGTACGCCGCACTAAGGCATCTTTTCAAAATATTTTCAAACACAAGGTATTTTCAAATGAGCTAGCACCTAAGAGCCCGTAGATAACTACGGATGGAAAGGGTACTAACACCTTCCCTTTCCATAATCTACCTCCCTTACTCAGAAATAATCTCGAAAGGTCTTTTTCTATTCTTTTCACCCTTTCCTTTGTTGGATAAAAGAAAAGTAGGTGGCGACTCTTGCTTACTGCAACATTTGCGAATACAAACGCAAAACCAGTATAACAGTCAGTTCTCCCACTATATTACAGAACTGGCGACTCTGTTGGTGATACTTTATAAAAGTGGGGTTGCCTTAGAGTTAGATCATTGCTTTCCTTGTGTGTTTTGTATGCTTTATTTTTAAAGGGTTTGATGGGGTTACTTTTAATGATCCTATACCCGAATCCGGGGCACTTTTAGGTAAGTAGCAATAGATCATGGAGACTGTACGGTGTAGACCAATATGGTTGAAGCGATAGTTATGTTACTGTGACACATTTGTTGGTACCGATATCCCTTGTGTTAAATCGAGGAGAATACAGAGCCGTTGTGTGGTGTCATAAACCACTAACTGACCTTAGAACCTTAGTTCAACAAACTTGGCCATTAGAAAAGTAGTGAGATAGTCGGCCTCAGTATAAAGTTGAGGATTGGTGGATACTCGATACTACACTCATTTAGATCAGACTTTCGGAATATTCTGGTCGCGAGAAAAGATTGCTTGAGCTGAAACAATGCCTGATAAAGAAAGATTAGTGATATTGAGACTCCTTAGAACCTAGTTACTTTTCTAGGACAGGTTGAACCAACTAAACTTCAAGAGGGTATTTACCTGTAAACCCCATGCAAGCCTAAACCTAAGGTCTTGTGTGTTTTTCTTGTGTGTGATTAAATTGTTCAAACATAACATCATGCATCATAACATCCATTTTCATTTCACTAACCATTTCAAGGACCAAGGGAATTTATATTTGTTCTGTTTTACAGAGCATGGCTTCTGTTTGTAGAAACACCATCCGAATCATATTTGTGAGAATACCTCTACAACTCAAAGAGCTAGTATCAAGGGTTCCTGAGACTTCCTTGTTCACCAATAAATATGGTCGACTTCTCAACCTGGTTACCTCAAGCTTTGATGAGAAGATGATGGGTGTACTCTTTCAGTTCTTTGACCCCAAACATCATTGCTTCATATTTCCCTATTATCAATTGGTACCCACCATGGAAGAGTTCTCTCAATTATTGAGTGTACCTATTCTTAATCAGAGGCCTTTAACCGGTTTAGAGGATGCTCAAAAACCAGAGGTCATTGCAGCTACCTTGCATCTGAAGCGGTCTGACATTATATTCAATTGGGAAACAAGAAGCGGAGTCAAGGGTTTCCTAGTTAAGTTACTATTAGAAAAGGCTCAATTGTTTTAGGATGATTTGGATTTCCAAGCTTTCGAAGAAGTCCTGGCTCTTCTAATCTATGGGTTAGTATTGTTCCCTAATCCAGACTTACTCATAAATGTGAATGCTGTCAAGATTTTCCTCTCTCATAACCTTGTGCCTACTTTGCTCGGAGATATCTTTAATTCCCTTCACACTCGTACCATGAAGAGAAGAGGGGTTCTTATGTGTTGTATACCATTTCTGTCTAGGTGGTTTATTCCACACCTTCCTCAATCAGTATTAAAGAACAAACAAGGTTTGGGTTGGTCGCAAAGAATAATGTCACTTTCTCACTCGGATTCTTTGGTACTCCCGGTCTATGGGAGATATCTCTATCATCGACCGTTGTGGGGAATTCCCTAATATCCCAATCCTTAGAATTAGGGGAGGTATCACTTATAAACCTTCTCTGGCTCTATGACAATTCAGTTATGCTCGAAGGGATGGTCCCCATGATATGCTTATCCAAGGCATTATGTTCAACTACGAGGATAATGTTCAAGGGTATCGTCAAAGGCTCGTACGAGCTTGGGGCATGGTAAACAAGGTTGATAACAAGACTTTAGGGCATAAGAATTCCATTCCTATGGAGCCTTATCTTAAATGGGTACGAGCTCGCACCCAAAACCTTATGATGTCATACACAGCCATCTTGCCAGTGATTATGGAGCCTATCACCGAAGAAGATGTTCCTTATACAGTTCTATATCCTGATATGCCCACTGATCTTGAAGAGTTGCAGAGGTCCTAGATTCAGATGAAAGAAGAATGAGATACCTTTAAAGCTCAATTCTACACCAGTGAGAAGAAGGTGTTGGAGCTCACGAAGCAACTTCACGAAGAAAAAGGTCTTAATTACTATCTCAACACGAAGAGGAAGCGCCCATGGGAGACTTGATTCCTAGATTTTAAGAGTTTTAAATTTTCAATTGTAAGCCTAAAAGGCTGTTGTAATTTGAATTCTACTAATAAAATCTTTGTTTCATTTTGGTTCGTAAATTTAAATTTCCCGAAGTCCTGGAAAACATCACAGAAACATGTCATGCACATCATTACATAAGCAGGTATTTCAAGACAGGTTTCTTATATTTTCGGTGTTTATTTCCGCAAAAAGAAATGGCTCTTGAACAAACAGTTAAGGATCTTCAAGCACAGAACGCTCAATTCCAATAGATGTTCCTGACTCTGTCTAAGGGACAAGAAAATATGAAAGCTCTCATCGTCAAAGAGAAGACAAAGTAGGCAAAGAAACCGGTAGGCGTCTTGAATATGGGAAGAAGATTTAGAGGACCAGCCAAGCGAGCTCTAAAATTCGCAACTCCATTAAATGAGGGGGATAATCAGGAAGAGGACATTAAGAAGACAAAAGAAGAGGATAACAGCCCAGGGACTAATGAAGAGGAAGCAGATTATGCTGAAGAATAATATCCTCCTACTGATGACAAGTATAAATAACTGGAGGATCATCTCAATGCTATAGAGATTTAGAGGGTACCTGGTCCGGATTTTGAAGAGTTAGGACGGGTCACAGGGGTGGTCATCCCGCAGAAATTCAAAGTTCCCGCATTTGCAAAGTATGACGGTGCTTCCTGTCCCAAGCTGCATTTAAGGTCTTATGTCAGGAAGATCCAACCCCACACAGCTGACAAGAATTTATAGGTTCATTTCTTCCAGGAGAGTTTGTCAGGGACACAGTTGGAATGGTTCTATCAACTGGAAGGAACCAACATTCGTAATTGGGAAGATCTGGCTGCTGCTTTTTACAAGCAGTACCAATACAATGTTGACCTCGCTCTAACCCGTACGCAACTTTAAAGCATGTGTTGTACCCCAAAATTTGGCCTCTCATTTCTCAGGAAATCACCCTGGATTCTCAAAGTTTTCTCTAATACAAATCCAAGCCTTGAATTATCATTTCTTTCCAAGCAAGCCATTTATAAGGGCAAAATGGTCATTTACATGCTGAGAAGTCAAACTTTGGCTTTTGGATCAAACTTAAATCTCAAAAATCATATTTCATCAAGACATGTTAGAATATGAAGTTTGTTTCATCAAGAAGTTCAAAAGTCAAATTTTACCTTGGAAAAGTTAAATTCTAAATACTTAGAGTTTTTCTAAAGTATTTAAGAAAAATGACACTTCAGAACTTCTGAGCCAGCCTCCAGGCAAGAGCAGTCAGAAGTTGTAAGCGTCGTTTAACACATAATCTTTAGTCAGAACATGGCTTTTCAGCATCTACGCAAGTTCAGTCAGAGTTTTCTAGAGTAATGCAAAGAAGGCAATAAAGTGTAGTACGAAGCCTGAAAGCTCCTTCAGAACATGCTCGAACCAGAAGGTAAGAGGGTCAGAAGATTGGGTGCTACACTGAAGCAGAATCTCTAAGTTCAGAGTTTTCAGAGGCAAATCAAAGAAATTTACTGGAAAGCCTGAGGATCCTTCGGAGCTTGCTGAGGCAACAGGATACAAAGTAAGAAGATCAGAAGTTGTATGTTTGTCCTAAATAGAAATTATGACCCAGAGTTAAGCAATGATGCAAAATCTCACATTACAATATTTCTAATTTTTGACAAATCTAATCATCATTTAATGCTCATTAATGCTCACAACCACTTTTGAGTCTTTGTCCAAAGGATCTCTCCACATGTAGGGTAGAAAAACTTTTGTGCTGGATTAGGTAAGGGCCCATGCGCTACATTTCGCTTATAGGTTCACTTTTCCTTAATCCTTGCCTGCTACTCTAGCCTAAGATAAAAACTGTCAGCCATCATACCTTTTTGGAACTTGCTTCAAGAGCAAGTCAGCATCTAGTGTATAATGTTGACGCCACTTGACGTTTTAAAAAAAACCATAAAGCTTTTCCTATAAATAGAATGCCATTGGTCACTGAGAAAGGGCCCAGAGAAAATTGCCGAAAAAAAGAGAGAAAGTTTGAGCAAGAAAAAAAACCTTGAATCCCTGCCTAAAATTCCTAGAGTTTCGAAAATTGTAAGCACAACATACAAACCATTAACTTTGGATCCCTTGCTTTCAAACTCCATTTGTTATCAAAATATTTCTTGACTAAAAAACACCCATACAGTTTCTGACCCACATGTTGGAAATTTCCAGAACTTTTGTATTCATACTACTATATACCCTTCATCCATCCATTCAAAGAAGTTGTTCAGAACGTCATCAGAGTTAAGGCTAACTCCAGTTCACAGAACTTCTTCCAGCTGCAAGGTAAGCACTTGCTGACCCTCACCACATTGCTTAAGCATTACCAGATTTGCATGCTCAAAAACACAATGTAGATATCATGCTTCTGATGTTGTACATGTTCTGAGGTTTTCATGTATCTGTATGCTTAAGTAGAGAATGAATCAGTTCAGAACTTTCTTGAAGAAAATAAAACTCAGAGTTAGGATTAGCAAAGGCGTGCTTGCCTCTGATTTATGGTTATGATTCTCCTTATTTCTGAAATGTTATGACACCTGCTGAAACTGTCCTAGGCATGTCTTCTGTTTTGTGGAAAAATAACCAAATTGCAGATGTCCTGACTAGCATAGAGGGAGACCAAGTTCTGACATTGGCACCAGCGCCTCTGGATCCTGTTCTGTTATTAGTAATATCAGAACTTCTGAAAATTACTATCTTCCCAGCAGGGTCAGAACCTCTGACATCATACATTTTCACTAACAGGTTTCTGTTTTGCAGTGTGTCAGGGTCAGAACCTCTGACCTATACATTTTCACTAACAGGTTTCTGTTCTGCAGCACACCAGGGTCAGAATCTCTGATTTCCTTTCAGCAGCACGCTGATCCTCCTTTTTTCTTCCCCTTGTTATTTTATTTTTCTTTATTTTTCTCGCTGGCACTCTCCATTTCATTAATCAGCAAAACACCAAAAATATTTCGTTCACACTTTATTTTATTCCTTAAAACAAAAAGACAAAAATATTTTCTTAAAACAAAACAAGTTAATTTAATATTTTCTTGTATGTATTTCAATATGGTTGTAATAGTAATTTAGGGCTTTATTTTCATTTGCAATCCCCATTCATAAATTTGTACCCTCCACCCCCTAAATATTGTAATAGCATAGGACTTTACATTTCTGCAATTTATCGCTTTCAAATGTAAATGCTAATACAAGATAAAATCAACAAGTAGACCACCCAAAAATCAAAGACAAAAGCATGCAATCAAATGCACTTTGCACACAAACACCCTTAGGGTTTCTCCACTTGGTTGCCTTATACAAAAATAGCCATATTACGCATGCAAAGTATCTTGGTAAAATAAACAAAATCAAAAGATCATAGTCCCTCGATGACGCTATTCTAAGTTGCCTTATAAAATGATCTTAGTCCCTCAAAAATGCTAAGATACTTTGCAACATTGCTAATCATGGTTATACAATGACCCACGCACGTCCCATTTTCATCCAAAGATAGGGTTTTTTACCAAATCAATGGTAAGACAACAATGTCAAAGGAATAGGAAATACACAAGAAAGATATTTGAGTAGGTAGATCGCTTCTAGTTACTTGCTCTATTTTCAAACAAATATCCTTGCTATTTTTTAAAACAAACACACACATTTCCAAACAACTTACAAACATTGAAAACATTTTCAAAAAGACAAACATCTTTGTATACATTCTTATGAATGAGAATCATTACAAAGATTGCCTAAACGAATGGCCTCCTTTACAAAATACTTTCAAAAAACCACACCAAACACATTTTCAAACAAACGAAAGCAAGTTGATCTAGCAAGTAACTAAGAGCCCATGGAAAACCATGGATGAAAAGGGAGCTAACACCTTCCCTTTTCATAATCTACCCCCCGAACTCAAGAAACAATCTCAAAGGTCTTTCCTGTGCTTTTTCACCTTTCCTTTTGGATAAAAGAAAAGTCAGTGGCGACTCTTGCTAACCGCAACATTTGCGAACACAAACGCAAATCCTCAAGTCAGTTCTCCCACCGTATCACATCATGTATATGGGTTCTAATGAGGGTTTCAAAGATTATGCCAAAAAGTGGAGAGATCTTGCAGGAAGAGTCCAGCCTCCTCTGTTTGATAGAGAGCTGGTAGATATGTTCTTGGGTACTTTGTCAGGCCCATTTTTCAACCATCTGATCGAGAGCTCTTCAGCTGGATTCACCGAGCTGATATTGACGAGAGAACGGATAGAAGTTGGCATCAAAACTGGAAAAATTCAAGGGGTTGTATATTCGAGTGCTGTGAAGAAGCCTTTCAGTGGGAAGAAGGAAGTTAGTGTTGCCCATGGCCAAAGAAATCAGGGTAAAGCTGAACACCGTCCGATAGTAGGAGCTATAATGATCTCCAACCCAACATCAACTGAATGACAAAATAATCAGCGCAAACAGGATGCGCCTAGAAGACAATTCACCAGACTCAACATGCCCTTATCTCAGGTAATGCAGCATCTAATGAAGACTTGCTTGGCCACTCTGAGGGAGCCTCTTCAAAATCCAAACATTACATCTCCTCGTTATAATCCAAATGCTCGGTGTTTCTACCACTCCAACAGTCTAGGGCATGATACAAATGATTGTTGGGCTCTGAAGAATAAAATTCAGGATCTTATTGAGGCAAAGGAGATTGAATTTAACCCTCCTGAAACCCCCAATGTGATAACTGCACCCATGCCCAAACACGACCAAGGTATCAATGTTGTTGATGGTGACCTGTTTGTTTCTTCTGTTGATGAACTGGCTACTCCTCTTCCAGTGGTTAAGGAGAATCTCTTACAAGCCGGTTTATTTCCAGACTATGGTGAAGATTTATACCATTGTACGTCTCTGCCTAATGGTTGTTTATTACTTAAAATAGGCGTTCAACGTCTGATTAATGACCAGGAGATCCTCTTTGAGAAGATTCCCTCTTCAAGAAGTTTGTGTAAAGATGTGTCAATTATTACCATTTCTGACAATCCTCCTATGGTCTCCTCTAAAGGTCCTATCAGGATTACATCCATTCCTAAGGTTGATCCTTTAATTATTACCTCTCCTGGGCCAATACCATATTCCTCTAATAAGGCCGTTCCTTGGAATTATGGAGCTGGCGTCTACTACCATGGCGTCAAGCAAGACCTATTGGCTATCAAAAATCAAGCTATTAACAATGACAACATTGTTGGGACCAATAAAATTACCCTAAGAGGAAGGATTTTCTCTCCTGAAATCTCTCCAAATACTATTGCCACTCCTTTTGTTATTCTTGTTAATACTCTCGTTAATACTCCTATTGATATTCTTGTTGCTACTCCTGTTGTTACTCATGTTGCTACTCCTGTTGTCACTTCTATTGCTACTCCCATTGTTACTCCTGTTGTTATTCCTGCTACTGAGTCAGCTGAGACTCGGGGCAAAGAAGTATCAGTTGAGCCTGCCCGAAAGGAGGCATCTAAAGAAGCCATTCCTGAAGCCTCCAAGCAAGAAATGGAGAAAATTTTGAAAATTATATGGAAAAGCGACTACAACTTTGTGGAACAATTGGGGAAGACCCCCTCAAAAATTTCATTGTTGGATTTGTTGTTATGCTCCAAAGCCCATGATAAGGCTTTAGTGAAGTTCCTGAAGTCTGCTCATGTTCCACAAGATACTTCTGCCGACCAATTTGAGAACTGCGTTGCTAGTCTGTCTGCTGACAATGGACTCGGTTTCTCCGATGCTGATTTAACGCCCAAGGGAAGAAAGCATAATGATGCCCTGCATGTCTCTATTGAATGCAGGGGCACTACTCTAGCTCATGTGTTGGTGGACACTGGTTCATCTCTAAATGTTCTACCCAAGGGGGCTTTGGACAGATTAGACTGTGAAGGACTTACATTAAAGCCCAACAATATTGTGGTGAGGGCTTTTGATGGCTCCAAAAGAGTGGTACACGGGGAGGTGGACATTCCTATTAAAGTTGGTTCCGATATTTTCGATTCTACTTTCTATGTGATGGAAATTCTCCCGTCTTACTCTTGCTTATTGGGACGCCCTTGGATTCATGGGGCCGGCGCTATCACTTCCACTTTGCAACAAACGTTAAAGTATCCGATTAATGGAAAGATTGTCACGGTCCATGGTGAAGAAGAGTATATGGTAAGCCACTTGAACTCTTTCAGATATGTCGAGGTAGACGGCGAGTTCATTGAAACCCCCTGTCAGAATTTAGAAGAGGTTCCTCAGATGATTGTTGTTACCAAAGTTTCTACCACTGTTCCAAAGATTACCAGACCTCCACTAAAAATGGCTTCTCTAAAAGATGCTAAGGCTGTAGTTGAAGAAGGTGGGTGTACTATTTAGGGCCAACTACCTGACATCCCCTATAATTCTGACAAATTTGGTTTGGGTTTCACTTCAGGAGCTCAAAAAGTTGTTCATCGTGCTCGCGCCTGAGGACCACCACTACGCATCAGCAACCATGGAGTCAATGTTATAGAAGACAATGACAATGACTGTGACCTGGACAATGTTATCATCATTGATCGTTGTTGGGAATTCCCTAATGTCCCTCTACTTGGCATTAGGGGAGGCATCACCTACAACCCATGCTTAGCTATAAGACAGTTTCGTTATGCCCGAAGGGATGGCCCGCACGAGATGTTGATTCAAGGCTTGGTATTCGACTACGACAACAACAATCAAGGTCTTCGCCAGAGATTCATCCGAGCATGGAGGATGCTAAACAAGGTGGATAGAAAGACTTTGGGACACAAGAATTCCATCCCTCTTGAGCCTTACCTCAATTGGGTACGAACCCGCGCTCAAAGTCTTATGATGCCTTATCCTTCCATTCTCCCGGTAATCATTGAGCCTGTTAAGGAATGAGAAGTTCCATACACTATCCTACATCCTGCCATGCCCACATCTCTTGAAGACCTACAAAGGGATTAGATACAGCTCAAAGGAGAGCGAGATACTTTCGAAGCCCAATTCTACGCAAGCGAGAAGAAGATTTTGGAACTCACTAGGCTACTTCATGAGGAGAAGACTTTAAATGCCTACATCGCACCAAAGAGGATGCGCACTACTTTTTATCTTAGAGCGTCGTATTATTTTTCCCAAGGGGCATTGGTGTACTCAAACTCTATCTTATAACGTGTGCTTCTTTTTGTCTAAAATGAACTTGAATCTTTTAAAATCCTTGAAAACATTACATATACACATATCATTCATCATAACATAAACAGGTCTTTTGCAACGAGTTTCCTCATCTCTCTACTGTTTATTTCAGTAATATGGATCTCGAACAGACAATCAAAGATCTTCAAGTTCAAAACACGCAGTTTCAACAGTTACTCACAACCCTGGCCAAAGGAAAAGAAGAGTTGAAGACTCTGTTGGCCAAAGAAAAGAAGAAGAAAGAGAAAAAAACCAACCGGTGTTGTAATCATGGGGAGAAGGTTTCAGAGACAGACTAGAAGAACCTTGAATTTTGCAACAACCTCTGATGAAGGAAAAGGAAAGGAAACAGCGGTTCCGTCAGAATCTGAAGAAGAGGAAGAAGAGGAAGGCTACTCCGAAGAACAGTATCCCCCGGCAGATGATAAGTACAGACATCTTAAGGAACGCTTGAACGCTATTGAAATACAAAGGGTACCAGGTCTAGACTTTGAATAATTGGGACTAGTGTCGGGAATTGTGATCCCACCGAAGTTCAAAGTGTCGTTGTTTGCAAAGTATGATGGGGTGTCATGTCCTAAGATGCACCTCCAATCATATGTAAGAAAGATCCAGCCGCACTCCATCGGTAAAGATCTATGGGTGCATTTTTTCCAAGATAGCCTATCTGGAACACAACTCGATTGGTTTTACCAATTGGAAAGGGCAGACGTCCACAATTGGGAAGATCTTGCCGCAGCTTTCTATAAGCAATACCAGTATAACGCAAATTTGGCGCCTACCCATACTCAACTTCAGAGTATGGCTATGGTTTTAAATGAGGGTTTCAAGGATTACGCGCAGAAATGGAGAGATCTAGCTGGGAGAGTTCAACCCCCTATGTCTGAAAAGGAGTTGGTGGATATGTTCTTAGGCACTCTATCGGGCACTTTCTTCAACCATCTGATTGGAAGCTCATCTGTCGGATTTACTGAGTTAATACTAACCGGAGAGAGGGTGGAAGCTGGCATAAAAAGTCGAAAGATTCAGAAGGATTCAACAGCTGTGAGAAAGCCTTTCATTGGGAAGAAGGAGGTATCTGCTGTCTACCCACAAAGGAGCCAAAGGAGAGCTGAACATCGACCAATGGTAGGAGCTGTTATGATCCCAAATCCTACATCTGATCAACCAAGAGGTAATCAACCAAGGGTGGAAAGGCCAGTCTGGCAATTCACCAAAATCAACATGACTCTAGCCCAGGTTTTACCACATCTTCTGAAATCTAATTTGACAACTCTGAAGGAAGCTCCAAAGAACCCCAACATGGTGTCCCCTTATTATCACCCAAATGCCCGCTGCGCATATCATTCCGAAAGTCCGGGTCATGACACCAACAACTATTGGGCCCTGAAAAACAAGATTCAAGATCTTATAGAGGCAAAAGAGATTGAGTTTGATGCACCCGAGAAGCCAAACGTCATTTCCGCTCCTATGCTTAGACATGGCCACAACACCAATGCAATTGAAGAAGATTTGTTCGTTACCACCGTTGATAAACTCTTGACTCCACTCCCAATCATTAAGATAAACTTGTTGAAAGCCGGTATATTCCCGGGTTGTAATGAAGACTTCCATCTCTGCTTATCCTCATCAACTGCTTGCCCTTTATTGAAGACAGGCATTTAACGCTTGATAGACAACAAAGAGATTATGTTTAAAAGTACTCCTATTTCACCTATTCCTGTTGAAGACGTTTCAATCATAACCATCTCCGCCAATTCTTCCAGGGTCCCCAAAAGACCCGTTAGGATTACATCGGTTCCAAAAGCCACTCCTCTTATATTCACAATGCCCGGGCCGGTCCCGTATGAATTAGACAAAACAGTGTCATGGAATTACGGTGGAGACATCTACTACCATGGTATCAAACAAGATGGGCTGGCCGCCGAAGAATCAAACTCCGAAGAAAAAGACTCTGACATCAGCAATATTGCCGGAACCAGTAAGATTACCTGAAGCGGTAGAATCTTCTCTCCAGAGATTGCCCCCCCAAAGGCAGTTTTTGGACCTGTATTGCTCCAAAGGTTACTTCCGTACCAATAATCATATCTGGAAGTGCTCCTATCAACAAATACGACACAACCCCTGCTGTTATCCCTACCAATATCCCTACTGCTGAAATTCGAGGAAAAAGTATTCAAGAAAAGCTTGTCCGGACGAAGGCTCAACCACTGGCTATCCCCGAAACCTCCAAAAAGGAAATGGAGGAGATCTTGAGAATAATAAAGAAGAGCGACTAAAACGTGGTTGAACAGTTGGGGAAGACTACATCCAAAATCTCCATGCTGGCATTTTTACTATGCTCAGAGGCACATGCGAAATCTCTGGTGAAGTTTCTGAAGACAGCCCATGTGCCTCAAGAGACATCGGCTGATCAAGTTCAAGATTGTGTGGCCAGTTTGATGGCAGGCAACGACCTAGGCTTCTCAGATGCTGATCTGACACCAAAGGGAAGAAAGCACAACGAGGCATTGCATGTCTCTGTGGAATGTAGAGGAATAACTCTGGCCCATGTCTTGGTGGACACCGGCTCATCTTTGAATGTTTTATCGAAGAAAGCTCTCGACAGACTGGATTACGAAGGACTGATGTTGAAACCCAGTAACATAGTTGTAAGAGCATTTGGTGGCTCAAAGAGGATAGTCCACGGGGAATTGGACATCCCCATAAAGGTTGGGACTCATACTTTCAACTCAACCTTCTAGGTAATGGACATCCGCCCCTCTTACTCATGTCTGCTAGGACGACCGTGGATCCATAATACCGGTGTTGTCACCTCTACATTGCACCAGATGCTAAAATATCCGGTCCATGGAAAGATTATCACTGTCCACGGAGAGGAAGAGTATATGATTAGCCACCTCAATTCCTTCCGGTATGTGGAATTGGACGGCGAGTTCATTGAAACTGCTTTTCAACATTTCAAAGAAGTCTCTCAAGAGGTAGCAGTGACCAAGACTGTGTCCCAGATTCCCAAGATTACAAAACCTCTGCTCCAGATGTCATCTCTAAAGGACGCCAAAGCAGTAATAGAGGAGGGTGGATGCACCATCTGGGGAAAACTTCCGGATATTCCTTACAAATCTGATAAGTTTGGCTTAGGGTTTACTTCAAGTGCTCAGAAGGTTGTGCGTCGTGCCCGTGCTAGAGGGCCACCCTTGAAGATTAGAAACCGAGAGGTCAATGCAGTGAAAGATGGTGAAGAAGATTACAACTTGGAGGATTGGATCTTTCCTACTGCCAACAGAGGACTCTGCAATTGGGAAGCCAAAGACTTTGTCCCAATAACTTTCATCCCTCAGTAATTTATCTTTTACATTTTTGTTGGACTTGTAATATCCACAAACAATTCACACATTTAAAACCTTGCGTCTTTCCCGAGGCACAATGGTCCATTTGTAAGGGTTTTTATTTCATCTTCATATGACATTCAATGAATCATGGACATTTTCACATACAAACTTTTTGTGCTCATTGTTTTTCTTTTACATTTTATTGTTTAAAGATGGTTATACCCTTACACACATCCACACTCACAAATGCAGGTACCCCTTCATTCCGGATCCCATGGGTAACGATACTGCTATGGCCTTTAGTGACTCTGAAGATCTAATCTACCAAGCCGAAGACGAAGGTAAGGAAGATTGTGAAGTACCAAGGGAACTAGCCAGGCTACGACAACAAGAGGAAAGAGCTATTCAGCCTCATGAGGAACATGTGGATACGGTCAATCTGGTTACCAAAGAGGACATAAAAGAGGTCAAGATGGGGGCCAATCTGGAGCCTAGTGTCAAGGAGCGTCTGATTCAGATGTTGCGTGATTATGTCGAGATCTTCGCCTGGTCATATGAAGACATGCCGGGACTTGATACATACATCGTGGTACATCGTCTGCCAACAAGAGAAGAATGTCCACCAGTAAAACAAAAAGTCTGTCGCATGAGACCTGACATGTCAGAGAAGATCAAAGCGGAAGTCACGAAACAATTTAAATGTTGGATTCTTGGTTGTCACTTCCTATCCCCAATGGGTTGCTAACATTGTTCATGTGCCTAAAAAGGACGGCAAAGGACGGCAAAGTACGAATGTGTGTGGACTATAGAGACTTGAATAGGGCCATCCCTAAAGATTATTTTCCAGTTCCCCACATAGATATCTTGGTTGACAATACAGCCCAACACAAGGTGTTTTCCTTCATGGACGGATTCTCAGGCTACAATCAAATCAAAATGGCACCTGAGGACATGGAGAAAACTACATTTGTCACACAGTGGGGGACATTCTGCTACAAAGTGATGCCATTCTGACTAAAGAATGCTGGGGCAACCTATCAGTGCGCCATGGTAGCTTTGTTTCATGACATGATACATCATGAGATAGAGGTCTACGTAGAAGACATGATAGCTCGATCACAAACAAAAGAAGAGCACTTGGATCACTTGCAAAAGTTGTTTGAAAGATTGAAGAAGTATAAGCTAAGATTGAATCCAAACAAGTGCACATTTGGAGTACGGTCCGGTAAACTTTTAGGTTTTATCGTCAGTAACAAAGGCATTGAGGTCGATCCTGCCAAGGTTAAAGCGATACAAGAAATTCCTTCTCCTTGTACTCTGAAGGAAGTCAGAGAATTCTTGGGACACCTGAACTATATTGCCATATTCATTTCTCACCTAACAACTACTTGTGAGCCAATCTTCAAACTGCTGAAGAAAGATCAAGTAGTCAAGTGGAATGATGAATGTTAGTCTGCTTTCGAAAAAATCAAAGAGTACTTACAAGAGCCTTCTGTTTTGATGCCACCAGTCGAGGGAAGACCATTGATCATGTATCTAACTGTTTTAGAAAACTCAATGGGGTGTGTATTGGGGCAGCATGACGAGTCTAGCCGAAAAGAGCACGCTATTTACTAACTGAGCAAAAAGTTTACCGATTGTCAAACTAGATATTCACTGCTCGAGAAAACTTGATGCGCTCTGGCATGGCCTGCTCACTGGCTAAGACAGTATATGCTGACCCATACTACTTTGTTGATATCTAAGATGGATCCGATAAAATACATCTTCGAAAAGCCTGCTCTGTCTGGAAGAATAGCTAGATGGCAGATGATCCTAACAAAATATGACATATAGTACACTACCCAGAAGGCTATAAAGGGCAGTGTGCTAGATGATCATCTTGCTCATCAAGCTGTAGAAGATTATCAGTCCATGAAGTTTGAATTCCCGGATGAAGACATCATGAAATTAGACAACTGTGAAGAAATCAGACCATATGACGGACCTGAACAAGGATCTTGATGAACCTTATTCTTTGATGGGGCATCCAATGCACTTGGTAATGGTATCAGCGGTGTACTCATATCTATGAAAGGGTGTCATACTCCCTTTACTGCCATACTTTGCTTCAATTGTACAAACAATATGGCAGAGTACGAAGCATGCATCTTGGGTCTCAAGGCTGCCATAAATCTGGGAATCAAATCTTTGGATGTGTTTGGAGATTCAGCTTTGGTCATCAGTCAGATCAAAGGGGAATGGGACACTAAGCACCCAAACCTTATCCCTTACAAAGAACATTTTTTGACATTGTTACCACATTTTGAGAAGATTACCTTCGAGAATTTCCCGCGAGAAGAAAATCAGCTAGCTGACGCTCTAGCTACAATGTCATCTATGTTTAAAATTAATTGGTATAACAAAGCTCCCCAGATCACCATCTAACGAATGGGTGAACCAGCACACTATCACGAGATCAATACTGAAGAAGTAATGGACCATCCTTGGTTTCATGAAGTCAAGAGGTATCTCAAGGATCAAGAATACCCAGAAGGAGCTTCAATCAATAATAAGAAGTTCTTAAGGAGGTTATCTGCTAAGTTCTTCCTTAGTAACGACATCCTATACAAACGCAATCATGACTCCATTCTGCTTCAGTGTGTGGATAAGGTTGAAGCGGAAAAGATTATGGTTGAATTACATGAAGGTACTTTTGGCACTCACTCCAGTGGGCATACGATGGCAAAGAAAATCCTACGGGAAGGCTATTATTGGTCTACCATGGAAGCATATTACTATCAACACTCTCGGACTTGTCATAAGTGTCAAATTTATGCTGACAAAGTGCACGTACCTCCGGTCCCTCTGAATGTCTTGACGGCTCCTTGGCCTTTCGCTATGTGGGGAATTGATATGATTGGAGAAATCAAGACAACAGCCTCCAATGGACACCGCTTCATCCTAGTGGCCATTGACTATTTTACCAAGTGGGTTGAAGCAACTTCATTCGCTTCCGTTACTAAGAGTGTTGTTGCCCGCTTCATCAAGTAAAATCTCATTTACCGATACGGTATCCCGGAAAGGATCATCACTGACAATGGTACAAATCTTAACAACACTATGATCACCGCTTTGTGCGAGCAATTCAAGATTCAGCATCACAATTCTTCCCCCTACCGGCCAAAGATGAATGATGTTGTCGAGGCTGCAAATAAGAACATTAAAAAGATCATACAAAAAATGATAGTCACATACAAAGACTGGCATGAGATGCTACCATTCGCTCTCCATGGGTACCGTACCACGGTTCGCACCTCAACCGGGGCAACACCATACTCTTTGGTATATGGCATGGAAGTTGTTTTACCTATTGAGGTTCAGATCCCCTCTCTGAGAATTATGAAGGATGCAGGTTTGAATGAAGACGATTGGATCCAAACTCGACTTGATCAACTGAACTTAATTGATGAAAAGAGACTTACTGCTGTCTGCCATGGTCAAGTGTATCAAAAACGGATGATCAAGGCTTTCAACAAGAAAGTTAGACGCCAAATATATCAAGTTGGGGATCTAGTGATCAAACGTATCATCTTGCCACAAAGTGATCCCAGGGGAAAATGGACTCCTACCTATGAAGGACCGTTTGTAATCAAGAACATATTCTCCGGGGGGGGCAATGATCTTAACCACCATGGACAGCAACGACCTGCCACACCCTACGAACGCAGATATAGTCAAAAGATACTACGCATAAAAGACCCGCTAGGTTGACACACCTAGGAAAAACAAGGGAATCCCGACGAACCAAAAGGTTCGAGCAAAAATTAGGGATAAAAAAAAATTGTACACCCGGCAAGTTGAAAACCCGAAAGGGCGACTTGGGCAAAAAGGGTTTTCGGTGGACTGAAAACCCGAAAGGGAGGTCCAGGCAAAAGTTAGGGAATAAAAGCATATGACTATGTCCCGTGGGATCACTTGCGGACAACCTTCGGCTTCCACTGACAAACTCGGAGTTCCTGATCAATTCAATCATCTTCGGACAAGGCAAATAGACAAGATAATCAGAGATGCGAAGGCTATAGCAGAATGGGAACCCCATGGGATTATTACACATAGCTATCTTTCTTTGCATAAATGTTTCTTGTTTTTATGGCACCATTCTCTTACTAGAATGTTTGTCTCCTTTGTACAAAATGTTTATATAAAGTCAATACAGAGATACCTCTTTGAAAGTACAAAAACTATTTGTCTTTTCTTTACAATTGTGTTTTGTTCGCAAAAACGTCCAATGATTCATTGATGAACATATGCATTTGAACATAATCACTGTTTACAAATAAACAAGATGAGAAAGACAATTATTGATAGGTTGAAAGGATAGGAAAACATTCCTATACCACTCCATATTCCCCATAGAGTTTTCAATAATCCCCAGCGGAACAAAACTCTCAACTACCCAGCAGAATGAAGCTTCTAGTTTATCAATCCCCGGTAGAAATCGCCCAATTTCTCCAAATTCCCCAGCAGGTTGTTGTGAAGCCTGGAATCCGACCAGATAACAGCTAACTTTTGATTCTCTCCAATCAAGGGTAACTCCCCAGTAAAGCAACGGACAACCGAGACTCCTGAATGCTTTTTCCCAAGCAGGAACAAAACATTCTCCCACAGGGTTTTCACTAATCCCCAAGTGGAACGAAGTTTCAAATGATTAATCCCCAGTAGAAGTCGTCAATATTCTCAGGTTTCCCCAAGCAGATCTTATAGGTAATACATGGTGTTTCCCTCACAACATAAATCATTTCTCTCAACAAGAGTTCGTCGATACTTCAACTTCAAGACATGAAGACTTACATATCCTCAACAGCAGTCAGGGATTTATTTTCTCCAATCCGACAATAATATAGCAAATCAGCTCACATGCGCATACATTGCATCCATATCTCATAAACATCAATAAAACCAATACATTGCATCATACATTTCATGCAACATAACTTGGTGTTTCAGCTAACATTTTACCCTTTTTGGGATAAGATTAACAGCTACCATTAACAATATGCAATTTCCTGATACAGTGTGGATATGCTCCAGACATGGAAGCCATTCTGGTACTCATTCAGATTCAAAGACAACTTTTGATACAGTTTAGATACGCTCCAAACACGGAAGCCATTCTGATACTCATTTGAAGACACTATCTGATACAGTTCAGATACGCTCCAAACACGGAAGCCATTCTGATACTCATTCAGATTTCAATACTTTTGATACAGTTTGGATACGCTCCAAACACGGAAGCCATTCTGATACTCATTCAGATTTCAACACTTTTGATACAGTTCAGATACGCTCCAGACACGGAAGCCATTCTAATACTCATTCAAAGACACTATCTGATACAGTTCAGATACACTCCAGACACGGAAGCCATTCTGATACTCATTCAAAGACACCTTTTGATACATTTCAGATACACTCCAGACACGAAATCTATTCTGATACTCATTTAGATTCTACTTTTAATACAGTTCAGATACGCTCCAGACACGGAAGCCGTTCTGATACTCATTTAAAAACACCTCCTGATACAGTTCGGATACGCTCCAAACACAGAAGCTATTTTGATACTCATTCAGATTTCAACACTTTTGATACAGTTCGGATACGCTCCAGACACAGAAGCCATTCTGATACTCATTCAGATTCTACTTTTGATACAGTTTAGATATGCTCCAGACACGTAAGCCATTCTGATACTCATTCAAAGATGTTCTTGATATAGTGCGGATACACTCCAGACACGAAAGCCATTCTGGTACTCATTCAGATTCAAAGACAACTTTTGATACAGTTCAGATACGCTCCAGACACATAAGCCATTATGATACTCATTCAAGGACACTACCTGATACTCATTCATATTCGAAGACACTATCTGATATAGTTCAGATACACTCCAGACATGGGAGCCATTCTGATACTCATGCAGATTCAACCTTTTGATACAATACAGATACGCTCTAAATACGGACGTCATTCTGATGTTCAACTCACAGATTACATCTCAACAAGCATTCTCGGATGGCATCTACAAGCCCATCCCCAACAAGATTTTATTACCTCTCCAAATGGCATCTTTAAGCCCATTCCTCTTATCATCGTCGAGTGCAAATTTCTGAGCACTCTAGTGTCCAATCATCTTCCACCTTCAAGTCACTAATGGCAAATCTCTCTAATCTAACTCCTCAGGTTAAAGAAGATTGAACAGGGGCAGCTGTTGTACCCCAAATTTTGCCCTCTCATTTCTTAGAAAATCACCCTGGATTCTCAAAGTTTTCTCTTATACAAATCCAAGCCTTAAATTATCATTTCTTTCCAAGCAAGCCATTTACAAGGGAAAAATGGTCATTTACACACTGAGAAGTCAAACTTTGGCTTTTGTATCAAAATCAAATCTCAAAAATAATTTTCATCAAGACATGTTAGAATATGAAGTTTGTTTCATCAAGAAGTTCAAAAGTCAATTTTACCTTGGAAAAGTTAAATTCTAAATACTTAGAATTTTTCTAAAGTATTTAAGAAAAATGACACTTCAGAACTTCTGAGCCAGCCTCCAGGCAGGAGCAGTCATAAGTTGTAAGCGTGGTTCAGCACATAATCTTTAGTCAGAACATGGCTTTTCAGCATCTACGCAAGTTCAGTCAGAGTTTTATAGAGTAATGCAAAGAAGGCAATAAAGTGTAGTACGAAGCCTGAAAGCTCCTTCAGAACATGCTGGAACCAGAAGGTAAGAGGGTCTGAAGATTGGGTGCTACACTGAAGCAGAATCTATAAGTTAAGAGTTTTCAGAGGCAAATCAAAGAAATTTATTGGAAATCCTGAGGATCCTTTAGAGCTTGCTGAGGCAATAGGATACAAAGTAAGAAGATCAGAAGTTGGATGTTTGTCCTAAATAGAATTTCTGACCCAGAGTTAAGCAATGATGCAAAATCTCACATTACAATATTTCTGATTTTTGACAAATCTCATCATCATTTAATGCTCATTAATGCTCACAACCACTTTTGAGTCTTTGTCCAAAGGATCTCTCCACATGTAGGGTAGAAATACTTTTGTGCAGGATTAGGTAAGGGCCCATGCGCTACATTTTGCTTATAGGTTCACTTTTCCTTAATCCTTGCCTGCTACTCCAGCCTAAGCTAAAAACTGTCAGCCATCATACCTTTTTGGAACTTGCTTCAAGAGCAAGTCAGCATCTAGTGTATAATGTTGGCGCCACTTGACATTTTTAAAAAAAAAACCCACAAAGCTTTGCCTATAAATAGAATGCCATTGGTCACTGAGAAAGGGCCCAGAGAAAATTGCTGAAAAAAAGAGAGAAAGTTTGAGCAAGAAAAAAAAACCCTGAATCCCTGCCCAAAATTCCTAGAGTTTCAAAAACTGTAAACACAACATACAAATCATTAACTTTGGATCCCTTGCTTTCAAACTCCATTTGTTCTCAAAATATTTCTTAACTAAAAAACACCCATACAGTTTCTGACCCACACGTTGGAAATTGCCATAACTTCTGTATTCATACTACTATATACCCTCCATCCATCCATTCAAAGAAGTTGTTCAGAACGTCATCAGAGTTAAGGATAACTCCAGTTCACTTAACTTCTTCCAGCTGTAAGGTAAGCACTTGCTGACCCTCACCACATTGCTTAAGCATTACCAGATTTGCATTCTAAAAAACACAATGTAGATATCATGCTTCTGATGTTGTACATGTTCTGAGGTTTTCACGCATCTGTATGCTTAAGTAGAGAATGAATTAGTTCAGAACTTTCTTGAAGAAACTAAAACGCAGAGTTAGGATTAGCAAAGGCGTGGTTGCCTCTGATTTATGGTTCTGATTCTCCTTATTTCTGAAACGCTATGACACCTGCTGAAACTGTCCTAGGCATGTCTTCTGTTTTGTGGAAAAATAACCAAATTGCAGATTTTCTAACTAGCATAGAGGGAGATCAAGTTCTGACATTGGCACCAGCACCTCTGGAGCCTGTTCTGTTATTAGTAATATCCGAACTTTTGAAAATTACTATGTTCCTAGCTGGGTCAGAACCTCTGACATCATACATTTTCACTAACAGGTTTCTGTTTTGCCGCGTGCCAGGGTCAGAACCTCTGACCTATACATTTTCACTAACAGGTTTCAGTTCTACAGCACGCCAGGGTCAGAACCTCTGACTTCCTTTTAGCAGCACGCTGATCCTCCTTTTTTCTTCCCTTGTTATTTTCTTTTTCTTTATTTTTCTCGCTGGCACTCTCCATTTCATTAATCAGCAAAACACCAAAAATATTTCGTTCACACTTTATTTTATTCCTTAAAACAAAAAGACAAAAATATTTTCTTAAAACAAAACAAGTTCATTTAATATTTTCTTGTATGTATTTCAATATGGTTCTAATAGTAATTTAGGGCTTTATTTCATTTGCAATCCCCATTCATAAATTTGTACCCCCCCCCCCCACCCCTTAAATATTGTAATAGCATAGGACTTAACATTTCTGCAATTTATCGCTTTCAAATGTAAATGCTAATACAAGATAAAATCAACAAGTAGACCACCCAAAAATCAAAGACAAAAGCATGCAATCAAACGCACTTTGCACACAAACACCCTTAGGATTTCTCCACTTGGTTGCCTTATACAAAAATAGCCATATTACGCATGCAAAGTATCTTGGTAAAACAAAAAAATCAAAAGATCACAGTCCCTCGATGACGATATTCTAAGTTGCCTTATAAAATGATCTTAGCCCCTCAAAAATGCTAAGATACTTTACAACATTGCTAATCATGGTTATATGATGATCCACGCCCGTCCCGTTTACATCCAAAGATAGGGTTGTTTACCAAATCAATGGTAAGACAACAATGTCAAAGGAATAGGAAATATACAAGAAAGACATTTGAGTTGGTAGATTGCTTCTAGTTACTTGCTCTATTTTCAAACAAATATCCTTGCTATTTTTCAAAACAAACACACACATTTCCAAACAACTTACAAACATTGAAAACATTTTCAAAAAGACAAACATCTTTGTATACATTCTTACGAACGAGAATCATTACAAAGATTTCCTAAACGAATGGCCTCCTTTACAAAATACTTTCAAAAAACCACACCAAACACATTTTCAAACAAACGAAAGAAAGTTGATCTAGCAAGTAACTAAGAGCCCATGGAAAACCATGGATGAAAAGGATGCTAACACCTTCCCTTTTCATAATCTACCCCCCGAACTCAAGAAACAATCTCAAAGGTCTTTCTTGTGCTTTTTCACCTTTCCTTTTGGATAAAAGAAAAGTCGGTTACGACTCTTGCTAACCACAACATTTACGAACACAAACGCAAATCCTCAAGTCAGTTCTCTCACCGTATCACAACATGTATATGGGTTCTAATGAGGGTTTCAAAGATTATGCTCAAAAGTGGAGATATCTTGCAGGAAGAGTCCAACCTCCTCTGTCTGATAGAGAGCTGGTAGATATGTTCTTGGGTACTTTGCCAGGCCCATTTTTCAACCATCTGATCAAGAGCTCTTCAGCTGGATTCACCGAGCTGATATTGACGGGAGAACGGGTAGAAGCTGGCATCAAAATTGGAAAAATTCAAGGGGTTGCATCTTCGAGTGCTGTGAAGAAGCCTTTCAGTGGGAAGAAGGAAGTTAGTGTTGCCCATGGCCAAAGAAATCAGGGTAAAGCTGAACATCATCCGAGGGTAGGAGCTGTAATGATCTCCAACCCTACATCAACTAAACGAAAAAATAATCAGCGCAAGTAGGATGCGCCTAGAAGACAATTCACCAGACTCAACATGCCCTTATCCCAGGTAATGCAGCATCTAATGAAGGCTAGCTTGGTCACTCTGAGGGAGCCTCCTCAAAATCTAAACATTACATCTCCTTGTTATAATCCAAATGCTCGGTGTTTCTACCACTCCAACAGTCTAGGGCATGATACAAATGATTGTTGGGCTCTGAAGAATAAAATTCAGGATCTTATTGAGGCAAAGGAGATTGAATTTAACCCTCCTGAAACCCCCAATGTGATAACTGCACCCATGCCCAAACACGACCAAGGTAACAATGTTGTTGATGGTGACCTGTTTGTTTCTTCTGTTGATGAACTGGCTACTCCTCTTCCAGTGGTTAAGGAGAATCTCTTACAAGCCAGTTTATTTCCAGACTGTGGTGAAGATTTCTACCATTGTACGTCTCTGCCTAATGGTTGTTTATTACTTAAAATAGGCGTTCAGCGTCTGATTAATGACCAGGAGATCCTCTTTGAGAATTTTCCCTCATCAAGAAGTTTGTGTAAAGATGTATCAATTATTACCATTTTCGACAACCCTCCTAGGGTCTCCTCTAAAGGTCCTATCAGGATTACATCCATTCCTAAGGTTGCTTATTTAATTATTACCTCTCCTGGGCCAATACCATATTCCTCTAACAAGGTCGTTCCTTGGAATTATGGAGCTGACGTCTACTACCATGGCGTCAAGCAAGACCTATTGGCTATCAAAAGTCAAGCTATTGAAGATACTGATCCTAACAATGACAAAATTGTTGGGACCAGTAAAATTACCCTAAGAGAAAGGATTTTTCTCTTCTGAAATCTCTCCAAATACTGTTGCCACTCCTTTTGTTATTCTTGTTAATACTCTCGTTAATACTCCTATTGATATTCTTGTTGCTACTCCTGTTGTTACTCATGTTGCTGCTCCTGTTGTTACTCCTGTTGCTACTCCCATTGTTACTCCTGTTGTTATTCCTGCTACTGAGTCAACTGAGACTCGGGGCAAAGAAGTATCGGTTGAGCCTGCCCGGAAGGAGGCATCTAAAGAAGCCATTCCTGAAGCCTCCAAGCAAGAAATGGAGGAAAATTTGAAAATTATATGGAAAAGGGACTACAATGTTGTGGAACAATTGGGGAAGACCCCCTCAAAAATTTCATTGTTGGCTTTGTTGTTATGCTCCGAAGCCCATGATAAGGCTTTGGTGAAGTTCCTTAAGTCTGCTCATGTGCCGCAAGAGACTTCTGCCAACCAATTTGAGAACTGCATTGCTAGTCTGACTGCTGACAATGGACTCGGTTTCTCCGATTCTGATTTGACGCCCAAGGGAAGAAAGCATAATGATGCCATGCATGTCTATATTGAATGCAGGGGCACTACTCTAGCTCATGTGTTGGTGGACACTGGTTCATATCTAAATGTTCTACCTAAGGGGGCTTTGGACAGATTGGACTGTGAAGGACTTACATGAAGCCCATCAATATTGTGGTGAGGGCTTTTGATGGCTCCAAAAGAGTGGTACATGGGGAGGTGGACATTCCTATTAAAGTTGGTTCCTATATTTTCAATTCTACTTTCTATGTGATGGAAATTCGCCCGTCTTACTCTTTCTTATTGGGACGCCCTTGGATTCATGGGGTCGGCGCTGTCACTTCCACCTTGATCAAATGTTAAAGTATCCAGTTAATGGAAAGATTTTTACAGTCCATGGTGAATAAGAGTATATGGTAAGCCACTTGAACTCTTTCAGATATGTCGAGGTAGACGGCGAGTTCATTGAAACCCCCTGTCAGAATTTTGAAGAGGTTCCTCAGACGATTCTTGTTACCAAAATTGCTACCATTGTTCCAAATATTACCAGACCTCCACTAAAAATGGATTCTCTAAAAGATGATAAGGTTGTAATTGAAGAAGGTGGGTGTACTATTTAGGGCCAACTACCTGACATCCCCTACAAGTCTGACAAATTTGGTTTGGGTTTCACTTCAGGAGCTCAAAGAGTTGTTCGTCGTGCTCGCGCCGAAGGACCACCACTATGCATCAGCAACCATGGAGTCAATGTTATGGAAGACAATGACAATGACTGCGACCTGGACAATTGGATCTTCCCTACTATCAACGGTGGACTCATAAATTAGACGGCTAGAGACTTTATGCCTATTTCTTTTATCCAGGAGTAATTGTTTTCTGTTTTTTAAGGACGTGTAATTTTTGAACCATTTAAACTCTAAATCCTTGTGTTTTACCCGAAGCACAATGATCTATTTGTGAGGGTTATAACTTCTTACTCATATGTCATTAATAAATCATTGGAATTTTTGCATACAAATTTTACGCTCTATGTCTTTCTTTATTCTTGTCAAAATAGCTATGCTCTCTTACACACACCCACATATCAAATTGCAGATCCACGCCCACCATGGATCCCATTGATAACAGTTCTGCTATTGCTAGTTATGACTTTGAAAATCCGATCTACCAAGCCAAGGACGAAGGTGAAGAAGATTGTGAAATACCAAGAGAACTTGCTAGACTGTTACAACAAGAGGAAAGAACAATACAGCCTCATGAAGAGTCGGTCAAGACAATAAACTTGGGTACTGAGGAGAATAAAAGCGAAGTCAAGATAGGTGCCAAATTGAAAAATGGTGTTAAAGAATGATTAATTCATATGTTGCATGATTACATTGAGATCTTTTCCTGCTCATACGAAGACATGTCCAGGTTGGACACTGATATTGTGGTTCATCGTCTTCCATCGAAAGAAGACTGTCCTCCAGTGAAGAAAAAGGTCCGTCGTATGCATCCTGAGATGTCAGAAAATATAAAGGCCTAAGTCATGAAACAGTTCAATGTCGGATTCTTAACTTTTATTTCTTATCCACAATTGGTTAAGAACGTGGTACCGGTACCTAAGAAGGACGGTAAGGTACGTATGTGTGTGAATTACAAAGATTTGAATAGGGCAAGCCCCAAGTGAAATTCTGGCTGCAGATACTCAATGTCACGTTCAATGTTATGACACCGTATCTGACTTACTATATGACAGTAAATACAAAAGCAATAAAGAACACAGTCAATTGTTTACCCAGTTCGGTGTGCAACAACACCTACTCTGGGGGCTACCAAGCCAGGGAGGAAATCCATTATAAGAGATGTTAATTCAGGAATAAACCAACCAGTTTATCTCCTTCACTTAAGACCTACCCAATGCAATTCCAATCTAAGTACAACTTAAACCTGAGTTCCTACTCACTCCCCCTCAATCACAGTAGTGATACATAAACCAATTTGACTTAAAAATTGATGAAGACACTCTTCAAAAACAAACACTTGATTAAGCTTCACAGCTTTTTAATCAAGCAACACAATCACTCGTGCTTCACAGCTTTGAGTGATGCACACAACTAACTTGACTCTGCTTCACAACTTTAGTCAAGGAACATTCAAACACTCTTGCTTCAAAGCTTTGAGTGCTACACAGCCCTTACAATTAGAAACCTATTCCAAGGCACTTATCACAATGATAATTGCTTGGAGTACAATAATCAAATCTATACAGATTACAAATGATCTTCTGATCAATAAAAGGGATGTCTTGAAAAACAGCAGCTCTGTTGAATATATAGCAGCTGCAACTTCAGTTAGGGTTTCCACAAAAACCTAGGGTTAATTCCGTTTGACCTAAAGACCAGGTCACAAGGCTTTATTAACCAGGTTAGGGTTGAGCTAGGTTACCCCTCAAAAAACGTAGGATTCTGTTCAGGAAAGACTGAGTTATTTTCCTGAAAAAACTCAGACTTATCCAACCTGCAAACCTGTTAGTTCAGAACAGGATGTCATAACATCTGTTATGACATCTGAGAAAACCTGTCTACTGATTTAGCAAAATGTGATCATTTTGCAAAATGCTCAGATACACACTTATAAACATCAGTACTTGAATTACAATATTTTTCTGCAAAGGTACCTAATGAGTTAGTACAAACTGAACTAGAATGTTATGACATCAGTCATGACATTCACACATACACTTGGGATTTACCAAAAATGCAAGCCAATACCTAAACACCTACAAACTCCCCCTTTGGCAGATTTTTGGCTAAAGACCCTAAGCAATCAGAGATAGATAGCAGCAGAAATAAGTGACAGCAGAAAAATAGAATGTCAAGTTCTAATTAAGTAAGTACCAAAATATTCTCCCCCTCTTTAGCCACAAATGGGCCAAAGATACATGTTCATAAAATTATACAGTTATCCAAAACAAAATAATAAGAGCAGCAGCAGAAAACAACTGAATACACTTCCAAACTCCACCAGATATCAGCACCAACCAGCAACACCAGCAAACAGCAACCAACCTTCAAGCACTGTCATCAGATCCAGAGGATTCTGGCTTCTTTCTTTTCTTGTGAGCAATGTCAGCATTCTTCTCTTTGTTTGATGTCTCAACATTCTTAGAGACATCTGGATTTGTTTCAGTATTTGAGCTTTCTTGGTTCAGAGGAACAGAAATGCCAGGAACTGAGTGGTTCTCGTTCAGAATTCTTGAAACAATTTTTGCTATTGCTTGATTAACATAGGCTGTCCCTTCCCTATTTGCAATTTCAGGGGGAACTGAAGAAGAAGGATGAGATGGATTACCAGAGGCAGAAGCTTGGGGCTTTCCTGCATGTCTTGTTCTCAACTATTTGACCTTGGTGGGGTTAGTTCCCACTTTTCTACGAGAAGAGATCTCCAGAACGTCAGAGTCCAGACAAGAAGAGATTGTCTTAGAATCTTGATCAGAGGAAGAGGTTGAAATAGTCGTATTGGATGATGATGGTGTTTGAGACATTTTGACAGTCTTAGAGGACCAACAGCAACTGAGGAGAAATTTCTGATTGAGAGACTGGGTTTTGATGAGGAGACGAGAGGGGAAGGAAGCAAGGGAGTGTCTATTCAACTTCTTAAAAGAATTGTAGGAAATGAGAAAATACAATTTTAAACCAATCAGAACAGGCATAACTCCTTTGATCCTTGTTTTAAGCAAAATTAATTGCTACAATTCCTCATGTTGGCAAATACCCAGCTTACCCCTTAAGTTTTCAAATTGATTTGCATCCAGAGCCTTGGTAAAAATGTCAGCCAGCTGTAGCTCAGTGGCAACATGTTCCAATTTGATTGTCTTCTCTTCTACAAGGTCTCTGATAAAGTGATGTCGTATGTCAATATGTTTGGTCCTGCTATGCTGAATGGGATTCTTGGATATGTTGATTGTACTCAGATTGTCACAGTACAATGTCATAACATCTTGTGTGACATTATACTCAGTGAGCATCTGTTTCATCCATATCATTTGAGAGCAGCTACTACCAGCTGCAATGTATTCAGCTTCAGTAGTGGAAAGAGACACACAATTCTGTTTCTTGCTGAACCAGGAAACCAGATTACTTCCCAAGAAGAAACATCCTCCAGAGGTGCTTTTTCTATCATCAACACTACCAGCCCAATCAGCATCACAGTAGCCAGTCAGAGCTGGTTCACAGCCATGAGTATACATCAATCCATAGTTGTAAGTACCACTTACATACTTCAAAATTCTCTTCACTTGATTGATATGACTGACTTTGGGATCAGCTTGGTATCTAGCACAAACTCCAACTGCAAAGGCAATATCAGGTCTACTGGTAGTTAAGTACAACAAGCTTCCTATCATGCTTCTGTACAGACTTTGATCCACCTTAACCCCACTTGAATCTTTGGAAAGCTTTAGATGAGTAGGAGCAGGAGTCCTTTTGTGACTTGCATTCTCCATACCAAACTTCTTTACAATATTCTTAGCATACTTGCTTTGAGATAAGAAGATTGAGTCCTCCATCTGTGAGACTTGTAGTCCAAGAAAATAAGTTAGTTCTCCCATAAGACTCATTTCAAATTCAGCCTGCATCTGATCAGCAAAGTGTTTAACCATATGTTCTGACATTCCTCCAAACACTATGTCATCAACATATATTTGGGCAACCATCAACTTCCCTCCTTCAGTTTTGACAAAGAGAGTTTTGTCCAAACCTCCTTTTCTGTAGCCTTTGTCTGAGAGAAACTTTGTTAACCTGTCATACCATGCTCTAGGAGCTTGTTTCAGGCCATATAGAGCTTTTCTCAATTTGTAGACATGATCAGGGTGGGTTGGATCCACAAAACCTTTAGGTTGTTCCACATAAGCTTCCTCATTTAAGTACCCATTTAGAAAGGCACTTTTCACATCCATCTGAAATAACTTGAACTTCAGAAGACAAGCAATTGACAACAAGAGTCTGATTGATTCCAGCCTGGCTACAGGTGCAAAGGTTTCATCAAAATCAACCCCTTCAACCTGGGTGTATCCTTGAGCAACAAGTCTTGCCTTATTTCTGGTGACAACTCCTTCAGCATCTGACTTGTTCTTGAATATCCATTTTGTCCCAATGATGTTAGTTCCTTCAGGTCTAGGAACCAGTTCCCAAACTTCATGTTGCTTGAATTGGTTCAGTTCATCTTGCATTGCACCAATCCAATATTCATCAGTTAAGGCTTCCTTGACATTTCTTGGTTCCATTTTGGACACAAAACAAGAGTTTGAGATGATTTCTCTAGATCTTGTGATGACTCCACTATTGGGATCTCCTATGATGAGCTCTTTTGGATGATCCTTCTGAATTCTGATGGAAGGAATCTTGCTAGCTTCCTTTGATTCAGATTCTGTTGTGCTGGAGGTGGGTAGGTCATTCTGTTGGGTTGAAGTCTCAAAGAATGTCTCAACAGTACAAGGAACATCTATTTCTTCATGATAGTCATCAATTATAACATTTATTGATTCCATCATGGTTTTGGTTCTGGAGTTGAATACTCTATAAGCTCTGCTGTTTGAGGAGTATCCTAGAAATATGCCTTCATCACTTTTGGGATCCATTTTTCTTCTTTGTTCACGATCAGACAGAATATAGCATTTGCTGCCAAACACATGGAAGTACTTCACAGTTGGTTTTCTTCCTTTCCAGAGTTCATATATGGTGGATGAGGTTCCCTTTCTCAAGGTGACCCTGTTATGAACATAGCAAGCTGTATTCATAGCTTCAGCCCAAAAATACATAGGAAGTCTTTTGGCATGTAACATTGCTCTGGCAGATTCTTGTATGGTCCTGTTTTTTCTTTCCACAACTCCATTTTGCTGAGGTGTTATAGGAGAAGAAAACTCATGACTGATTCCTTCTGAAGAACAGAAGTCATCAAACTTGCTGTTTTCAAATTCCTTGCCATGATCACTTCTGATTCTGACAATACATCCTTCCTTCTCTCTTTGAATTCTCTTGCACAGTTCTCTAAAAACTTCAAATGCATCTGATTTTTCCCTAATGAAATTAATCCAGGTGAATCTGGAAAAATCATCCACAACCACATAAGCATATCTTTTACCACCAAGACTCTCTACTTGCATTGGTCCCATCAGATCCATATGGAGGAGTTCTAGAACCTTAGAGGTGGTCAGATGTCTTGACTTTGGATGTGACATCCTAGTCTGCTTACCAACCTGACATTCACCACAAACTCTTCCTTCATCAATTTGCAGTTTTGGAATCCCTCTGACTGCCTCCAAGGAGATAATCCTCTTCATACCCCTTAGATGAAGATGGCCAAGTCTTTGGTGCCACAGTTTCACCTCTTTTTCTTCTTTTGCAATGGAACACACATATGAGAAATTAGTGTTCTCAGGCTCTCATAAGTAACAGTTGTCTTTGGATCTGACTCCTTTCATTACTATCTCTTGTTTGTCATTGATTACAAGGCATTCAGATTTTGAGAAATTGACCTTGAATCCTAGATCACACAGTTGACTGATACTAATGAGATTAGCGGTCAGCCCTTTCACCAGCAGTACTTCATTCAGACTTGGAACTCCAGGGCAGTCCAAATCACCAACTCCTTTGATTTCACCTTTAGCCCCATCTCCAAAGGTCACAAAACTGGTGGTGTGAGGCTTAACATTATTGAGGAGGTTCTTGATTCCAGTCATGTGTCTAGAACATCCACTGTCAAAGTACCAGTCTTCCTTTGCAGAGACCCTCAGGGAAGTGTGAGCTATCAGTGCAGTAGCCTTTTTCTTCCATTGAGGAGCATGTGGTACCTTTTTAGACTTAGGTTTGACACCTGAGTTCTGATTAGGGTATCCATGTAATCTGAAGCAGAAAGGCTTTATGTGGCCATATCTCCCACAATGATGACATTTCCATCTTTGGTACCTTTTCCTCATATGTCTCTGTTCCTGATGTCGAGAGTTGTGTTGAGACATCTGTTTTGACATTTGCTTACCAGAACCAGATTTCGTTGCTTCCATAAATCCTAGTCCAGATTTATTTCCCACATTTTGTCCAACCTGAAGGATCTCTTCCAATTTGTCTGTTCCATTTGTCAACATCTTGACAGATTTGGTCATTTGATTCAGTTGTGAGTTCAGCAATTGAACTTCTCCTTCTAGATGACTTATAGTCTCAAGGTTTGCCCTTTTTTCAGCCTCCAGCTTTATGATGAGTTTTGATTGTTTCTCATTCTGCACACAGACTTCAGTACTTCTGATACACAATTCCTTGTAAGTATCAGCCAGTTCTTCAAAAGTCACCTCTTCATCACTGATGTCACTTTCAGAGGTACAAACACCAGTTAAAGCAGTAACTCGTTTGGCAGTCTCTTCTTCAGAATTACTTTCTGAATCACAGTCAGACCAAGTAACTGTCATTCCTTTTTGTTTCTTAAGAAAGGTAGGACATTCAGCTCGAATATGCCCATATCCTTCACAACCATGGCATTGAATTCCTCTGCCTTGAATTCCCTTCTCTTCTGACCTTGGTCTTCTGCTGGAACTGTCAATGTTAGAGGGAATGTTATGAACATTAGACCTTGACTTTGGATCTATTCTTTTGATGAGTTTGTTGAACTGTCTTCCAAGCATGGCTACAGCTTCTGAAATGTTTTCTTCAACATCAGTGTTGGACATAAGTGCTATGCTCTTGTTCTTCTTGACACCATTATCAGTGATTCCCATCTCAAAAGTCTGAAGAGACCCAATAAGTTCATCCACTTTCAACTTGCTAATGTCCTGGGCTTCCTCTATGGAAATTACCTTCATTGCAAATCTTTTAGGCAAGGATCTGAGAATCTTCCTCACCAGTTTTTCTTCTGACATCTTTTCTCCCAGTGCTCCTGAGGTGTTGGATATCTCCAAGATGTTCATGTGAAACTCATGAATGGTTTCATTTTCCATCATTTTTAGATTCTCAAACTTGGTGGTCAACATCTGAAGCCTTGACATTTTTACTTTGGAAGTGCCCTCATGAGTAGTTTTGAGAGTGTCCCAAACTTCCTTGGCCAGTTCATATTGATGTACTAGTCTGAAAATGTTTCTATCAATTCCATTGAACAAGGCATTTAAAGCTTTTGAATTTCCCAGAGCTAACTCATCTTCTTCTTTACTCCAATCTTCCTCAGGCTTCAGACTGATTGTCCCATCTTTCTCAGTTATGGTGGGATGAATCCATCCTTTGTCAGCAGCTCTCCAAGCCTTTTTGTCCAGAGATTTTAGGAAGGCAATCATACGAGGTTTCCAGTAGTCATAATTAGTTCCATCCAGAATGGGTGGTCTATTTCCAAAAACTCCTTCTTTGTCCATAGTGCCAGAAAGTGATATCCCTAGATCTCACCCAGTAATACAGGCAGGGTGCCTGCTCTGATGCCAATTGAAATTCTGGCTGCAGATACTCAATGTCACGTTCAATGTTATGACACCGTATCTGACTTACTATATGACAGTAAATACAAAAGCAATAAAGAACACAGTCAATTGTTTACCCAGTTCGGTGTGCAACAACACCTACTCTGGGGGCTACCAAGCCAGGGAGGAAATCCACTATAAGAGATGTTAATTCAGGAATAAACCAACCAGTTTATCTCCTTCACTTAAGACCTACCCAATGCAATTCCAATCTAAGTACAACTTAAACCTGAGTTCCTACTCACTCCCCCTCAATCACAGCAGTGATACATAAACCAATTTGACTTAAAAATTGATGAAGACACTCTTCAAAAACAAACACTTGATTAAGCTTCACAGCTTTTTAATCAAGCAACACAATCACTCGTGCTTCACAGCTTTGAGTGATGCACACAACTAACTTGACTCTGTTTCACAGCTTTAGTCAAGGAACATTCAAACACTCTTGCTTCAAAGCTTTGAGTGCTACACAGCCCTTACAATTAGAAACCTATTCCAAGGCACTTATCACAATGATAATTGCTTGGAGTACAATAATCAAATCTATACAGATTACAAATGATCTTCTGATCAATAAAAGGGATGTCTTGAAAAACAGCAGCTCTGTTGAATATATAGCAGCTGCAACTTCAATTAGGGTTTCCACAAAAACCTAGGGTTAATTCCGTTTGACCTAAAGACCAGGTCACAGGGCTTTATTAACCAGGTTAGGGTTGAGCTAGGTTACCCCTCAGAAAACGCAGGATTCTGTTCAGGAAAGACTGAGTTATTTTCCTGAAAAAACTCAGACTTATCCAACCTGCAAACCTGTTAGTTCAGAACAGGATGTCATAACATCTGTTATGACATCTGAGAAAACCTGTCTACTGATTTAGCAAAATGTGATCATTTTGCAAAATGCTCAGATACACACTTATAAACATCAGTACTTGAATTACAATATTTTTCTGCAAAGGTACCTAATGAGTTAGTACAAACTGAACTAGAATATTATGACATCAGTCATGACATTCACACATACAATTGGGATTTACCAAAAATGCAAGCCAATACCTAAACACCTACACCAAGGATGACTTTCTGCTTCCCCATATCGATGTTTTAGTTGACAACACCGCACAACATAAGATATTCTCCTTCATGGATGGTTTCTCTGGTTATAATCAGATCAAAATGGCACCTAAAGACAAGGAGAAAATAACTTTTGTCACACAGTGGGGTACTTTTTGCTACAAGGTTATTCCATTTGGGTTGAAGAATGTCGAGACAACCTATCAGCGTACAATGGTAGCTTTTTTTCATGATATAATCCATCACGAGATAGAGGTCTACATCGACAATATGATAGCCAGGTCTCAGACTGGATAATAGCACCTTGATCATCTGCAAAAGCTGTTTGAAAGACTGAAGAAGTACAAGTTAAGACTGAACCCGAACAAGTTCACAATTGGGGTAAGATCTTAGGTTTCATTATCATTGGCAAAGGTATTGAAGTACACCCTATAAAGTTTAAATCTTTATAAGAAATTCCAACTCCTGACACTGAGAAGGAGGTTAGGGGATTCTTGGGATGTCTAAACTACATTGCCAAATTCATTTCCCACTTAACCGCTACTTGTGAGCCAATCTTCAAATTACTAAAGAAAGATTAAGTATTGAAGTGGAATGACGACTTCCAGACTTCCTTTGACAGAATTAAGGAATATCTTCAAGAACCTCCAATTTTGATGCCTCCGGTTGAAGGAAGACCTCTGATCATGTACTTAACAGTATTAGAGAATTCAATGGGGTGTGTGCTGGGGAAACATGATGAGTCTGGTCGAAAAGAGAATGCAATATACTACCTTAGAAAAAAATTTACCGACTGTGAAACAAGATAATCACTGCTCAAGAAAACTTGTTGCACTTTGGCATGGGCTGCTCGTCGACTAAGACAATATATGTTGACTCACACTACCTTATTGATATCTAAAATAGATCCTATCAAATATATATTTAAGAAGCCCACTCTCTCCGGAAGAATAGCAAGATGGCAAATGGTCCTGACCAAATGCGACATTCTGTACACTACCCAAAAAGCAATCAAAGGGAGTGTAGTAGCTGATCATTTGGCTCACCAGGATGTAGACGGCTACCATTCAATGAATTTTGAGTTCCCAGACAAGAACATTATGCTAGTAACTGACTATGAATAACCTGGACTGGATGAAGGACGTGAAAAAGGATCCGGATGGACTATGGTCTTTGACGAGGCTTCCAACGGACTCAGCAATGGCATTGGTGCTTTGATTATCTCCCTAGAAGGATGTCATACACCCTTCACTGCTAGACTATGATTTAATTGTACCAACAATATGGCAGAATATGAAGTGTTCATCATGGGTCTTAAAGTTGTTATTGATTTGAGCATCAAATGCTTGAGCGTATATGGAGACTCGGCCCTGGTAGTCAGTCAGATCAAAGGAGAATGGGACACAAAGCATCCTAATCTCATCTCATACCGAGAGTATGTTTGACATTGATCCCATATTTTGAAGAGATTACCGTTGAACATATTCCACGAGAAGAAAATCAGTTAGCAGATGCACTATCCACCATGTCATCCATGTTTAAGGTCAGATGGGATAATGAAGCCCCCTCAGATCACTATTGAAATATTAGATGAACCGGCCCACTATTATGAGATTGATGTTGATGGAGTAGAGGAAAAGCCTTGGTTCCACGAAGTGAAAAGGTATATCGAAGATCAAGAGTACCCCGATGGAGCATCTGTCAATGACAAAAAGTTCTTAAGAAGGTTCTATGTCAAGTTCTTCCTGAGTAACAGAATTCCTACAAGCGCAACCATGATTCTACCTTACTGCGGTGCATAAACAAGAGAGAAGCAGAGAAGATTATAGAAGATATACACGAAGGTACCTTTGGCACCCATTCTATTGGGCATACAATGGCTAAAAAGATCCTACGGGCAGGATACTATTGGTCCACTATGGAAGCAGATTGTCATCATCACTCCTGAACTTGTCACAAATGCTAAATATATGCTGACAAAGTACATGTGCCTCCGGTTCCGCTAAATGTCTTGACTTCTCCTTGGTCATTCGCAATGTGAGGCATTGATATGATTGGAGAGATTAAACCTACCGCTTCCAATGGGCACCGCTTCATCCTTGTTTCCATTGATTACTTCATGAAGTGGGTAGAGGCAGCTTCACTCGCTTCTGTTATTAAGAACGTCGTGGCACGGTTCATTAGACATAATCTTATCTGTCGGTATGGTATCCCTGAAAGAATTATCACAGATAACGGTACCAACCTCAATAATACTATGATCACCGAGCTTTGTACGTAATTCAAGATCCAGCATCGTAACTCTTCTCATTACCGACCGAAGATGAATGGTGATGTGTAAGCTGCCAATAAGAATATAAAGAAGATTATATAGAAGATGACAGTAACGTATAAAGACTGGCACAAAATGTTACTATTTGCGCTTCATGGTTACCGTACCTCCGTACGCACATCCACAGGGGCAACCCCCTTTTCTCTCGTATACGGTATGGAAGATGTTTTACCCATCGAAGTCCATATCCCTTCCCTGAGAATCATGAAGGATGCAGGTTTAAACAAAGACGAATGGGTTTAGACTCGACTTAACCAATTGAACCTAATTGACGAGAAGAGGCTCGCGGCTGTGTGTCATGATCAGATGTACCAGAAACGTATGATCAAAGATTTTAACAAGAAGGTTAGACGTCAGGTATATCATGTCGGTGACCTAGTAATCAAGCGCATCATTCTGTCACAAGGTGATCTTAGAGGCAAATGGACTCCTACATACAAAGGGCCATTTGTGATCAAGAACATATTTTATGGTGGAACTATGATCTTGACCACTATGGATGGTGACAACCTTCCGCACCCAGCAAACGCATACATAGTTAAAAGATACTAGCATGAAAAGAGACCCTCTAGGTTGACTGGCCTAGGCAAAAATACGGGCATCTCGACGAACCAAAAGGTTCGGGTAAAAATTAGGGATATATATATATATATATATATATATATATATATATATATATATATATAATTTGTACAGTCGGTAAGTCGAAAACCTGAAAAGGCGGCTTGGGCAAGAAAGAGTATTCCGATGGACTGAAAACCCGAAAGGGTGATCCAGGCAAAATTTAGGGATTTAAAGCGTACAACTATGTCCCGTTGGATCACCTTACCGCCAGACTTCAGTATCAAGTGTCAAATTCAAATGATATGGATCAATCCCATCAGCTCCGGCCAAGCAGTAAAGAGATGAGATGCTCAAAGATAAAAATTCAATAGTAGAATGGGAACCCAATGGGAATATTTCACATAGATTTTTTTTTCTTCTGTATACCACTTTGTATAGTTTTCATTTTTTACGACGACATTCTCTTACTAGGATGTTCGTCTCCTTGTACAAAGACGCCTGTTATAGGCAGATTTCTTTAAATTAATACAAAACCATCTACTTGAAAGTGCAAAACTATTTGTTTTTTGTTTTTTTGTTTTGTTTGCAAAAAAGGTCCAGTGATTATTTTTTAACATATGCATTTGAATGTGATTATCGTTTACAAATACACGCATAAAAATAGAAAGACAGTTCCTAATGGTTTTCAAGAATCGGGACAATGTCAAAAAGCCATATGCAAATTGTAATATAGTGGCAGAACCGACTGTTATACTAGTTTGCGTTTTGTGTTTCTTGTTTGCAAAATGTCGCGGTAAGCAAGAGTCGCCACCGACTTTTATTTCATCCAATCATGGAAAAGGAAAAAGAACAGAAAAAATATTTTTTCGAGATTTCTGAGTACGGGGGGTAGATTATAGAAAGGGAAGGTGTTAGCACCCTTTCTATCCGTAGTTATCTACGGGCTCTTAGGTACTTGCTCATTTTTCAAATTACTTGTGTGTGTTTATCTTGAAAATGTTTCTACTTCTTGATAACCCTTGTATCAGTCCTCAAGGATGTGACGAAGTTGTTTTGAAAATTTGTTTTGAAAAGTGTTTGTGTGAAAAGTTTTTATTGAGCAAGTACCTACTAGCATCTACCCACTCGAAAAAAGATCGTTTCTATTCTTGTTTCCTTTAGACAGCGCTATCCTACTATTGATAAATAGGTAGCATCGTCGTTGGAATTTGTAAGGGTCAATTCGAAAGGGACGTACGGTCACTAAAGCAATATTAGGACACCTTAGTAGTAACCCTAGAGTCTTAAGATCTTTTCGAGGCAATATTTCTGAGGCAACATTTGAACGGGACAATTTGATCTCTTTAGAGGAGGGCAGCCACTAAGACACCCTATACTTAATGATCGTTTACCGAAGGCAACCGAAGTGAGAGTATACCCTAAGAGTGAATATGTACGAGTGATTTATTTTCAGTTTATTATCTTTGCACATTAGGGTTTTCTATCCATTTTAATTTTGTCATGCATTCTTGCCATACAATCCTAAACATACATCTAACAGTTAAGAGTTTTGCAGAAAGTAAAAGCGAAAAAAATAACCTATGCTTATTATATGGCTTTGACAGTTACATAATTGTCGTTGACAGTAAATAAAGTTGCGGAAATTTAAAAACCCTAATTAAAGCTATTACATCCTCAAAACAGTTACAAAAATAATAAAAGAATTAAATACGTGCGGTAAGTTAAATGCGAGGCGATTAGGGTTTTGACCCTTTGACTAATCCTACTTGCGATTGATTAAAAAAAATGTTTTTTTTGTCATGTTTTGTTATTTGAGAAAATAATGGAGAATAAAATTAAAAGAAAATCTTCTGTCCTAATTTATATTAATTTTTGAAAATTAATTAATTAATTCAAAACAACCTATTTTTGTATTTTTGTTTTATTTGAGAAAAAAGAGAAAAATTAAATCAAGAGTTAACCTAATTTTCTAATTTAATTTTAATTGTGAAAAACATATTAAAGTTACCCTAATTTAAATATTAATCTAATTAATTAAAACAATTAAATTTAATAAGAAAACAACTAAATCTATTTTTTTTTACTTTTTTTTATTTTTATGATTTAATTAAAACTGATTTTAAAAATAAAATAATTAAACAAATTAAAAGATAAAATAAAAATAAAAAGAAGTTGAGAATTGGGCCTGTGTTGTTAGCTGGAGAGGGGGTATGAATCTGAATTCCTTGGCCCAAATGCTCCAAGCCCAGTCAATGCGTTGGATCAGGTGTGGGCGTTGACTTGAAGAGCATTGTGGTCTCTTGCTATCTGGGCGTTGGATTTGATCATCCTTCCATCTAATGGTCACAAGTTGCTAGCACATGGTGGTCAACAAGAGGAACGTTGCGCTGAATCAATGAATAGAAAAGAAAATAAAGGAAATTGTCTGGACATGGGATCGAACCCAGGTCCTTGTACTCTTTGCCAATGTTACACTGCCAGTTGCGCTACACAAGTTATTTGTTAATATAATACACACAAAACGTAATGTACGAAACAAAGATGGTCAGACCAAAAACGCGCGAATTTCAAATAGCCCAGTGATAGGTGGACACATTGTCTTCTCCTTCCTCTGCCATTGTTTTAGAAAAAAGGGACTTTTACCTACAGACATCCACTGTAGGTATAACCCTTCATATTTCAAAAATGTTGTACACGCAAGATAAATGAAAGGTAATGGTACCAATCAACTCGTCTCATCCTCACGATCATCATGGTACCTGATTCAAGGCCCAATTGTTCTTGTACAAAAATACCCTATAAATAACACAAAAACCCTAGCAATGGCAACATCGTATAACGGCTTTAAAAACGCAATTAAATGACATGGTTAGCTTGCAAACATGATGAAGATTACAAATATATGAGTTAAATATGCTAATGATGCAGGAATTAGTGTAATCGTTTTCAAAGAATGATGCAAACCGTGGGAGTCCTTGCATGCGTTTTTGGGTGTTTGAGCACCTGCAAGTGATTGGGATAGGTTTTGGGAAGGTCCAAGAGTCGTTTGGTAATGCTAGAATGGCTTGACTTGGCCTCTATAATGGAATTGAATCACCACTTTTTCTTGCAATTTTGAAGTTTATTCTTGCAGTTTGCACGCCTCCACCCTTGTATTTTTGATCTGGAATTGTTCATTATATAACCTATAGTGAATTAGGTTAACAAACTTGGACTAAATCTTTGCATTTATCCAAGATTTGATTTGATTTGCAAGCTATATGATATGCTGCTATTTTGAGCCAAATCATGCCTTTCTTGTACCAATTAACCTTGAATCTATTTGATCTTGTTAACTCATCATATCTTGATTGCCAATTTGTCAAAAAAACAAATCAAATCATATCTTTGTTAATTTTCATCATTTATTTGATTTAATTCACTTTTTAATTAATGAAAAATCAAAATAAATTGAAAAATGAAACACATAACGGGTGAGTGAACATTTGAGTCGTGGACCACATTATAATTGAGGTGCAAGCATAAAAAGTTGGGCCCATTTAGCAAAAAATGCAAATTTGAGAACATTTGAATTTTGGCAATTTTGCAAAAATGGTCAACTTGGCCAATGCATAACTCTCTCAATTTTGACCCTAGAGAGGTGTTCTTGTACTTTTTAGAAATATTAGTATGTCCTCTAAATAACCCTTTTATTCTCATCTCAATTGAGTCTTCCATGTTCTTGTATGAAGCTTTGACCCAAAAGGTGTTTTTTGTTGACTTTTCAAAAGGACCTATAATGTCAAAATTCATATCTTTTTGTGAGTGCATATTTGGAACTTGAGCGCTGAAGATGAATTGTAGGGAATTGAATCCTCTTCAAAATGAGCCTTGGATGGAAATTTTCTGATAAAGTATGAAGAAGTTATGCTTGGCCAAAGTTGGGTTGACTTTTACTAAGAAGCCCTAATTTAGCAACTTTTGGGTTTTGATGAATTTGGAGCATTCCTTGAGGAATCATGATCAACCCTTGATCAAATGATGGATGTCACTTAAAAATTTTGATGTTGACCCAAAATATTGAGGTTTGACTGTATGTGGGCCACAATTGAATTTTGACCTAATACAGTTGATTTCCCAAGCATCTGAGCAGTTGACTGAGCAAACTTCTTATGCAAGGCATGAAACTTGACATGTAGGGTCTTGAGAACATATTAAGACCATGGAGAGAATATGAGACCTTTGTGGTCCACCCATATTGATGAAAATAGAAACCCTAATTTGGGGTATACTGCCTTAGGAGAGAGTTTATATGGTTAACTCTTGGGCAACCTTGAGCAAATTAGGGACCTCACTTGACATTTGTTGAGTAAAATGAGAGGGATAACTTTGGGGTACAATAGCTGCCCCTGTTCAATCTTCTTAAACCTACGGATGTAGATTGGCTTGTCTGCCTTTCGTAATCTGAAGGTGGAAGATGATTGAACACTAAAGTGCCCAGATATTTGCACTCGCATGAAGTGGCACTCGACTTGTGACATCGGGAATGGGCTTACAAATGCCATTTGGAGGTTGCTAGAGAATTGTCGGAGATGGGCTTAAATATGCCATCCAAGACGTGATGGAGTACTGTTGTACCCCAAAATTTGCCCTCCCATATTTCTTAATATATTTCAAGCGAGGTCTTCAAATTGCTCAAGGAAGTCCAAGGGTTGACCAGACAAACTCTCTCCTAAGGAAGTCTACCTCAAATTAGGGTTTCATGTTGCATCAATATACTTGAGTCCAAAGGATCCAAAGTGCTCACCATTGTCCTAATATGTTCTCAAGACCATCCATGTCAAGTTTCAAGCCTTGTAGAGGAAGTTTACTCAGTCAATTGCTCAAAAGCCTGAAAATCGACTGTGCTAGGGCAAAAGTCAACTGTGGCCCACATATAGTCAAAATTCAATATTTTTGGTCAACATTCTCATTTTGAAGTATTATTCATCATTTGATCAAGGGTTGATCATGATTCATCAAGGATTGCTCACAATTCATCAAAACCCAAAAGTTGTTAAATTAGGGTTTTGCAAGAAAAGTCAACTCAACTTTGACCAAGCATAACTTTCTCATACTTTATGATAAATGACCCATCCAAATATAATTTTGAATAGGATGCAATGCTATACAATTCATCTTCATCTCCCAAGATCAAAATATGCATTCACAAGAAGTTATGAATTTGGACATTATAGGTCATTTTGAAAAGTCAACAAAAACACCTTTTTGGTAAAAGCTTCATACATGAACATGGAAGACGCAATTGAGATTATACCAAAAGGGTTGCTTAGAGGACACCTCAAGCTTTCTAAAAAGTCCAAGAACACCTTCAAAAAGTCAAAATTGAGGAAGTTATGCATTGGTGAAGTTGACCTTTTTTGCAAAATTGCCAAAAGTCAAAAGTGCCTCAAATTGCAATTTTTGTCAAATGGGCCTAACTTTTTGCACTTGTTTTGAGTTGGTAGCATGGTCCACGAGCCCTAGCTCTTTCCACTTGTCTTTATCTTATTTTTGATATTTATTTTGATTTTTTATTTCAATTAAATCAATTTAAATCAAAATAAATCATGAAAATATCCAAACCATTCAAACCTCAAGATTTTGAGCACATTTCAAGTCCCATATACAGCTAGCAAGTGAATCAAATAGTGCAAGGCATAGGTGTGCATAAAAAGATTTATTTTGGCCTATTTTGGAAAGATTTTCATGGAAATCAAATCAAGATCAAAAGCCATAATTGACAAAGATTGAATGGACTTTTGTAAACCTAATTTGATCAGTGATATATAGTGAACAAAAGCAGACAAAAAATACAAGGTTTTGAGGCGTGTAGAAAGAGAACCAAACTTGAAAAAACTCAAAGAAAGTGGTGATACAATTTTGCACTTCCAGGCATTTTCAAGATTCCTAAGCCATCACATTCGTATCCTGGACATACAAGGAAGTTGTACCAATCAAGAACAAGCATTTTCCAGCGCTAGAACTCACTGTAAGTGATCCACGGCCATGGCTTTTTCTTGAAATCGAATCACATGATTTTGGCACTTATAGCATGAATTACCTACATAATCTTGTTCCTTGAAGCATTTGCAAGTTGTTCATAACAATTAATTGCATTTTTTCTAACTCTATAGAGATTTGCCATTATTAGGGTTTTGTGTCTCATTTTAGGATCTTTTTATACAGACAAAATTGGTCCACAAGAAGGGCACCATGATGCTCAGCAGGCTAAGGCGATTTGATCTATACCATTATATTTTTTTTATCATGCATGTATTTGATTTTGAGATATGCAGGGTTTGTAGTGACGGATGTTTGTCCGTGGGTAAAAGTCTCTGACTTTTACCAATGGAGAGAGGACAGGGACGATGGCGTGGCAGCCCCTGATTGCCCCATTTGAAATTTTGCGCGTGATGTTTTTTTTTATTTTGTTCGTTTTCAATATATTGATTAATTGTTATTCCATATACAAAGAAAGCACGTGGCTCAGTTGGTAGTGAAGCAGTTGGAAAAGGCCTTAGGACCTTGGTTCGAATCCCAGGTCCTCCCATATATTTCATGTTCTTTTTATTTGCATAATCAGGCATGTACGCGCCATGAAAACCACCATGTGACCTCAAGGCTCCACCATTGGATCTCTAGGAGGCCAGATCTGAAGGCCATCATTGAGGGTCCATCATACACCCCATTCAACAGGCAGCATGGAATCTTGGAAAGTCAACGTGGATCAGTTTCTTTTGGGCCCAGAATTGTTGTTCACACCCCTCCAAATCACTTGCAAACAGGCCCATTTTCTATTTTCTTTTCTTTTTATTTTCTTAATTATTTAATTTAATTATTTTTACTAACACAAAATTAATTTTTTTTTATCAAAAAAATCATAAAATCAATTTTGATCCAATTAGATTTAGAAATTATTTTTTATACAAAAATTAATTTAGTTAGTTAATTTAATTTTTTTAGGGTAACTTTAATTCTTTTATAAATAAATTAAAACAATTAGAAAATTAGGGTTTTAGCTTAATTTAAATTCTATTTTCTTTTTCTTAAAAATAATCACAAAATACAAAAATAGGTCAATTTAACTATTTTCTTTAATTTAAAATTAATTAGTAATTAAGTTTGTACATATTTAATTCAAACCCTTATTTTTCTTAAAATAATCAAAAACACCAAAAATAATTTTTCTCTTAATTAGGTTAGACGGGGTCAAAACCCTAATTTTATTAGTCCTTGATTCATCGCGCGTTTATTTATTTTTACCATATTGATGTAACTGCTCACAGGATGTAATAGATTAATTAGGACTTTTTCCTTTCATTTATCGTTTTAGCGGGTTTTTTGGATATGTAATTAATACCCGAAGCCTTGTAATAGCGTAGATTTACTTTCCGCATTTTAATTTCTCGCAAATATTAATTGTTAGATGTATGATAATAGGGTTGTATGACAAGACTGTATGTAAATGTAAAACGGTTAGCAAACCCTAAATGTCCAAAGATAATAACCTGAAATTGAATCACTCGCACATGCGCACTCCTAGGGTATACTCCCACTTCGGTTGCCTTCGGTAAACGATCATTGAGTATAGGGTATTTTAGTGGTCGCTCTCTTGTCTAAACAAAGATCAAAGTCTCGTTCAGAAATGTTGCCTCGGAAAAGTTGCCTCGGAAATGTTGCCTCGAATATTGATCTTAAGACGTTAGGGTTATTACTAAGACGTCCTAACATTGCTTTAGTGATCGTACGTCCCTTTCGAATTGACCCTTACAACTCTAACGACGGTGCTACCTACTCACTAATAGTAGGATAGCGCTGTCTAAAGGAAACGAGCATAGAACAATTCTTTTTTCGAGTAGGTAGATGCTAGTAGGTACTTGCTCAAAACAAACTTTTTCACACTTACACTCTTTTCAAACAAAGTTTTCAAAACGACTTCGTAACACTCTTGAAGACAGAAGCAAGGGTTAAATCAAAGTAAAACAAAAACTTTTTTCAAATCAAACACACATAAGCAATTTTGAAAAAGATGAGCAAGTACCTAAGATCCCGTGGAAAACCACGGATAGAAAGGGTGTTAATACCTTCCCTTTCTATAATCTACCCCCCGTACTCAAAATCTCGAAAAAGGAATTTTTCTGTGCTTTTTTCCTTTCCAGTTGGATAAAATAAAAGTCGGTGGCGACTCTTGCTTACCGCGACATTTTGCAAACACAAACGCAAAACGCAAACCAGCATTTTCCTAAAACAGTTCCAGTTTTGGCCACCATATCACAGAATTGGCGACTCTGCTGGGGAGTTAATAAGTGGGGTATACCTTAGGATTAGTTCATCATATTTCTTCTATTGTTTGATTTGATTTCTTTGCTTTTGAGGGCTTTGTATTGGAGTTACTATAGATCCTAACCCGGATCTGGGGGACACCTTTTAGGTAAGTAGCAATAAATTGTGAGGGAACTGTATGACATAGACCGATACGGTTGAAGCAGTAGCTATGTTGATGTGGCACGTTGGTTGGTACCGGTATCCCTTATGGAGAAACGAGGAGAATACGGGGCCGCTGTGTGTTTCGTTAAGCATCAACTGACCTTGGAACCTATAATCGACCAACTTGGCCAATAGAAAGTAGTGAGATAGCCGGCCTCGATGTAAAGTTGAGAACTGTTTGATACTCAATACTACACTCATTGAGACTATACTCTCGAGACAGTTCCAGCTGCAAGAAAAGATTGCGTGAGCTGAAACCATGACCGATGGAGGATAGTCAATGATATTGAGAACCTCTAGAACCCGGTTACTATTATTAGGACAGGTTGAAACCAACTGAACTTCAAGAGGGTAGTACCTAGACCTCATGCAAGCATGAAACTTAAGGGCTCTTGTTTTCCTTTACCATGTATGTTATCTGCTATACCTGGGGTGTGTTTTTATCATGACATCATGCATCATAACATAGCATGCATACTTCATTTACTAACCATTTCAAAGACCGAGGGGATTTATCTTTGTTCAGTTTTGCAGATTATGGCTTCTATGTGTGGAAATACCATTCGAGTTAACTTCATGCAGATACCTGCTCAACTCAGAGAGTTAGTCTCAAAAGTTCCTGATACATCTTAATTCGTTAGAAGACATGGTCAGCTCCTTAGTTTGGTCACTTCAAAGTTGGATGAGCAGATGATGAGCGTGCTTTTCCAGTTTTCGATCCGGTGCATCATTGTTTTACCTTCCCGGATTATCAGCTAGTTCCCACTTTGGAGGAGTTCTCTTACTTACTGGGAATATCCATCCTCGAGCAGACACCCTTCACAGGTTTGGAGGAGACTCCTAGGACAGAGGACATTGCGTCAGCCTTACATCTAAAAAGGGCTAATGTAGTATCTAACTGGGAGACACGGAGCGGGGTTAAAGGTTTCTTGGCCAAGTTTCTGATTGATCAAGCTCAACTGTTCTGGGACAATTTGGACTTTCAAGCTTTTGAAGACATCTTGGCTCTCCTCATCTACGGCTTGGTTCTTTTCCTGAATCAAGATTCCTTCATAGATGTGAATGCGGTCAAGATCTTCTTGTATCGTAACCTTGTACCTACTCTTCTGGGTGATATCCTACATGCCCTCTATACTCGTAATGTGCGAAGAAGAGGGACCCTCATGTGTTGCATGCCGCTGCTGGCGACGTGGTTTATTTCGCACCTCCCTAAGTCTATATTGAAGAATGAGGAAGGTTTAGGTTGGGCTTACAGGATAATGTCCCTTTCCCATACGGACATTCTTTGGAGTTTTAAGGCTATGGAGGACACTGCTGTCATTGATCGATGTGGAGGATACCCTAATGTTCCGTTGCTTGGAATTAGAGGAGGAATAACCTACAATCCTTGTTTGGCTCTACGACAGTTTTGTCGCACTCGAAGAGACGGTCCTCATGAGTTACTCCTTACAGATATTGCCTTTGACTACAAGGAGGACGTTGACGAGCACCACCGAAGGTTTATACGGGCCTGGGGCATGGTGAACAGGTCTGACCCTCACGAGCTAGGACCAAAGACTTCTCTCCATATGCAACCTTATCTCCAATGGGTCCTAGATCGATCCCAGAAGCTGGGGATGCCTTATGAAGTTGTGTTGCCAGTAATTGTGGAGCCTACCGATGAAGAGGGTGTTCCTTATACGGTCCTTTATCCTTATATGCCTACTGATATTGAGGCATTGAAGAGATCATGGATTCAGTTGAAGGAAGAAAGGGATACCTACCGGGAGAAGTATCATGAGCAGGAAAGGAAGATCTTGAAACTCACGAGGCAACTTGAGAATGAAAGGACAATCAACGACTATGTCAGCACGAAGGGGAAACGACCATGGGATTTCTGATATCTTTTATTATTTCTAGTCTAGATTTGCTTTTCAGTTATTTCTTTGTAAACGCCTTGAAGGCATTGTTAAACATTTTACAAATTTAATCTAATAAAGTGTGTTTTATTTTTGTTTTACAAATTTAAATCTCCCAAAGTCTTCGAAATCATTTCATACGCATTCCATTATCATGCACATCATTACAGGTACCGTTACAAGTTTCTCATCTTCTTCGCTGTTTATTTCAGCACAAAATGTCTTCTGAGATACCTACCGATCAAGCCATTAAAGCTCTTCAAGCACAGAATGCTCAATTCCAAGAGATGTTCTTGAACTTGGCTAAAGGCCAACAGGATTTGAAGGCTCTCATCTTGAAGGAGAAGAAAAAGAAGAAGAAGAAGAAGGTGGTTCTGCTGAATATGGGTCACACATTTGGGAATAGGTTACGACAGGAAGTTGATCTGTCTCATTCATCTAGAGGAGGAGAGAATCAAGAGGAAGGAAAGGGTCCTAGTCATGTAGTCTCCGATAACGACATTGATTTTGATGATGAACAGTACCCTCATGCTGAGGATAGGTACAAACAGCTTGAAGTCCATCTAAGTGCTATGGAGATTCAGAAGGTCCCTGGTCTGGATTTCGGGGATTTGGGACTAGCATCTGGGGTGGTGATTCCTCACAAGTTTAAAGCTCCGGTTTTCACCAAGTACGATGGAGTATCATGTCCAAAACTCCATCTTCGCTCATACGTCAGAAAAATCCAACCCTACACTGCTGATAGGAATCTGTGGGTCCATTTCTTTCAAGATAGTCTGTCAGGGACTCAGCTTGAATGGTTTTATCAATTGGAAGGAGCTAATGTCAAAAACTGGGAGGACCTTGTTGCTGCTTTCTACAAGCAGTACCAGTATAACGCCGACCTTGCTCCCACTCTACTCAACTTCAGGGTATGTCCATGGGTGCAAGTGAAGGTTTTAAGGACTACGCTCAGAAGTGGAGAGATTTGGCTGGAAGAGTCCAACCCCCTCTGTCTGATAGGGAGTTGGTTGATATGTTTCTAGGGTCATTGTCTGGTCCGTTTTTCAATCATTTGATCGGCAGTGCGTCATCTGGGTTTACTGAATTGATTATGACTGGTGAAAGAGTAGAAGCTGGTATCAGAAGTGGTAAGATACAGAAGGGTGCTTCATCAAGTGCAGAAAAGAGGTCTTTCACTGGCAAGAAAGAAGCTAGTGCAGTTTACAATTCGAGGAGCCAAAATCGACCTGAACGCCGTCAAGGAGTGAATATAGTGGTAATATCGAGACCCACCGTTGCCCCGCAACACAATAATCACTAGAGGGTGGAGAGACCCCAAAGACAGTACACTCGGCTTAATATGACCTTGTCACAAATTCTACCATAATTGTTGAAGACCAACCTAGTAACTCTGAGGGAAGCCCCGAAGAATCCCAGCACCACATCTCCGCTGTATAATCTGAATGCCTGTTGGGCCTATCACTCTGATAGCCCGGGTCATGATACAGACAACTATTGGGCTCTGAAGAATAAAGTGCAAGATTTGATTGAAGCTAAAGAGATTGAGTTTGACGCTCCGGAGAAGCCCAACGTCATAACTGCATGATCAGGGAGTGAATGCAATTGGGGATGATAAAGAAGAGTCAGATATCGACAGCTGGATTTACCCGACTACTAACGGTGGCTTGAACAATTGGACGGAGAAGGACTCCGTGCCTGTTTCTTTTATTACACAGTAATAGACTTTTGTTTTGAAACTTGTAACAGACAATTTGAAACTTTACGGCCCGGTGCCTTGCCTGAGGCACCTTGGCTTTGTTTGTGAGGGCTTCTTATTTGTCATTTTCATATATCATCAATAAAGCATTGGACGTTTTCTTGCATTACAAATTTTATGCTTCCTGTTTTTATTTTCTATCTTGCACTTTATCAAAACAGCTATTTGTCTTACACACACTCACATATCATAATACAGGTCCACATCCACTTTGGATCCCATTGATAACGACTCTACTACTGCCAGTTATGACCTCGAAAATCTGATCAACCAAGCCGAGGACGAAGGTGAGGATGATTGCGAAGTTCCTGGAGAACTTGCTAGACTATTACTACAGGAAGAGAGGGCCATACAGGCTCATGAAGAGCTAGTGGAATCAGTAAATTTGGGTACAGAGGAAGACAAGAAAGAGGTCAAGATCGGTGCGAATCTGGAGCCTACTGTCAAGCAACGGTTGATACAGATGCTACGCGACTATGTTGAGATCTTCGCTTGGTCTTATGAAGATATGCCTGGGTTATACACTGATATCATGGTTCACCGCCTGCCAACTAAAGAAGACTGTCCTCCGGTAAAGCAGAAGGTTCGCCATATGCGCCCCGAGATGTCTGAAAAATCAAAGCTGAGGTCATGAAACAGTTTGACATTGGATTTCTAGCTGTCACTTCTTACCCACGGTGGGTTGCCAACGTTGTTCCAGTGCTGAAAAAGGATGGTAAGGTACGGATGTGCGTGGACTATAGAGATCTGAACAGGGCAAGCCCCAAAGACGATTTCCCACTGCCTCACATCGATGTTTTGGTCGACAACACCGCACAGCATAAGGTCTTCTCCTTTATGGATGTTTTTTCTAGTTACAAACAGATTAAGATGGCTCCCAAGGAAATGGAGAAGATAACCTTCGTTACACAGTGGGGCACCTTCTATTACAAAGTAATGCCTTTCAGGTTGAAGAATGCTGGGGAAACGTATCAGCGCGTTATGGTTGCTTTGTTCCACGATATGATTCACCATGAGATTGAGGTTTACGTTGATGACATGATTGCAAGGTCCCAGACTGAGGAAGAACTCCTTGACCATCTTCAGAAGCTATTTGACAGGTTGAATACGTACAAGCTGAGGTTAAACCCAAACAAGTGCACCTTCGGGGTAAGGTCTGGTAAGCTGTTGGGTTTCGTTGTTAGTGATAAAGGTATTCAAGTGGATCCTACAAAGGTGAAGGCTATACAGGAGATGCCAGCTCCCCGAACAGAAAAGGAAGTTAGAGGCTTTTTGGGAAGGTTGAATTACATTGCCCGATTCATCTCACACTTGACTTCTACTTGTGAGCCAATCTTCAAGTTGTTGAAGAAATATCAAGTGGTAAAATGGAATGATGAATGTCAGGCCGCTTTCGAAATAATCAAGGAGTACCTCCAAGAGCCACCTATTTTGATGCCTCCAGTTGAAGGAAGACCCTTGATCTTATACTTGACAGTACTCGACAATTCGATGGGGTGTGTGCTGGGGCAGCATGACGAGTCTGGCCGAAAAAAGCATGCTATTTACTACCTTAACAAAAAGTTTACCGACTGTGAGACCCGATACTCACTGCTTGAGAAAACTTGTTGCGCTTTGGCATGGGCTGCTCGTCGGCTGAGATAGTATATGCTGACTCACACTACCCTATTGATATCAAAGATGGACCCAATCAAGTATATCTTCGAAAAGCATGCCTTGTTTGGAAGAATAGCAAGATGGCAGATGATCTTAACTGAGTACGACATCCAATACACAACCCAAAAAGCAATCAAGGGGAGTGTGTTGGCAGATCATTTGGCACATCAGGCCGTGGATGATTACCAATCCATGAATTTTGAGTTCCCGGATGAGAACATCATGTTGGTGACTGACTGTTAAGAACCTGGACCGGATGAAGGACCTGAGGAAGGATCCCAATGGTTTATGTATTTTGATGGAGCTTCAAATGCGTTAGGTAATGGCATTGGTGCCGTGATTATATCTCCTGAAGGTTGTCATACTCCGTTCACCGCCCGACTATGTTTTAACTGCACTAACAATATGGCGGAGTATGAAGCGTGCATCATGGGTCTTCAAGCAGCTATCGACCTAAGGATTAAGTTCTTGAGTGTATTCGGAGATTCCGCTCTGGTGATCAGTCAGATCAAAGGCGAGTGGGATGCGAAACACCCAAATCTGATTCCTTACAAAGAGTATATACTGACATTGCTTCCATACTTCGAGGAGATAACCTTTGAACATTTCCCTAGAGAGGAGAATCAGCTAGCGGATGCGCTAGCTACCATGTCTTATATGTTCAAGGTCAGGTGGGACAATGAAGCTCCCCAGATTACCATTGAGAGATTGGACGAACCCGCACATTGCTGGGACATTGAGACTGAAGAGGTAGCAGATAAACCTTGGTTTCACGAGGTAAAAAGGTATCTTGAAGTTTAAGAGTACCCCGAGGGTGCATCTATTAATGATAAGAAGTTTCTGAGGAGGTTTGCTGCGAAGTTTTTCATCAGTAATGGTATCCTTTACAAGCGTAACCATGACTCAACTTTACTGCGATGTATGGACAAGAGCGAGGCAGAAAGAATCATGGCGGAGTTACATGAAGGTACTTTTGGAACTCATTCCAGTGGACATACTATGGCGAAGAAAATTCTACGGGCAGGATATTATTGGTCTACTATGGAATCTGATTGTTATCAACATTCGCAGACCTGTCATAAGTGCCAAGTCTATGCTGATAAGGTGCATGTACCTCCAGTTCCTCTGAATGTCTTGACAGCTCCTTGGCCTTTTGCAATGTGGGGCATCGATATGATCGGCGAGATCAGACCTACTGCGTCTAACGGGCATCGTTTCATTCTGGTAGCTATTGATTATTTCACGAAGTGGTTTGAGGCAGCTTCCTTTGCTACAGTAACCAAGAACATCATGGTGCGGTTTATTCGGCACAATTTGATCTGTCGATACGGTGTACCAGAGAGGATCATTATGGACAATGGTACCAATCTCAACAATACAATAATCACCGAGCTCTGCAAACAGTTAAAGATACAGCATCACAACTCTTCTCCTTACCGGCCGAAGATGAATGGGGTTGTTGAAGCGGCTAATAAGAATATCAAGATGATTGTGCATAAGATGACAGTGACATACAGAGATTGGAATGAGATGTTACTATTTGCTCTCCATGGGTACCGAACCTCAGCGCGGACTTAAACAGGGGAAACACCCTATTCTTTGGTGTATGGCATGGAGGCAGTCTTACCCATTGAGGTCCAGATACCCTCTCTTCGGATTATGAAGGATGCAGGTTTGAGCGAGGACGATTGGATCCAGACCCGGCTTTATCAGCTGAACTTAATCGATGAAAAGAGACTTACTGCTATTTGTCATGGTCAAACGTATGAAAAGCGGATGATCAAGGCTTTTAACAAGAAAGTCAGACGACAAGAGTATCAAGTCAGAGATCTGGTGATCAAATGCATCATACTGCCACAAGGTGATCCCAGGGGAAAATGGACCCCTACGTACGAAGGGTCATTTGTGGTTAAGAACATTATCTCGGGAGGAGTTGTGATTCTAACCACCATGGATGGTGACGACCTTCCTCACCCCGTCAATGCATACATAGTGAAAAAATACTACGCATAATCAAAGACCCGCTAGGTCGACTGGCCTAGGCAAAAATAAGGGCTTCCCGGCGAACCAAAAGGGTTCGGGAAAAAATAAGGGATGAAAATGAAAAAAACTGTACACCCGGCAAGTCAAAAACCTGAAAAGGCAGCTTGGGCAAAAAAGGGTATCCCGGTGGACTGAAAACCCGAAAGGGAGGTCCAGGAAAAAATTAGGGATCAAAGTGTAACACTATGTCTCATTTGATCACCTTGCAACCAGACTTCAGTATCGACTATCAAACTCGGACGACGTCAATCAATTTGATCTACCTTCAACCAAGTAGAAAAGTGATGAGATGCTCGAATAATAAAGGAAATAGCAGAGTTGGAACCCAGTGGGATTGTTCACATAGTTTTTTTTCTTGGTTTTTCACAGATTGTATAAATTCTATCATTCGGCGGCGTTCTCTTAATAGGACGTCAGCCTCTTGTACAAATCGCCTATTACAGGCCAACTTCAAAATCAATACAATTCATTTTGCAAAGAAATTTAAAATTGTTTTTCTTTTTTTCTGTTTTGTTTTGCAAGAACGTCCAATGGTTCATTTTTTATATATGCATTTGACAATAATTGCTGCTCATAAATATTTACATGCAAAACAAAAGACGATTACTCGTAATGACGGGAACAGGGGAAAACAGAAATGTCCAAACCTTACAGTTGCTCTATTCACCAGGTACAGGGATAGACCTAGCTGGAGAATATGACTAAAGGCACATACACTCCCCCGCAGAGTAAAAGACACCCAAAAGACAGTGGTGTTAGCTCTCCCCAGCTGAGGTTCGCAATCGCGAGTGAGTCGGTAAGATTCTCCCCAAGCAGAGTTCATCTTTCACCAACAATGGAAGACCATCCCCAGTGGAGTTTATCTCTTCCACAAACAGAAAATTTATCCCCGACAGAGTTCATCATCGCCAGCAAACGGTAATTCATCCCCAGCCGAGGTTATTTCTCCAAATCAGCAGATCTTCTAGCAAAATATCTCACTTCCCCACAGAGTCATTTCTCTCTCCAGTTTATTCTCCAGCAGAATTATTCTCCTACCAAGTTATTCTCAAATCATCTTCAGTCGTTATCCTCAGCGAGCGAAACTCTTTTATTCTCCAGCAGTAGTCTGGGATTTATTTTCCCCAGCTAGAGAACATCATAAAAACATTGCACATCCATACATCATGACATGCATATACGCATCATACAACACAATCTCATTTATTTTGAGAACATCATTGCTCAATACTTTTCATACATCATGACATTACACACGACTAACCCTTTACCTTTCAGGAAAAGATACAATCAAATTCTCACAAAGTTCAAGCTATGAAGCCCGGGTACGACCGGATAATATCTTGATTCTTCCATCATATTGTGAAGTCCGTAGAACAACCGGATAACATTACCAAACACCGCGAAGACTGGATTCAACCAGATAGTGGTTTATCTTTAAGCTATGAAGCCCAGACTCGACCGGATAATAGTTTAATCCCTAGCAAGCCGTGAAGCCCGGATTACGACCAGATAACAGCTCAGCAAGTTATTGTGAAGCTTGGATTACGACCAGATAGCAATACAAAGACACCATGAAGCCTGGATTTGACCAGATAGTGGTATATCATAAACACAAGCCGTGAAGCCCGGAATCGACCGTATAGCAGCTTAATAAGTTATTGTGAAGCCTGGACTATGACCAGATAGCAATGCAAGACGCCATGAAGCCTGGATTCGACCAGATAATGGTAGAAGACGTTGTGAAGCCTGGATTACGACCAGATAGCAGCAAGAATACTACGAAGCCTGGATTACGACCAGATAGTGGTATATCTTTAATGCAAGTTACAAAGCCCGGATTCGACCGGATAATATCTTGATTTCCCCGAACACCATGAAGCCTGGATTCAACCAGATAATGGTATAAGACATCGTGAAGCCTGGATTACGACCAGATAGCAGTATAATACATCGTGAGGCCTGGATTACGACCAGATAGCGGTAAAGACACTGAAGCCTGGATTATGACCAGATAACAGTAAGGGACACTATGAAGCTTGGATTTTGACCAAATAGTAGTTTACCCGGCCAATTACTATGAAGCCCGGAGTCGATCGAATATTAGTAGGCCTTAAAATCAAATGGAAGCCTGGATGCGACTGGATAACCACTTGATTTCTTCTAAAGCCTGGATTTCGACCAGATAAGAAGTGAGGTATTGTGAAGCCTGAATTCGACCAGATAGCAGTACAAGACACCATGAAGACTGGATTCGACCAGATAATGGTATGAAACATCGTGAAGCCAGGATTACAACCAAATAGCGGTACAGGACATTGCGAAGCTTGGATTTCGACCAAATAGCAATTTTACATGGACAATTACTAAGAAGCCCGGAGTCGACCAGATATTAGTGTGCCCTAAATTCAAGTTGAAGCCCGGATGCAACCGGATAACAATTGAATTCCTTCTGAAGCCTGGATTTCGACTAGATAAGAATTGAGACATCGTGAAGCCTGGATTACGACCAGATAGTGATACAAGACATTGTGAAGCTTGTATTCCGACCAAATAGCAATTTTACCTGGACAGTTACTAAGAAGCCCGAAGTCGACCAAATATTAGTATGCCCTAAATTCAAGTTAAAGCCCGGATGCGATCGGATAACAACTGAATTCCTTTTGAAGCCTGGATTACGACCAGATAAGAATTGAGAAACTGCGAAGCCTGGATTACGATCGGATAACAAGTTTAATCTCATCTCCCCAGTAAGTCACTGTAAAGCCTGGATTGCCACCAGATAGCAGTCGATCTTATCACTATGAAGCCTGGATCAGGACCAGATAGTAGTACATTTTCACCTCTTTGACCAAGAGACGATTTCCCAGTAGAATAACGGACGACCGAAGCTCCTAAAATTTGACTTTCTCTCGAGACATAGACCAGCATTCCTCAGCGGAATCTTCCTCAACAACAGGTATACAAGCTCTCGCTAAGGAATATCTTATGCGATCGAAACTTCTTCTGATGGCACCTTTAAGCCCATCTTCCATCATCAATCTCTAAATGGCATCTATAAACCCATTCCCGATATCACAAGACAGGCACCACTCCATGCGAGTGCAAATTTCTGGGCACTCTAGTGTTCAATCATCTTCCACCTTCGGATCACGAAAGGCAGACAAGCCAATCTACATCCTCAGGTTTAAGAAGATTGAACAGGGGAAGCTGTTGTACCCCAAAATTTTTCCTCCCATATTTCTCAATATATTTCAAGTGAGGTCTTTAAATTGCTCAAGGAAGTCCAAGGGTTGACCAAACAAACTCTCTCCTAAGGCAGTCTACCTCAAATTAGAGTTTCATGTTGCATCAAGATAGTTGAGTCTAAAGGATACCAAGTGCTCACCATTGTCCTAATATATTCTTAAGACCATCCATGTCAAGTTTCAAGCCTTGCAGAGGAAGTTTGCTCAGTCAATTGCTCAATAGCCTGAAAACCAACTATGTTAGGGCAAAAGTCAAATGTGGCCCACATACAGTCAAACTTCACTATTTTTGGTCAACATTCTCATTTTGAATTATTATTCATCATTTGATCAAGGTTTGATCATTATTCATCAAGGATTGCTCACAATTCATCAAAACCCAAAAGTTGCTAAATTAGGGTTTTGTAGGAAAAGTCAACTCAACTTTGACCAAACATAATTGTCTCATACTTTATGAGAAATGACCCATCCAAAGCTCATTTTGAAGAGGATGCAATGCTCTACAATTCATCTTCATCTCCCAAGATCAAAATATGCATTCACAAGAAGTTATGAATTTGGACATTATAGGTCATTTTGAAAAGTCAACAAAAACACCTTTTTTGTCAAAGCTTCATACATGAACATGGAAGACCTAATTGAGATGATACCAAAAGGGTTTCTTAGAGGACACCTCAAGCTTTCTAAAAAGTCCAAGAACACCTTCAAATAGTCAAAATTTAGGAAGTTATGCATTGGTGAAGTTGACCTTTTTTGCAAAATTGCCAAAAGTCAAAAGTGCCTCAAATTGCTATTTTTGTCAAATGGGTCTAACTTTTTGCACTTGTTTTGAGTTGGTAACATGGTCCACGAGCCCTAGCTCTTTCCAATTGTCTTTATCTTATTTTTTATATTTATTTTGATTTTTTATTTCAATTAAATCAATTTAAATCAAAATAAATCATGAAAATATCTAAACCATTCAAACCTCAAGAATTTGTGCACATTTCAGGTCCCATTTACAGCTAGCAAGTGAATCAAATCGTGCAAGGCATAGGTGTGCATAAAAAGATTTATTTTCGCCTATTTTGGAAAGATTTTCATGGAAATCAAATCAAGATCAAAAGCCATAATTGACAAAGATTTAATGGACTTTTGTAAACCTAATTTGATCAGTGATATATAGTGAACAAAAGCATACAAAAAATACAAGGTTTTGAGGCGTGTAGAAAGAGAACCAAACTTGAAAAAACTCAAAGAAAGTGGTGATCTAATTTTGCACTTCCAGGTGTTTCAAGATTCCTAAGCAATCCCATTCGTATCTTGGACATACAAGGAAGTTGTACCAATCAAGAACAAGCATTTTCCAGCGCTAGAACTCACTGTAAGTGATCCACGGCCATGGCTTTTTCTTGAAATCAAATCACATGATTTTGGCACTTATAGCATGAATTACCTACATAATTTTGTTCCTTGAAGCATTTGCAAGTTGTTCATAACAATTAATTCCATTTTTTATAACTCTATAGAGATTTGCCATTATTAGGGTTTTGTGTCTCGTTTTAGGATCTTTTTATACAGGCAAAATTGGTCGACAAGAAGGGCACCATGATGCTCAGCAGGCCAAGGCGATTTGATATATACCATTAGATTTTGTTTATCATGCTTGTATTTGATTTTGAGATATGCAGGGTTTGTAGTGACGGATGTTTGTCCGTAGGTAAAAGTCTCTGAATTTTACCAATGAAGAGAGGACAGGGACGATGGCGTGGCAGCCCCTGATTGCCCCATTTGAAATTTCGCGCGTGATGTTTTTTTATTTTGTTTGTTTTCAATATATTGATTAATTGTTATTCCATATACAAAGAAAGCACGTGGCTCAGTTGGTAGTGAAGCGGTTGGAAAAGGCCTTAGGACCTGGGTTCGAATCCCAGGTCCCCCCATATATTTCATGTTCTTTTTATTTGCATAATCAGGCATGTACGCACCATGAAGACCACCATGTGACCTCAAGGCTCCACCATTGGATCTCTAGGAGGCCAGATCTGAAGGCCATCATTGAGGGTCCATCATACACCCCAGTCAACAGGCAGCATGGAATCTTGGAAAGTCAGCGTGGATCAGTTTCTTTTGGGCCCAGAATTGTTGTTCACACCCCTCCAAATCACTTGCAAACAGGCCCATTTTCTATTTTCTTTTCTTTTTATTTTCTTAATTAATTTATTTAATCATTTTTACTAACACAAAATTAATTCTTTTTTATCAAAAAAATCATAAAATCAATTTTCATCCAATTAGATTTAGAAATTATTTTTTATACAAAAATTAATTTAGTTAGTTAATTTAATTTTTTTAGGGTAACTTTAATTCTTTTATAAATAAATTAAAACAATTAGAAAATTAGGGTTTTAGCTTAATTTAAATTCTATTTTCTTTTTCTTAAAAATAATCACAAAATACAAAAATAGGTCAATTTAATAATTTTCTTTAATTTAAAATTAATTAGTAATTAAGTTTGTACATATTTAATTCAAACCCTTATTTTTCTTAAAATAATCAAAAACACCAAAAATAATTTTTCTCTTAATTAGGTTAGACGGGGTCAAAACCCTAATTTTATTCGTCCTTGATTCATCGCGCGTTTATTTATTTTTACCATATTGATGTAACTGCTCACAGGATGTAATAGATTAATTAGGACTTTTTCCTTTCATTTATCGTTTTAGCGGGTTTTTTTGGTTATGTAATTAATACCCGGAGCCTTGTAATAGCGTAGCTTTACTTTCCACATTTTAATTTCTCGCAAATATTAACTGTTAGATGTATGATAATAGGGTTGCATGATAAGACTGTATGTAAATGTAAAACAGTTAGCAAACCCTAAATGTGCAAAGATAATAACCTGAAATTGAATCACTCGCACATACGCACTCCTAGGATATACTCCCACTTCGGTTGCCTTCGGTAAACGATCATTAAGTATAGGGTATTTTAGTGGTCGCTCTCTTGTCTAAACAAAGATCAAAGTCCCGTTCGGAAATGTTGCCTCGGAAAAGTTGCCTCGGAAATGTTGCCTCGAATATTGATCTTAAGACATTAGGGTTATTACTAAGACGTCCTAACATTGCTTTAGTGATCATACGTCCCTTTCGAATTGACCCTTACAACTCCAACGACGGTGCTACCTACTCACTAATAGTAGGATAGCATTGTCTAAATGAAACGAACATAGAATAATTCTTTTTTCGAGTAGGTAGATGCTAGTAGGTACTTGCTCAAAACAAACTTTTCCACACTTACACTCTTTTCAAACAAAGTTTTCAAAACGACTTTGTAACACTCTTGAAGACAGAAGCAAGGGTTAAATCAAAGTAAAACAAAAACTTTTTTCAAATCAAACACACACAAGCAATTTTGAAAAAGATGAGCAAGTACCTAAGAGCCCGTGGAAAACCACGGATAGAAAGGATGCTAATACCTTCCCTTTCTATAATCTACCCCCTGTACTCAAAATCTTGAAAAAGGAATTTTTCTGTGCTTTTTACCTTTCTAGTTGGATAAAATAAAAGTAAGTGGCGACTCTTACCGCGACATTTTGCAAACACAAACGCAAAATGCAAACCAGCATTTTCCTAAAACAGTTTCGGTTCTGGCCACCGTATCACAATTACCGTCAAAGATGGGCTTAAATATGCCATCTAGAGAATGTGGATTTCCTGAGATATTCCTTTGACGAGAGTCCCTGTTGCTGTTGTTGAGGAGGAATCTGGTGAGGAATGTTGGTATCTGTCTCGGGAGATATAAAATTTTAGGAGCTTCAATTATCCGTTACTCTACTGGGGAATTAACTCCAGAGGTGAACTGCATATCTAGTCAGTGTACAGGCTGCACCGTGACTTACTGGGGAAAGGTGAAACCAATCGTGTTTGATCAGGTCCAGGTCTTACAGTGTTATGGACTGCCGTCTGGAGATAAGTGAAAAGAAACCTGGATGGTAAGGTTATAAGAAGGAACCTGGATAGTTGGGCTTATGGGAAGGAACCTGGGTAAGGTTGTTTCGGGATAAGTCCGTGTAAAACTTCGGCAAGAACCTGGGTATGGTTACTTTGGGATAAGTCTATGTAAAACTTCAAGAGGAACTTGGGTAAGGTTACTTTGTGATAAGTTCGTGTAAAACTTCAGAATGAATCGGGGTAAGGTTACTTTGTGATAAGTTCGTGTAAACTTCAGGAGGAACCTGGGTAAGGTTACTTTGTGATAAGTTCATGTAAAACTTCAGAAGGAACCTGGGTGAGGTTACTTTGGGATAAGTTCATGTAAAACTTCAGGAGGAACCTGGGTAAGCTTACTTTGTTATAAGTTTGTGTAAAACTTCATAAGGAACCTGGGTAAGGTTACTTTGTGATAAGTTCGTGTAAAACTGCAAAAGGAACCTGGGTAAGGTTACTTGGGGATGAATTCGTGTAAAACTTCAGGAGGAACCTGGGTAAGGTTACTTTGGGATGAGTTCGTGTAAAACTTCAAGAGGAACCTAGGTAAGGTTATTTCGTGATAAGTTTGTGTAAAACTTCAGGAGGAACCTGGGTAAGGTTATTTCGGGATAAGTTCGTGTACAAACTTCAGAAGGAAGCTGGGTAAGGTTACTTTGCGATAGGTTCGTGTAAAACTTCAAAAGGAACCTGGGTAAGGTTACTTTGTGATAAGTTCGTGTGAAACTTCAGAAGGAAATGTATGAGAAAGGACCCGTGTAATATTTTTCAGGATAAACCCGTGTGAAGCTGCATTTAGGAGAAACCCGTGTAAGATTGCTTCGTGACGAACCCGTGTAAAGCTGCATTTGATCGTGCAGATAATTACTCTGTTTAGTTTCAGGAGCTAATCTTGAACTTGCTAGAAGTTGTTGATGATAACCATCTTTCCTGAAAAGGTACATGATTAATCGTATATGATGCATGAAATGCATTGTATAATGACGTTCTCAAAATAAATGAGACTGTGTTGTATGCAATGTGTATGCGCACGTCATGATATATGAACATGAAATTCTATTGTGACATATCCGAGTGGGAAAATAAATCCCTGACCGCTGCTGGAGAGTAATGGAAATTGATTTCCTGACCGTCATAGAAAAAGTGGTTCTTCTACTTCCGTTGGGGATGGTGAACCGGAGATACCTGTGTTGGGGATTTTCCCCTTGTTTACAGCTACTCTACCAGGGGAGAGACTCTGTTTGAGAATAACTCTACGGGAGAATAACTCCGTTGGGGATGAGCTTCCATATTCATAGAAATAAACTCTGCTCAGGAGAAAACTATATGAACCGCTTGCAATTATAAAATTCAGCTGGGGAATATAGACGTCGGCTCTCCGAAAGAATTTGGCTGGGGAAAGTAACTCCTGTTTGGGGAAGCAGGGATCAAAACTTTGGTTGCTTCTGCTCTGTAGGGAGTGTAGATGTTACTGGGACGCATGCTAAGGATATGATAATGACTTTGCATCAAGACTTTTTTGCCCCGTACATGCTGGAGAAAGTGCATGCGGAGGCCTTGTGGATTGAGTGTCATCCCAACTTATGAGGTGCTTGGTAACTGCCGATCGGAATGATAAGTCTTCTAATGATAGGCAAGTGATAAGATAACGGGACATAGTCGTACGCTTTAATCCCTAACTTTTTCCTGGACTGTCTTTTTAGATTTTCAGTCCATCGGGATACCCTTTCTTGCCCAAGCCGCCTTTTCAGGTTTTCGACTTGCCAGGTGTATAGATATTTTTTGTTTTTATCCATAATTTTTTCCCGAACCCTTTTGGTTCACCGGGATGCCCTTATTTTTGCATAGGTCAGTCAACCTAGCGGGTCTTTGTTCATGCGTAGTATTTTCTGACTATGTCCACGCTCTCAGGGTGTAGGGAGTTGTCATTGTCGGTAGTGTTGCGTTGCCACACTACCAGAAGATGTTTATTTGATCGTACATGATTCGTTATTGGAATTCATTCCCAATGCCCCAAGTGATTCAGATGGAGATCTGCCCCTGGCTATTTGGCATCTTTGAGAGATTCCTTGAATCTTGACTTGACTGCCCCAGATGATGGACAATGATTATGTCGTGCCCCTTGGTTGGAAGTGTTTTTCTACTTGAGGTGATCCTTTTTATTGAGAAGGTTTTTGTTCACTAGATATTTGTCATGAGAATTTCTCTGCTGTTGAACAAATAGTCATATGCAAACAATGTTATTTTAAGAATGCAAAGCTTACGTCTGTCTTGAACTTTTGAAAATGCAGTTTTTTTTTAGAAAAAATAGAATTTTGCAAAGATGTGATATCAACTCAGGATTTGTAACGGACCTTCAGGAGTCAGGATACCTTTTGTAACAGTATGATTTCGAACTAACCCATGCTTCAGCTAGGACTTTTAAGGGTTATAACGTGGCCTGGTTCACGGTTTAAGAAACAAAGGATAAAGGCTGAAATTTTATTTGTACCCACCCGTTCTTCGTGATGGTCTTCGATCCTAAACTCAGCTAATTGTGCATTTAGATCCCGTTTGAGTCTTTGCTCTGATATTCCAGTGATGGTTCGGATATTGACAGTTTATTTTGAATAGGCGGTCATTTCTTTTTTGAGGGTTTATAGGGCCTCTTTCTTTTTTATTTTATTATCCCTGTCTTTTGCCTGAACTGTTCCTTTTTGTGATTACAGTCAGCGGGATGCCCTAGTTTTTTCTTGAGTCTCCTTCATAGGTTTTGACTTAATGGGCTTTTATTTCGAGAGATAATGACCGCCTGTCTTGATGATTATAGGGAACCATCAGCGTCTTTTGTTTTTGAAGGACGTCTTTGATGTCATTCATTGTGCACCTGGATTAACTAAGAAAACTACCCTGCCCCAGGTTGTGATTAAGGGTTTTAATTTCTGTGAAAGAAAAACTCCTACTTCTTTGGCTCAAAGGGGTTGACTAGGGATTATCTTCCTTATAACTCCACTATTTAGGATTTGAAACAACGCCTATCGTCAACAAGGTCTGTTCAAAAGCATATTGTAGAGATTGTGGTATTGTTTTCGTCATCCTCCCTCTAAAGGCTTACAGTTTTTTAGTCGAGAGTTGAATATCACGAAAAGGAAATATAAAGCAATTTAAGCATAATGAAAACAAATTAATTCAAGACAGACATGTGTAATGCATTGATGAAATAATAAATTTTGTCATGACAATAATTATTTGAATAAGAAAAGATAATACAACTTTAGAATTTAAATGAACAAAAATGCTTTCAATCCTAGCCATTTTTGGCAAGGGAGTAGTGATCACGTTGGGAGTCTCAGGAGGGTCGAATTTGATCTCCTTGGCATCAATCATATTCTGAATCTTGTATTTCAGTGCCCAACAATCGTTAGTATCGTGCCCCGGGCTTTCAGAATGATAAACACACCTTGCCTTCGGATTGTAGTTAGGAGAGGAAGTCTTAGGGTTCGAATGAGCGTTTATCACCGTAATCAGATTCATCTTCAACATATGTTGCAATTCTTGTGACAATGGCATGTTGATTTGGGTGAAATGCCTTTGAGGTCTTTCCACCCTTGGCTGATTGTTTCGTTGTTGTGGTTGTTGTGTGCGTGCCGAATTAGAGATCAACACTACCCCCACAGATTGGTGGTAGTCTGCCTTGCTACGCCCCTTCTGGCCGTGCACAACATTAGCTTCCCTCTTGCCACCAAATGACTTTTTCTCTGTACTCGAAGAGGTATTTTTATGGATATTGCCACTCCGGATCCCAGCTTCTACTCTTTCTCCAGTCAGAATCAGCTCGGTGAAACCTACTGACGAGCTACCGATCAAATGATTAAATAATGGACCAGATAGCGTACCCAGAAACATATCAACCAACTCCTTATCAGACAAAGGGGGTTGGACTCTCCCTTCCATATCTCTCCATTTTTGCGCATAGTCCTTGAAACCTTCGCTTGTGCCCATGGACATACTCTGGAGTTGAGTACGAGTGGGAGAGAGGTCGGCATTGTACTGATACTGCTTGTAGAAAGCAGCATCCAGCTCTTCCCAGTTTCGGATATTTTCTCCCTCTAGCTGGTAGAACCATTCAAGTTGAGTCCCTGACAGACTATCTTGAAAGAAGTGAACACATAGATTTCTATCAGCTGTGTGGGGCTGCATCTTCCTGACATAAGAACGGAGATGGAGTTTTGGGCAGGACACCCCATCATACTTAGCAAAAACTGGAGCTTTGAACTTCTACGAGATGAACACTCCCGACACCAATCCCAGTTCTTTGAAATCTAGTCCAGGTATCCTCTGAACTTCCATGGCACTCAGACGGTCTTCTAGATGTTTGTATATATCCTCAGCAGGAAGATATTGTTCATCGTTATAATCAGTATCATTTTCAGAGACTGCAGGACTAGGGTCCTTCTCTTCTTCCTGATTCTCCCCTTCCTTAGATGAAGAGGTCAGATCAATTTGTCGCTTCAACTGCTCTCCAAACTTCCTGCCCATATTCAGAATACCGACAGCCTTCTTCTTTTTCTTCTTCTCTTTCAGAATGAGGGCTTTCAGATCCTCCTGCCCTTTTTCCAGACTTATGAACATTTGTTGGAACTGGGCGTTCTGTTCCTGAAGGTCCTTGATGCTTTGTTCGGAAGACATTTCTACTGAAATAAACAGCGAAGAAGATGAGAAACCTGTAATGGTACCTGTTTATGCAATACTATGGATGGGATATGTATGCAATGATTTCAAGGACTCTTAAAGGCTCAGATTTGTTTAACCAAAAGAAACACACATTAATTGCATTAATAAGTTCAAATCATTACAAAGAATGCCTTTTAGGCTTACAATTAAACAAAACAAAACTTAAAGAAAGAAACTAGGTCTCCCAGGAGCGCATCCTCTTTGGCGCGATGTAGGCATTTATGTTCCTTTCTTCATGAAGTAGCCTAGTGAGCTCCAGGACCTTCTTCTTGCTAGTATAGAACTGAGCTTCAAATGTGTCCCGCGACTCTTTGAGTTGAACCCATGACTTCTGTAACTCTTCATGATCGGTTGGCATGTCGGGATGATGAACAAAAGAAGCAGTGTCTCCTTCAGCAACTGGTTCCATAATTATTGGTAGGATAGCAGGGTAGGGCATCATCAGACTTTGGGCGCGAGCTCGTACCCATCAGAGATAAGGCTCAAGAGGAATGGAATTCTTGTGCCCTAGCGTCTTGCTATCAATTTTATGTACCATGCCCCAAGCTTTTATGAACCTTCTACGATAGCCTTGAACGTCGTTCTCATAATTGAAGGCGATTCCTTGGATAAGCGTATCATGAGGACCATCTCTTCTCACATAACCAAACTAACACAGTGCCAAACAAGGGTTGTAAGTGATTCCTCCCCTAATGCCTAAGAGGGGGACATTAGGGAATTCACCACAGCGTTCGATGATGGTAACATCTTTCGAGAACCGTGAACACCAATGAATGTCTGAATGCTTAAGGGACATCATCCTGCGAGACCATTTCAAACCCTACTCATTCTTCAAAACATACCTGGGTAGGTGCAAAATAAACCACCTAGCCAATAGAGGAGTGCAACATAGGAGGGTTCCCCTTCTCTTTAGAGTGCGAGCATGCAAAGAGTGCAGAATATCCCCGAGTAATGTAGGTACTGGATTATGAGACAGGAATACCTTGATAGTGCTCACATCTACGAGTTGCTCAGCATTAGGGAAAAGTATCATCCTATAAACGAGAAGTGCTAGTACCTATTCGAAAGCTTGTAAATCTAAGGTATCCCAAAAATTATAGGCTTTCTCAAATAGAAACTTAACCGGAATTCCTTGGACACTCCCTCTAGTCTCCCAATTTGCCACTATGTCAGACCGTTGTAAAGATAGAGACTTAGCAATTTCTTCAAGCTTTGGATGTTCTTACGTACCATTGAAAGGCAGCTGGTCAAGAATAGGTACCCCTAACAACTGAGAAAACTCCTCCATAGTAGGTACTAGCTGGTAATCCAGGAAGGTGAAACAATGGTGCACTGGATCGAAGAACTGAAACAGAACTTTTAACAACACTTCATCAGGTTTTGTAGTGACCAAATTGAGAAACTGACCGTGCTTTCTAGTGAAATGAGAACCTTCAAGAACCCTTAATGTCAGATCCTTTAGTTGGAGAGACACTTTCACAAGGTTGATCTGTATAGTGTTCCTACAGGCAGATGTCATGTCCTACAAAACAGAGCAAAAATGAGCCTTGGGGAATCCTTGAAATGGTTAGTCATGATATGCTATGCTTATGATGTCATGATTAGGTTAGAAAATCACAGGTATAGAAAACAACAAACAAGTCACACCAAGTCCTTAGGTTTAAGGCTTACATGAGTTTTAAGGTCATACCCTCTTGAAGTTGGATTGGTTCAACCTGTCCTATAAATAGTAATCGGGTTCTAAAAGGGATCTCAATATCACTGATCTTTCCCCCAGATTCATTCAATAGGCGATGGACTCACAACCAAACAAAACTCAAGAATCAAACCTCAATGAGTGTAGCATCGAGTATCTTTTGACCTTGGGCATACACCAAAGCTGGCCATCTTGCTATGTCCTACTGGACAAGTTGTGCAATTAAAGGTTCTAAGGTCAGTTGATACTTCATGACACAATGCGGAGGCCCCGTACTCTCCCTGATTGACTCAAGGGTTACTGGTACCAAACAAAGTGCCACATCAACGTAGCTACTGCTTCAACTGTGCCGGTATACCCCAGCATAGTTCCCTCACAGTTTATTGCTACTTACCTAAAAGGTGTTCCCCGGATCCGGGTGTAGGATCTATAGTAACACCAAACAAACCCTTTAAAGTAAAGCAATCAAGAGAAGCAATTTTAATGGCCTAGGTCCTAAGGTATACCCCACTTATTTAGTCCCCAGCAGAGTCGTTATTTCTGTAATACAGTGACAGAACCGACTGTTATACTAGTTTGCGTTTTGCGTTTTTTGTTTGCAAAATGTCGCGGTAAGCAAGAGTCGCCACCGACTTTTATTTCATCCAATCATGGAAAAGGAAAAAGAACAGAAAAAACCTTTTTTCGAGATTTTTGAGTACAGGGGGTAGATTATAGAAAGGGAAGGTGTTAGCACCCTTTCTATCCGTAGTTATCTACGGGCTCTTAGGTACTTGCTCATTATTCAAATTGCTTGTGTGTGTTTGTCTTGAAAATGTTTCTACTTCGTGATAACCCTTGTATCAGTCCTCAAGGATGTGACGAAGTTGTTTTGAAAATTTGTTTTGAAAAGTGTTTGTGTGAAAAGTTTTTATTGAGCAAGTACCTACTAGCATCTACCCACTCGAAAAAAGATCGTTTCTATTCTTGTTTCCTTTAGATAGTGTTATCCTACTATTGAGAAATAGGTAGCACCGTCGTTGGAATTTGTAAGGCTCAATTCGAAAGGGACGTACGGTCACTAAAGAAATATTAGGACACCTTAGTAGTAACCCTAGAGTCTTAAGGTCTTTTCGAGACAACATTTCCGAGGCAAAATTTGAACGAAACAATTTGATCTCTTTAGACAGGAGGGTAACCACTAAGACACCCTATGCTTAATGATCGTTTACCGAAGGCAACCGAAGTGAGAGTATACCCTAAGAGTGAATATGTGCGAGTGATTTATTTTCAATTTATTATCTTTGCACATTAGGGTTTTCTAACCATTTTAATTTTGTCATGCATTCTTGCCATACAATCCTAAACATACATCTAACAGTTAAGAGTTTTGCGGATAGTAAAAGCGAAAAAAATAACCTACGCTTATTACATGGCTTTGACAGTTACATAATTTACGTTGACAGTAAATAAAGTTGCGGAAATTTAAAAACCCTAATTAAAGCTATTACATCCTCAAAACAGCTACAAAAATAATAAAAGAATTAAATGTGTGTGGTAAGTTAAATGCGAGGCGATTAGGGTTTTGACCCTTTGACTAATCCTACTTGCGATCGATTAAAAAAATGTTTTTTTGTCATGTTTTGTTATTTGAGAAAATAATGGAGAATTAAATTAAAAGAAAATCTTCAGTCCTAATTTATATTAATTTTTGAAAATAAATTAATTAATTCTAAACAACCTATTTTTGTATTTTTGTTTTATTTGAGAAAAAGGCGAAAAATTAAATCAAGAGTTAACCTAATTTTCTAATTTAATTTTAATTGTGAAAAACAAATTAAAGTTACCCTAATTTAAATATTAACCTAATTAATTAACAAAATTAAATTTAATAAGAAAACAACTAAATCTAATTTTTTCGACTAATTTTTATTTTTATGATTTAATTAAAACTGATTTTAAAAATAAAATAATTAAACAAATTAAAAGATAAAATAAAAATAAAAAGAAGTTGAGAATTGGGCATGTGTTGTTGGCTGGAGAGGGGGGTATGAATCTGAATTCCTTAGCCCAAATTCTCCAAGCCCAGTCAATGCGTTGGATCAGATGTGGGCGTTGACTTGAGGAGCATTGTGGTCTCTTGCTATCTGGGCGTTGGATTTGATCATCCTTCCATCCAATGGTCACAAGTTGCTAACGCATGGTGGTCAACAAGAGGAACGATGCGCTGAATCAATGAATAGAAAAGAAAATAAAGGAAATTGTTTGGACCTGGGATCGAACCCAGGTCCTTGTACTCTTTGCCAATGTTACACTGCCAACTGCACTACACAAGTTATTTGTTAATATAATACATACAAAACATGATGTACGAAACAAAGATGGTCAGACCAAAAATGCGCAAATTTCAAATAGCCCAGTGATAGCTTGACACGTTGTCTTCTCCTTCCTCTTCCGTCGTTTTAGAAAAAGGGACTTTTACCTACAGACATCCACTGTAGGTATAACCCTGCATGTTTCAAAAATGATGTACACGCAAGATAAATGAAAGGTAATGGTACCAATCAACTCATCTCATCCTCATGAGCATCATGGTACCTGATTCAAGGCCCAATTATTTCTGTATAAAAAGACCCTAAAAATAACACAAAAACCCTAGCAATGGCAACATCGTGTACATGCTTCAAAAACGTAATTAAATGACATGGTTAGCTTGCAAACATTATGAAGATTACAAATATATGAGTTAAAGATGCTAATGATACAGGAATTAGTGTAATCGTTTTCAAAGAATGATGTAAACCGTGGGAGTCCTTGCATGCATTTCTAGGTCTTTGAGCACCTGCAAGTGATTGGGATAGGTTCTGGGAAGGTCCAAGAGTCGTTTGGTAATGCTAGAATGGCTTGACTTGGCCTCTAGAATGGAATTGAATCACCACTTTTTCTTGGAATTTTGAAGTTTATTCTTGCAGTTTGCACGCCTCCACCCTTGTATTTTTGATCTGGAATTGTTCACTATATAACCTAGAGTGAATTAGGTTAACAAACTTGTACTAAATCTTTGCATTTATCCAATATTTGATTTGATTTGTAAGTTATATGATATGTTTCTATTTTGAGCCAAATCATGCCTTTCTTGTACCAATTGACCTTGATTCGATTTGATCTTGTTAACTCAGCATATCTTGATTGCCAATCTGTCAAAAAAAACAAATCAAATCATATCTTTGTTAATTTTCATCATTTATTTGATTTAATTCACTTTTTAATTAATGAAAAATCAAAATAAATTGAAAAATGAAGCACATGATTGGTGAGTGAACATTTGATTCGTGGACCACATTATAATTGAGGTGCAAGCATAAAAAGTTCGGCCCATTTAGCATGAAATGCAAATTTGAGCACATTTGACTTTTGGCAATTTTGCAAAAATGGTCAACTTGGCCAATGCATAACTCTCTCAATTTTGACCCTAGAGAGGTGTTATTGGACTTTTTAGAAAGCTTAGGATGTCCTCTAAACAACCCTTTTGGTCTCATCTCAATTGAGTCTTCCATGTTCATGTATTAAGCTTTGACCCAAAAGGTGTTTTTTGTTGACTTTTCAAAAGGACCTATAATGTCAAAATTCATATCTTTTTGTGAGTTCATATTTTAAACTTGAGCGCTGAAGATGAATTGTAGGTAATTGCATCCTATTAAAAATGAGCCTTGGATGGAAAATTTCTGATAAAGTATGAAGAAGTTATGCTTGGTCAAAGCTGGGTTGACTTTTACTAAGAAGCCCTAATTTAGCAACTTTTGGGTTTTGATGAATTTGGAGAATTCCTTGAGGAATCATGATCAACCCTTGATAAAGTGATGGAAGTCACTTCAAAATGTTGATGTTGACCCAAAATCTTGAGGTTTTACTGTATATGGGCCACAGTTGACTTTTGACCTAATACAATCGATTTCCCAAGCATTTGAGCAGTTGACTGAGCAAACTTCTTATGCAAGGCATGAAACTTGACATGTAGGGTCTTGAGAACATATTAAGACCATGGAGAGCATATGAGACCTTTGTGGTCCACCTATCTTGATGAAAATAGAAACCCTAATTTGGGGTATATTACCTTAGGAGAGAGTTTATCTGATCAACTCTTGGGCAACCTTGAGAAAATTGGGGACCTCACTTGACATTTGTTGAGTAAAATGAGAGGGAAAATTTTGGGGTACAACACAAATCCCCACAGAACACCCCTATGGGATCATTTTCACAAAATTCATCATCAACAAGGGTATATTCCTCAATAGGTACAGAGACAGGGGCATCTTCCCAGCATCTCTTAAAACAGATCAAGAGTTTCAATCATCTCTCCAGCATCGTGGAACTTTCCTCAACATGGTCTATAAGTTTCTTGGGTTCCCCAGCAGGGTTTCATGAAATCCCCAAACAATGTACTGAGTCTTCTTTCCCCAATAGAGTTTATTTCTCTAGTTACGAAAATCCATCACCCAACAAATTTAACTTCAATGCATAGTAAGGAACTACATTCTTCATCTCTAGTAGCAGTCAGGGATTTATTTTCCCCAGTTCAACGATACTGCAAAGAACAACTGATACATTCACATATGCATTCATACATCATTTACAAACTTCATAGCATATGCATACAAATGCATATAGCACAGTCTCATTTATTTTTATAAAATCATTACCCAATGCATTTCATGCATCATGACATTGCATACAATTAACTCTTTACCTTTTCAGGAAAGATCAACATACAAATATCATCAACGATTTTCAAACAGTTCCAGAATAATTCCTTAAACTAGACAGGGTAACTATCTGTGAATAAATGATTGTAGATCAATTCTCGAAACAAGACGGGGCGACTATCTATAAGACCAGGTCAGAGATTAATTCCTGAAACTAGACAGGGAAACTATCTCAACAACCAACAAAAGCAGGTTCTAGATTAATTCCCAAAACAAGTTACTCTGAAGCCTGGATTTCGACCAAATAACAGTTTAAGTTATTATGAAGCCTGGATTTCGACTAGATAATAGTTTAACTTCTTTAATTATTGTGAAGCCTGGCTCCGACCAGATAACAATTTAAATTTAATTTACTACGAAGCCTGGGATCCAACCAGATAGTAATTCACTTCATCCTTACATCTAAGTTGTTGTAAATCCTGGAATCTGACCAGATAGAAATTAACTTATATCCTTTCAAGAAAATTACTACGAAGCCTGGAATACGACCAGATAACAGTTTAATTTTATTTTTCTATAAAGCCTGGTGTTGTACCCCAAAATTTGCCCTCCCATATTCTCCAAGATTTGCCAAGTCAAGCTCCAAAATCTCCCCAAGGGTTGCACAGTCAAGGGTCTCCTGAACAGTCAAAATTAGGGTTTTGGTTCTGATCAAGAAAGTGAAGTTTCCAAAGGTCCAATCAAGTCTCACATGCCTACAAATAGGGTCAAGCATCCTCATACAGAGTTTCAAGACATTCAGCACAAAATTGCACAGTCAAAACCCTAATTGCACTACAGTCAACTGTAGGGGCAAAATGGTCATTTGACAGTCAAAAGTTCAAATTTTTGGTCAACATATCATTTTGAAGCCACAAACATCATTTGATCAATACTTGATCATGATTCTCAAAGCTTGGCTCAAAAATCATCAAGATGCAAAAGTTTCCTTATTTGGACAACTGAAAAAGTCAACTGTAAATTGACCAGGGCATAACTTTCACATGGATTATCAGAAAAATTCCATCCAAAGCTCATTTTGAAGAGAAAGACATTTCCTACAACTCATCTTCATAATTCAAGTCCAAGAAATGCTCTCACAAAAAGTTATCAATTTCAACATTATAGGTCATTTTCAAAAGTCAACAAAAAGGGACTTTAAGTCAAAGGCCATAACTTGAGATTGGTAAATCAAAATGACATGGGACCAAATACATTGGTTAGACGACTCAAAGAACTTTCCAAAATGTCCAAGAACATGAGCAAAGCTTAAAAATTGAGCAAGTTATTCCTTGTGGAAGTTGAGAAATTTTTGGATATTTTGAAAAGTCAACATTTATTCAAATGACCTATAATTGCTAATGGGCCCATTTTTCTTCCATAATTCATCATCCATGGCATGTGCACGACCACTTGGCCCAAAGGGAAGTATTTCTTCATTTTTTATTTATTTATTTGAATTTTTATTAATAATAATTCATTTAAATCAAATTAAATATATGAAAAATACTTAACCTAACTTATCAAATCTTTTTGTACATGTAATCTACTCAATAATTCGTGTATAATTGAATAGGGAAAGATTTGGAGAGAATTGATCATGATTTGTACAAAAACACATGGAAAATATTTGAAAAAGATCTTGAAAATCAAATCTTTCAAAATCATGAGTGCCAAGCTTTTTGTTTGATTTCTTTAACCTAATTCACTCCTACATATACAAGAAACATAACCCTAATTCAAAGGACCACGCAGCTGCTCAGAAAACCCTTGCACAAGCTTGCATTTTTTCAAGAAAACTCCTGAAAACACCTTTGCAGGACGATTCAAGGCATAATAGTTGTTCAAACATCTTCCTGAAGGTTCACTGAACGATTCCCAATCAAAAACATTCATCAAAACCTCAAGAATCGGTATACAGAATTTAAAATATTTCATGAAAAATGCATATTCGTGTTTTGATTTGCAGGCATCCTCATGACATTTTGTTCGTTGATTCATACTCCTTATGAAATTCTGAAGCTAACCCATATGTTTAATTGTATTTTTATGCGCTATACACGATTTCGCCATTGATAATATTTAGGGTTCAGGAAGCTCCAAATTGGGGGTTTTTAAATGAGGAAAAATTAGAGTGTGAAACCACCACCATTGGAATCAGTGTGTCTGGACGAAGAAGAAGCTATGCTCGCGATCAATTTATGAGCGTTCCTGGGCTATTCGTTATTTTCCCAAAACATGCCTAAGAGAACGCTTAAAAAACCGTTGCCTGTTTCTTTTGTATTTTCAGGAAAACAAAATCCATGAAGAAGATGATATCGTGGCATTAGTTGATTGGTTAGTTTAAATTTCGCGCGCTGATTTCCACTAACCATTATTTTCTCATTATATTATTCTTCAGTTATTTAATATACAAAAGCGTGTTGGTGGTTCAGTGGCAAGTGCATGCGTTGGTAATCCTCATGACCTGGGTTCGAGACCCAGGTCCCCACCCTTTCCATATATTTTTTCCCAATTAATATTCCTATGCAGGTTTAGTGTTGAAGCGTACCATACACTTCCAAATCAAGCTTGCCACGTCCATCTCAAGATCAATCAGAAGGCCATGGATTGGAGAACACAATGCACCCCGGTCAATGCTCCAGCACGCTACCTGGCAAAAGTCCAAACAGGCCAAGGTTAATGGGCCAGATTTCTAAAGATTCACCTCCATGTTGGGGACTACAACCCCCCTTGGTTTGCAAATTCTTTTAACTTTCTTTATTTTTTTATTTTTTCATAAATTGCTTGTTTAATTAATTTAAAATTTTCATAAAATCACAAAATACCATAAAAATCAGAAAAGATCAAAAATTAAATATATTTAATTAGTTAATATTTTGTAAATAAATTTGCATGTAAATTAATTAGTTTTAAATTAGGGTTTAATTTAATATTTTCATAATAAATTTAAAAAAAACATAGAATTAGGCTTGATTAATTTTCATCTTTTTATTTTTCTTTCATGATAATCAAATATTTAATATTATTTATTTTATTTATTTTTATAATTAAATTTGTATATAAAATTAGGGTTAATTTAGGTTAAAATTCAATGTTTTCTTAATAAATTAAAAGCCATTAGAATTAGGGTTAGTATTTATTTTAATTGATTCTTTTTTTTCATATTAAATCCTAAAATACTAAAAAATACCAAAAAAAAAACAAGTTCTTTCTTTCTTTTAATTAATTAATTCCATATAATTTTAATTTTGCAAAAAAAAGGTCCAACGCCCTCGTTTCGATTTAACTCTTATGCGCATATTTATTTTATTTCGTTTAAATATTTATGTATCTCTCCCAAGGCCATGTAACCTTTCAATTTCTTGCACTTTAAATTCTTTTACCTTATTTGTTTATTTTTCTGTTAAATCGGGTTCGAGAAATTTTGGCGATGTGGACCCGCGCCTTTTGTAATAGCTTTAGATCTTTACTTTCCCGCAGACTTTTTAACTGTTAATCAAAGGCATGAAAGAATGTATGGACCAAAATAAAAACAAGCGTAGAACACCAATAACATGACAAGATAAATGCAAATGAAAACGACACACAAATCGCACACACCACCCCTAGGGTACGCCTCACTGTTGCCTTGCCTCGAAAGGTGATCGTCGAGTAGAGGATGTCTTAGTAAGTCCTCATGATCCGGGAACCTGGCATGAGGGTAGCTTCTAAGGTGTCTTCCCATTGCTCTGGTGATCACCATGTCCCGAACCTCGAATTGACCCGAACACCTTCAACGGTGGTGCTACCTACCTCTCAATGGTGGGATGGCACTACTTTAAAGGACATTTACATAGACGAATTCCTTAGGGTAGGTAGACGACTCTTAATACTTGCTCTAATTTCAAAAACAAATCAAAAAATACTTTTCACACCGACACCTTTTCAAACAGCTTTCGAAAGCAATTTTTCAAACACTCTTGAGGACCGATACAAGAGTCGAACTGGAATTTTCAAAGAAACTTTTTTTAAAACCCACAGTTGAAAAGCAAACAAACCATTTTTGAAAACACAACGAGCAAGTATCTAAGAGCCCATGGATAACCATGGATAGAAAGGGTGCTAACACCTTCCCTTTCTATAATCTACCTCCCGAACCGAGAGCAATCTCTTTAAGGAATTTTTCTGTGCTTTTGTCCTTTCCATTTGGAGAAAATAAAAGACGGTGGCGACTCTTGCTTCCGCGACATTTCGCGAACCAGCGTTAAACAGTCAGTTCCAGATCCACCGATCACAGAACTGGCAACTCTGCTGGGGAACATTACTTATAAAAGTGAGGTGTACCTTAGGGCTAGTTCATAACTGTGTTTTCAATTGTTTTCCTTGTGTGCTTTAAATTGTGGGTTGCTTGGGAGTTCTATAGATCCTAACTTGGATCTGGGGGATACCTTCTTAGAAAGTAGCAACAAGGCTGTGAGGGAACTGTGCGGGGTATACCGACATGGTTGAAACAGTCTGCTATGTTGATGTGGCACTTTGGTGCGTACTGGTAACCCTTGAGTTCAGTCAAGGAGAGTACGGGGCCTCCGCGTGGTGTCGTGAAGCATCAACAGACCTTAGGAACCTTAATTGAACTATCTTGGCCTCTTTAGGGTAGTGAGATAACTGACTTTGGTGCAGTCCGAGGTTGGTTGATACTTGATACTACACTCAATTGAGGGTTACTTTCCTGGAATATTTCGGTCGCCAGTTCAGTGGCTAAATCAAAATGATGAACAATGAAAGCAATCCCGTGATATTGGGACCCTTAGAACCCGGTTACTCATGATAGGACAGGTTGAACCCACCAACTTCAAGAGGGTACTACCCAGACCCCATGCTGGCCTTAAACCCTAAGGGCTTGTCTTGTGTGCCTTGTGTGCCTTACATGTTTGTCTTTGAAAATATCTGTGGTGTGTTTAATCATAGCATCATGACATCATTCTGCATCATATGCATTGACTAACCATTTCAGGGGTTCGAATTTTCATCTTTGTTCTTGTTTTGTAGGACATGGAAACTGTTCGTAGAAAGACAATTCAAGTCAGTCTTGTAAGGGTCCCTCCTCAGCTAAAGGAACTTATATCCAGGATTCCCGAGAACTCTTCATTCAGTGAAAGACATGGAAGTCTCATCAGCTTGGTCAACACCAACATTGAGGAAGATATGATAAAGGTCCTGTTCCAATTCTTTGACCCTCTGCATCACTGTTTCACCTTCTTGGACTATCAGTTGGTACCTACATTGGAGGAGTTCTCCCGGCTCCTGAAGATCCCTATCCTTGATCAGCTACCCTTCAACGGTACAGAAAAGGAACCTAAGCTTGAAGAGATTGCTAAAGCCCTGCACCTACAGTCATCTGACCTCAAGGGACATTGGGAAGTTAGAAGTGGTATCAAAGGGTTCTTAGCCAGGTTTCTGTTTGAAAAGGCCCATGAATGTTGGAACTCCCTTGACTTGTAAGCTTTTGAAGAGGTTGTGGCCCTCCTTGTCTATGGTTTGGTGTTGTTCCCTAACCCAGATCAGCTTATTGATATCAGTGCTATCCAGATCTTTATGTCCAGGAATCCTATACCTACGTTGCTGGGGGACATCCTTCACTCATGTTACACTCGAACCATGAGAAAAAGAGGTGTCCTTATGTGTTGCACTCCTCTCCTGGGAAGGTGGTTTATTTCGCACCTTCCACAATCAGTCTTGAAGAATGAGCGGGGTTTGAGATGGTCACAACGATTGATGACTCTTACACATGCAGATATACATTGGTGTCCTAGGTCCAGAGAAGATGTCACTATCATTGATCGTTGCGGGGAGTACCCTAATGTTCCTTTACTTGGAATCAGAGGAGGTATTACTTATAGCCCATGCCTGGCTTGGAGACAGTTTGGTTATGCTCGGAGGGATGGCCCTCATGACATGTTAATTCCTGACATAGTTTTTGATTTTGACAACGATACTCAAGGACTTCGCCAGAGATTTATCAGAGCCTGGAGGATGCCAAGTAGGATAGATAGCAAGACACTGGGGCACAGGAACTCCATCCCATTGGAACCTTATCTCAAATGGGTACGCGCCCGCTCCCAGAAGTTGGTAATGCCCTATCCTCATATGCTCCCAGTAATCAAAGAACCGGTCTTGGAAGGAGAAGTGTCCTACACTATTCAGAACCCTGATATGCCCACATCCTGGGAAGAGATGCAGAAGAGCTGGATCCAGCTTAAGGAGGAAAGGAATTCTCTTGAGACCAGTCTACATGCTAGTGAAAAGAAGGTCTTGGAGCTCACCCGCCTGTTGCATGAGGAGAGGAATCTCAACACTTACATAGCTCCAAAGAGGATGCGCAGTGTATTCTGGGATTGGTTTGCTTTTGTATTATTTTGCCCATGAGGCTTTGATGTACTAAACAGTTATTTCCTTAATGATAACGTGTGTTCCTTTTTGTCTACAACAAATTTGAACTTTCGAACCCTTGAATGCATTGCATAAACACATATCATTCATCATGTGCATAGCAGGTTTTTCCTCTTTTCAGGTTGCTTACAGTTCTTCGCTGTTTATTTCAGCATCATGAATCCTGACTCTTCATCAACTGAGACATCCATCAAGGCTCTTTAGGCGCAGAATGTGCAGTTTCAGGAATTAATCAAGGGTTTGGCTCAAGGCTAAGAAGAGCTGAAGGCTATGCTCCTGAAGAAGGAGAAGAAGAAGAAGAGAAGAACTGTTCTGTTTAACTCGGGCCGAAGGTTTGGCAATACTCTGCAACAGGAAGAGGCTGGTTCTTCTGTTGGCAAGAGTACTCCTCAGGCAGAAGCAAGGGTTCCTAGTCCGGTAGTCTCCGACAACAAGACTGATTTTGATGAAGAGCAGTACCCTCCTGCAGAAGACAGATACAAGCAACTGGAGGATAGGTTGAATGCTATGGAAATACAACAGGTACCTGGGCTGGATTTCGGAGATCTGGGTTTGTCTACTGGTGTGATTATCCCTCACAAGTTCAAAGCACCATCCTTCTCTAAATATGACGGGGCGTCTTGTCCCAAGCTACATCTCAGGTCCTATGTTCGGAAAATGCAACCGTACTCCGCGGATAAGAATTTGTGGATCCACTTCTTCCAGGAGAGTCTTTCAGGGACTCATCTCGAATGGTTCTATCAGCTGGATGGGACCAAGGTTCGTAACTGGGAGGAGTTGGCTACTGCTTTCTATAAGCAGTATCAATATAATGCCGACCTTGCCCCTACACGTACCCAACTCCAGGGTATGTCGTTAGGTTCAAGTGAAAGTTTTAAGGAGTACGCTCAGAAGTGGAGAGACCTGGCTGGCAGGGTGCAGCCTCCGTTGACTGATCGGGAGTTGGTAGACATGTTCTTGGGGACCCTATCTGGGCCATTTTTCAACCATCTTATCGGGAATTCGTCTGCAGGGTTCACTGATTTGATTCTGACTGGAGAGAGAATTGAGGCTGGGTTGAAGTCTGGAAAGATTCTGAAGGGTGCATCATCTAGTTCCGAGAAGAAACCCTTCAAGAAGGAGGCCAGTGTCGTGTATGGTTCCAAGAGATCAGAGAGACCTGAGCGCCGCCAATCTGTCAGTGCGGTAATGATTGCTAAGCCTGCTGCCGCTCCTCGGCCGACCAATCCTCAAAGGGCTGAAAGACCCCGGAGAGAGTTCACCCGCTTGAGTATGACTTTGTCGCAGATCTTGCCACAGTTGCTCTCAACCAACCTAGTGACTGTCAGAGAGGCGCCGAAGTTCCCCAATACTGCATCTCCTAAGTACAACCCGAATGCTCGTTGTGCTTACCATTCAGATAGCCCGAGGCATTCTACTGACGACTGTTGGGAATTAAGGAGTAAGGTGCAAGACCTTATCGACGCAAAGGAGATACAGTTCGAAGCGCCTGAGAGGCCAAATGTAGTTACTGCTCCTATGCCTCAGCATGGGGTAAATGCTGTTGATGAAGATGTTTGTGCTGTTTCTGTGGACGATCTAGCCACTCCTCTGAAGACTGTCAAGAGGAACCTGCTGCTGGCCGGTTTATTTCCGGGTTGCAGTGAGGGTTGCCTGTTCTGTGCGGTGTCCCTATCTGGTTGTCCCTTGCTGAAATTAGGCATCCAAAGCCTAATGGATAGCAAGGAGATTCTGTTTAAGAAGTATGTTGTTCAGTTGGTTCCGGTGGAAGAAGTTTCTGTGGTGACTATCTTCAATAATCCAATCAAGGCTCTCCCGAAGAAGCCCGTCCAAATCATGACTGTTGCACCTGTGGTTATCACTGTTCCGGGGCCTCTGCCCTATGTATCTGATAAAGTTGTCCCCTGGCATTATGGGGCAGATGTGTATGTAAATGGGATTAAACAAGAGTTCAACGCTGGCGCCAGCATCTGTGACATCACTGGCCCAGCCAAAGTCACCCGCAGTGGCAGGCTCTTCTCGCCTGACATTGCACCACCCGCTGCTCGAAGACCACTTCTTATAACTCCTACAAGTATACCTGTTCCTACTGCCGATCAAGTTGTTTCTCCTGCTGCCGAGTAATCCAATGCTCGGGGCAAAGGAAGTGAAGTTGAGCCTGCCCAGATGGAGGCACCTGTACCTATAACTGCTGAGGCCTCCCAACAAGAGATGGAGGAAATCTTAAAAATAATAAAGAAGAGTGATTTCAATGTTGTGGAACAGCTGGGGCACACGCCTTCCAAAATCTCCATGCTCTCTCTATTGCTGTGCTCCGAGGCCCATGCTAAGGCCTTAATCACATTCCTCAAGACGGCCCATGTGCCACATGAGACATCTGCAGTCCAATTCACTGATTGCGTAGCAAATCTGACAGCAGACAATGGCTTGGGTTTCTCAGATGCTGACCTGACCGCGAAGGGAAGAGACCACAATGATGCCCTGCATGTCTCTATCGAATGCAGGGGCACTACTCTGGCACATGTATTGGTAGATACTGGTTCGTCCTTGAATGTGCTACCGAAGAAGGCTTTAGACCGTTTGGATTGTGAAGGCCTGGAACTGAAACCCAGCAATATCATCGTCAGGGCCTTCGATGGTTCAAAGAGGATGGTTCATGGAGAGGTTGACCTTCCGATTCGTGTGGGCTCTCAGGTGTTTGACTCTACATTTTATGTGATGGATATCCGTCCATCTTACTCTTGTCTACTGGGTCGACCTTGGATACATAAGGCTGGGGCAGTGACCTCTACCTTGCACCAGAAGTTGAAGTACCCCGTCAGAGGGAAGATCGTCACTGTGCAGGGAGAGGAGGAGTATATGGTGAGCCACTTGAACTCCTTCAGATACATTGAGATGGACGGGGAGTTTATTGAAACCCCCTTTCAGCATTTCGAGGAAGTGCTTCCAATTGCAGCAGCAGCAGAAACAGCAGCGGAAGAAAGTGTTCCTTTGAAGATGGCCTCCCTGAGGGATGCCCGGGCTGTGGTTCAGAAAGGTGAGTGTGCCAACTGGGGCAGACTTTACACAGAAGACTGATAAATTTGGGCTGGGTTTTACCGCAGAAGGTCAGAAAGCTATGAGGAAAGCGAAGACCGGAAGACCTCCTGTGTTCATTACAAATCCAGGAGTGAATGTTGTTGGGGAAGACAACGAAGTGGATGAAGCGGAATTCAATAGCTGGATCAACCCGACGACCGAAGGCGGATTGAACAATTGGATTGCCAAAGACCATACTCATGTTACCTTTGTGACGCAGTAATAAATTTCTTTGTTTCGTTATTTTGTAATAAACAATAAATAAACTCTATGGCCCGGTGTCTTACCCGAGGCACCGTGGTTTCCTTTGTGAGGGCATATAAATTGTCATTTCATATATCATGAATGAAAATCTTGGATGTTTTCTCGCATTGCAAATCTTATGCTCCTTTTCTGTCTTTCTTTCCTTTACATATATTTCAAAACAGCTGTATTTACACACACACTCACGCATACAGGTTTCAATCCACTCTGGATCTTACTGGTAACGACTCTGCTACTGCCAGTTATGACTTCGAAAATCCGATCAACTTAGCCGAAGACGAAGGTGAAGATGATTGCGAGGTGCCTGGCGAGCTTGCAAGACTGTTGCTTCAGGAAGAGAGGGCAATTCAACCCCATGAAGAGCCAGTGGAAACAATAAACCTGGGTACTGAGGCAGACAGGAAAGAGGTAAAGATTGGTGCCAACCTAGAGCTCAGCGTGAAGCAACGGTTGACTCAAATGCTGCATGATTATATGGAGATCTTTGCCTGGTCCTACGAAGACATGCCCGGGTTGGATACCGATATTGTGGTCCATCACTTGCCAACTAAGGAAGATTGCCCTCCGGTTAAACAAAAGGTCCGCCGGATGCGTCCAGAGATGTCTGAGAAGATTAAAGCCGAGGTGATGAAACAGTTTGATGTCGGGTTCCTTGCAGTGACTTCTTACCCTCAGTGGGTTGCTAATGTGGTGCCGGTACCTAAGAAGGACGGTAAGGTCAGAATGTGTGTCGACTACAGGGATCTGAACAGGGCCAGCCCCAAGGATGACTTCCCCTTACCTCACATTGATGTCCTTGTTGATAATACAGCTCAGCACAAGGTGTTCTCTTTCATGGATGGCTTTTCAGGTTATAATCAGATCAAGATGGCACCTGAAGACATGGAGAAGACTACATTTGTTACTCAGTGGGGCACCTTCTGCTACAAGGTCATGCCTTTTGGATTGAAGAATGCTGGGGCAACCTACCAGCGTGCCATGGTTGCTTTATTTCATGACATGATCCATCATGAGATAGAAGTGTATGTTGACGACATGATCGCAAGGTCCCAGACTGAGGAAGAACACCTAGATCATCTGCAGAAACTGTTTGACCGGTTGAAACTGTACAAGCTAAGATTGAACCCGAACAAGTGCACCTTCGGGGTAAGATCTGGGAAGTTGCTAGGCTTCGTGGTCAGTGATAAAGGTATTCAAGTGGACCCTGCCAAGGTCAAAGCTATTCAAGAGATGCCAGTTCCCAGGACAGAGAAGGAAGTCATAGGCTTTTTAGGACGCCTGAATTACATTGCTCGGTTCATCTCACATCTGACTGCTACCTGTGAACCAATCTTCAAGCTGCTGAAGAAAGATCAAGTAGTACGTTGGAATGATGAATGTCAGGCTGCTTTCGACAGAATCAAAGAGTATCTCCAAGAACCACCTATCCTTATGCCACCGGTTGAAGGGAGACCTCTGATATTATATCTAACAGTGCTTGACAACTCAATGGGGTGCGTGCTGGGGCAGCATGACAAGTCTGGCCGAAAAGAGCATGCCATTTATTACCTTAGCAAAAAGTTTACCGACTGTGAGACCCGATACTCACTGCTTGAGAAAACTTGCTGCGCTTTGGTATGGGCTGCTCGCCGGCTGAGACAGTATATGCTGACTCACACTACCTTGTTGATCTCAAAAATGGATCCTATAAAGTACATATTCGAAAAGCCTGCTCTGTCTGGGAGAATTGCAAGATGGCAGATGATCTTAACGGAATACGACATTCAGTACACAACCCATAAATCCATCAAGGGAAGTGTATTGGCAGACCACTTGGCACATCAGGCCGTCGATGACTATCAGTCAATGAACTTTGAGTTTCCGGATGAAAGCATCATGATAGTGACTGATTGTGAAGTACCTGGACCGGATGAAGGACCTGAGGAAGGATCCCGATGGTCTATGCACTTTGACGGAGCCTCCAACGCTTTGGGAAACGGTATCGGCGCCATAATCATATCTCCTCAAGGTACTCATACTCCGCTCACTGCCCGGCTGTGTTTCAACTGTACCAACAACATGGCGGAGTATGAGGCGTGCATCATGGGTCTTCAAGCTGCGATCGACCTAAGGATCAAGTTTCTGAGTGTCTTTGGAGATTCCGCTCTTGTGATCAATCAGATCAAAGGAGAGTGGGATACGAAACATCCGAACCTTATTCCTTACAGAGAATGTGTGTTGACCTTGATTCCCCATTTCACGAAGATAACCTTTGAGCACTTCCCGAGATAAGAGAATCAGTTGGCGGACGCGTTAGCTACAATATCTTCTATGTTCAAGGTCAAATGGGATAATGAGGCTCCCCAAATCATCATCTGGAAACTGGACGAACCGGCATACTGTTGTGATCTCGAAACCGAACTGGTGACTGAGAAGCCTTGGTACCACGAGGTGAAGAGATATTTGGAAGCTCAGGAATACCCTGAAGGTGCCTCTGTCAATGATAAGAAGTTCCTGAGAAGGTTCGCAGCAAAGTTCTTCCTTAGCAACGGCATCTTGTACAAGCGAAACCATGATTCAACCTTACTGCGTTGTGTGGATAAAGCTGAAGCAGAAAGGATCATGGAAGAGCTACATGAAGGGACCTTTGGTATGCATTCCAGTGGACATACTATGGCTAAAAAGATCCTTCGGGCAGGATATTACTGGTCCACAATGGAAGCTGACTGCTACCAACATTCCAGGACATGCCATAAGTGCCAGATTTATGCAGACAAGGTGCATGTTCCTCCAGTTCCGTTGAATGTTCTGACTGCGCCTTGGCCGTTTGCAATGTGGGGCATAGACATGATTGGTGAGATTAAACCTACGGCATCTAATGGGCATCGCTTCATCCTGGTAGCGATTGATTACTTTACGAAGTGGGTCGAAGCAGCATCCTATGCTACGGTAACCAAGACTGTTGTGGCACGGTTCATTCGACATAATCTGATCTGTCGGTATGGTGTCCCAGAGAGAATTATTACAGACAACGGTACCAATCTAAATAACAAGATGATCGCTGAGCTCTGCGAGCAGTTCAAAATACAGCACCACAATTCTTCTCCTTACAGACCGAAGATGAATGGGGCTGTAGAAGCAGCAAATAAGAACATCAAGAAGATCGTGCAGAAGATGACAGTGACTTATAAAGATTGGCACGAGATGTTACCGTTCTCTCTACATGGGTACCGTACCTCAGCTAGGACGTCAATCAGGGCAACTCCTTTCTCTCTGGTTTATGGTATGGAGGCGGTCTTACCGATCGAAGTGCAAATACCCTCTCTCTGGATAATGAAGGATGCAAATCTGAGCGAAGATGATTGGATCCAGACACGACTTGATCAACTCAACCTCATTGATGAAAAGAGACTTGCTGCTATCTGTCATGGTCAGACGTATCAAAAACGAATGATCAGGGCATTTAACAAAAAGGTCAGACCACAGGAATATCAAGTTGGGGATCTAGTAATCAAGCGAATCATCCTTCCTCAGAGTGATCCAAGGGGCAAATGGACCCCTACGTACGAAGGGCCATTTGTGGTTAAACATGTGTTCTCAGGAGGAGCAATGATATTGACCAACATGGATGGTGACGACCTTCCTCACCCCGCCAATGCAGACATAGTAAAAAGATACTACGCATGAAAAAAAAAAGACCCGCTAGGCTGACATGCCTAGGCAAAAATTAGGGCTTCCCGGCGAACCAAAAGGGTTCGGGCAAAATGAAGGGATGAAAATGAAAAAAACTGTACACCCGGCAAGTCGAAAACCTGAAAAGGCGGCTTGGGCAAAAATGGGTATCCCGGTGGACTGAAAACCCGAAAGGGCGGTCCAGGCAAAAATTAGGGATAAAAGTGTAATACTATGTCTCATTGGATCACCTTACATCCAGAATCCGGTATCTATATCAAGTTCAGACGACATCGATCAGTCAGCTTCACCTTCAACCAAGGTCATCAAGTGATGAGACGCTCGGAGTTATAAAGGCAATAGCAGAGTTGAAACCCAGTGGATCATTCATTTCACACAGCTGTTTTATTTTCTTTTGTACAAAATTTGTATAAACTCTTTCGTTCGGCGGCGTTCTCTTACTAGGACGTCGGCCTCTTGTACACAAAACACCTATTTTCAGGCCATTCAAAAATCAATACAAATATACTTTTCAGTTAAACGTGCCAACTGTTTTTTCTTTTTCTGTTTTGTTTTGCGAAGAACGTCCAAGGTTCAATTTATGATATATGCATTGACAATAATTTGCTAACTCATAAATATTTGCATACGAAACAAAGGATTAATTACAGGTGACACTAGAAACAGGGGCAATAAAGAGTGGTCTAAGCAATCTAATTGTTCTGTCCTCCAAGGTACCAAGGTAGGTTCAGCTAAAGAACATGACCAGTACATCTTAATTCCCCAGAGAATAAGTCAGCAGTCAGTACACTCTTCTCCAAGCAAAGTTATCAAATCTTAAGGAAGTTGAGTATCGTCCAGCAGATCTCAAACATTCCCCCAGTAGCATATATACATGTATTCTCAAACAAGCATCCCCGGCAATCTTGGTCTAAAGATTGTTCCCCGGTGGTATATCAACATTCAAAGGAATCACTTTCCCCCGCAGTTTAAAACTTCCCCAGAAGAGTCCAATCTAGTTCCCCAGGAAAATTGGAATTCATCTCCCCAAGCAGTAAGCTTATCCCCAGTAAATTCTGGAAGCTTATCCTCGCAGAGCACGAACGCGTCGTCCGGCTTTATTCAAAGAGTTATTTCCTTAACAGGATATAACTGGGTTATCCTCAGCCAAAAGCCACGGAAAGATCGTCGTCGACAGAGTCTTCTTATCCCCAGCGAAGTCTATCAGCACTTCCAATACAACAAAGATATCCCCAGCAAGTTATTATCAACATTTCAGCAGAGTATCTCTCTCCCCACAGAGTATCACTCCCCAGCATGGTCTCTAGAGTATTTTTCTCCCCGCAGAATCTTCCATTTGCCAAGTTTATTCCTCAACAGAGTCATCTTCTCCTACCGGTATTCTTGCAGTTATCATCCCCAGCGGAAGCGAAAGCTTATTCTTCAATATCAGCCCAGGATATGACTTCCCGGCACCCGTCAAGGGTCTACTCTCCTAGACGAAAACATACATACATAAACATCACATACATCATTATAGCATGCATAAACGCATCATATCATACAAATCTCATTTATGTTGAGAACATCATTGCTTGATCCATATCATGCATTGCATATGACTGACTTTTACCTTTCAGGAAAGATTCAGTTAAATTCTCAATCATCTTTCAAGACCTAGACCGGTTCAGTTAATCAACTCCAAAGATTTCTTATCCAGTCCAAGGCCTTCTCTAGTCCAGCTAAATCGACCCCAAACAGATTTTTCTGATGAAGACTCAGTAGAAGTTATCAGGTTATAATTTCCTATGGTTCTCTCCCCGACGGTGCGTGAGATGTAATTCCCTTTCGGGTTATAATTTCCTATGGTTCTCTCCCCAACGGTGCGTGAGATGTAATTCCCTTTCGGGTTATAATTTCCTATGGTTCTCTCCCCGACGGTGCGTGAGATGTAATTCCCTTTCAGGTTATAATTTCCTATGGTTCTCTCCCCGACGGTGCGTGAAATGTAATTCCCTTTCAGATTATAATTTCCTATGGTTCTCTCCCCGACGGTGCGTGAGATGTAATTCCCTTTCAGATTATAATTTCCTATGGTTCTCTCCCCGACGGTTATAATTTCCTATGGTTCTCTCCCCGACGGTGCATGAGATGTAATTCCCTTTCAGATTATAATTGCATATGGTTCTCTTCCCGATACTGCGAAGATGGTAATTCCCACCAAGATTTTCTCAACGAGCGTTGTTGAAGTTAAAGTCACCCAAGGTTCGCTTACCGTTCATGCTAAGGTAGTAACCATCCCGTGTTCATTCATCACCGTTTGAAGCTCCAGATCCAGCTCCTGTAACCATTCAAGACATATCTATACCAAGCATCTGAAAACCAGCTCCTGCAACATGTCAGGTACTCATTTTTCTGTTTTGCAGGTACGCAAGTTCTCGCTAAGGAATCTCTTACGCGATCAACATCCAGATGGAATCTATAAGCCCATCATCCTATTCATCAACCTCTAAATGGACTCTGTAAGCCCATTTCCACCATCACTGCTACTATGTGAGCGCAAATTTCTGGGCACTCTAGTGTTCAATCATCTTCCACCCTCGGATTACGAAAGGCACGTCAGCCAATCTGCATCCTCAGGTCTAAGAAGATTGAACAGGGGCAACTGTTGTACCCCAAAATTTGCCCTCCCATATTCTCCAAGATTTGCCAAGTCAAGCTCCAAAATCTCCCCAAGGGTTGCACAGTCAAGGGTCTCCTGAACAGTCAAAATTAGGGTTTTGGTTCTGATCAAGAAAGTGAAGTTTCCAAAGGTCTAATCAAGTCTCACATGCCTACAAATAGGGTCAAGCATCCTCATACAGAGTTTCAAGACATTCAGCACAAAATTGCACAGTCAAAACCCTAATTGCACTACAGTCAACTGTAGGGGCAAAATGGTCATTTGACAGTCAAAAGTTCAAATTTTTGGTCAACATATCATTTTGAAGCCACAAACATCATTTGATCAATACTTGATCATGATTCTCAAAGCTTGGCTCAAAAATCATCAAGATGCAAAAGTTTCCTTATTTGGACAGCTGAAAAAGTCAACTGTAAATTAACCAGGGCATAACTTTCACATGGATTATCATAAAAATTCCATCCAAAGCTCATTTAGAAGAGAAAGACATTTCCTACAACTCATCTTCATACTTCAAGTCCAAGAAATGCTCTCATAAAAAGTTATCAATTTCAACATTATAGGTCATTTTCAAAAGTCAACAAAAAGGGACTTTAAGTCAAAGGCCATAACTTGAGATTGGTAAATCAAAATGACATGGGACCAAAGACATTGGTTATAGGACTCAAAGACCTTTCCAAAATGTCCAAGAACATGAGCAAAGCTTAAAAATTGAGCAAGTTATGCCTTGTGGAAGTTGGGAAATTTTTGGATATTTTGAAAAGTCAACATTGATTCAAATGACCTAAAATTGCTAATGGGCCCATTTTTCTTCCATAATTCATCATCCATGGCATGTGCACGACCACTTGGCCTAAAGGGAAGTATTTCTTCATTTTTTATTTATTTATTTATTTGAATTTTTATTAATAATAATTCATTTAAATCAAATTAAATATATGAAAAATACTTAACCTAACTTATCAAATCTTTTTGTACATGTAATCTACTCAATAATTCGTGTATAATTGAATAGGGAAAGATTTGGAGAGAATTGATCATGATTTGTACAAAAACACATGGAAAATATTTGAAAAAGATCTTGAAAATCAAATCTTTCAAAATCATGAATGCCAAGCTTTTTGTTTGATTTCTTTAACCTAATTCACTCCTACATATACAAGAAACATAACCCTAATTCAAAGGACCACGCAGCTGCTCAGAAAACCCTTGTACAAGCTTGCATTTTTTCAAGAAAACTCCATAACTGAAAACACCTTTGCAGGACGATTCAAGGCATAATAGTTGTTCAAACATCTTCCTGAAGGTTCACTGAACGATTCCCAATCAAAAACATTCATCAAAACCTCAAGAATCGGTATACATAATTTAAAATATTTCATGAAAAATGCATATTCGTGTTTTGATTTGCAGGCATCCTCATGACATTTTGTTCATTGATTCATACTCCTTATGCAATTCTGAAGCTAACCCATATGTTTAATTGTATTTTTATGCGCTATACACGATTTCGCCATTGATAATATTTAGGGTTCAGGAAGCTCCAAATTGGGGGTTTTTAAATGAGGAAAAATTAGAGTGTGAAACCACCACCATTGGAATCAGTGTGTCTGGACGAAGAAGAAGCTATGCTCGCGATCAATTTATGAGCGTTCCTGGGCTATTCGTTATTTTCCCAAAACATGCCTAAGAGAACGCTTAAAAAATCGTTGCCTGTTTCTTTTGTATTTTCAGGAAAACAAAATCCATGAAGAAGATGATATCGTGGCATTAGTTGATTGGTTAGTTTAAATTTCGCGCGCTGATTTCCACTAACCATTATTTTCTCATTATATTATTCTTCAGTTATTTAATATACAAAAGCGTGTTGGTGGTTCAGTGGCAAGTGCATGCGTTGGTAATCCTCATGACCTGGGTTCGAGACCCAGGTCCCCACCCTTTCCATATATTTTTTCCCATTTAATATTCCTATGCAGGTTTAGTGTTGAAGCGTACCATACACTTCCAAATCAAGCTTGCCACGTCCATCTCAAGATCAATCAGAAGGCCATGGATTGGAGAACACAATGCACCCCGGTCAACGCTCCAGCACGCTACCTGGCAAAAGTCCAAACAGGCCAAGGTTAATGGGCCAGATTTCTAAAGATTCACCTCCATGTTGGGGACTACAACCCCCCTTGGTTTGCAAATTCTTTTAACTTTCTTTATTTTTTTATTTTTTCATAAATTGCTTGTTTAATTAATTTAAAATTTTCATAAAATCACAAAATACCATAAAAATCAGAAAAGATCAAAAATTAAATATATTTAATTAGTTAATATTTTGTAAATAAATTTGCATGTAAATTAATTAGTTTTAAATTAGGGTTTAATTTAATATTTTCATAATAAATTTAAAAAAAAACATAGAATTAGGCTTGATTAATTTTCATCTTTTTATTTTTCTTTCATGATAATCAAATATTTAATATTATTTATTTTATTTATTTTTATAATTAAATTTGTATATAAAATTAGGGTTAATTTAGGTTAAAATTCAATGTTTTCTTAATAAATTAAAAGCCATTAGAATTAGGGTTAGTATTTATTTTAATTGATTCTTTTTTTTCATATTAAATCCTAAAATACTAAAAAATACCAAAAAAAAAAACAAGTTCTTTCTTTCTTTTAATTAATTAATTCCATATAATTTTAATTTTGCAAAAAAAGGGTCCAACGCCCTCGTTTCGATTTAACTCTTATGCGCATATTTATTTTATTTCGTTTAAATATTTATGTATCTCTCCCAAGGCCATGTAACCTTTCAATTTCTTGCACTTTAAATTCTTTTACCTTATTTGTTTATTTTTCTGTTAAATCGGGTTCGAGAAATTTTGGCGATGTGGACCCGCGCCTTTTGTAATAGCTTTAGATCTTTACTTTCCCGCAGACTTTTTAACTGTTAATCAAAGGCATGAAAGAATGTATGGACCAAAATAAAAACAAGCGTAGAACACCAATAACATGACAAGATAAATGCAAATGAAAACGACACACAAATCGCACACACCACCCCTAGGGTACGCCTCACTGTTGCCTTGCCTCGAAAGGTGATCGTCGAGTAGAGGATGTCTTAGTAAGTCCTCATGATCCGGGAACCTGGCATGAGGGTAGCTTCTAAGGTGTCTTCCCATTGCTCTGGTGATCACCATGTCCCGAACCTCGAATTGACCCGAACACCTCCAACGGTGGTGCTACCTACCTCTCAATGGTGGGATGGCACTACTTTAAAGGACATTTACACAGACGAATTCCTTAGGGTAGGTAGACGACTCTTAATACTTGCTCTAATTTCAAAAACAAATCAAAAAATACTTTTCACACCGACACCTTTTCAAACAGCTTTCGAAAGCAATTTTTCAAACACTCTTGAGGACCGATACAAGAGTCGAACTGGAATTTTCAAAGAAACTTTTTTTAAAACCCACAGTTGAAAAGAAAACAAACCATTTTTGAAAACACAATGAGCAAGTATCTAAGAGCCCATGGATAACCATGGATAGAAAGGGTGCTAACACCTTCCCTTTCTATAATCTACCTCCCAAACCGAGAGCAATCTCTTTAAGGAATTTTTCTGTGCTTTTGTCCTTTCCATTTGGAGAAAATAAAAGACGGTGGCGACTCTTGCTTCCGCGACATTTCGCGAACCAGCGTTAAACAGTCAGTTCTAGATCCACCGATCACACCTGGAATCCGCCCAAATAACATATTAATTTCAGCAAGTTATTGTGAAGCCTGGAATTCGACCAGATAGCAATTAGTTTCATCCTTTCATCTAAGTTACTATGAAGCCTGGAAACCAACCAGATAACAGTTAATTTCATATTCCCCAGTAAGTCGCTGTGAAGCCTGGAATACGACCAGATAACAGTCAACTTTATTATCCTTAGCAAGTTACTGTGAATCCTGGATTTTGACCAGATAACAACTAACCTTCATCTCTCTAGACAAAATATAGTTCCTCAGTAGATTAATAGACAACTAAAGCTCCTAGACTTTATTCCCCAAACAGAAATCAACATTCCCTAACGGAGTCCTTCTCAAACAACAAGAACAGAATCCCCCCACAAAGAGACTTCTTATGGCTCAAAGTAAATTGATCAATGATTTATTCCAATGTTTGTTCCAGTTCAAAGTCAACATTTATTTTGGATGGCATCTATAAGCCCATATTTGACGACTCTCCTTCATCTTCTCTAAATGGCATCTGTAAGCCCATTCCCAATATCATCAACCAACAGCTTCACTTCACACACAGGCGAGTACAAATTTCTAAGCACTCTAGTGTTCAATCATCTTCCACCTTCAGACTACGAAAGGCATACAAGCCAATCTAAATCCTCAGGTTTAAGAAGATTGAACAGGGGAAGCTGTTATACCCCAAAATTTTCCCTCCCATTTTACTCAAGACATACTCATTGAGGTCCTCAATTGCTCAAGGTTGACCAAGAATTGGCCAGACAAATTCTCCTCCTAAGTAATGGATTTCCAATTAGGGTTTCACCTCTCACAAAGAATTTTGGGTAGAAAAGGCTTCAAGTGATTTCCATGGTCCCTAATATTCCCTCAAGAATTTCCATGCCAAGTTCTATGCCTTGCACTACAAGCTTGCTCAGTCAATTGCTTAAATGCTTGAAAATCAACTATACTAGGTCAAAAGTCAATTGTGACCAATATACAGTCAAACTTCAAGATTTTTAGTCAACATCAACATTTTGAAGTGATATCCATCATTTTATCAAGGGTTGATCATGATTCCTCAAGGAATGTTCTCAAATCATCAAGAATCCAAAAGTGCAAAATTAGGGTTTCCTAGGAAAATTCAACTAAACTTTGACCGGGCATAACTTTCACATGCTTCATCCATTTTTCCCCAACCAAATATCATTATGAAGAAAATTAAATTCCCTAAAACTTATATTTTTCTCTCAAGTCCAAGAAATGCATTATTGGAAAGATATGAACCAATACATTACAGGTCTTTTTGAAAGTCAACAAAAAAGAACTTTTTGTCAAGGCAATTTACATCAAGATAATTTCTCCAAATATAAAAATGGTCAAAATAGAGATTATAGGGACATCTTGATCTTTATAAAGTGTCCAAGATCATCTCCAAAATATAAAAATTGAGAAAGTTATGATTTGCACAAGTTGGGAAATTTTGGTCAAAATTCATGAAGTGCAAAGCATGCAAATTTGAAATTTTAGGGCAATGGCATAACTTTTTGAGCTTCAAACATCTTCATGACCTTATGAAGGACCTCTATACCCATTTTGGCATGGACATGATTTTATTTGTATATTATCTTTATTTTATTTGGTTTAAAATTAAAGAAATTAAGTAAAATGCTATAAAATATGGGCCATGACATTTGGGCCTGACTTGACCCATCAAGGGGACCCAAATTTCGTGCAAGATACAGAAAATGAGTCCATGTTCATGCAAGGGACCAAAATGGCAAGAAATAATGCAAAAATGGCATTTTTTTCAAATTGTGATTTTGTATTCAAAACTTGGTTAATTTCATTGATTCTTGCCATGTTAGTTCACTCTCACATCCCTCTATAAATACAGAATGAAAATGCAAACAAAGGACATGCACAAGTTGCTTGAGCAAGCTATACTAAGTTTCACAAAAAATCTCCAAAATTGTCAAAATTCATATCCATATTTCCAGCCTGCCTCCATCAAAACCAACCACGCATTTGTGATCCTGAGACCCCCAGGGTTCATTCCAACCCTTCCCCACAATTGCAAGACCTTAGAACGATCCCCACGAGCATCAATAGTTTGGTATATTTTCTTGTGACTCAATCTGTTAATTTACGCCCTGTTAAACATTTTAATGCATACATTCATGTTTGTAGAAATGATTAGTAAAGATCTAACATTTTACATGCGAATATAAGTGCTGGAAATACAGGTTTCCATTTTTAGGGTTTCAAAACAGCCAAGCTTCGAACTGGATGATACAGACCATTTCAGATCATGCCATTGCCATGGTTGAACTCGTAGCTTGCGAAATAGGGGGTAGCTTGAGTTTGGGGCTTTGATTCCACGTTTTTCGCAGGTTTTGTTTTTTGGGAGGCTGGAGAAGACGACCGGAGATCTGCTTTGGCATCTCTGACCAGTGTTGACTCTGTTGGGGTCTGCGTGGCAAAAGCGCACATTTCCATTGGTCCATTCAAATTATTTCTGGTGCATGTGTGACATCTAGGATTAGATTTTATTTACCATTATATTATTATTCTATTATACTAACAGTTGAAGCATGCAGTTCAGTACGCAAGGTAAGGCGTGATATGGCGTTAGTCTCAAAGGGCATGGGTTCAATACAACCCTTTTGCAATTTATTTCCCTCATATTTGTTTCTTGCAGAACTAGTGCTCCCAGGCCCCATGCGCACACCATATACCATCTGATCCAGATTTGAAGACCTCAGATGTGTGCCTCACCATGAACCCTCAAAGGGCCATCAACATAGGATCAGGCACAGCTTTGGGCTCCCTTATTTGGGCCTTACAATTTTCAAATCTCACCCCCCCCCTTTTACTTTGAACACCAGGCCCATCTTTTTAATTCTTTTTAGTTTCTTATTTCCAAAATCATTTTATTTTTAATCATAAAATCAGAAGAAAAAAATATTAAAAACTTAGATTTAGGTTTTATGTTATTTTTCATTTTCATAAATTAATTTAGTTAATTATTTTGACTTCATTTCATAATTTAAAACCAAATTAGAATTAAGTTAAATTTTTTATATTTCCTAAACAAAAATGCCAAAAATACTAGGTTTGTTTTAGAATTAATTTTAATTAATAATTTTCTTTTCTTTTTTATTTTAATTAATTAGATTTAATTTAATTTAACATTTTCCCCAAAAAAACAAAAACAACAAAAAGAGTTTCTTTTACTTAAACTTTATAGGGTTTTAAACGTCCTTCTAATTCACGCGCGTTTAGCATTCTCGCATTATCATTTTATTATTAATGTATGTGCTTATGGATTGCAATAGAGTAACTAGGACATTTACTGCTTTTTACTTTCCCCATTTTTTTGGACTTATAATTTTTCCCCTCCCTGAAGCCATGTAATAGTTAGGTTTTAAATTCCGCACTTTAAATTCTTGTACATATTTGAACTGTTTAGATGTATGGTAATAGGATTGCATGGCAAGAAAATTAAAAATAAAACGTAGCAAACCTAACACCAAGATAAATAACTGAAATACAACACACTCGCACATGCTCACCTTTAGGGTATTCCCACTTTGGTTGCCTTCGGAATAAAACAGTCACAACTCTTGAAACGTTAGAGGCTTTAGTGGCTACCCTCTGGTTTAAAGATCTAAAAAGTGAGCCTCTTGATGTTTCCTCGGTATGATCTTAAAACCCTAGGGTGGTTACTAAAGTATCTTGCCCAGTTGCCTTTGTGACTGTAACGATGACCCTTCGAATTTCCTTCAAACATCCAACGATAGGGCTACCTACTCACTAATAGTAGGATAATACTGTCTAAAATAAAAGAGGAAAAGAATAAACCCTTTCGAGTAAAGTAGATAGTTCTTAGATGCTTGCTCAAAAAACAATTTTTTCACATACACAAAACTCTTTCCAAAAACATTTTCAAAACTCTTTGTATACGTTCTCAACAATACGAGAAACATTACGAAGTTCGCCGCACTAAGGCATCTTTTCAAAATATTTTCAAACACACAAACACAAGGTATTTTCAAATGAGTCAGCATCTAAGAGCTCGTAGATAACTACGGATGGAAAGGGTGCTAACACCTTCCCTTTCCATAATCTACCCCCCTTACTTAGTAAAAATCTCGAAAGGTCTTTTTCATTTCTTTTCACCCTTTCCTTTGTTGGATAAAAGAAAATTCGATGGCGACTCTTGCTTACCGCAACATTTGCGAATACAAAAGCAAAACCAGTATAACAGTCAGTTCTTCCACCGTATTACAGCATGATTCTTGAAGCATTGAAAGATAAGGTCATAAACTTTACATTATGTAAAGAGTGGGATCAATTTGATGCTTGATCTAAAATTTGTGATGTGTCAAAGTTGAGAAAAAGATGCTGACTTTTTGTACTTAGAAAAATTCTAAGTTTTTCTTCAAAAGTAACCTATAATGTTTTGAGTTCAACCAAGGCTTTCCTCTAAAATTGAGATTTTATCAATGATTCTAGATTGAAGTAGATATCCCGAAGAGCGTTGTGAAACTTGAATCACTCAAAAATACCAAGTATTGAAAAAGTTATGGCCTTGTGAAGTTGGTGAAAATTCATGAGGTGACCTATAATCTTTTGGGTTCTTAAGGCATCTTCCACTCATTTTCAATCTTTGCACATAAAAGAAGAGTTGAGTTTAACATCCTTAAGATCATTGTGGAAAAATAATGGGCTCAAGGAGCTAAAAATTGACCAAGTTATGATCTTTTGAATTCACATAAGGGAATTTGATGGCCTATCAGAGGACTTGTAATCTTTCTTCATCATTAGGCATCTTCCACATAAACTTTTCTTGAAACTTTTTAAGTGATTGGTTTATAACTCTTTAAAGAGAAGCATATATTTGGAATCACTCAAAAATACCAAAATATGAGCAAGATATAGCCCTTAGAAGTTCAAAACCCTAGCTCCTAAAGCACCAAAGTGACTTGGAAACCCCTTTCAATTTTGACAAACTTTCTTGTGCAATTACTCTTGCCATGTGAATAGAAGTTGTTGTGGATGATAATAAGAACCCATAGCAACAATAAACAACTCCAAATGTTAATAATTGAGAGAGTTATGCACTTGTGATCAAGAAATTAAGAACTTGTCCGATTAGGTCAAACTTCTTCAATCAACCCTTGCATATTTTTATTTTCTTTGAAAAATTGAGGCATGATAAATCATAGTAGACCTTGTCATGATATTACTTTAAAGCATCTTCAATAATGAAGCTTGAATCTCAATGAATCTTTGTTGAAGAAGACATGGAAATAAACTCATGAACCTACAAATCAACTTAATGAAATGTGTTGTGCTCTCACCTATAATATCATCAATTAGAGCAAACATTCATTGTATTTGTTAGTTAAAAGTTAATCAACACTAAACATATATAATCACAATATATAAATCAAGGGGCTTGGTGATTCCCCATAAGAAAACCTAGAGATAGGGAGAAGAACCAAACCCTAGTGTGATCTTGTTGTGATTGAGTTAATATGAGATGATAGAGGAATCTTAGGGGAAAAAATTAGGGTGCAATAAATGATACTATCAAAGTCACAGAAAATAGAGATGATTATAAAGGAGTTAATATGGTTGAAGATTACTCTATTGAGGCCATGTCTGATGATGAATATGTTTTTACTGATGAGTTATTTTCTTCTAATGAAGGTATGTTCTCCGATAATGATTTTGTGATGCCTAAATATTCTGAAGTGAGGGTGAATGTCATTTAGCCATGTTTTGGTGTTCCCTCTCTTGTAGAGATTGAGTACCATAGCAAGCCTGTTATTTCTCCTGTGGTTATTTGTCTACCTAGTCCTATCCCATATGAATCAGACAAAGTTGTGCCCTATAAGTACAATGCAACTATCCTGGAAGATAGTGTGGAAATTCCTATTCAACATTTATCCTGTATTAAGAATATTGTTGAAGCTAGTTAATAAGTGCAAAGTGTAGTTATTTTATATATACTTGTTGTTGCACTTATCGACTTTTTGTTGTTAATATCAGTTGAATAACCCCGCTTTTTATTGTAAATATGTTTAGTTACGTTTTGAGTATATATTGTATCAGTTGATTAGTTTTGTATATGTTTTATAGGTATTTTAGCATTGTTGGAGCAAGAGGAATAAAGCTCCAAGATGCATTTTTGGAACAATAAAGGAATAAGGACAAGATTAGAGGCTATTGGAAGTTATGCAGAGAAAGAAACAAAAGTTTCTTTCCTTTCATGGGTCGCCTGGCGAAAGGGAGCGTTGTCGGGCAAAATTTTGAAGAGCAATTTTGATGAAGTCTCTGCCTTGTGTTGCATCTGTGTCGCCAGGAAAAAATAAGGAGATTCGTCGGGCGATGAATTATGGTCGCCGGAGGATGGTAGATATTTGTATCAGTTGAGCAAATTGCTTATTTTGGGGCCAAGTGTATAGAAGCCATCATCGGGCGACGTGTTTCTATTGCCAGGAGACAGTTGCAGATCACAATTTTGCTTATATTTTCATGTCTTGTCACTTTGGATAGTGATGGTTTTAGGGGTGAATTTTTGTCTCTCAACTCCATCCACCTCATTTTTGTAGTGGATTATCTTAGATAACAACACTAGGACTTGTATACAAATGATCCGGGATGGATTGCTCGTCGACCGACTCTGACAAACCGGAAGATTTGTGGTTTATATCTTCTCCTCTCTATGTATTTCTATTTTTTTTAGGTTTTGTATGTATATTTACTATGAACATATGTATATTTGTCACCATGGTGTTATATTAAACTTGCTTTACAAATCTTTGTGGATTGTTGTCTTAGATTTTTTCTCTGTGCTAGGGATTTAAGTTGTCATAGACATATACTGATTAGATTCTTATCTAGGATGATCATCTATTAGTTTCTGAACTCTAGAGATATATTTAGAGCTGACATCTACTTGGGTATCAGAGCTTAATTCCTCTGTGTTGTTTGTGTCGCTCTTAGAGATCGTCGTCAACATGGTTGACTTCTATGTTGTTGAGGAGGTAGAGAGATTATTTCCTTGGTGATATAGCCGGTCTCTTGGGTTAGAAATGACTTAGATTGTGAGTGATACGTAGTGACATTGATTAATATTGTTAGGTTTAATGTAATTGGTCGGTAGATTTAAGTATGTGATGAATAGATTATATGCAGGCTTGATAAGTTCTTCCTTAGTTTTTACTTTTGTTTACATTTATTTTCTATTGATAACATTTTCTTTTCAACCAATTTATCCCCAAACTCATAAACGCGAGAATTTTTTGAACGGCAATTCAATAACCAATCTCTCTGAACACGATACAATATAACCTATATCATCCGGTAAAATAATACTTTACTTTTTACTTTCTGCTATATATCGCAACAACAAAATGGCACCATTGTCGGAGATTGGTTCTATTGTTTTTGCATTGTGATAATTCTTTTGTTTTTGAGTTTTATAATTAATGTATATGTTGTATAGAAATTGTATATTAACTTGTATATGATATTTGTGCATATATGTGTTTTCACGTATTATTATGAATTGTCTCGTTTTCATAATGTTTGTTGTGTGATTGTTAGGACACTTTCTTTAGGTTTGCGCGGTGTGACAATACCATGGCATGACGAGAGGAGGTTACTAGCTTGCACAATAAAGGTGTTGAGCTTACGACGTAAAACAAGCATGTTATATTGTTTTTATTTGTATTAGTTTAGGTAGTGTGGTGACTTGTGTTTTAAAAAGTTGAACTCGAATTAGTTTTTAAATTTCAAATCTTCACTTTTTAACTTGTTAATTCACTTTCACCCATTTGTTTCGTGATGTCAGTTGAGTTTTTCCAAAAGCTTGTTGTGTTTAGTTTGAGGAAGTTTGTTAAAAAATTGTAAATATTGTATGTTTTGTGTAGTTATGTAGTAATTAACTTTAGTATTATTTTTCTAATTCTTTTTTTGTTGTTTGGACTCAAGTTTTGGTCTGATAACTTGTAGAATATTGAGGTGATTCGTCAAGTTTGATCGTTTTGACTTGCGAATGTGTGGTAATGATTTTGTTAAAGTTTTATACACATTCAAGGTATGTGTTTATCGCTTTCTATACTTTAGCATATTCATGATACTTATACTTTTTACAAATTTTTATATCATTCATTCTTTTGTATACTTGTTCATTTATGAATCACTTTAGTTCCCACCATTTTTGTGAGGTAGCTTTCCATTGTTCACATATGCTGGAGGCCATAATTATTGTTTTAACTGAATTTTGTTATGCTTAATCTTTTATTTTGTATTGATTGTATGAATGCAAGAAAAGCATCAAGGCATTTTTGTTTCATTTTGGGAACAACTACCTATCCAAATAGTCAATTCACCTTGTGAGTGTGTGATCATTAGTAACCCCTTTGAGCTTTTTATCGATATCCATGTTGTATTTTCTAAAAGCTTATCTATGAGTGTTTAGTTCCCCTTTTTGAATGGATGTTGATTCGTTGCTTTCTTGAACCCTCAACCATTGTTTTGGTTGGAATTTTTACCTTGCCTTAGAAAGTAGGGAGTATTCACTAAGATGTTGGTTGAATTCAAGTTGGGGAGAAAATGATTGTGTACTTATTAATTAATTGCTATGAGGTTTAAAAGAAAAAGAAAAGAAAGAAAAAAAATGTGAAAAATAAGTGATAGAAAAAGAAAGGAAAAAAATATAAAAGCTTTGAAAAAGAAAAATAAAAGAGTATGGAATAATGTTTTGTTAATAATTGATATGTAGTGGTATGAAACTTGTGGTAAAGAAGAAGTTTGATTGAAATTCTATTGTTTGAAACTTTGTGGAAGTAATCACTCCCTTAGGTTTAGGCAAGTTTTTATTTTGATTAGCTGTAGGACTTATCACGTGTTTGTTAACCAATCCACATTACGACCTTGAAAATCCCTTGAGATTCTTGCTTTTATATTTTCAATGTAAATTTTTGGATGAATGCATAATTTAGTCTATTGTTTGCAAGATTGTTGGATGAGTGAAAATACCCTATTTTTGTGTGTTTTTCATATACCGATGATTGTGTTTGCTAGGTGTGATTCATTTGTGAACTAGTATTGTTTTAGAATGTTTGGCATATTTTTTGTATTTAGCATTTGTTTCGTGTTTATGTTATAGTCGTAGTTTAGTGGTAAGTGAATGCTTTGTGTGTACTATTTTTCATTTGAACCATTGCATTTGTTATCTGTTTTCAAAAACCTGTTGATTCGTGATTCTTTGATTTATCATTCTCTGTTCTTTAGGTTATTTGACTCTGTTTGAGGATAAACAATGATTCGAGTTGGAGAGAGTTTGATAAGTGCAAAGTGTAGTTATTTTGTATATACTTTTGTTTGCACTTATCGACTCTTTGTTGTTAATATCAGTTGAATAACCCCGATTTTTGTTGTAAATACGTTTAGTTACGTTTTGAGTACATATTATATCAATTGATTAGTTTTGCATATGTTTTGTAGGTATTTGAGCATTGTTGGAGCAAGAGGAATAAAGCTCCAAGATGCATTATTGGATCAATAAAGGAATAAGGCCAAGATTTGAGGGCATTGGAAGTTATGCAGAGAAAGCAACAAAAGTTAATTTCCTGTCATGCATCACCGGGAAAAAGGGAGCATCGTTAGGAGAAATTTTAAAGACCAATTTTGATAAAGTCTCTGCCTTGCATCGCATCTGTGTCACTAGGAAAAAATAAGGAGAGCCGTCGGGAGATGAATTATGGTCGTAGGGAGACAATAGATATTTGTTTCAATTGAGGATGTAGCTTATTATGGGCCAAGTGTATAGAAGCCATAATCGGGCGACGTGTTTGTGTTGTTGGACGACGGTTGCGGATTACAATTTTGCTTATATTTTCATTTCTTGTAATTTTGGAGAGTGATGGTTTTGGGGGTGAATTTTTGTCTCCAAACTCCATCCACCTCATATTTTGTAGTGGATTAGCTTAGATAATAACACTAGGGCTTGCATACGGATGATCCGTGGTGGATTGGTCATCGACTGACTCTGACAAACCAGAAGATTTATGGTTTATCTCTTCTCCTCTCTATGTATTTCTCTTTTGTTGGGTTTTATATGTATATTTACTCTAAACATATGTATATTTTTCACCATGGTGTTATATTAAACTTGCTTTACAAATCTTTATGGATTGTTTTCTTAGATTTTTGCTCTATGCTAGGGATTTGAGTTGTTATAGACATATACTGCTTAGATTCTTATCTAGGATGATTATCTGTTAGTTTCTAAACTCTACAGATAGATTTAGAGCTGACATCTACTTGGGTATCAGAGCTTAATACCTCTGTTATTTGTGTCACTCTGAGAGATTGTCACCAACATGGTTGACTTCTGTGTTGTTGAGGAGGTAGAGAGATCATTCCCTTGGTGATACAATCGGCCTCTCGATTTGGGTTAGAAATGACTTAGATTGTGAGTGATACATAGTGACATTGATGAGTATTTTTAGGTTGAATTTAACTGGTCGGTAGATTTAATTCTGTGATGAGTAGATTATATGCAGGCTTGATAATTTCTTCCTTAGTTTTTACTTTTGTTTACATTTATTTTCTGTTGATAACATTTTCTTTTCAACGCATCTATCCCAAAACTCATAAACGTTCGTCGAACGGAAATTTAATAACCAATCTTTGTGGACACGATACGATATAACCTATATCACCTGGTAAATTTTTAACTTACTTTTTACTTGTCGCTATACCACAACAACACTAGTCAGGTAACCCACAATGGTCGTGTCTTCGCCCCTACCTTTTGAGGAGATGTTAATTCTGACAAAAAGATTGTTGAGAATATTGAACCTAAGAAAATGATAGGAGAATCTAGTGGCGCTGCCTTAGAAAGTGTTGTGCCCCAAAATTTTCCCTCTCATTTCTCAAGAAATTTCTCACGAGATTTTCAACTGCTCAAAATTGCACAAGGATTGATCAGCTCAAGACACCTCCTCAACACTGATGACTCAAATTAGGGTTTGAGTTTACACAAAGACAAATAAAATTTTAATGCCTCATATGAATTTCATGGATCATTTTTTACCTTCAAAAATGCTCATGTCAAATTTCAAGTCCTGCAGAGTTTGCTCAGTCAATTGATCAGATGATCTAAAATCAGTTGTATTGGGTAAAAAATCAATTGTGGCCTACTTACAGTCAAACTTCATGATTTTTGATCCATATCAATATTTTGAACTCATATTAACCATTTGGTCAAGTTTGGATTATAATTCCTCAAGAAATTTGATCAGAGCACCAAAGGGGCAAAATGGTCAAAATTAGGGTTTTAACTAAGAAAGCTTGATTTTTTACTTCTGACTTAATACATGACTTATTGGATTGAGACATGATATCAAGGATTCAAATTAATCATATTAACCTAATTTCATATTTCAAAACACTTCTCATGATCAATTGATTGATAATTGAAATTTTGTCAAATGATGAAAAAGTCAATTGATTGATATTTTCAAAAATTATATTTCATCAAGAAATGTCAAAATATGAAGATTGTTCATCAAGAAATAAAAAAAGTCAAAATTCACTTTGAAAAGTCAAAATTTATAAGACTTAGAAATTTTTCTAAGTGTTGGAAATTTTACCTTTTTTCATAACTTTATGCCAAATTTTCACCATGATGCTAAATGATTCAAACAAAATTTCCAACACGAAAGTTGTAGATCCTAAGAAAATATACAACGTTTCTTCACAAATAAAATCTTATAAATGCTTTGATTTTAAGTTATAAATTCATGAAGACATGTACATGAAACAAAAACACTAGGTGAAATTTTGACCTAGTTTAGGCAGATTTTTTACCTAACTTCTTGGCCAAGTTTCACATAGTTCTAAATTGATTCTTCAATTATGTCCAATATAAAGGTTGTAGGGATGTTAGAAGCTTCCAAAAATTTCAAAGAATTCATTGAGATCACACTTGAGCTGGGAGAATCGAATGCAAGAAGTTAGGGTTTCAAACTTGATTTACAAGGCATATTTGTGATGAACAATCATCCAATCTTCAAGCATGTTGTACAAATTCCACTTTACAGGCCTCAAACTTGTAAATCACTCCATAGTTAATTATTTACATAATTGATTAAGGTTTGATCCAAGTGATTAAGCCATTATCCAAAACAATTTTCTATTTTGGGAAGAAAGTAATATATCTATTCTTGTAAAGCAAGATTTTTCATAATGTCAACCCTTCTTGAGCCTCCCAATGGCTTCTTCTGCATACACTCAACCTAGAAACTCATAAGAAGCATGTTTAAATTGATTCAACCACTCTATATAGATTGTACCACACATTGGGATTTTGGTTTTCCACTTTACTTCAAAATCAAGCAAAGAGCCACAACTTGTAGAATTCAAATTCCGGCTTGTTGTAGCACAAAAAATCTCTTGTCTATAAATACATACACTATTTGCAATCCAACACACGAATACTTAAGCCCTCAAACCCTCTCAAAGTCAGGATTGCATAAATAACCTCCATTGTTGCATTTTCTGGCCATAAATCCCAAACACCTAATCCATTCGTGTGTTTCTTGGCCTTTCACTTCCAAAAGCTTCTAAACACCATCTACAAACAATCCAAGTACTTGTTACACGAAAGTAACACCTCTATCATCAACCTCCATTTTCAAAAACAGAGCTTTGCACTTGGACTTCTCCAGCATGATCCAGCCATCCTTAGCTCAAGGCAACTATTGCATTAGGTTCCTAGAGGTTCAAGGAAGCTAACCTGATCATTACCATCACTTGAAACAAGCTCAAACTCATTTCACGATTTCCTATTTTTGAGGTATTTTCTGAACTTTCATCTCTTCATTTAGGAATTCTTAGGCTTACATTTTCAAAGACAAAATGTAGACATCATTGCTCTGAAACTAACCATGTCCAAAGTTTTCACTTATATTACCTGAGCTTAGAGAATTTTGAGATTGAAATTTCTGGAAAAATTAGGATTCATATTAGGGCGAGCAAAATTCTCATTCATCTTTGACTTATAGTTTTAATGAGTTACATTTTTGAAATCGGGATGAGATTTTACACAACTTTCATGTTTGCATTTCTCATTTTGGTTGAGAAATGAATGAGATACAGGTGGTCTGGCTGGCGTGAGGTTGAAGATGAAGTTAAGGCCATGGAAGTGTTTTATATTATATATTAATGGTTTTTTTAAACTAACGGATGTATAGCCACTCCAGTGGCAAGGCAGCGCGCATATATTGGTGAGGGCGTGGGTTCAAGCCCCAGCGCTGCCATTTTTCCTAACATTTTTCATTTGTTTTATCTTTTTTTGTTTCAGTCAAGCGCGCTTGGGCCCTCATCATTGGACTTTGCTTTTTTTACTCTGGCTAACCCCCCCTGTCTCATACACCACGCAGCCCATATAATCTTTTTATTTATTTTTATTCTAAGTTACAAAAACGTTAATGGGTCAGACTAAAAAACTGTTTTACTCTTAAACCCCCAATTCAAATTTCACCCCCCTGACTTTAACTTCTATATTTTATTTTATTTTTATCTTTTTCTTTTATTATTATCATTATTATTATTATTATTATTATTATTATTATTATTATTATTATTATTATTTTTATTAATAAAAATCCAAAATATTTTCTTATTTTATTTCCCTTTTTTTAAAACTAAAAAAGACAAAAATATTTTCTTAAAACAAATTTAATTCTTTTCTTAAATAAATTAGTAATTAGACTCAAGTTTAATTTATTTCCTTTTAATTAAAAATTAACTTAGAACTTAGGTTTTATTTTAATTAATTAATTTTCATACTAGTTTAATTTAATTAAAACTTTTCACAAACAAAACCCTAAAAAACTTGTTTTCTTTAATAAATTAATTTCTTTTATTAACTTAATTTTAACTTTCTTATTTTAGGTAATTATTTTCTCTTAAGTTAATTAGGTCAAAACTATTTTTCTTAACAAAAACCAAACAAAATCCATTCCTTATCCATTCATACTTGTACATTATATTAATTTCATTTCTTGTACATTTATTAAAATTCAATATGATTGTAATAGATAATTAGGATTTAATTTCTTGCAATCCCCATTTGAAAATTTGTATACCTCATCCCCTAATGTTGTAATAGCATAGAAATTCACTTTCCGCAATTTATCGTTGTCATATAAATGCTAGTAAATTAAGGTTTGTATGGCAAGATAAAATCAATGACTAGAAAACCCTAATCCAAGATAAATAAAGCATGAAAGATAAACACTTGCACACTTACACCTCTACGTTTAACTCCACTTGTTGCCTTGAGAAAATGGTCATGATATGCATGTGAGACATCTCAGCAAAAACAATCAAAAATGCAAGATCATAGTCCCTCGATGACGCTACGAATGTTGCCTTACAAATGATCTTAGTCCCTTAAGAAAAATGCTAAGATATCTCACTACATTGCTATCTATGACTATACGATGACCTACACCCGTCCCTTTACATCCAAATATAGGACTTCTTACCAATCAATGGTAAGATAACAATGTCAAAAGAAGAGAGAAATGAACAAAAGACTTTTGACTAGGTAGAACGTTCTTAATTGCTTGCTCACAATTCATCTTCAAAAAACAAACATCTTTTCAAACACACCAAACATTTTCAAAAACATGAAATATTTTTGAAAAGTCCAACACTTTGTATGCATTCTTATAGAGACGAGAATCATTACAAAGTTTGCCTAAACGAAGGCGTTTTTCAAAAATACTTTCAAAACCCACCACGAACACATTTCAAACAAAGCAATTTCAAAAGTGAGCTAGAAAGCAACTAAGAGCCCATAGATAACTATGGATGAAAAGGGTGCTAACACCTTCCCTTTTCATAACCTACCCCCCGAAATCAAGAAAATATCTCAAAGGTCTTCCCTGTTTCTTTTCACCCTTTCCTTATTGGATAAAAGAAAAGTCGGTGGCGACTCTTGCTATCCGCAACAATTGCGATAAAATACAAAACACCCAAGTCATTTCTGCCACCGTATTACAGAACTGGCGACTCTGCTGGGGAAGTACTTAAAAGTGGGGTTACCTTAGAGATAGATCATATTTAATTACTTTCATTATTTGATTTGTTTACTTTACATTTATGGATCCTTGTTTGGGTTTGTATTGATCCTCTACCCAGATCTAGGAACATCATTAGGTAAGTAGCAATAGATCATGGGGACTGTGCGGAGTATACCGAAATGGTTGAAGTGATGGCTACGTTAGTGTAACACATTTATTGGTACCGATAGCCCTTGAGTCTAGTCAAGGAGAATACTGGGCCGCTGTGTGGTGTCATGAAGCACTAACTGGCCTTAGAACCTTTAATTGAACAACTTGGCCATTAGGAAGTAGTGAGATAGACGGCTTTGGTGTAGTCCAAAGTTGGTTGATACTCGATACTACGCTCATTGAGAACGGACTTTAGGGATATTTCGGTCGCCAATAAAGAGGCTTGCGCTGAAATAATGCCCGATGAAGAAAGATTAGTGATATTGAGATTCCCTAGAACCCGATTACTAGGACAGGTTGAACCAACTAAACTTCAAGAGGGTACTTACCAATGAAACTTCATGCAAGCCTAAACCTAAGGACTTATTGGCTTTGTGTGTATATGTATACTTGTACATAACATCATGACATCATACTATGGCATTTTTCACTAACCATTTCAAGGACATAGAGATTTATCTTTGCTTTGTTTTGTAGGACATGGCTTCCACTCGCAGGAATACTATCCAAATCAACCTCGTAAAAGTGCCTCCTCAACTCAAAGAGTTAGCGTCAAGGGTTCCTGAGAATTCTCCATTCACCAAGAGACATGGTCGACTTCTCAATCTGGTTACCTTAAGCCTTGATGAAGACGTGATGAAGGTGCTCTTTCAGTTCTTTGACCCTTTACACCATTGTTTTACCTTTCCTGATTACCAACTTGTTCCTACTATGGAAGAATTTTCTCAACTCTTGGGAATTACTATTCTTGATCAACTACCCTTCAACGGTATTTAAAGATACCCAAGACCTAAGGAGATTGCTCGAGCTCTACATTTGCAGTGACCTGACATTGTGGCAAACTGGGAAACAAGAAGTGGTGTCAAAGGATTTTTAGCCAAGTTTTTGTTGGAGAGGGCTCAAGATTTTTGGGATGCTCTGGATTTACAAGCCTTTGAAGAAGTGTTGGCTCTTCTCATCTATGGGATGGTATTGTTTCCCAATCCTGACCAATTCATAGATGTGAACGCAGTCAAGATTTTTTATCTCGCAATTAGGTGCCTACTTTACTTGGGGATATCTTGCATTCTCTTCACTCTCGCACCATGAAGAGAAGAGGACTTCTTATGTGTTGCACTCCTCTGTTAGTTAGGTGGTTTATTTCACACCTACCTCGATATGTTGTGAAAAATGAGTAAGGTATGAGGTGGTATAATAGATTAATGTCACTCACGCATTCTGATATTCATTGGTGTTCCTGATCCTTGGAGGACATTACTATTATTGACCGTTGTGGGGAATTCCCTAATGTCCCTCTACTTGGCGTTAGGGGAGGCATTACCTACAATCCTTGTTTGGCTTTGCGACAGTTTGGTTATGCTAGGAGGGATGGCCCTCATGATTCACTTGTCCAAGGAATTGAATTTGACTATGAGAGCGATGTCCAAGATTATCGTCAGAGATTCATACGAGCTTGGGGCATGGTAAACAAACTTTATAGTAAGACTTTGGGGGCATAAAAACTCCATTCTTTTGGAACCTTACCTCAAGTGGGTGTGAGCTCGCGCTCAAAGCCTTATGATGCCTTATGAAGCCATCCTACCTATCAACACGGAGCCTGTTGCCGAGGGAGATGTTCCATATATTATTCTTCATCCTGATATGCCTACTTCTCTCGAAGATTTGCAAAGATCATGGATTCAACTCAAAGGAGAGCGAGACACCTTCAAAACTCAGTTCAACGCAAGCGAGAAGAAGGTTTTAGAGCTTACAAGATAGCTTCAGGAAGAGTGAAGTTTGAACTCTTACATTGCACCAAAGAGGATGCGCCCATGGGAAGCCTGATTCTTTTTTTGTTGTTTTAGGAGTTTATTTTGTATTTGCTTCCTACATTATAAGCCCAAGAGGCATGTTGTAATCAATCTGGACTTATTAATGTAATTGATGTTTGTTCCTTCTTTGTCTAAACAAATTTAAATCGTCTAAGTCCTTGAAATCATTTGCATACACATTTCATGCATCATAGCATAATCAAGCTTTTCACAATAGGTTTCCTCATCTTTCTACTGTTTATTTCAGTAAGATGGATTTCGAGTAGACCGTGAAAGATCTGCAAGCATAGAGTTCCCAGTTCCAAGTAACCTTGCTGACCCTGGCCAACGGACAACAAGAGCTGATGAAACTTCTAGCAGCCAAAAATAAGACTAAGAAGAAGGCCCTCATAAACATGGGGAAAAGGTTTAAAGGCCCAGTCCATCAGGTGCAGATAGTTGAAGAGTCATCCGAAGAAGACGAGAATCGGGTGGAAGAGGCAAAAAGCACCTGTGCTAGGGGTGAAAATGATCAAGCTTCTGAGGATGAAATTTACTTTGATGAATAGTATCCATCGGCCGAGGATAAATATAAGCAGTTAGAGGATAGACTGAAAGCTATTGAAATTCAAGCCATACCTGGTTTAGATTTTGGTGATTTGGGCTTAGTATCTGGGGCCGTCATTCCCCATAAGTTCAAAATACCAGTCTTTACAAAGTATGACGGTGATTCATGCCCAAAACTTCATCTGAGGTCCTACGTTCGCAAGATACAACCACATACTATTGACAAGAAGCTCTGGGTCCATTTATTCCAAGAGAGTCTGGCTGAGACTCAGTTATAATGGTTTTACCAATTAGAGGGTTCCCGCATTCACACATGGGAAGATCTGGCCACTGCTTTTTATCGTCAATATTAGTACAATGCTGATTTAGCACCGACAAGAGTTCAACTTCAAGGAACGACAATGGGTACTGTTGTACCCCAAAATTTGCCCTCCCTTTTTCACAAGAAATCACAACTTCAGGGTTTTCCCTGATTTTTCAAATTGGCTCAAAAATCGGTCGAACAGACTTTTCTTTATCAAGTAAATCCAGAATTAGGCTTTCCACTGATTTTGTTCAAATTGGCTCAGGAATTGATCAGGCAGACTTTTCTTTGACAACAAGTCCAGAATTAGGGTTTCCATTGATTGGGTTGAGATTGGCTCAGGAATTGATCAAGCAGACTTTTCTTTGACGACAAATCTGGAATTAGGGTTTTCGCTCGTATTTCTCAGAAGAAATTGAATCCACAATAATTCAATTGGCTGTTACATTATTTATACGCTTGTTCCAGATTACCGGTTGTTTCTTAAGATCTAAATATCTGGGATAGGAGCTGAGGCTTTGATTGAAACTTTGAGGCATTGGTTTGATCAGTAAAGTGAAAGGTGTGTGGAATGCTTGTTTGTTTAACTGTACAAAGCATATAATTAATTGGAGTGCCATGCGTATTGTGATTAATGCGAGATTGCGAGACGACAAAGTTTGTTGATTTATTTATTTCATCTGGATTAAAGTTATTGGGATACATTTCCAGTTATTTTAATTCAAGAGATTTAAATAATTAAATAGACAGTGCAAAAGAAAGAATGAAATATTTGACAGTAAAGAATTCTTATTTGACAAAGACTTTTTATTTATTTATTTCAAATATTGTTACAAATGTTATTCGAATATTGTAAATTCATAATTTACAGTGTTTACAATAATATTTATTACAATAAATGAAAAGAAAATAAATCTAAAGCCTAAGTCTCTTGAAATCTTTGATCTTTTACTGCTTCTTCCATTATCCAACTGGTATTTACCTGCAAAGACAGAAAAAGAAGTTAGTATAAGAATTTTCAAGCCAAAGAAGATAAATAAATCATCATTAAAGCTTGTTGGCCGGAATCATATTGTTTTTGGGTTCATCATGTTTTACTTGTCCTCTTTGCAAATCACAAGAATATTTCTCTTCTTGGTTCACAAAGAGGAAAGATTTTGCAGGCATACAATCAATTAAGATACAAGGCAGCAAGGTAAAGCAAACTGAACAACAAACTGCATTAGTCAACCAAAAGCAAACTAAGTTGCAAAAATGTCAAACCAAGTTGCAAAGCCGTCAAAATACACAAAGCTGTCAAAGTACACAAAACTGTCAAAAAGCATACAATGCAAAAAATATTGAAAGTACAATGCAGAGATAAACCAAGATACAAGCAAGCAGGCTTGTCAAACTTCACATCATGTTCTGGCCAACAAAGCTTTTCAGAGTAGAAAATACATTAAGCAATTTAAAATGCTTTTATGGAGAGAGAAAGAGAGCATCAAAAAAATAGTTTGCAGTTTTGGCAGGCTTAAAAGATATAAGAGAACAAGATTGTTAACAGTCTAGGGGAGAGAGAGCCACAAACTGCAACTCAATTCAAACTGCAGTCACAAGAACTGCAAGTTATCAAACCTGTTTCCAACAAAAACAAGCAATCTCAACAAAAGGATCAAACCTGCTTCCAACAAAAAGAAGCAAGCCCAACACCCAGGCCTGGCCTTACTAAACAAAGACTGCAAGCCAAAATTTTGAAACCTGTAACCTGCCTTACCAAAACACCAGAACTCACAAGCCTGCATAACCTACATAACCCATTCAAACCTGCAAGACTCACAAGCCTTCAAGCTTGTTTTCAAAACCAAAGAAAACCTGCAAAACTGCAAGTTTGAGAAACCTACAAAATTGCATCTCAAAAATGCAGTAACAAACATAGAAAACTTGTTAGACTGCAAAAGCCTGCCTCACAAAGTAGTAAGCCTGCTTCCCAACTGCAAAGACACAAACCTGTTTCAAACTGCAAAACCACAAAATAGCATACCTGCAGAAGCAAGCCTGCTTCCAAACCCAAAACTAAAACCATTCAAACCTGTCCAAAACTGCCTAGCCTGTAAGCCTGCAAACTCACAAACTTACAGCCTACTATTCAAACAAATCTAAAAAAACCAAAGAACCTGTTCAAACAACAAAGGCCAAAAACTGCAACTCAAGGCCAAAAACTGCCTAAGCTACTAACACAGTTCAGTCTCACCATCATCAAATATTAAGCATCAGCCAAAAGAAGAAAGGAAGAGAGTCAACTCAAAACCAGAATAAACAAGTTCATTATCATCAAACTAGATTCAGAAGCTATTTTTCAGAACAAGCTCATCATCACCAAGTAGCGATAACAGTCAATCTCAGAACACAATCATCATTGACAAAACAAGCAGAGGAAGAGTGAAAGATCAAAGCAACAAGTTCATCATTAACATTCATCACCAACAAGTTTCAATATCAACATGAAGAACAACAACAAATAGCTTTTTTTCATAAACAAATTCATCATCATTAAGCATCAGCAAAAGAGAAGAAGAAGAGCAGATTCAGAAGCACAATGATATAGGGTTTTCAGAAATAGGTTTCATCATCAAACAATTCAAGAGAAGTCAAAAGATACGAATTACCAGAAAGCAACGCTGTCATCCTCGTCCTCCTTCTCCGGCCACCAAGAGCGTCGCCATTCCAAGTCCTCTCTCCCTCGCCTTATAGAGCAAAACGCTCAAGTTATGTCCTTCAAACTCCTACTATGCATAAACATGAAAAGAAGCCATAAGATTGAAAACATGCAAGAAATAAATGTACAAGAAACTGTAAAAAACGCGTCAAGAGCGAAAACGCGTACCCTTTCGAATCGCCGCCTTGTATAGTCACGGAGAGGAGAGGGTGGAGGCAAAGCTCTGGCAGCATGGAGGTGGACGAATCTTCGCTTGGATGAGAGAGAAGATGAGAGGTGAAAAAGACGAGAGAAGGAAGCGGCGTTGTACCAAAAACCAAACCCTAGTTCTGAAAACGTGAAACTCAACCCCTACAAAAACTTGTGCATTTCAATTGGGCTTCTGCCCCATAAACTACTAAAGCCCAAACGCATTTCTGGCGCATACCCCCTCCCCTGAATCTTGTTCCTTTTGATTTTGGGCCTAAACCCATTTAAAGCTTAATTTCAAAAATCTTTTCATTAACTTAATAAATTTTGCTACCTAACCATAATTAGTTTTTTTTTAGTTAATAACACTAATTAAATTTTGTTCATTTTCTTTTTAGAGATAATTATCTCTTTATTAATCTTGATTAATATCATTAAAACACAAAAAAAAATATAGTTTAGTTTAATTTAATTAATCTTGTTTTCATTTAATAAAACAAAAAAAATACATAAACAATAAAACTTCAAGTTAAATAATTTTTCTTTTCTTTAAAACTCTTTGTTTATAATTAACAAAAACACAACAAATGATAATAAATACATAATATTTTTAGGTTAGAATTTTTATTTGAGCATTTGTAAATAAATATACACATCTCATATTTCTTTGATTTTATTATCTTATACCTTGTTATATTTTTACATTGAGAATGCGACAGTTCGATTTGGTTGTAATATATATACTTGGACATTACTATTCTAATAAGACTCATCCCCATTTGTAAACATTTGTACCCCCATCCCCGGATACTTACTTGTAATAACTTAGACTTTAAATTCCCGCAATTTATCGCTTTCCATATACTGTATAGTAATTAGGGTTTGTATGCGAAGATTCAAAATCAATCGCTAGATGACCTAATACAAGATAAATGCATGAAAATCAATACACAATTCACACTTGCACCTCTAGGGTAACCTCGCTTGTTGCCTCGGAAAATGCAATCATGTCCCTCGAATATGTGACACTCTAGCAAATGTCCCTTCGATAAACAAAGATCGTAGTCCCTCGATGACCCTCGATGTTACCTTCGATAAAACGATCTCGTCCCTTACAAAATTGCTAGAGCGTCTCACAAGTTGCTTTCAATGATTGTATACGATGACATGCGCCTGTCCTGTTTAACATCCTAACACAAGGTTGTTCACCAAATACAATGGTGAAACAACATTGTTAAAAGGGTTAAAAACATAAGAAAGATCTTTGAGTAAAAATAGGGTAGACAAACTCTTAGTTACTCGATCCAAAATCTTGCAAAACATCCTTGCCATTTTTCAAACACACTTCACAACACAAATTTAAAACAACTTTCAAAACATTGAAATATCTTTTCAAAAAGACACACACCTTTGTATATATTCAAACAAGAATCATTACCAAGTTTGCCTAGACAAGGCATCTTTTTCAAAACATTTTCAAAACCACACACATAAAGCACCATTTCAAATAATTGAAAAGCAAAGGCAAGTGATCTAAAACAAGTAACTAAGAGCCCATGGATAACCATGGATGAAAAGGGTGCTAGCACCTTCCCTTTTCATAATCTACCCCCCGAACCCAAGAAAACATATCAAAGGTCTTTCCTGTGCTTTTTGACCTTTCCTTAGGATAAAATAAAAAGTCGGTGGCGACTCTTGCTAAACCGAACAAGTGCGAAAACAAACCCAAAACCTCAAGTCAGTTCTCCCACCGTATCACAGAACTGGCGACTCTGCTGGGGATATTATTTGAAAAGTGGGGTTACCTTAGGGTTTTAGATCACCTTTACATGCTTACTTTGATTGCTTTGATTGCTTTACTTTTTAGGTTCCTTGTTTGGGTTTGTTTTGAATCCTACACCCGGATTTGGGGACACCTTTTAGGTAAGTAGCAATAAACTGTGAGGGAACTGTGCGGGGTATACCGACATGGTTGAAGTAGTATCTACGTTAGTGTGACATATTTGTGGGTACCGGTAGCCTTTGAGTTAATCAAAGAGAATACAGGGCCGCTGAGTGATGTAGTGAAGCACTAACTAACTCTTAGAACCTTACTTGACCATCTTGGCCTTTTTTAGGGGTAGTGAGATGACCGACTTTTGTACAGTCCGAAGTTGGTAGATAACCGATACTACACTCATTGAGGATTATTTTCTTTGAATATTTTGGTCGCCAGTTAAGTGGCTAAACCAAAACAATGAACACAGAAAATAATCCAATGATATTGAGCTCCTTAGAACCCGGTTTCAATTTTAGGACAGGTTGAGCCAACTAACTTCAAGAGGGTACTTACCTACAAACCCCATGCAAGCTTAAACCTAAGGACTTGTCTGCTATGTGTAAATATGACTGTCTGTATATACACTTACTTACTTTTGCATACATGTACATAACATCATAACATCATAACATAGCATTTTCAATAACCATTTCAAGGATCTCGAGGGTTTTGTGATGCAGGGTCACGTTGAACCAGACGTCTACCAAAGGGCAAGAGGATTCATCTGCCTCTAAACAAACGCCGTCAAAGATCAAGTGCAACAACTTGAATCGGGGGCTATGACCCACTCGACATGGTGAGATTGATTCTCGTGGAAAGACATCCACCGATACAAAGTTCTCCAATCAAAGATGTTGATCAAATTTCGACCTCTAACATTTTCTTGTGTTTACCCCGAGAGATCCTTGAAAACATGCATCCACATATCATGCATTGTATCATAACAGGTTTTCCTTTTCAGGTTTCCTTATTCTCCTACTGTTTATTTCAGTAGAGATGGCTCTAGAAAGGACTGTCAAAGATATCCAGGATCAAAATGCTCAACTTCAAGAAATGTTCTTGAACTTGTCCCAGGGGTAAGAAGAAGTGAAAGCTTTCCTCACAAGGGGCATGGTCCTAGGGAATCCAGGCAGTGTCAGGAATGATCAGTTGGAAGAACTACAGATGGAGCTGGCAACAATGAAGATCCAGATGATGGGACAGCTGGTGGGCCAGATGGCTCTCATTCAAGACCTAGCTCAAAGACAAGAAGAGCTCAGGGTCCTCGTCAACAAACTGCTTCGAGACAACCAAGTGGGGCAAACAACTAGGGTTGAAGACCAAGTCATCATTCAACCTCCTTTGAGACAAGAAGACAAGGGAAAGGCTCCCCAACTTGCTTCAGGGACACAAGCCCAGCAGCAACCTCGCCAGCATCAGTGGGGTGATCAGCGTAAGAAAAATACGTCTGTAAGAAATTTCTCTGAGACCGACATACCATCATCTCTAATACTGAAATGCTTGTTGGAGGTCAATCCGCTTGCTTTAAAGGATCCTATTCGGAAGCCTAATACCTCTACTCCTAGCTATCACCCCGACGCATTTTGTGTATACCACTCCCATAGTCCTGGACATGACACCGATGACTATTGGGCTTTGAAAAATAAGATCCAAGACTTGATTGACGAAGGAGTGCTGGAATTCATGCCGGATGGCGAGATGAAAATCTTCCGCTAAGGGTTCTCCACCTGAAATGACAAAGTTCGAACTAAGAGACTTTTGTTCCATTTGAATTTTCAAGTTGTAATTTCTTTTGTTATTCAAACAATTATCTATTGATGTCAAACTCTGTTTCATTAATGCATTGCATATGTTTGTCTTGAATTCATCCATTCATTTTCACTACTCTTGAATTATGCTTCCTATTTTCTTTATGATATTTAACTCTTGATAAAAAGCTACAAGCCTTTAGAGGGAGGATGACGAAACAATACCATAATCTCATACAGTATGTGTGATACGGTGGGAGAACTGACTAGAGGTTTGCATTTGTATTCGCACTTATTCGGTTGAGCAAGAGTCCCCACCGACTTTTTATTTTATCCTAAAGGAAAGGTTAAAAAGCACAGCAAAAACCTTTTGAGATATTTCGTGGGTTCGGGGGGTAGATTATGAAAAGGGAAGGTATTAGCACCCTTTTCATCCATGGTTATCCATGGGCTCTTAGTTACTTGGTTTTTAGATCACTTGCCTTGATTTTCGATTGCTTTGAAATTGTGGTGTGTGTGTGTGTTTTGAAAATGTTTTTGAAGAGATGCCTTGTTTTAGGCTACCCTTGTAACAATTCTTTACTCGAATGTTTTACAAAGGTGTGTATCTTTTCGAAAAGATGTTTCAAATGTTTTTGAGAGTTTGTTTTGAAAGTGTGTATGAAGTATGGTTTTTGAAAAGAAGGCAAGTGTTTTTGCAAGTCGATCTCAAGTAACTAAGAGTTTTTTCTACCCCTATTGTACTCAAAGGTTTTCTCTATGTTTTCAACCCTTTTTAACAATTTTTGTTCCACCATTGAATTTGGTGGACAATCTTGCGTTTAGGATGTTTAACGGGACGGGCGCGGGTCATCGTATGGACCATGAATGCAATGGTGCCAAGTGTCTTTGGAAATTTGCTTTGAAGGGGCTATGATCATTCCATTTAGGCAACTTTCGAAAGCGTCATCGAGGGACTTATGATCATTTGAATTTGTTTTGCCAAAGAAACTCGACGTGCAAGCATGGCCCATTTTGGAAGGCAACATGTGGGATTACCCTAGAGGGTGCAAGTGTGATTGTGTATTGATTTCATGCATTTGTCTTTGTATTAGGTTATCTAGCATTTGATTTTATGTACATGCAAACCCTAGGTCTAACCATGGTATAATTTGAAAGCGGTAAATTGCAAGAATTTAAAGTCTACGCTATTACAAATAGTATCCGGGAGTGGGGGTACAAATTTACAAATGGGGATGAGACTTTAGGAATGTAGTGTCCAATAAGTTACAACCAAATCGAATTGCAATAAAAGTGTAAACAATGTATAGCAAGGTATAAGAATAGCAATTGTACATGTATAAGAGGTAAAGTGTATTGTGTAAGTGTACGTGTAAGTGTATATCTAATTTATTTACAGGTTAGAGATGTGAATTTAAATGTATTATTTAAGTATTGTTTAACCTAAATAAAAAGAATTAAATGTTTATTTAATTAATTTATAACCTTGTATTTTTCTTTAATATGTACAAAAAGAAAATTTAAGAAAGAGAAAATGTTCTAAGTTTTGAAAATTGTTACTTATATTTGATATAAATTGGTATCTTTATATTTTGTGTTTAATATATACAAAAGAATATTTTGATTAAATGTTTAAAATTTAAATTATGTATATTAGAAAAATGTATTTTATTGATTATGTACAAATTATTATTTTAAGAAAAGAAAATGTACTAAATTAAAAAAGAATTTATGTACAAATCAAAGTAAGTTAAATAAAACAAATAAAAAAATGTTTTTAAACAATGTATTTTTATGTACAAAGTATATATTTTTTTTAAGAAAAGAAAAATGTTAACTTAAAGAAAATTATGTATTGATTTATAAAAACCTAATTATATAAAAAGATGAATATTGTCAATTAAAGTTAATATTAACAATTGGTTTATTTAAAAAAGTTATGTAAAATATCATGTGGTAAATAAAAAAGGTGTTTAACTAAAAAGAATAGAATGGGCCTTTGGGGCCTTTGTTTAGCCCAAACAGAAACGATTAAGGTTAGGAAAAAGGGGGTACGCTGGCTTTGGGAATTAATGGGCTTAGGCTTATGAGAATGGGGCGAGGCCCAGCATCTTGACAAATTTCTTAGGGTTTCAGGATGTTTGTTTCATTAGGGAATGGTTTTAGGGTTTGTGTTCATGAGATACGGCGCCGCTCTCACTCGTCTTCATCCTTGTTCGTTCATCAGGCCATCGGAACTACGACGTCCCTCCTTGCCTAAGCCAAACAGCGCCACCTCTGTCTTCTCTCCCATGGGTCAATCAACGACGTGACTCGAAGGTAACGCTTTCTGAGTTAGGTTGTTTCATTTTTATGTTTCGCTCTGCTTTTTGATTCTAATTTTAGCCTTGTTATTATTTGTTGTTGCAGTTGTGGGAAGGAAAGAAAAGAAGAAAAAGCTACCTTTAATTGGAGGGAGGGGAAGGAGACGGATTTGGGAGGCGCTCAGGATGGCTTGGGCGGAGAACGCGGTGCTGATGAACTTTTGAGCTTCCTGGTACTCAGTACTCTTTACCTTTTTGCCATTTTAGGGTTTTGTGATGTGTTTCTGAAAGCCCTTTTTGATATTCCTTCTTTCTTCTTCTCTTTTACTGTATGCTTCTGCTTATGTATGATAATTATCTGTATCTTTGATCTTCTTCTCTATGTTGCCTCGTTGCTTAATACGCTTGTTCCTTGCCCAATGATGAGTATTTTGAGGGCCTTGTGTTTGACACTGAGTTGCCTTGAACGTTTGCCTCTCTTCTTTCTACCTCACTTATGTTGCCTATTCCTCACTTTTGTTGCCTATTTTGTATGCTATGCTTTATTATCCTTTGCCCAATGATGAAACTTTTTGAGGGCTTGAGGGTTTGGTTTCCTGAGTATGCTTGGTTTAATTGCTTGTGGATTAACCCTATGATGAACTCCTTGAGTTCTGAGGGTTTGATGGGTTGGTTCTGATGTTTTGAGATTGGATGCTATTTGCTTTTGGTTCAGGGCTTTTGAGGTTACAGGCCTTGGCCTTTTGGTAGTTCAGGTTTTGATATCTGGTATGCTTGTTTATGTTTTTGTGTTTGAGCTTGAAAGGGCAGGCTTGAGCTTTGTTTTGACAGAGCCTTTAGAGGTTTGAATGTTTTGGCTTGAGTCAATGCAGGTTTATGCTGACTTAAGGCTGGAAGGTTTGAGCTGGTTGGTTTCAGGCTTGATCTTTGCTTGCAGGTTATCTGGTTGTTAAGGCTTGGTTTTAGTTGACAGGGTTTGGCCTTTTTCTCAGCAGGTTTTGCCTTTGAATGGTTGTTGGTGCAGGTTATGTATTGCTGGTTATGAGCTTTGTTTGATAGGTTTTTGAGGCTTCTGCTTAGGTTGAGTTTGACAGGTTCAATGCTTGTTGGTTTTGGACTTTTTGTTGGACTTGCCTTCTTGTGTGTTTATGTTACAGGCTTAGAGTTTAGGGGGTTGGTTTAAGGCTTCAGGGTTGACAGGTTTTTGAAGGTTCAAGCTAGTTTGGGATTTTGAACTTGTTTGTTTGCAGTAGCTTGATGGTGTTTTAGGCTTATTCTGGTTCTGAAGCTTGGCTTCAGTTTGGTGCAGGTTAAAGGCTTATGCAGGTTTTTAGGCAAAGGCTTATGCAGGTCTTGCCTTTTTGTGATACAGTTTGTGTTCTTTTGTATTTCTGCCCCTTGGTACTGTGTTATTACAGTTGTTTTATATCTTTTTCTTTCTCAAGCCTCAAAGCCAGTAAGCCTGCTCTTTTTTACTCTCTCCTCTCTCTCTCTCTCTCTAGTACAGTTAAAATATTAAAATATGTTTGCATTGTACTTTTCTGAAAGGGCAGCACTTGGGAAAATGGTGAAAATGAATAACTTGCTTGCATAACATGCTTTCTCTGCATACTTTATCTCTTTTCTTCCAGATTTCATGCTGCACTTGTACTTGCATCTGAACATTCTGATATCTTTGATATCTTGATATCTTGTGGACAGCTTTGGTAGCCTTGTGACAGTATTTTGTACTTTTGGCAGAAAGTTTGAATTTGGACTTTGTTTGGCAATTTGAACTTTTAGTTGTACATGCTGTTTGCTTTTGAACTATGCAGTTTGACAATTTTGACTTATGAATTTTAACTTTCTGCATTCCAAATTAGCAAGCAAATATTCATCCCTCTTTGTGAACCGGGAGAAATCCCGTGATTTGCAAAGAGGGCTAACTGATCCCAGTCAGTTGCCCTTAATGATGAACTTTTTATTTGTCTGTCTTTTATTTATTTATCTGCTTCTAACTTTTCTTCTCTTATTTGTTTTGCAGATAAAATTCCATGGAGCACTGGAGCAAGGGATAGCAGATGAAGGATTGAAGATTAGAAAAATATTTAGGATAGCTTTTATTTAAATTTAAATAAATGTAAAATCATTGTTGTAAACAATTTGTAAACAAAACAATTGTACAAATAATTTAAAAATAAATAAAAAGTTTCTTGATCCAATTAATTCTTTTCCTCCTTTTTTTAATTGTTCGTTTTATTATTTATAATTCTTTAATTATAATAATTGAAAATAAATTCCAATCATTTAATCTTAGAATAATAAATAATTAAATAAACAATGCTTCAGCATTTGATCAGTTAAACCTGGCGTTTCAAACATCCAGAGCAAAACAACAGTCAATCACAGCAATTGCCCAGACGCTTTTTTCCTTTAATGACTTTAATCAAACATTGCAAATTCAAGCCCAATGCAACCTTTTACTGATTCAGTCAAACAAATGCGAATTCAATCCAAATGCATTCTTTTACTGATTAAGTCAAACGATGCGAATTCAACCCAAATCTAGGAATAACTTGCAAAGCATCGTAGAATTAAATCTTTCTGAGGAACCGCGCACGAAAACCCTAATTCCTGATTAAATGTCAAAGAACGTTCGCCTGATCAAAGTTGAGCCAAAATCAATCAAAACCCTAAACCAACTGTTTGAAACATTCTAGAGCCCTGAAAATCAGTAAAACCCTAATTTTGTTTGACTGACGAGAAAAGTCTGTTTGACCAATTCTTGAGCCAATCTGAAAAATCAGGAAACGCCTGAAGCCGTGATTTCTTGAGGAAAAATGTGAGGGCAAATTTTGGGGTACAACAGTATGCTTTTGAACAGACTTTGTTGACGATGTACAGGCATTTCTTTCAAATCCTAAACACTGGAGTTATAAGGAAGATAATCCCTAGTCAACCCCCTTCGAGCCAAAGAAGTAGAAGTTTTCTGTTTTAAACACAAATTGAAACCTTTGATTAAACCTGGGGTAGGGTAGTCTCTCAGTTAATTCAAAAAATGCGCATTGAAGTCGCAAACTCTCAGTTCGTAATACGAACGGATGACATCAAAAACATTCCTTTGGAATCAAAAGACAGTGATGGTTCCTTATCTCATGGGCAGTCAAAAGAGAAAAGCCCACTGAGCCAAAACCTACAAAGGAGGCTTAAGAAAGCTGGGGCATCCCGCTGACTGTAATCTCGAAAACCAGAACAGTCAGTCAAAACTTAGGGATAACAAATCAAAAGAAAGAGGTCATTATAAATCCTCAACAACATGAAAAATGTTGCAAAAATGATGACTGCCTTCCATAAAATTCAACTTGTGTGGACCATCACCAAAATGTCATTCCAAACTCGAACAGAGTTCGACGCACAATTAACTGAGTTTAGAATTGAAGAACATCATGAAGAGCGGGTGGGTACAAATATACTTTGAGCCTTTATCCTTTGTTTCTTAAACCGTGAACCAAGCCACGTTACAACCCTTTAAAAGTCCTAATTGAAGCATGGGTTAGTTCGAAAGCATACTGTTACAAAAGGTATCCTGACTCCTATAAGGCTTTGCCCTAAATCTTGTGTTGATTTTGTCTTATAAAAAAAGTTTTCTGCTAAAAAACACATTTTTCAAAACTTCGAGACAAGCATAAATTTTGCATTATTTGAATATCGTTGCTTGCACATGGTTATTTGTTTGACAGCGAAAAAATTCATACAATAAATGTTCGGAGGAACAAAAGCTCTCTCAGTGAATAAAATCACTTCAAGTGGGATGACACTCCCGTTGCAAAAATCTCCCATCAACAAAGGGGGACTTGGTATGGTATAGTCCAGCAAATCTGGGGCAGTCCAGTCAAGATTTCAACAAATCTTTCAAAGCCCATTAAACCTGGGGTAGTCCAGTCAAGATTTCGAGAAATCTCTCAATTGCGGGATAACATGGGGCAAGTCTCCCTCACCATCACTTGGGGCATTTGAACACCAATCTCATCAAAGGGTTACGAACAGTCCAAGTTCCCTGGCAATACCACAAACATCTGATACTAGGGGCAGTGATGAATCTCTCTGAAATCTTTCTGAAAAGAAGTTCAAGCGTCCTCGAGAAGTTTATCACCTCTCTAAGCAGACCAGCAGTCATGGGTTTATTTCCCCAACATTTTATCAAGGATTTATTCTCCACAAGAAAATTACATTTCAAATTTACGGTCGTTAAAAATTTCCTTCATCACCTGCTGGAAGTTACGGTCGTCATCAAAAATTCCTTCATCACCTGTTGGAATTCACGGTCGTTAAAAATTTCCTTCATCACCTGCTGGAAGTTACGGTCGTCATCAAAAATTCCTTCATCACCTGTTGGAATTCACTGTCGTTAAAGATTCCTTCATCACCTGTTGGAAGTTACGGTCGTCAAAGATCAAATTCTCACAAAATTCAAGTTATGAAGCCCGGATTCGACCGGATAGTATCTTGATCTCTACAGCATATTGTGAAGCCCGGATTAAGACCGAATAACAGTATCAGACTACCACGAAGCCTGGATTACGACCAGATAGTGGTATCTCCTAAGAGAAAGCTATGAAGCCCGGATTCGACCGGATAATAGTTTAATCCCCAACAAGTTATTGTGAAGCCTGGATTACGACCAGATAGCAATACAAGTTTCTATGAAGCCTGGATTACGACCAGATAGCAGCCAAGAATACTACGAAGCCTGGAGTCGACCAGATAGTGGTATATCTTTAACACAAGCCGTGAAGCCCATATTCGACTGGATAGCAGCTCAATAAGTTATTGTGAAGCCTGGATTACGACCAGATAGCAATACAAGTTTCTGTGAAGCCTGGAGATCAACCAGATAACAGTTAACCGTTAACAGAATGAAAATTCTCATCCTTAAAACGACAAGAGATTGGTATACTCCCAAGCTCCTGATACCCACCAACAGAATATCGGACAACTGAAGCTCCTAAAAATTTGTTTCTCTCAAGAATGAAGATTCTCATCCTTGAAACCTCAAGAGATTGGCATACACCCAAACTTTTGACCCAAGACCTGAATGAAGATTCTCATTTTGGCTTCTCTAGTAGATTGAATGAAGATTGTCATTCTTAAAGTTTCATACAACCTAAACCTGAACTTCTTCCAGACAGGAATAAGCTTTTTCCAGAATCTTGAGTTTTACTCTCCAACAGGATAACTACTTTTCAACAGTATGGCTATTCCCCACAGAATTCTTATTCCCCAAGCAGAATGAAGACTCTCATTCTCAGTTCCTCACAGAGTATTGAAATGTTCCCGAGTGAAGATCTCCTCAAAACAGGAATCCCCAGTAGATTGGCATACAACCCAAACTCCTGATTCCCCAACAGTGGTCCCAGGACTTCTCATTTTCAACGATCAAAGGATTTTCAATCCCCAACAGTAGTCAAGGATTTACTTTTCCCGGCAGCAGTCAAAGATTTCATTATCCAGGATTCACCTTCCTCAGCAAGACAGCTACTCAGCTTACATGCGCATCCATTACATTCATATATCATAAACATTGATGAAGTACAGTTCATTGCATCATACATATCATGCAACATGACTTTATGTTTCAGCTAACATTTTCCCCTTTTCAGGATAAGATTAAAAGGCTATCGTTAACAATTAGTCAAATACAGTACTGATATACCCCATACACGGCGGTTATTCTACTACTCATACAGACCCTAACTTCTGAGAACAGTTTACGGATTCTCCCAACATGGATTTCAATCTATTGCTTATTCAGACCCCCAGCTCAGAGATGTTCCAAACACGGATACTTTTCTGATACTCATTCTCTAACCTACGACATACAATTCAATAAACATTCTTGGATGGCATCTTTAAGCCCATCTCCGACAAATTCTGTCACATCTCCAGAGGGCATCTTTAAGCCCATCTCCGACAAGATTATGTCACATCTCCAAATGGCATCTTTAAGCCCATTCCCTCAACTATGCTTTGACGAGTGCAAATTTTTGGGCACTCTAGTGTCCAATCATCTTTTACCTTCGAGTCGCGAAAGGCAAACTCGTCAATCTAACTCTTCAGGTTCAAGAAGATTGAACAGGGGCAACTGTTGTACCCCAAAATTTGCCCTCCTTTTTCACAAGAAATCACAACTTCAGGGTTTTCCCTGATTTTTCAAATTGGCTCAAAAATCGGTCGAACAGACTTTTCTTTATCAAGTAAAACCAGAATTAGGCTTTCCACTGATTTTGTTCAAATTGGCTCAGGAATTGATCAGGCGGACTTTTCTTTGACAACAAGTCCAGAATTAGGGTTTCCATTGATTGGGTTGAGATTGGCTCAGGAATTGATCAAGCAGACTTTTCTTTGACGACAAATCTGGAATTAGGGTTTTCGCTCGTATTTCTCAGAAGAAATTGAATCCACAATAATTCAATTGGCTGTTACATTATTTATACGCTTGTTCCAGATTACCGGTTGTTTCTCAAGACCTAAATATCTGGGATAGGAGCTTAGGCTTTGATTGAAACTTTGAGGCATTGGTTTGATCAGTGAAGTGAAAGGTGTGTGGAATGCTTGTTTGTTTAACTGTACAAAGCATATGATTAATTGGAGTGCCATGCGTATTGTGATTAATGCGAGATTGCGAGACGACAAAGTTTGTTGATTTATTTATTTCATCTGGATTAAAGTTATTGGGATACATTTCCAGTTATTTTAATTCAAGAGATTTAAATAATTAAATAGACAGTGCAAAAGAAAGAATGAAATATTTGACAGTAAAGAATTCTTATTTGACAAAGACTTTTTATTTATTTATTTCAAATATTGTTACCAATGTTATTCGAATATTGTAAATTCATAATTTACAGTGTTTACAATAATATTTATTACAATAAATGAAAAGAGAATAAATCTAAAGCCTAAGTCTCTTGAAATCTTTGATCTTTTACTGCTTCTTCCATTATCCAACTGGTATTTACCTACAAAGACAGAAAAAGAAGTTAGTATAAGAATTTTCAAGCCAAAGAAGATAAATAAATCATCATTAAAGCTTGTTGGCCGGAATCATATTGTTTTTGGGTTCATCATGTTTTACTTGTCCTCTTTGCAAATCACAAGAATATTTCTCTTCTTGGTTCACAAAGAGGAAAGATTTTGCAGGCATACAATCAATTAAGATACAAGGCAGCAAGGTAAAGCAAACTGAACAACAAACTGCATTAGTCAACCAAAAGCAAACTAAGTTTCAAAAATGTCAAACCAAGTTACAAAGCCGTCAAAATACACAAAGTTGTCAAAGTACACAAAACTGTCAAAAAGCATACAATGCAAAAAATATTGAAAGTACAATGCAGAGATAAACCAAGATACAAGCAAGCAGGCTTGTCAAACTTCTCATCATGTTCTGGCCAACAAAGCTTTTCAGAGTAGAAAATACATTAAGCAATTTAAAATGCTTTTATGGAGAGAGAAAGAGAGCATCAGAAAAATAGTTTGCAGTTTTGGCAGGCTTAAAAGATATAAGAGAACAAGATTGTAAACAGTCTAGGGGAGAGAGAGCCACAAACTGCAACTCAATTCAAACTGCAGTCACAAGAACTGCAAGTTATCAAACTTGTTTCCAACAAAAACAAGCAAGCTCAACAAAAGGATCAAACCTGCTTCCAACAAAAAGAAGCAAGCCCAACACCCAGGCCTGGCCTTACTAAACAAAGACTGCAAGCCAAAATTTTGAAACCTGTAACCTGCCTTACCAAAACACCAGAACTCACAAGCCTGCATAACCTACATAACCCATTCAAACCTGCAAGACTCACAAGCCTTCAAGCCTGTTTTCAAAACCAAAGAAAACCTGCAAAACTGCAAGTTTGAGAAACCTACAAAATTGCATCTCAAAAATGCAGTAACAAACATAGAAAACCTGTTAGACTGCATAAGCCTGCCTCAAAAAGTAGTAAGCCTGCTTCCCAACTGCAAAGACACAAACTTGTTTCAAACTGCAAAACCACAAAATAGCAAACCTGCAGAAGCAAGCCTGCTTCCAAACCCAAAACTAAAACCATTCAAACCTGTCCAAAACTGCCTAGCCTGTAAGCCTGCAAACTCACAAACTTACAGCCTACTATTCAAACAAATCTAAAAAAACCAAAGAACCTATTCAAACAACAAAGGCCAAAAACTGCAACTCAAGGCCAAAAACTGCCTAAGCTACTAACACAGTTCAGTCTCACCATCATCAAATATTAAGCATCAGCCAAAAGAAGAAAGGAAGAGAGTCAACTCAAAACCAGAATAAACAAGTTCATTATCATCAAACTAGATTCAGAAGCTATTTTTCAGAACAAGCTCATCATCACCAAGTAGCGATAACAGTCAATCTCAGAACACAATCATCATTGACAAAACAAGCAGAGGAAGAGTGAAAGATCAAAGCAACAAGTTCATCATTAACATTCATCACCAACAAGTTTCAATATCAACATGAAGAACAACAACAAATAGCTTTTTTTCATAAACAAATTCATCATCATTAAGCATCAGCAAAAGAGAAGAAGAAGAGCAGATTCAGAAGCACAATGATATAGGGTTTTCAGAAATAGGTTTCATCATCAAACAATTCAAGAGAAGTCAAAAGATACGAATTACCAGAAAGCAACGCTGTCATCCTCGTCCTCCTTCTCCGGCCACCAAGAGCGTCGCCATTCCAAGTCCTCTCTCCCTCGCCTTATAGAGCAAAACGCTCAAGGTATGTCCTTCAAACTCCTACTACGCATAAACATGAAAAGAAGCCATAAGATTGAAAACATGCAAGAAATAAATGTACAAGAAACTATAAAAAACGCGTCAAGAGCGAAAACGCGTACCCTTTCGAATCGCCGCCTTGTATAGTCACGGAGAGGAGAGGGTGGAGGCAAAGCTCTGGCAGCATGGAGGTGGACGAATCTTCGCTTGGATGAGAGAGAAGATGAGAGGTGAAAAAGACGAGAGAAGGAAGCGGCGCTGTACCAAAAACCAAACCCTAGTTCTGAAAACGTGAAACTCAAACCCTACAAAAACTTGTGCATTTCAATTGGGCTTCTGCCCCATAAACTACTAAAGCCCAAACGCATGTCTGGCGCATACCCCCTCCCCTGAATCTTGTTCCTTTTGATTTTGGGCGTAAACCCATTTAAAGCTTAATTTCAAAAATCTTTTCATTAACTTAATAAATTTTGCTACCTAACCATAATTAGTTTTTTTTTAGTTAATAACACTAATTAAATTTTGTTCATTTTCTTTTTAGAGATAATTATCTCTTTATTAATCTTGATTAATATCATTAAAACACAAAAAAAAATATAGTTTAGTTTAATTTAATTAATCTTGTTTTCATTTAATAAAACAAAAAAATACATAAACAATAAAACTTCAACTTAAATAATTTTTCTTTTCTTTAAAACTCTTTGTTTATAATTAACAAAAACACAACAAATGATAATAAATACATAATATTTTTAGGTTAGAATTTTTATTTGAGCATTTGTAAATAAATATACACATCTCATATTTCTTTGATTTTATTATCTTATACCTTGTTATATTTTTACATTGAGAATGCGACAGTTCGATTTGGTTGTAATATATATACTTGGACATTACTATTCTGATAAGACTCATCCCCATTTGTAAACATTTGTACCCCCATCCCCGGATACTTACTTGTAATAACTTAGACTTTAAATTCCCGCAATTTATCGCTTTCCATATACTGTATAGTAATTAGGGTTTGTATGCGAAGATTCAAAATCAATCGCTAGATGACCTAATACAAGATAAATGCATGAAAATCAATACACAATTCACACTTGCACCTCTAGGGTAACCTCGCTTGTTGCCTCGGAAAATGCAATCATGTCCCTCGAGTATGTGACACTCTAGCAAATGTCCCTTCGATAAACAAAGATCGTAGTCCCTCGATGACCCTCGATGTTGCCTTCGATAAAACGATCTCGTCCCTTACAAAATTGCTAGAGCGTCTCACAAGTTGCTTTCAATGATTGTATACGATGAACTGCGCCTGTCCTGTTTAACATCCTAACACAAGGTTGTTCACCAAATACAATGGTGAAACAACACTGTTAAAAGGGTTAAAAACATAAGAAAGATCTTTGAGTAAAAATAGGGTAGACAAACTCTTAGTTACTCGATCCAAAATCTTGCAAAACATCCTTGCCATTTTTCAAACACACTTCACAACACAACTTTAAAACAACTTTCAAAACATTGAAATATCTTTTCAAAAAGACACACACCTTTGCATATATTCAAACAAGAATCATTACCAAGGTTGCCTAGACAAGGCATCTTTTTCAAAACATTTTCAAAACCACATACACAAAGCACCATTTCAAACAATTGAAAAGCAAAGGCAAGTGATCTAAAACAAGTAACTAAGAGCCCATGGATAACCATGGATGAAAAGGGTGTTAGCACCTTCCCTTTTCATAATCTACCCCCCGAACCCAAGAAAACATCTCAAAGGTCTTTCCTGTGCTTTTTTGATCTTTCCTTAGGATAAAATAAAAAGTCGGTGGCGACTCTTGCTAAACCGAACAAGTGCAAAAACAAACCCAAAACCTCAAGTCAGTTCTCCCACCGTATCACAGAACTGGCGACTCTGCTGGGGATATTATTTGAAAAGTGGGGTTACCTTAGGGTTTTAGATCACTTTTACATGCTTACTTTGATTGCTTTAATTGCTTTACTTTTTGGGTTCCTTGTTTGGGTTTGTTTTGAATCCTACACCCGGATTTGGGGACACCTTTTAGGTAAGTAGCAATAAACTGTGAGGGAACTGTGCGGGGTATACCGACATGGTTGAAGTAGTAGCTACGTTAGTGTGACATATTTGTGGGTACCAGTAGCCTTTGAGTTAATCAAAGAGAATACGGGGCCGCTGAGTGATGTCGTGAAGCACTAACTAACTCTTAGAACCTTACTTGACCATCTTGGCCTTTTTTAGGGGTAGTGAGATGACCGACTTTTGTACAGTCCGAAGTTGGTAGATACCCGATACTACACTCATTGAGGATTGTTTTCTTTGAATATTTTGGTCGCCAGTTAAGTGGCTAAACCAAAATAATGAACACAGAAAATAATCCAATGATATTGAGCTCCTTAGAACCCGGTTTCTATTTTAGGACAGGTTGAGCCAACTAACTTCAAGAGGGTACTTACCTACAAACCTCATGCAAGCCTAAACCTAAGGACTTGTCTGCTTTGTGTAAATATGACTGTCTGTATATACACTTACTTACTTTTGCATACATGTACATAACATCATAACATCATAACATAGCATTTTCAATAACCATTTCAAGGATCTCGAGGGTTTTGTGATGCAGGGTCACGTTGAACCAGACGTCTACCAAAGGGCAAGAGGATTCATCTGCCTCTAAACAAACACCGTCAAAGATCAAGTGCAACAACTTGAATCGGGGGCTATGACCCACTCGACATGGTGAGCTTGAGTCTCGTGGAAAGACATCCACCGATACAAAGTTCTCCAATCAAAGATGTTGATCAAATTTCGACCTCTAACATTTTCTTGTGTTTACCCCGAGAGATCCTTGAAAACATGCATCCACATATCATGCATTGTATCATAACAGGTTTTACTTTTCAGGTTTCCTTATTCTCCTACTGTTTATTTCAGTAGAGATGGCTCTAGAAAGGACTGTCAAAGATATCCAGGATCAAAATGCTCAACTTCAAGAAATGTTCTTGAACTTGTCCCAGGGGTAAGAAGAAGTGAAAGCTTTCCTCACAAGGGGCATGGTCCTAGGGAATCCAGGCAGTGTCAGGAATGATCAGTTGGAAGAACTACAGATGGAGCTGGCAACAATGAAGATCCAGATGATGGGACATCTGGTGGGCCAGATGCCTCTCATTCAAGACCTGGCTCAAAGACAAGAAGAGCTCAGGGTCCTCGTCAACAAACTGCTTCGAGACAACCAAGTGGGGCAAACAACTAGGGTTGAAGACCAAGTCATCATTCAACCTCCTTTGAGACAAGAAGAAAAGGGAAAGGCTCCCCAACTTGCTTCAGGGACACAAGCCCAGCAGCAACCTCGCCAGCATCAGTGGGGTGATCAGCGTAAGAAAAATACGTCTGGAAGACATTTCTCTGAGACCGACATACCATCATCTCTAATACTGAAATGCTTGTTGGAGGTCAATCTACTTGCTTTAAAGGATCCTATTCGGAAGCCTAATACCTCTACTCCTAGCTATCACCCCGACGCATTTTGTGTATACCACTCCCATAGTCTTGGACATGACACCGATGACTATTGGGCTTTGAAAAATAAGATCCAAGACTTGATTGACGAAGGAGTGCTGGAATTCATGCCGGATGGCGAGATGAAAATCTTCCGCTAAGGGTTCTCCACCTGAAATGACAAAGTTCGAACTAAGAGACTTTTGTTCCATTTGAATTTTCAAGTTGTAATTTCTTTTGTTATTCAAACAATTATCTATTGATGTCAAACTCTGTTTCATTAATGCATTGCATATGTTTATCTTGAATTCATCCATTCATTTTCACTATTCTTGAATTATGCTTCCTATTTTCTTTATGATATTTAACTCTTGATAAAAAGCTACAAGCCTTTAGAGGGAGGATGACGAAACAATACCATAATCTCATACAGTATGCTTTTGAACAGACTTTGTTGACGATGTACAGGCATTTCTTTCAAATCCTAAACACTGGAGTTATAAGGAAGATAATCCCTAGTCAACCCCCTTCGAGCCAAAGAAGTAGAAGTTTTATGTTTTAAACACAAATTGAAACCTTTGATTAAACCTGGGGTAGGGTAGTCTCTCAGTTAATTCAAAAAATGCGCATTGAAGTCGCAAACTCTCAGTTCATAATACAAACGGATGACATCAAAAACATTCCTTTGGAATCAAAAGATAGTGATGGTTCCTTATATCATGGGCAGTCAAAAGAGAAAAGCCCACTGAGCCAAAACCTACAAAGGAGGCTTAAGAAAGCTGGGGCATCCCGCTGACTGTAATCTCGAAAACCAGAACAGTCAGTCAAAACTTAGGGATAACAAATCAAAAGAAAGAGGTCATTATAAATCCTCAACAACATGAAAAATGTTGCAAAAATGATGACTGCCTTCCATAAAATTCAACTTGTGTGGACCATCACCAAAATGTCATTCCAAACTCGAACAGAGTTCGACGCACAATTAACTGAGTTTAGAATTGAAGAACATCATGAAGAGCGGGTGGGTACAAATATACTTTGAGCCTTTATCCTTTGTTTCTTAAACCGTGAACCAAGCCACGTTACAACCCTTTAAAAGTCCTAATTGAAGCATGGGTTAGTTCGAAAGCATACTGTTACAAAAGGTATCCTGACTCCTGTAAGGCTTTGCCCTAAATCTTGTGTTGATTTTGTCTTATAAAAAAAGTTTTCTGCTAAAAAACGCATTTTTCAAAACTTCGAGACAAGCATAAACTTTGCATTATTTGAATATCGTTGCTTGCACATGGTTATTTGTTTGACAGCGAAAAAATTCATACAATAAATGTTCGGAGGAACAAAAGCTCTCTCAGTGAATAAAATCACTTCAAGTGGGATGACACTCCCGTTGCAAAAATCTCCCATCAACAAAGGGGGACTTGGTATGGTATAGTCCAGCAAATCTGGGGCAGTCCAGTCAAGATTTCAACAAATCTTTCAAAGCCCATTAAACCTGGGGTAGTCCAGTCAAGATTTCGAGAAATCTCTCAATTGCGGGATAACATGGGGCAAGTCTCCCTCACCATCACTTGGGGCATTTGAACACCAATCTCATCAAAGGGTTACGAACAGTCCAAGTTCCCTGGCAATACCACAAACATCTGATACTAGGGGCAGTGATGAATCTCTCTGAAATCTTTCTGAAAAGAAGTTCAAGCGTCCTCGAGAAGTTTATCACCTCTCTAAGCAGACCAACAGTCATGGGTTTATTTCCCCAACATTTTATCAAGGATTTATTCTCCACAACAAAATTACATTTCAAATTCACGGTCGTTAAAAATTTCCTTCATCACCTGCTGGAAGTTACGGTCGTCATCAAAAATTCCTTCATCACCTGTTAGAATTCACGGTCGTTAAAAATTTCCTTCATCACCTGCTGGAAGTTACGGTCGTCATCAAAAATTCCTTCATCACCTGTTGGAATTCACGATCGTTAAAGATTCCTTCATCACCTGTTGGAAGTTACGGTCGTCAAAGATCAAATTCTCACAAAATTCAAGTTATGAAGCCCGGATTCGACCGGATAGTATCTTGATCTCTACAGCATATTGTGAAGCCCGGATTAAGACCGGATAACAGTATCAGACTACCACGAAGCCTGGATTACGACCAGATAGTGGTATCTCCTAAGAGAAAGCTATGAAGCCCGGATTCGACCGGATAATAGTTTAATCCCCAACAAGTTTTTGTGAAGCCTGGATTACGACCAGATAACAATACAAGTTTTTGTGAAGCCTGGATTACGACCAGATAGCAGCCAAGAATACTACGAAGCCTGGAGTCGACCAGATAGTGGTATATCTTTAACACAAGCCGTGAAGCCCAGATTCGACTGGATAGCAGCTCAATAAGTTATTGTGAAGCCTGGATTACGACCAGATAGCAATACAAGTTTCTGTGAAGCCTGGAGATCAACCAGATAACAGTTAACTGTTAACAGAATGAAGATTCTCATCCTTAAAAGGTCAAGAGATTGGTATACTCCCAAGCTCCTGATACCCACCAACAGAATAACGGACAACTGAAGCTCCTAAAAATCTGTTTCTCTCAAGAATGAAGATTCTCATCCTTGAAACCTCAAGAGATTGGCATACACCCAACCTTTTGACCCAAGACCTGAATGAAGATTCTCATTTTGGCTTATCTAGTAGATTGAATGAAGATTGTCATTCTTAAAGTGGCATACAACCTAAACCTGAACTTCTTCCAGACAGGAATAAGCTTTTTCCAGAATCTTGAGTTTTACTCTCCAACAGGATAACTACTTTTCAACAGTATGGCTATTCCCCACAGAATTCTTATTCCCCAAGCAGAATGAAGACTCTCATTCTCAGTTCCTCACAGAGTATTCAGATGTTCCCGAGTGAAGATCTCCTCAAAACAGGAATCCCCAGTAGATTGGCATACAACCCAAACTCCTGATTCCCCAACAGTGGTCCCAGGACTTCTCATTTTCAACGATCAAAGGATTTTCAATCCCCAGCAGCAGTCAAGGATTTACTTTTCCCGGCAGCAGTCAAAGATTTCATTATCCAGGATTCATCTTCCTCAGCAAGACAGCTACTCAGCTAACATGCGCATCCATTACATTCATATATCATAAACATTGATGAAGTACAGTTCATTGCATCATACATATCATGCAACATGACTTTATGTTTCAGCTAACATTTTCCCCTTTTCAGGATAAGATTAAAAGGCTATCGTTAACAATTAGTCAAATACAGTACTGATATACCCCATACACGGCGGTCATTCTACTACTCATACAGACCCCAACTTCTGAGAACAGTTTACGGATTCTCCCAACATGGATTTCAATCTATTGCTTATTCAGACCCCCAGCTCAGAGATGTTCCAAACACGGATACTTTTCTGATACTCATTCTCTAACCTACGACATACAATTCAATAAACATTCTTGGATGGCATCTTTAAGCCCATCTCCGACAAATTCTGTCACATCTCCAGAGGGCATCTTTAAGCCCATCTCCGACAAGATTATGTCACATCTCCAAATGGCATTTTTAAGCCCATTCCCTCAACTATGCTTTGACGAGTGCAAATTTTTGGGCACTCTAGTGTCCAATCATCTTTTACCTTCGAGTCGCGAAAGGCAAACTCGTCAATCTAACTCTTCAGGTTCAAGAAGATTGAACAGGGGCAACTGTTGTACCCCAAAATTTGCCCTCCCTTTTCACAAGAAATCACAACTTCAGGGTTTTCCCTGATTTTTCAAATTGGCTCAAAAATCGGTCGAACAGACTTTTCTTTATCAAGTAAAACCAGAATTAGGCTTTCCACTGATTTTGTTCAAATTGGCTCAGGAATTGATCAGGCAGACTTTTCTTTGACAACAAGTCCAGAATTAGGGTTTCCATTGATTGGGTTGAGATTGGCTCAGGAATTGATCAAGCAGACTTTTCTTTGACGACAAATCTGGAATTAGGGTTTTCGCTCGTATTTCTCAGAAGAAATTGAATCCACAATAATTCAATTGGTTGTTACATTATTTATACGCTTGTTCCAGATTACCGGTTGTTTCTCAAGACCTAAATATCTGGGATAGGAGCTGAGGCTTTGATTGAAACTTTGAGGCATTGGTTTGATCAGTGAAGTGAAAGGTGTGTGGAATGCTTGTTTGTTTAACTGTACAAAGCATATGATTAATTGGAGTGCCATGCGTATTGTGATTAATGCGAGATTGCGAGATGACAAAGTTTGTTGATTTATTTATTTCATCTGGATTAAAGTTATTGGGATACATTTCCAGTTATTTTAATTCAAGAGATTTAAATAATTAAATAGACATGGCAAAATAAAGAATGAAATACTTGACAGTAAAGAATATTTCCAGTCATGTTTTACTTGTCCTCTTTGCAAATCACAAGAATATTTCTCTTCTTGGTTCACAAAGAGGAAAGATTTTGCAGGCATATAATCAATTAAGATACAAGGCAGCAAGGCAAAGCAAACTGAACAACAAACTGCATTAGTCAACCAAAAGCAAACTAAGTTGCAAAAATGTCAAACCAAGTTGCAAAGCTGTCAAAATACACAAAACTGTCAAAAAGCATACAATGCAGAAAATATGGAAAGTACAATGCAGAGATAAACCAAGATACAAGCAAGCAGGCTTGTCAAACTTCTCATCATGTTCTGGCCAACAAAGCTTTTCAGAATAGAAAATACATTAAGCAATTTAAAATGCTTTTATGGAGAGAGAAAGAGAACATCAGAAAAAAGGTTTGCAGTTTTGGCAGGCTTAAAAGATATAAGAGAACAAGACTGTAACAGTCTAGGGGAGAGAGAGCCAAATACTGCAACTCAATTCAAACTGCAGTCACAAGAACTGCAAGTTATCAAACCTGCTTCCAACAAAAACAAGAAAGCTCAACAAAAGGATCAAACATGCTTCCAACAAAAAGAAGCAAGCCCAACACCCAGGCTTGGCCTTACCAAACAAAGACTGCAAGCCAAAATTTTGAAACTTGTAACCTGCCTTACCAAAACACCAGAACTCACAAGCCTGCATAACCCATTCAAACCTGCAAGACTCACAAGCCTTCAAGCCTGTTTTCAAAACCAAAGAAAACCTGCAAAACTGCAAGTTTGAGAAACCTACAAAACTGCATCTCAAAAATGCAGTAACAAACACAGAAAACCTGTTAGACTACATAAGCCTGCCTCACAAAGTAGCAAGCATGCTTCCCAACTGCAAAGACACAAACCTGTTTCAAACTGCAAAACCAAAAAATAGCACACCTGTAGAAGCAAGCCTGCTTCCAAACCCAAAATTAAAACCATTCAAACCTGTCCAAAACTGCCTAGCCTGTAAGCCTGCAAACTCACAAACTTACAGCCTACTATTCAAACAAATCCAAAAAAAACCAAAGAACCTGTTCAAACAACAAAGGCCAAAAACTGTAACTCAAGGCCAAAAACTGCCTAAGCTACTAACACAGTTCAGTCTCACCATCATCAAATATTAAGCATCAGCCAAAAGAAGAATGGAAGAGAGTCAACTCAAAACCAGAATAAACAAGTTCATTATCATCAAACTAGATTCAGAAGCTATTTTTCAGAACAAGCTCATCATCACCAAGTAACGATAACAGTCAATCTCAGAACACAATCATCATTGACAAAACAAGCAGAGGAAGAGTGAAAGATCAAAGCAACAAGTTCATCATTAACATTCATCACCAACAAGTTTCAATATCAACATGAAGAACAACAACAAATAGCTTTTTTTTCATAAACAAATTCATCATCATTAAGCATCAGCAAAAGAGAAGAAGAAGAGCAGATTCAGAAGCACAATGATATAGGGTTTTCAGAAATAGGTTTCATCATCAAACGATTCAAGAGAAGTCAAAAGATACGAAATACTAGAAAGCAACGCTGTCATCCTCGTCCTCCTTCTCCGGCCACCAAGAGCGCCGTCATTCCAAGTCCTCTCTCGCTCGCCTTACAGAGCAAAACGCTCAAGGTATGTCCTTCAAACTCCTACTACACATAAACATGAAAAGAAGCCATAAGATTGAAAACATGCAAGAAATAAATGTACAAGAAACTGTAAAAAACGCGTCAAGAGCGAAAATGCGTACCCTTTCGAATCGCCGCCTTGTATAGTCACGGAGAGGAGAGGGTGGAGGCAATGCTCTGGCAGCATGGAGGTGGACGAATCGTCGCTTGGCTGAGAGAGAAGATGAGAGGCGAAAAAGACGAGAGAAGGAAGCGGCGTTATACCAAAAACCAAACCCTAGTTCTGAAAACGTGAAACTCAAACCCTACAAAAACTTGTGCATTTCAATTGGGCTTCTGCCCCATAAACTACTAAAGCCCAAACGCATTTTTGGCGCATACCCCTCCCCTGAATCTTGTACCTTTTGATTTTGGGCCTAAACCCATTTAAAGCTTAATTTCAAAAATCTTTTCATTAACTTAATAAATTTTGCTACCTAACCTTAATTAGTTTTTTTTTAGTTAATAACACTAATTAAATTTTGTTCATTTTCTTTTTAGTGATAATTATCTCTTTATTAATCTTGATTAATATCATTAAAACACAAAAAAAAAAATATAGTTTAGTTTAATTTAATTAATCTTGTTTTCATTTAATAAAAGAAAAAAATACATAAACAATAAAACTTCAACTTAAATAATTTTCCTTTTCTTTAAAACTCTTTGTTTATAATTAACAAAAACACAACAAGTGATAATAAATACATAATCTTTTTAGGTTAGAATTTTTATTTGAGCATTTGTAAATAAATTTACACATCTCATATTTCTTTGATTTTATTATCTTATACCTTGTTATATTTTTACATTGAGAATGCGACAGTTCGATTTGGTTGTAATATATATACTTGGACATTACTATTCTGATAAGACTCATCCCCATTTGTAAACATTTGTACCCCCATCCCCGGATACTTACTTGTAATAACTTAGACTTTAAATTCCCGCAATTTATCGCTTTCCATATACTGTATAGTAATTAGGGTTTGTATGCGAAGATTCAAAATCAATCGCTAAATGACCTAATACAAGATAAATGCATGAAAATCAATACACAATTCACACTTGCACCTCTAGGGTAACCTCGCTTGTTGCCTCAGAAAATGCAATCATGTCCCTCGAGTATGTGACACTCTAGCAAATGTCCCTTCGATAAACAAAGATCGTAGTCCCTCGATGACCCTCGATGTTGCCTTCGATAAAATGATCTCGTCCCTTACAAAATTGCTAGAGCGTCTCACAAGTTACTTCCAATGATTGTATACGATGACCCGCGCCTGTCCCATTTAACATCCTAACACAAGGTTGTTCACCAAATACAATGGTGAAACAACACTGTTAAAAGGGTTAAAAACATAAGAAAGATCTTTGAGTAAAAATAGGGTAGACAAACTCTTAGTTACTCGATCCAAAATCTTGCAAAACATCCTTGCCATTTTTCAAACACACTTCACAACACAACTTCAAAACAACTTTCAAAACATTGAAATATCTTTTCAAAAAGACACACACCTTTGTATATATTCAAACAAGAATCATTACCAAGGTTGCCTAGACAAGGCATATTTTTCAAAACATTTTCAAAACCACACACACAAAGCACCATTTCAAACAATTGAAAAGCAAAGGCAAGTGATCTAAAACAAGTAACTAAGAGCCCATGAATAACCATGGATGAAAAGGGTGCTAGCACCTTCCCTTTCCATAATCTACCCCCCGAACCCAAGAAAACATCTCAAAGGTCTTTCCTGTGCTTTTTGACCTTTCCTTAGGATAAAATAAAAAGTCTGTGGCGACTCTTGCTAAACCGAACAATTGCAAAAATAAACGCAAAACCTCAAGTCAGTTCTCCCACCGTATCACAGGTACTAACGAAGGGTTTAAAGAGTACGTGCAAAAATGAAGGGATCTTGCTAGTAGAGTTCAACCACCACTGACTGATAGGGAGCTGGTGGGCATGTTCATGGGAACACTAACGGGACCATATTTTAACTTTCTAATTGGTAGCTCATCTTCTGGTTTCACTGAGTTAATTCTAACTGGTGAAAGGGTCGAGATTTGAATCAAGAGTGGAAAAATTCCCATGGCATCTGCTTCTACATCAAGCACTATAAAGAAACCCTTTACTGGAAAGAAAGAATCCAATATTGTTTATGGGTCAAGGGCTCATACCAAGAAGGATCATCGTCCATCTGTTAATGTTGTTTTGATCTTCAACCCTCCATCTACTCAAAGACAATCATCCAACCATCAACGATCCGAAATTCCTCGAAGATAATTCACAAGGATTAGCATGTCACTGTCTCAAGCCTTGCAACATCTGTTGAAGGCCAACTTGGTGACATTGCGTGATCCGCCATCAAATCCATATATTATATCACTGGAGTACAATCCAAATGCCAAGTGCGCGTATCATTCCAACATCCCTGGGCATGAAACTGATCAATGTTGGGCTCTGAAGAATAAGATTCAAGACCTAATAGACAACAAAATTATTGAGTTTGATCCACCTACAACTCCAAATGTGATAATTGCACCAATGCCGAACCATGGCAAAGGTGTCAATAAGATTGATGACACTACTTTTGTTTCCTCCGTTGAGGATTTGACTACTCTTTTGACTAATGTGGAGGAAAATTTACTGAGAGTTGGGGTGTTCCCTAGGTGTTTAAAAGACTGTGATTGTTGTATTGAATAAATAAATTGATGCAAGTGGCTGAAAGAAGGTGTTTAACGCCTGATAGATAGTCACGAGATCTCGTTTGAAAAAGTTCCTACCATCAAGAGTTTGACCAACAAAGCTGAAGACCTTTCCATAATAATAATCTCCAACAAGCCTCTTAGGATCTCCTCAAAGGGTCCTATTAGGATTTCAATTAAATCAACAATTTCTCCTTTAATAATCACTGCCCCTGGACCGATTCCTTACTCCCTCGACAAAGCAGTTCTATGGAACTATGGTGCTGAAGTTTACTATCATGGAATAAAGCAATATTCATGGATCATTGAAGACAAGACCAATGATGTTACAAATATTGCAGGTTCTAGTAAGGTAACAAGAATAGGGAGGATCTTCTCCCCTAACATCTCACCTCTAACTACTACAATAACTCATGTTCACATAACCAATAACAAGCCTAATGCCAACACTAGAGGCAAAGAAAAAGTAAGTGAGCCTGCTGAGATAGAGGCACATGCCAAAGATGTTGATGTTGAAGAGCCCTCCACTCGAGAGATAGAGGAAATCCTGGAAATTATAAATAAGAGTGATTTCAAAATCGTCGAACAACTGGGGAAAACCCCCTCCAAAATCTTCATGATGTTATTACTACTCTATTCTGATGCTCATGCCCAAGCTTTAATCAAGTTCTTGAAGAAAGCTCATGTGCCCCAAGAGACTACAGCTGACTAGTTCAAGAATTGTGTGGCGAGTTTAACGGCTGATAATGGATTAGGTTTCTCTAACGTTGGCTTTACACCAGTTGGAAGAAATCATAACAAGTCCTTGCATGTCTCTATTGAATGCAAGGGAACTACCCTGGCTTATGTCCTAATTGATATCGATTCCTCTCTAAATGTTCTACCTAAAGGTGCTTTGGACCGACTAGATTGTGAAGGCCTAGTGTTGAAACCAAGTGATATAGTTATAAGGGCTTTCGATGGGTCTAGAAGGATGGTGCATGGAGAGGTGGATCTCCCTATTAAAGTGGGATCACAAATTTTCAACTCCACCTTTTATATAATAGACATGCGTCCCTCCTACTCTTGTTTGCTTGGGCGCCCTTGGATCCATGGGGCAGGGGCAGTAACATCCACCCTTCATCAAAAATTAAAATATACAGTCAAAGGGAAGATCGTTACTGTTTGCAGCAAAGAAGAATTTATGGTGAGCCACCTCAATTCCTTCAAATATGTGGAAATGGATGGTGAATTCCTAGAAACTCCGTACCAGGCTTTTGAAGTTGTACCTCCTATGGTTGCCGCCACCAAAATCTCCTATGATACATCAAAAGCTGACAAAGTTGTACCAAGAATGGTTCACTTAAAGATGCCCGTGTTATGGTCGAAGATGGAAGTTGTACTATCTGGGGACAACTTCCCGATATTTCGTTTAAATCAAACAAATTTTGGTTGGGTTTCACCACCAAAGCTCAGAAAGAGGTCAGGCGTGCTCGCGTGGGAAAGCTACCTCTCCGTATCAGAAATCATGAAGTAAACATTATGGAAGACTCTGATGATGAATGTGCTTTTGAAGAATGGATTTACCCTACTTCCGGAGGAAATCTCAATAACTGGTATGCAAAGGATTTCACTCTCATCTCCTTCATTGAGGAGTAATTATTGTTTACTGTTTTCTATCAATTCAAGAAATTTTGTCTATAATTTTAAATTCCAAACAATGACTTTTAAGCCATGTGCCTTGCCCGGGGCACCATGGTCCATTTGTTAAGGGTTTTGTTCATGTTCATTTATCATATGATCATTTAATGGAAAACATTAGACCTTTGCATTCAATTTTTGTGATCATTGTCTTTCTTTTTCTTTATTTGCACTTTTCAAATAGCCATGTATCTTACATGCACACACACACTTACAGATCCTCATCCACTCCGGATCTCATTGCTAACGACTCTACTATTGCTAGTTATGGCTTCGAACATCCAATTAACCAAGCTGAAGACGAGGAAGATTGTGAAATACCATGGGAACTAGCCAGGCTTCTAATGCAAGAGGAGAAAGCTATCCAACCTCATGAAGAGCCAGTCGAAATTATCAATTTAGGTACTGAGACAGACAAGAAAGAGGTCAAGATCGGCGCCAATTTGGAAGACGGTATCAAGAGCAGGTTGGTTCATATGTTACATGACTACATTGAAGTATTTTCTTGGTCGTGTGAAGATATGCCAGGGTTGGATACTGACATTATGGTTCATCGTCTACCGACAAAGGAAGATCTCCCTCCTGTCAAATAAAAATTCTGTCATATGCGGCCATACATGTATGAAAAGATAAAGGTTGAGGTAATAAAGCTGTTTGATGCAGGTTTTCTGGCTGTGACATCTTATCCTCAATGGGTTGCAAACATGGTTCTCGTACCAAAGAAAGATGGGAAGGTTCGTATGTGTGTAGACTATAGGGATTCAAATAGGGCAAGCCCCAAAGATGATTTCCCTCTACCTCATATCAACGTCTTAGTTAACAACACTGCTCAGCATAAAGTCTTCTCCTTCATGCATGGATTTTCTGGCTACAACCAAATCAAGATGGCTCCTGAAGATATGGAGAAGACCACCTTTGTTACATAATGGGGTACCTTTTGCTACAAAGTCATGTTGTTCGGATTAAAGAATGCAGGGGCAACATATCAAAGAGCTATGGTAGCTTTATTTCATGATATGATCCATCATGAAATAGAGGTCTATGTGGATCATATGATTGCAAGGTCACAAACTGAAGAAGAGCACCTCGATCACCTACACAATTTGTTTGAGAGGTTGAAGAAGTACAAGCTAAGGCTAAATACTAACAAGTGCACCTTCGGGGTAAGATCTGGAAAGCTCCTAGGTTTTGTTGTCAGTTGAAAAGGAATTGAAGTTGATCCTGCAAAAGTTAAAGGCATTCAAGAAATTCCAGTTCCCCGCTCCGAGAAGGAAGTTAGAGGATTCTTGGGTCTTCTTAATTACAGTGCCCATTTCATATCTCATCTAACTGCTACTTGTGATCCAATCTTCAAACTCTTGAAGAAATATCAAGTAGTCAAATGGAACGACGACTGCCAAGCCTCCTTTGATAAGATCAAGGAATATTTGCAAGAACCTCATATCCTTATGCCTTCAGTGGAAGGAAGATCATTGATCATGTACTTGATTGTGCTAGAGAATTCTATAGGGTGTGTGTTGGGCCAACATGAAGAGTCTGGCCGAAAAGAGCATGCAATATACTACCTGAGCAAAAAGTTTACTAACTGTGAAACCAGATATTCACTGCTTAAGAAAACTTGTTGCGCTCTGGCATGGGCTGCTCGTCGGCTAAGACAGTATATGTTGACTCACACACTTTATTGATTTCTAATATGGACCCTATGAAGTACATCTTCGAGAATCCAGCTCTCTTCGGATGAATAGCTAGATGGAAAATGATTATGACCTAATATGACATCCAGTATACCATACAACAGGCCATCAAAGTAAGTGTACTGGCATATCATTTGGCCCATCAAGCTGTTAATGATTACCAGTCTATAAAATTTGACTTCCCGTATGAGAATATTATGCTAGTAACTGATTGTGAAGAACCTGGACCATATGACGGACCTGAACAAGGATCCCGATGGACTATGGTTTTCAAAGGAGCTTCCAACGCTTTGGGCAATGGAATTGGTGTTGTGGTTATTTCTCCTGAGGGTTTCCATACTCCTTTCACTGCTAGGTTGTGCTTCGATTGTATGAATAACATGGCTGAGTACGAAGCGTGCATCTTGGGTTTAAAGGCTTCCATTGACTTAAGGATCAAGTTCTTGAATGTATTCGAATATTCTTCTCTAGTGCTCAGTCAAGTCAAAGGAGAATGGGACACTAAGCATCCTAACCTTATTCCTTACAAAGAACTTGTGTTAACCCTAATACCATAATTCGAGGAGATCACCTTTGAACATTTTCCTAGAGAAGAAAATTAGTTGGCTGACGCCTTGGCAACAATGTCTTCCATGTTCATGGTCAAATGGGACAACGAAGCTCCTATAATTACAATCGAAATATTTGATGAACCTGCACACTGCTATGAGCTTGACATTGACGAAGAGAAACCATGGTACCATGAAGTAAGGAGATACCTTGAAGCACAAGAGTATCCTGAAGGAGCTTCCATCAATTATAAGAAATTCTTACGAAGATTCTCAGCCAAATTCTTCCTAAGCAATGGAATCTTGTATAAGAGAAATTATGATTCTACTCTACTCTGGTGTATGGACAAAAAGGAGGCAAAGAAAATCATGGAAGACATGCATGATGGAATCTTTGGGACTCACTCTTGTGGGCACACTATGGCCAAGAAAATCCTGAGAGCGGGTTACTATTGGTCCATAATAGAAACTGATTGTTATCATCACTCAAGGGTTTGTCACAAGTGTCAAATCTATGCTGACAAGGTTCATGTACCTCCAATTCCCCTGAATGTCCTGACCGCTCAGTGGCCGTTTGCAATATGGAGCATTGACATGATTGGAGATATCAAACCTACCTCTTCTAATGAACATCGTTTCATCCTTGTTGCCATTGATTATTTTACCAAGTGGGTCGAAGCCGCCTCATATGCCTCAGTTACCAATAACGTTGTAGTCAGATTTATCAAGTATAACCTCATTTGTCATTACGGTATCTCCAAAAGGATCATCACTGACAATGGAACCAACCTCAATAATGCTATGATTACGGAACTTTGTACTCAGTTCAAAATCAAGCATCACAATTCTTCTCCGTACAGACCCAAGATGAATGGCACGGTGGAAGCTTCCAATAAAATATCAAGAAGACTATGCAAAAGATGGTGGTAACATATAAAGACTGGCATGAGATGTTACCATTTTCTTTCCACAGATACCGTACTTCAGCTCGAATGGCAACTAGGGCAACTCCTTTCTCCTTGGTCTATGGCATGGAATTCATCTTGCCTATAGAAGTTCAAATTCCTTTCCTAAGGATTATGAAAGAGGCAGGTCTAGGCAAAGACGAATGGGTGCAGACTAGGTTGGATCAACTAAGCTTGATCGATGAGAAGAGACTGGCTGTTGTTTGTCATGGTTAAATGTATCAAAAACGTATGATCAAGGCTTTCAACAAAAATATCAAGCCTCAAGTATATCAGACTGGTGACTTGGTAATAAAGCGCATCATTTTGCCCCATGGCAACCACAGGGGCAAAAGGACTCCCACTTACGAAGGACCATTTGTTGTAAAGAAAGTTTTCTCTGGTGGAGTCATGATGTTGACTACTATGGATGGTGAAGATTTCCCACATCCTGTGAACGCGGACATAGTTAAAAAATACTACGCATAAAACGACCCACTAGGTTGACATACCTAGGAAAAAATAAGGGCATCCTGACGAACCAAAGAGGTTCGGGAAAAAATTAGGGATATATGGAAAAGATTATACACCCGGCAAGTCGAAAACCTGAAAGGGCAACTTGGGCAAAAATGGGTATCCTGATGGGCTGAAAACCCGAGAGGCCGGTCCAAGCAAAAGTTAAGGATTAAAGTGTATGACTATGTCCCATTGTATCCCTACAGCTATTTTATTACCAAGGTCCAAATTCAATGGTACAAGATCAACTCAATCAATTTCTTCCAACAACAAGGGTTGATGTTCGAAGACATAGGGGCAATAGTGGAGTTGGAACACAATGAGATCACTTCTGCATGGCTATTATTTTTGCTTCCACTTTGCACACTTTTCATTTCTTTTGACGATTTCCTCTTAATAGGATATTTGTCTCCTTGTACAAAAAGCGCCTGTTTATAGGCAAACATCAATACAAATATACTTTGAAGTGCAAACTTTTTGTTTTTCTGTTTTGAGTGCAAAAGCGTCCAATGACTAAAATTAAATGAACATATGCATATGAACATGATTAAACTGTTAACCAAATGTATACATAAAAATAGTAGCAGGAATTTCCTTAAGGATTTGGGATTATCCCCACAAAGTTAATTCAATCAAATTATCCCCACAAATTTGGATTCATGAAATCCCCATCCAGAGTTTCAATCTTCGGAAAATTCTCTCCCCAGTTGAGTTTGGTTTTAAAAGAAGAAGCCTATTGAATTTCTTCCTAAAGAATTCATTTCACCAAGTAGGTCATCAAATTTTCTTCTCAACAGGGTTTATTTCCCCAACAAACTACAAATTCCCCAGCTTAAGTTTGCTTCTCAGACTATTACAGGTCAACGGACGAAACCCCTCAATCCCCAACAGAGTCATTACTATCCTAACAAGTTACTATGAAGCATGGAATCCGACCAGATAATAGTTCAACTTCATTCCTATCCAAGTAAGTTACTATGAAGCCTGGACCCGACCAAATACCAACTCAACTTTATCTTACCCTCAAATTATTGTAAAGACTGGATCCGACCAGAGAACAGTTTGATTTACTAAAACCTGGACCGGACCAGATAACAACTAATCTTAATTTTAAGTTACTGAAGCCTGGACCCAACCAGATAGCAGTTTAACTTCCTCAAATCATGGCTGAAACCTGGACCCGACCAGATAACAGTTTAAGTTACTGTAAAACCTGGACCCAACTAGATAACAGTTGATCTCAATTTCAAGTTACTAAAGCCTGGACCTAACCAGATAAACAGTTTAACTTCTCTAATTACTACAAAGCCTAGACCCGACCAGATAACAGTTCAAATTACTGAAACCTAGACCCGACCAGATAATAGTTAGCTTTCATATTCCCCAATAAGACGCTCTGAATCCTGGAATACGACCAGATAACAGTTAACATTATTACCCCCAGTAAGTTGTTGTGAAGCCTGGAATCCAACCAGATAACAGCTAAACTTTCTTCCTCTAAATAACTCCCCAGTAGAGCGGTAACTCCTGAACTCTATTCCCCAAGCAGAAAACCAACACTCTCCGCAGAGTTTCCTCAAAGCAAAGATCCAAAATCATTATTCCCCAGTGGAGTTCTCCTCGAAAATCAGAAATTACCAACAGGAATCACTATGAACAAAGTTTGAATACACATACTCTTCATCCCCAACAGTGGTCCCAGATTTAATTTCCTAAAACTCCTCAGCAATTTGTCAAGGATTTATTTTCCAGACAAAGATGCACTTTAATGTTTCACATTCATATATCTTGTCACATACATAACAAATGCATATAGCATAATCTCATTTATGTTGTGAACATCATTACACCATACATACATCTTCATATAACTAACTCCCTTTCCTTACAGGGAGAAATCAATCGTCAGTCAAGTCCTCTTCTGGATCAGATTTATCTCTCCCAATTAAAGACAGGCAAAAGACATCTACAGTTTCAGCATAAATCGACCAAAGATTTATTCCGATACTTCTTCCAGTCTCCACCAATAGACTTTCCAAATGGCATCATTAAGCCCATTTCCAATATAACCAACCGCATCATTGAGTGCAAATATCTGGGCACTCTAGTGTTAAATCATCTTTCGCTTTCAAGTCACGAATGGCGAATCTGCCAATCTAACTCTTCAGGCTTAAGAAGATTGAACAGGGGCAGTTGTTGTACCCTAAAATTTTCCCTCTCATTTCTCAAAAAAAATTTCACAAGATTTTCAACTGTTCAAAATTGCACAAGGATTGATCAGCTCAAGACACCTCCTCAACACCGATGACTCAAATTAGGGTTTGAGTTTACACAAAGAAAAATGAACTTTTAATGCCTAATATTACTTTAATGGATCATTTTGGACCTTCAAAAATGCTCATGTCAAATTTCAAGTCATGCAGTTCAAGTTTGCTCAGTCAATTGATCAGATGACATAAAATCAACTATATTGGGTAAAAAATCAATTGTGGCCTACTTACAGTCAAACTTCATGATTTTTGATCCATATCAATATTTTGAACTCATATGAACCATTTGGTCAAGTTTGGATTACAATTTCTCAAGAAATTTGATCAGATCACCAAAGGGGCAAAATGGTCAAAATTAGGGTTTTGATTGAGAAAGCTTGATTTTTTACTTCTGACCTAATACATGACTTATTGGCTTGAGACATGATATCAAGGATTCAAATGCATTATATTGACCTAATTTTATAGTTCAAGACACTTCTCAAGATCAATTGATTGATAATTGAAATATGGTCAACTGATGAAAAAGTCAACTGTACACTAAAAAGTCAAACTTTGACTTCTTGATCAAAATCAAGTTTCAAAAATCATATTTCATCAAGACATGTCATAATATAAATATTTTTCATCAAGAAATTAAAAAAAGGTCAAAATTCACTTTGAAAAGTCAAAATTTCTAAGACTTAGAAATTTTTCTAAGTGTTGGAAATTTTACCTTTTGCATAACTTTGTGCCAAATTTTCACCATGATGCTAAATGATTCAAAGGAAATTTACAACATGAAAGTTGTAGATATTGAGGAAATATACAACTTTTCTTCATAGATCAAATCTTAGAAATGATTTTATTTCAAGTTATAAATTCATGAAGACATGTACATGAAACAAAAACACTTAGTGAAATTTTAACCTAGTTTAGGCAGATTTTTGACCTAATTTCTTGGCCAAGTTTCACATAGTTCCAATTTGATTCTTCAAAAATTTCCAACATAAAGGTTGTATTGGATTTTGTAAGCTTTCCAAAATGTCAAATAACTCATTTAGGTCATACTTGAGCTGAGAGAATTGAAGGCAAGAAGTTAGGGTTTCAAACTTGATTTACAAGGCATATTTATGATGAACAATTATCCAATCTTCAAACATGTTGTACAAATCCAACTTTACAGGCCTCAAACTTGTAAATCACTCCATAAATTATTTACACAATTGATTAAGGTATTATCCAAGTGATTAAGCCAATATCCAAAACAATTTGCTATTTTTGGAAGAAAGTAACATATTTATTCTTGTAAAGCAAGTTTTTTCACAATGTCAACCCTTCTTGAGACTCTCAATGGCTCCTTATGCACACACTCAACATAGAAACTCATAAGAAGCATGCTTAAATTGATTCAACCACTCTACATAGCTTGTATCAAACATTGGGATTTTGGTTTTCCATTTTACTTCAAAATCAACCAAAGAGCCACAACTTGTAGAATTCAAATTCTGGCTTGTTGTAGCGTAAAAAATCTCTTGTCTATAAATACATACACTATTTTTAAGCCAACACACGAATACTTAACCCTTCAAACCCTCTCAAAGTCATGATTGCATAAACAACCTCCATTGTTGCATTTTCTGGCCAAAAATTCCAAACACCTAATCCATTCGTGTGTTTCTTGGCCTTTCATTTCCAAAAGCTTCTAAACACCATCTACAAACAATATAAGTACCTGTTACACGACTGTAACACCTCCATCATCAACCTCCATTTTCAAAAACAGAGCTTTTCACTTGGACTTCTCCAGCACGATTCAGCCATCCTCAGCTCAAGGAAACTATTGCATTAGTTTCCTAGAGGTTCAAGGAAGCTAACCTGATCATCACCATCACTTGATATAAGCTCAAAATCATTTAACGATTTCTAGTTTTTTGAGGTATTTTTATGAACTTTCATCTCTTCATTTAGGCATTGTTAGGCTTTCATTTTCAAAGACAAAATGTAGACAGCATTTCCGTGAAATTAACCATGTCCATAGTTTTCATTTATATTACCTGAACTTAGAGAATTTTGAGATTGAAATTTATGGAAAAATTAGGGTTCAGATTAGGGCCAGCAAAATTCTCATTCATCTTTGACTTATATTTTTAATGAGTTACATTTTTGAAATCGTGATGAGATTTTACACAACTTTCATGTTTGCATTTCCCATTTTGGTTGAGAAATGAATGAGATACAAGTGGTCAGGCTGGCGTGAGGTTGAAGATGAAGTTCAGGCCATGGAAGTGTTTTATATTATATATTTATGGTTTTGTTTAAATTAACGGATGTATAGCCACCCCAGTGGCAAGGCATCGCGCGTATATTGGTGAGGACGTGGGTTCGAGCCCCAGCGCTGCCATTTTTCCTAACATTTTTCATTTGTTTTCTCTTTTTTTGTTTCAGCCAAGTGCGCTTGGGCCCTCATCATTGGGCTTTGCTTTTTTTTATTTTGGCTAAACCCCCGGTTTCATACACCATGCAACCCATATAATCTTTTTATTTACTTTTATTCTGAGTTACAAAAACGTTAATGAGTCAGACTCAAAAACTGTTTTACTCCTAACCCCCAATTCAAATTTCACCCCCTGACTTTAACTTCTATATTTTATTTTATTTTATTTTTATCTTTTCTTTTATTATTATTATTATTATTATTATTATTATTATTATTATTATTATTATTAATAAAAATCTAAAAAAAGATGTATTCATTTATTTAAATATATCTAACATACTTATATTTTCTTATTTTATTTCCCTTTTTTTAAACTAAAAAAGACAAAAATATTTTCTTAAAACAAATTTAATTCTTTTCTTAAATAAATTAGTAATTAGACTCAAGTTTAATTTATTTTCTTTTAATTAAAAATTAACTTAGAACTTAGGTTTTCTTTCAATTAATTGATTTTCATACTAGTTTAATTTAATTAAAACTTTTCACAAACAAAACCCTAAAAAACTTGTTTTCTTTAATAAATTAATTTATTTTATTAACTTAATTTTAACTTTCTTATTTTAGGTAATTATTTTCTCTTAAGTTAATTAGGTCAAAACTATTTTTCTTAACAAAAACCAAATAAAATCCATTCCTTATCAATTCATACTTGTACATTATATTCATTTCATTTCTTGCACATTTATTCAAATTCAATATGGTTGTAATAGATAATTAGGATTTAATTTCTTGCAATCCCCATTTTAAAAATTTTATACCCCATCCCCTAATGATGTAATAGCGTAGAAATTTACTTTCCACAATTTATCGCTTTCATATAAATGATAGTAAATTAAGGTTTGTATGGCAAGATAAAGTCAATGACTAGAAAACCCTAATCCAAGATAAATCAAGCATGAAAGCTAAACACTTGCACACTTACACCTCTAGGGTTAACTCCACTTGTTGCCTTGAGAAAATGACCATGATATGCATGTGAGACATCTTAGCAAAAACAATAAAAAAATACAAGATCATAGTCCCTCGATGACGCTACGAATGTTGCCTTACAAATGATCTTAGTCCCTTAAGAAAAATGTTAAGATATCTCACTATATTGTTATGTATGACTATACGATAACCTACGTCCGTCCCTTTACATCCAAATATAGGGCTTCTTACCAATCAATGGTAAGATAGCAATGTCAAAGGAAGAGAGAAATGAACAAAAGAATTTTGAGTAGGTAGAACGATCTTAGTTGCTTGCTCACAATCTATCTTAAAAAAACAAACATTTTTTCAAACATACCAAACATTGTCAAAAATATGAAATATTTTCAAAAAGTCCAACACTTTGTATGCATTCTTATAGAGATGAGAATCATTACAGAGTTTGCATAAATGAAGGCGCTTTTCAAAAATACTTTCAAAATCCACCACAAACACATTTCAAACAAAGCAATTTCAAAAGTGAGCTAGCAAGCAACTAAGAGCCCATAGATAACTATGGATGAAAATGGTGATAACACCTTCCCTTTTCATAACCTACCCCCCGAACTCAAGAAAATATCTCAAAGGTATTTCTTATTTCTTTTCACCCTTTCCTTATTGGATAAAAGAAAAGTCGGTGGCGACTCTTGCTATCCGCAACAATTGCGATAAAACGCAAAACACCCAAGTCAGCTCTCCCACCGTATTACAGAAAGGGATGTGGATGACTTGTTAAAAATCATCAAGATGAGTGATTACAAGATTGTGGATCATTTGTTGCAAAATCCATCTAAGATTTCCATTAGATCCTTGCTAATGAATTCTTCTGCTCATTGGGAATCTCTGATGAGAGTGTTGGATCCGACTTTTGTTGAAAGTGACATGTCTCTGGATCAGTTCAATAGTGTTGTGGGGAATATTAAATCTTGTAACAATTTGAGCTTTTGTAATGATGAGTTGCCTGATGAAGGAAGAAACCATAACCTGGATCTCCATATTCCCATGAATTATAAGAATGCCTCTTTGTCTAATATGCTTATTGATAATGGATCTTCTTTGAATGCCATACCGAGAAGTACTCTCATGAAGCTTAAATACCAGGGAGATCCCATACGCCCAAGTGGCATTATAGTGAAAGCTTTTGATGGTTCGAAAAAGTTTGTCGTCGAATAAATAGATTTACCTATTCACATAGGTCCACACTTATTTCATATTACCTTTTAGGTTATGGATATTGTCCCCGTCTATAGTTGTTTATTGGGACGACCATGGATCCATGAAGGAGGAGTTGTTACTTCTTCCTTGCACCAGAAGCTGAAATTTGTTCGTGAAGGGAAGGGAAGGTAGTCATTATAAACACTGAGCAAGCTGAAAAAGTGAAAAACACAAGATTCTTGAAATTAAATGCGCAATGACACAGTATTTTTATCCTGGTTCATTTGACCTCAAACTACTCCAGTCCACCCGTCAAGGTGATTTCGCCTCTCTCCAACGAGGTCTTAATCCACTAATCTCAAAAGGATTACAATCACTACTTTAATAACTGTTAAAGTCTTCTTGAGTAAAACCATAATCTGGTTAATCTCAAGGAACACTGTCTTAAACAAAGATACAAAAATGTGTGTACAGATGTTTTTCATTACAAAAACAATTATCACAACTGTGATATTTTACACAAGTTTAGAGTGTGGAATGATGAGTAAGCTTTTTGCGTTTTTTGAATTCTCGTGAGTAGTATTGGAAAATCATAAACGATTTGAACATTGAGCTTGTTTATATAGGCAATGGATTCATGTTGAACATTAAGCGTGATAAATGCCATTAACTCAGTTTCCATTTGGAGAAGATCCTGTCTGAATGAAGCCGTTGTAATTGATGCTGTCTTGAATGAATAGTAATGCTTCAGAATCTTACATCTTTTCCTGCTGCTGATACTTCAGAACATTGATGACTTAGATTATTATGCTCTTGTTCATAATCAGAGTTTACTTCACTTAAGCGCAGGTTCTGGTCATCAAACTTCAGCGCAAATTCTGATTGCTTCAGCGTGTAGCTTCTATAGCTTAACTTCTGATGCTGCTTTGGTCAGAACTTATATATACACAATAACATAATTTTTAGGGTGCATATTTGTTCTTTGTATTTGTTATCATTAAAACTCTAACTAAGGTTTGTAGAATCAAACTATGTTCTAACAATCTCCCCCTTTTTGATGATGATAAAAACTAGAATTTTCAATGAAAAATAAAGAACAAAAGGTTTAAGAGAAACCCCCCCTGAGTTAATTACTTCCCTGAAGTTCCTTCTCATTAGAGTTTTAGCTGCATCTCCTATCAGAATTTGTTCCTGTTCAAACTTTTTAGAAAGTAGAGGTTAAATAATTCATAATGTTTGAGACTTTTGTCCCGGTAAACCATTATTGAAAATATCTTACTTTCTCCCCATTTTTTGTCAGGTATCAAAAAGGAAATATATTCAGAGCCAAAATAGATGAATTATATTTAAAACATAATGCAATGACAAGTTTCAGAAGCAAAGAGGTAAAGAGAAAAGTTACAGATAAACAATTTTAAAAGAAAATCTAAGAAGGAGTGGGAAGACGTGTGAACAACGCTTCTAACAAGCTCTTGATCTGAGTATTTGACTCTTCTTGCTTGCCCAGAATGCCTCTGATTTCCTTTGTGAAGAAGTGAAAAACACAAGAAGGGGGGTTGAATTGTTGAAACTTGAAATCAAATGCAGACGACACGTTATTTTTATCCTGGTTCGTTTGATCTCAAACTACTCCAGTCCACCCGTCAAGGTGATTTCGCCTCTCTCCAACGAGGTCTTAATCCAGTATATTCAACTGAATACAAATATGCTTTAACAACTGCTAAAGCCTTCTTGAGTCTAAACCACAGACCGGTTTCTCAAGGAAATTCTTTCTTACAGATAACTGAACATTTATGTGTGTTTGATGTTTTCTACAAAAACTATATATCACAACTGTGATAATACACAAAATAAAGCTTATATGAAACTAGAATGCTAGAACTATAGAGTAAGCGATTTGAGAGCTTTAGCAAACTGTATGAGTGAGGATGAAGATGATTGACTTTAGGCGTGTAGAGTATTGTAGAGCATTAGCCAATTCCTTTCTCACTGATTTGTTTAAATACTTCTTGGAATAGATACGTTGATGCCAATAATTCCATTTCAATGCTCATTACGTTCTTTCCATTTTGAGAAGATCTTTGTCTTGGAATAAAGCCGTTGGTAATTAATCTGCCTTGAATGCAGTACCGTTGACACTTCCGAATGTTCTGCTTGATTAAGATCAGAGTGTGTTGGCTTTAGCTTATTCTGATTGCTTTTGAGTGCTGATGACATTGTTAAGATCTTGATCAGAGTCAGAGTATGTTGAGCGCAGATTCTGTTCATCAGACTTCAGCGTAGTATATGTATTAATCTTCTGGTTGACATCTTCTGATGTTGATGTTGATATTCTGATGTTGATTCCATCAGAGTTTCCTATAAATAAACAGCATAATTTCAAGTAGCATCTATGTCAAATATAAAACTCATAATTCATTTAATCTTATATTTGTTATCATCAAAACTCTAACTGAGGGTTGTAGAATCAAACTATATTCTAATAATCTCCCCCTTTTTGATGATGACAAAAACTAGATTTTTTCAATTAAAATAAAATGATGAAAGTATCAGAGTTTAAGGATAAAAAGGAAACAGTATCAGAGATATTCCATTAACGAGAAAAAGGTATCAGAGCTAAGAAGGTAAGGAATAAAAGTATCAGAGTAATGATGAGAAAAACTCCCCCTGAGTTGATTATTTCCCTTTGATTCCTTAAGATCTTGAGCATCAGAACTTTAGAACTTTATTGAACCTTTTTTTTAGCATCAGAATTTTGCTTCATCAGAGTTCTTCAGATTCTTGTACCTATAAGCTTTTCAGAGCAAAGAAATTCAAATATAATGTTAGAATGTTTGAGACTGTTGTCTCAGTAAACCGTTATTGAAAAATATCGTTCTTTCTCCCCCTTTTTGTCAGCGATCAAAAAGCATATATAATCAGAGTTAAAAGGATTAGAGAAAAACATGTTTGTATTGAAACAGAAGCAATGATAGTTTAGAACAAGTAGAAATATTACAGACAAACATGTAAAGAAAACAAGGAAAACATAAGAAAAAATCTAAGAAGAAGGAGGAAGACGTGTGAACAGAACCTCCAACATGCTCTTGATCTGTTCGCTGGTTTCGTTCTGCTTGGCTACCATGCTTGCTATAGAATCAATCTTGATATCCTGCTTGTCCATCCGTTCATTCATCAGCATATCTGATCTCTTCAAATCCTCCAGAGCCTGCCTGTCAAGAGAGGAGGCTTGAGGATCTTCAGATACAGACTGCTTCTCAGAGCTTTCTGTAGCTTCTTCTGCTTGACCCAAGTCTTCATCTTGAATAACTTGTTCTTCTACAGCTTGAACTGTAGATGTTGGACGTTTTTCAGACCAAGGCTCACAGTCCAGATGGAGAACTTCTTCCTTCAGCGCCTTGCTCAGAACTGGACCTTCCATTTCCTTCAGCAGTTTGTTGAAGTTCTGTTGAGCCTGTCCATAGCTCTGGTCTTGCAGCTTGAAGGTTTCAGCGCATACCCATCTTCTGAATTGAGTCCAGAGAATATCTGATACAGCAGGATCAACTACTTCCAAACTTGCTTGTATCAAAGAAGATATCAATTTCTTCATATCTGATTCAAAGTTCAAAATGCTGCTACCAACATCTGGTTGTTTAGGTTTAGGGATGGCAGTTTTCTGGTTTATTGCAGCAAGGCATTCAAGGATTATTAAGTCAATGACTGTCTTGCTGAGGTTTTCTGTATTTTTCTTAGGTGAGGGAGTAGGAGAATCAGAAATAACGACTGGACTATGTGGATTATGTGGTGGAGTTGTTTCTGGTGATGAGGGAAGTTGAGCCATATTGACAGTTGTACCACAAGGCAATTGAATGGACAAGGGTTGTGGTTCAGAGGACTCAGAGGTTTGAGCCTCAGAGTTTTGTGTCTCAGGATGTGGTGATTGTGTATGTGGAGGAGATGGTGGATTACTTTCTGGTTGGGGAGAGGAAGGTTGTGGAATTTCTGGTTCTGGTATGGGATTTTCTGGTATTGGTGAAAGTGGGATGTCAGGTTGTGGAGAAATGGGAATTTCTGGTTGTGTATTTGGATTATCTGTTTGGGGAGCGGAAGAGTGTTGTTCTATATCAGACAGAACTTGTGCAAGTTCTGGTTCTGGAATGATTGTAGTGTTTGGATTTTGTGGTTTGGAGCGGGATCTTCTGAGGGTTAATGACTCAGAAGGGTCAAAGTCTTCAAAATCTTCAAAGGTTTGTGGTGTTGGGATATCAGCTGGTGTTGGAGTGGGAGTAGGAATAGATGAGGAAACAACACTTGAATTTAAAACAGATACAGAAACAGGATTACCTCTTTTCTTTGGAGTCTGTTATGATGATCCTTCTGGAGCAGCTTTTCTCTTCTTAGTCTTCTTCAGAGCAACCTCTGGTGCCTTCTGCTGAAGATCTTGGATGTTGAGATTAGGAGATGTACCATCAGCTTTACAAGCGTCCAAGTATCTCAGAATGATCTGAGGCTTGGAGTCAATCTCTGAGAACATAGGGAAGTCGTCCAGGGGGACTCTTCTGCTGGAGATGTCAGCAAAAGGAGTGACGTTGGGCTCCTTCTTAATGTTCTCTATCAGCTTCATCTTCTTTAGATTCTTGGCATTCAGCTGCTTGCCAACTGAAGGTTCCAGTGTGCTGATCTCTTGTGCCTCAGTCAAGTGTTCAATCAGCCTATTCTCCATCAGAATATCTGATATCAATCTGCCCAAGGGTATCCAATCCCTTTTAGTCCTTTCATCTTCTCTTGTCTCCTCGATGCTTGTTCTCAGATGGTTGAACAGAAGATGAGCTAGATTAATCTTTACCCTCTGAGAAATAAAATAGATCAGAAACTGTTGATCTATGTTTATGTAGTCAGGAGAGCTTGTGGGCTTCCTGTGATTGAAACAACCCAGAATAATCTTTGCCCAAATTATGTGCTTATCTTTCAGATCCCTTATCTTGCTGGAGGGAAGCCCCAACGTGAAAATTTCCCTTGCTACAACAGCAACATCTAAGCACCTTTCAGCCATGTCTATACAGCGAATGCCACCACCACTGTATCCAATCAGTTTTCCAATCAGGTCTTCAGTGATCACTATCTTCTTCCCCATGATGTAAGAAGTTACTTGGTAATTTGAGGAAGAGGCGTGAATCCAGAATTCCTTAACCAAAATAGGGAAAGTTGGACCCACCAACCTGTCAAAATATCTCTCCCATCCTTGAGCTTGAATCTCTTCTGATAAATCAAAACCATTTTCCTTCAAACTGTTGAAATCCACTATAATCTCTGACAGAACTTCAAGGTTCTTGACTGGAGTGAGTAGCGTTCTGAGAGGAACCTCATATTGCTCAGCTGATGCATCTTTCTGGGAACCAGATGAAAGATTGCTGCTAGAAGCCATGTTCACACGAGTTCTTGAGGAAAAAATTGAAAGGGTTTTCTTGAGAGGAAGAACACAAACACAGTAATCAGAAATATTGCTTGAAAACGAAAGTAAGGGTAAAAGTTGTGAATGTGTGTTAATGGTGTTTAAGTAGATTTTGAAAAAGTTTTTGAAAACATAAACGCTTAAGAGAGAGAAATAAATAATGATTAATAACATTAATTGATTGCTGATTTTAGAGGATTTAAGAAAGATACTTAAACGGTTACCAGTGACATGTGTCCCAATGCAACCAATCAGCGCTTTGCCTTTTCAAAAGCGTGAATGCGTGTTCAGCCTCAGGAAACAGCTGATGAATGGATTACACTTGTTTGCTTTGAGTGAACATCACTTTTATCCTTGAACTGAAGAGCTCAGAGCTTCATGGATAGATCTGATACAATCTGCATTTCTAAAGACTCTGAAAGAAGATTGATCAGAAGTTCACTGAGTAATAAACATAATTCTGAAGGTTAATATATAAAATTAAAACAGTTTTATTCTGGACAGAGCTTCATGCTGAGATGATTCAGAATGAATTTGAACCTATCTTCAGAAAGTGGTTTTGTAAAGATATCAGCCCATTGATGGTCTGTATCAATAAATTTTAAGTTTAAAATGCCTTTCTGAATATAGTCCCTAATAAAATGATGTTTTATTTCTAAATGCTTAGCCCTAGAATGCAAAATTGGATTTCTACTTAAGCAAATAGCAGAAGTATTATTAGAGTATAGGAATGTTACTCTCATAAATCTGGAAGTCCTCAAGTTGACTTTTCATCCAGAGCATTTGTGTGCTGCATCCAGCTGCTGCTATGTATTCAGCTTCTGCTATTGATAGACCAATGGTTGATTATCTTTTGCTGGACCACGAGATCAGATTTTCTCCCAGAAACTAGAAGCTTCCAGAAGTTCTTTTACGTTCAACTCTGTCTCCAGCAAAGTCAGCATCACAGTAACCTACTAAGCTGTAGTCACCAGATTTTCTATAAAACAAACCCAGATTAGTAGTACCTTTCAGATACTTGAAAATTCGCTTAACAGCTGTTAAGTGAGATTCTCTAGGATCTGATTGGAATCTTGCACAAATGCATACACTGAATAAAATATCAGGTCTTGAAGCTGTAAGATGAAGAAGAGAACCAATCATACCTCTGTAGACCTTCTGTTCTACCTTTTTGCTTTCCTCTTCTCTTTCCAGAATGCACGTGGGATGCATTGGAATCTTTGATGGCTTACATTCTGAGAGATCAAATTTCTTCAGAAGTTCTCTAACATATTTGCTCTGATGAATGTAAGTTCCTTCTGGGGTTTGATTGATCTGAATTCCCAAAAAGAATTTCAGTTCCCCCATCAGGCTCATCTCAAATTCTGCCTGCATACACTTAGCAAATTTTCTTCCCAGAGAAGGATTGGTAGATCCAAATATTATATCATCAACATAAATCTGGCAGACTAGAATGTCATTCTTAACTGTTTTACAGAATAAGGTTGTGTCCACCTTCCCTCTGGTGAATTCCTTTTCTAACAGGAAGTTACTTAGTCTTTCATACCAAGCTCTGGGAGCTTATTTCAGACCATACAGTGACTTCTTTAGTTTGAAAACATATTTTGGATTTTTTGAACTTTCAAAACCAGGGGGTTGGTGCACATATACCTCTTCTTCTATATAGCCATTTAAGAATGCACTCTTAACATCCATTTGATACATAGTGATGCCTTTATTAACAGCAAAAGAAATTAAAAGTCTGATAGATTCTAACCTGGCGACTGGTGCAAAGGTTTCTGTATAGTCTATCCCCTCTTGTTGACTATAACCTTGTGCTACCAATCGTGCTTTGTTTCTGATAACTTCACCTTGTTCATTCAGCTTGTTTCTGAACACCCATTTAGTTCCAATGATGTTGAATCCTTTTGGTTTAGGAACCAAATCCCACACGTCATTCCTTGTGAATTGATTCAGCTCCTCTTGCATTGCTAGAATCCAGTCATTATCCAGAAGTGCTTCATCAATAGAGGATGGTTCAATCAGAGAGACAAGTCCCATGAGGGATTCTTCAGAGTTTCCGAAACTGGCTCTTGTTCTGATTGGATCTTCCTTTCTTCCTAAGATAGTTTCTTCTGGATGATCCATGCTGCTTCTGGATGGTCTTTTCTGAGGTTGATCAACAGAAGATGGTGGATTTCTTGCAGTGCCTCTTTCTGATGTTGAGGGAGTGTCTTTGTTAAGAGCTTCTGATGACTTGTCTTCAATACCTATGAATTCAACTTCCATACCTGCAAGTAATTCATTCTGCTTTGACTTTTGAGAGTCAAGCTTGTCATCAAAAGGAACACTGATTGATTCTTCCACAATCTGTGTTTCTGTATTGTATACTCTGTACCCTCTTGAGCGTTCAGAGTATCCTAACATAATACACTTCTGTGCTTTAGAGTCAAACTTGTTCAAATAATTTTTAGTATTCAAAATAAAGCAAGTACATCCAAATGGATGAAAATATGAAATGTTGGGCTTTCTGTTCTTCCACAATTCATATGGAGTCTTTTCCAGAATAGGTCTTATGGAGATTCTATTCTGAATGTAGCACGCTGTGTTTATTGCCTCTGCCCAGAAGATCTTAGCAACGTTAGTCTCGTTGATCATGGTTCTGGCCATTTCTTGCAATGTTCTGTTCTTTCGTTCTACAACTCCATTTTGCTGGGGAGTTCTAGGACAAGAGAAATCATGCAGAATGCCTTTGTCATTAAAAAATGATTCAAAATCTTTGTTTTCAAACTCTCCACCATGATCACTTCTGACTTTGACGATTCTAAGATCCTTTTCATTCTGAACTTGGTTACATAAGGTAACAAACAGAGTGTGACTTGTCCTTGTGTCTTAAGAACTTTACCCATGTCCATCTGCTATAGTCATCTACGATTACTAACCCATACTTCTTGCCACTGACTGAAGCAGTTTTAACTGGTCCAAATAAGTCAATATGCAGAAGTTCTAATGGCTTAGAGGTAGAAACAATGTTTTTAGATTTAAAAGCAGGTTTTGTAAACTTGCCTTTCTGACATGCTTCACACAGAGCATCTGAATTGAACTTCAGATTAGGAAGTCCTCTGACCAGATTGAGTTTGTTAATCTGAGATATTCTTCTCATACTAACATGCCCCAATCTTCTATGCCAGATCCATTGCTCGTTTTTAACAGACATAAGACATTTTACATTCTGACTTTTCAGTTCATAAAGTTTGATTTTGTAAATGTTGTTTCTCCTCTTTCCATTAAACAGGATAGTCCCATCTTTCTGACTAACAGCTTTACATGAATTTTGATTAAAGATTATATCATAACCGTTATCACTTAATTGGCTTATGGATAACAGGTTATGCATTAATCCATCTACTAATAAGACATTACTGATAGAGGGAAGATTTCCATTACCTACTGTTCCAGAGCCAATGATATTTCCCCTCTGATTGCCTCCAAAGCCTACATGGCCTCCAGGCTTAAGTTCCAGGCTTTGGAACATATGCCTTCTTCCCGTCATGTGTCGCGAGCAGCCAGAGTCCAGGTACCATGACTGGTGTTTCTTCTTTGCTGCTAAAGATATCTGTAACATGTATTATTTTATCCTTAGGTACCCATATTTTCTTGGGTCCTGATTTGTTAGTTTTACCAAAACTCTGGTTGAATTTTGGTTTGACAGAATAATTGCTACTGGTATATTTGATGTCGTGTGTGTGCCGATATACAAAGTGTGACTTAAGAGGAGTTTTTTTAATAACTAAATCCATGGCATTCTTTGGTGTAGGTACCTTACCTTGGTATCCTATTCCCTTTCTGCCATTTCTGCTAACTCCATAGATCATTGAAGCCATTTTGCTTCTATCTATGCTTTTAGCAAGAAACTTCTGAAAGTTGTGATCATACTCCTTGATGATCTCGTCAGCACTACTGGGAGTTTCAAGTATTGTTTCCTTCTAAGAGTTTTGTAAAATATTTTCTAATTTTGAAACTTTATTTTTCAACTCAAAATTTTCCAACTTGAGACTCTCAGTTGTATCAGAGTCAGAAACAAGATCCCTTTTCAGGTTTCTGAATTTGACTCTAATCTACTGATATCGTTCCAGAATCTCATTAAGGCTTTCAGCTAGTTCAGCCTTAGTAAAATTAATAGCAAAGTCAGGAAATACCTCTTCTGTGTCTGATTCAGAGTCTGATTCAGAAGCTTCACTGTCTTCTGATATGTTTGCCATGAGAGCTATGTTTGCTCTCTCATCATCTGATTCTGAGTCAGCTTCAGATGTGTCAGAGTCATCCCATGTGGCCATGAGACTTTTCTTCTTTTCCTTGCCAAACTTTCTTCTAGGCTTTTCCTTTTGAAGCTTTGGGCAGTCACTCTTGTAGTGACCTTGCTCGTTGCATTCATAGCAGATGATATCCTTGTTGTTTGGCTTTCTGCTTCCTGAAGAGCCTTCAGATCTTCTGTATCCAGAGGTGGGTTCTGACCTTCTGTATCTGGAGGAGGATTCGTTCTGGTTCTCAAATCTTCTGGGAGTCCTGAACTTTCTTTGCCTCTGCTTCCACAGTTGGTTCACCCTTCTGGAGAGGAGGGACAGTTCATCTTCTTCTGATGAGGACCCATCAGAGGTTTCTTCAACAGCCTGCAAAACCTTAGAGTCAGATTTTTTGTTGGATTTTAGAGCTAAAGGCTTACCTTGCTTTTGAGGTTCATCAGCTTCCAGCTCTATCTCGTGACTTCTGAGGGAGATGACAAGTTCCTCCAGAGAGATTGTATTGAGATCTTTAGCTAACTTCAGCGCTGTGACCATTGGCCTCCACTGTTTTGGCAAGCTTCTGATGATCTTCTTGACATGATCAGTAGTAGAATACCCTTTGTCCATAACTTTGAGACCAGCAACCAGAATCTGAAATCTTGAGAACATTGTTTCAATAGATTCACTTTCTTCCATCTTGAATGCCTCATACTTCTGGATGAGCGCAAGAGCTTTAGTTTCTTTAACTTGAAGGTTTCCTTCATGCGTCATTCTGAGAGAATCAAACATGTTCTTAGCAGTGTCTCTGTTTGATATTTTTTCATATTCAGAGTAGGAGATAGCACTGAGAAGAATAGTTCTGGCCTTGTGATGGTTTTTGAAATCATGCTTCTGTTGATCAGACATTACTTTCCTGTCAATCTTCTGACCATTTGCATTTACTGGGTGCGTGTATCCATCTGTCACCATATCCCACAGATCAGCATCGTGGGCCAGAAATAAGCTTTCAATTCTGTCTTTCTAGTAATCAAAGTTCTCTCCATCAAAGACTGGAGGTTTGCCACTGAATCTGTCTCTTTCTTCGTTGTTGTCATTGCTGATGTTGTGATGTGTTCCTGCCATAGTGTTTTTCAACGCTGGATCTTGTACTGACACGGTTAAGTGTTATGAACTCAGAACCAGGCGCTCTGATGCCAATTGAAGAAGTGAAAAACACAAGAAGGGGGGTTGAATTGTTGAAACTTGAAATCAAATGCAGACAACACGTTATTTTTATCCTTGTTCGTTTGATCTCAAACTACTCCAGTCCACCCGTCAAGGTGATTTCGCCTCTCTCCAACGAGGTCTTAATCCACTATATTCAACTGAATACAAATCTGCTTTAACAACTGCTAAAGCCTTCTTGAGTCTAAACCATAGACTGGTTTCTCAAGGAAATTCTTTCTTACAGATAACTGAACATTTATGTGTGTTTGATGTTTTCTACAAAAACTATATATCACAACTGTGATAATACACAAAATAAAGCTTATATGAAACTAGAATGCTAGAACTATAGAGTAAGCGATTTGAGAGCTTTAGCAAACTGTATGAGTGAGGATGAAGATGATTAACTTTAGGCGTGTAGAGTATTGTAGAGCATTAGCCAATTCCTTTCTCACTGATTTGTTTAAATACTTCTTGGAATAGATACGTTGATGCCAATAATTCCATTTCAATGCTCATTACGTTCTTTCCATTTTGAGAAGATCTTTGTCTTGGAATAAAGCCGTTGGTAATTAATCTGCCTTGAATGCAGTATTGTTGACACTTCAGAATGTTCTGCTTGATTAAGATCATAGTGTGTTGGCTTTAGCTTATTCTGATTGCTTTTGAGTGTTGATGACATTGTTAAGATCTTGATCAGAGTCAGAGTATGTTGAGCACAGATTATGTTCATCAGACTTCAGCGTAGCATATGTATTGATCTTCTGGTTGACATCTTCTGATGTTGATGTTGATATTCTGATGTTGGTTCCATCAGAGTTTCCTGTAAATAAACAGCATAATTTCAAGTAGCATCTATGTCAAATATAAAACTCATAATTCATTTAATCTTGTATTTGTTATCATCAAAACTCTAACTGAGGGTTGTAGAATCAAACTATGTTCTAACACTTTGTAGTGTCTTCTTGTTTACCCAGAATAATTTTAATCTCTTTGTTCGTATCCTCTTGCTTATCTAGTCTTGCATGGATTAAAGCATTTTATTTCTTCAACTCTTCCAGAGTTTGCATGACTAAGGAGGAAGCTGGTGTCTCTTCAGGAGTTGGATGTTGCTCAGAACATTCTGCAGCTTCTTTTGAAAGCCCCATTTCTTCTGCTACAATCATGTTTTCTTCAGCTACTTCTGTAGGATGATGCTCTTTCTAGGGAGCATTATCCAGCGAGAGGATATCTTTCTTGAACAGTTGGCTCAGAACTTGGTCTTGGAAAGCCTTCAGCTGATCACTGAAGTTCTGCTGAGCCTTTTCAAAACACAATTCCTTCAGCTTCAAAGTTTAAGAGTTGGCCCATTTTCTGAATCTTTCCCACATATAATCAGAAGCAGCAGGATTGGAAATCTCTTGACTTGCATGCTTCAAAGAGTTGATCCATTCCTGCATTCCTGTTTCAAAAATCAACAAACTTGTACCAACATCTGAGGTGGTTGCAGTTGGTTTAGGTTTGGGAATGGTAGTTTTGTGTGAGATGGAAGCTAGTCTTTCCAGCACAATTGGATCAATGACAAGTCTTAATTTATCAGTTGGACTATTAGTGGGTGAAAGAGTGGGAGAGTCAGGAATGATAATTGGTCTGGTAGGGGTGTTTGGAGGTGTGGATTCAAAGGATGAAGGAATTTCTGGAATGTCATGAATGGTGAGAGACATGCGAACCGCAAGAGGTTCTGTAATTCCAGGTATTGGGATTATGGTATCAGAGTCTGAAGGAGAGTCTTCAGATTGGTTTGTGGAGGTGTGTTGAGTTTCTGGTTCAGGAATATCAGAAGATGGATTTTCAGAAGTTTGAGTTTCTGGTTATGGTGAGTTAGGGTTTAGATCTTCTAGTTGAGGGGATTATGCTTGAGTATTTTCTGGTTGTGGAATTTCTTGTTGAGGTGATTGTGGATGTGGAATTTCTTGTTGAGGAGAATGTTGGATTTCTGGTTGAGGAATTTCTGGTGGTTGTTGAGTGTTTGGATTTTCTTGTATGGGAGAGGAAAAATCTTGGTCAAATAATTCAATGTCAGACAGAACTTTGGCAAGTTCTGGTTGATGATGTTCGGGATTTGGATTTTGAGTAGGGGAGTGAGGTTCATTCAAAAAATTACCTAGAGTTAAGGATGGATCAAACTCTATGTCAAAATCTTCAAAGGTTTGGGGTGATGAATTTTCTGGTTGAGAAGGCATGGCTTCAGATGTTGAAACAGTTATTGATTCTATAACAGAAACAAAAGATGGATTACCTTTCTTTTTGGAAGCTTTAGGTGTCCTCTGAGAGGGTCCCTCTCCTGCTGCTTTCCTCTTCTTTGATTTCTTTAACACAACTTCTGGAGCAACCTTGTGTAGATCCTGAATGTTGATTTCTGGAGCAGTCCCATCAGCCTTGCAAGCTTCAAGGTATCTGACAATTATTTCTGGTTTGGAGTCTACCTCAGAAAATAACGGAAAATCCTTTAGAGGTATCCTTTTTGAAGTAATGGTCTCATGAACAGTAAAAGTTGGTTCCTTCTTGATATTCTCAATGATCTTCATTTTTCTTCAGATTCTTAGTGTTTAGGGGTTTCCCAACAGTTGCTTCCAATGTGCTTATTTCCTGAGCCTCCGTCAGATGTTCTATCAGCCTGTTCTATGTTAGAATATCTGATATCATCCTTCCTAAGGGAATCCAATCCCTCTTGGTCCTTTCTTCTTCTCTGGTTTCCTTCACACTTGTTCTGAGATGGTTGAAGAGCAAGTGTGGAAGATTTACCTTTGTCTTCTTAGCAATGAAATAGATCAGAAATTGCTGATCAATATTGATATAATCATGAGAGCTTGTAGGCTTCCTGTGGTGGATACATCCCAGAATGATTCTGGCCCAGATTCTGTGATGATCCTTCAAATCTCTGATTTTATTGGAGGGTTGTCCAGAAGTAAAAATTTCCTTTGCAGTTGATCTTAGGTCAGAGCATCTCTCAGCCATGTCAATGCATCTGACACCACCACCGTTGTATCCAAGAAGCTTCGCAATAAGATCTTCTGTAATCACAATTTTCTTACCCATGACATAAGAAGTAACCTGGTGATTTGAAGAAGAAGCATGTATCCAGAATTCTTTGACGAGAATGGGAAACATTGGACCAACCAGACGGTCAAAATACTTGTTCCAACCTTGATCAGTCACGTCTTCATAGAGATTGAACCCATTTTCTTGTAAACTCCCAAAATCAATTATTAGTTCTGAGAGAACTTTCAGGTTATCAACAGGAGTTAGAAGAGTTCTGATGGGTTCTTCATACTATTCTGTTGATGTAGATTCAGAAGCACTGAGATTTTTGAGGTTTGATGAAGAAGCCATTGTTCACACGGGATTTTGAGGAAGATGAAAAGGGTTTTTGAAAGCAAGAACTTGAAACAAGAGAAAATATTGAGAAGAGTAAAAGTGAACGAATGAAAAAAGTAATTTTGAGTTTAAATAGGTTTCTTGAAAACGTAAACAGTAAGTAAAAGAAAAAAATTAGTAATGATTATATGCATTAATGACACCTAAATTTAGGGGATTTAGAAAGATATTGAACGGTTACCGCTTACAAGTGTCTCAATGCATCCAATCAGCGCCTTGAATCCTTCAGAAATTAAACGCGTGTTCAGCTTCAGAAGGTAGCAAGTGAGAGGATGACAAGTGTTTGATGTTGTGATTTGCACGCCTCTATCCTTGAAATGAAACATTCAGATCTTCCTGGATAGATTATGATACAATCTGTACTTCTAAACTCTGAAGACAAGTTGATCAGTTATGCACAGAAAATAATAAAGTTATGAGGGTTAAGATATAAATAAAACATTTTATTCTGGGCATAACTTCATGCTGAGATGTTTCAGAATGAAGTTGAACCTATCTTCAGAAAGAGGTTTCGTAAAAACATCAGCCCATTGATGGTCTGTGTCAATAAATTTTAAGGTTAGAATTCCTTTCTGAATATAGTCCCTAATAAAATGGTGTTTTATTTCTATATGCTTAGCCCTAGAATGCAAAATAGGATTCTTACTGAGACATATAGCAGAAGTGTTGTCACATAGGATAGAAATATTGCTCTCAAATATGTTGAAGTCTTCAAGTTGACTTTTCATCCAGAGCATCTACGTGTTACATCCAGCAGCTGCTATGTATTCAGCTTCTGCTGTTGATAGTGCTATTGTGGATTGTCTCTTGCTGGTCTATGAGATTAGATTTTCTCCCAGAAATTGGCAGCTTCCAGAAGTGCTTTTGCATTCTACTCTGTCTCCAGCGAAATCAGTGTCACGATATCCTACTAAGCTGTATCATTTGATTTTCTATAAAACAAACCCATATTAGTAGTACCTTTCAGATACTTGAAAATTCGCTTAACTGCTGTCAAGTGAGATTCTCTAGGATCTGATTGGAATCTAGCACATAAGAAAACACTAAATAAAATGTCAGGCCTTGAAGCCGTCAGATAAAGGAGAGAACCAGTCATACCTCTGTAGACTTTCTGTTCTACCTTTTTACTTACCTCTTCCTTTTCCAGAATGCACGTGCGGTGCATTGGAGTCTTTGAGGGCTTACATTCTGAGAGATCAAATTTCTTCAGAAGTTCTCTGACATATTTGCTCTAATGAATGTAAGTTCCTTCTGGAGTTTGGTTTATCTGAATGCCCAGAAAGAATTTGAGTTCCCCCATTAAGCTCATCTCAAACTCTGCCTGCATGCATTTAGCAAACTCTCTTCCCAGAGAGGGTTTAGTAGATCCAAAGATGATGTCATCAACATAAATTTGACATACTAAAATGTCATTCTTAAATGTCTTACAGAACAAGGTTGTGTCCACTTTCCCTCGGGTGAATTCCTTTTCTAACAGGAAGTTACTTAGTCTTTCATACCAAGCTCTGGGAGCTTGTTTCAGACCATAGAGTGGCTTCTTTAGTTTGAAAACATATTCTGGGTGTTTGGAATTCTCAAACCCAGGGGGTTGGTGCACATATACCTCTTCATCTATATAGAAATTTAGGAATACACTTTTGACATCCATCTGATACAGAGTGATGCCATTATTTACAGCAAATGAAATCAAAATTCTGATAGATTCTAACTTGGAGACTGGAGCAAAGGTTTATGTATAGTTTATCCCCTCTTGCTGACTATAACCCTGTGCTACCAGTCGTGCTTTGTTTCTGATGACTTCTCCTTGCTTGTTCAGTTTGTTTCTAAACACCCACTTTGTTCCAATGACGTTGAATCCTTTTGGTTTAGGAACCAGATCCCATACGTCATTTCTGGTGAACTAATTCAATTCCTCTTCCATTGCCAGAATCCAATCATTGTCTAGAAGCGCTTCATCAATAGTTGTTGGTTCAATCAGAGAGACCAGTCCCATGAGGGATTCTTCAGAGTTTATGAATGTTGATCTTGTTCTGATTGGATCATCCTTCTTTCCCATAATTTTATCTTCTGGGTGAGCTATGCTGCTTCTGGATAACCTTTTCTGAAGTTGATCAACTGAAGGTGCTGGATTGCTTGCAATAACTCTTTCTGATGTTGTGGGAGCGTCTAGGTTGAGAACTTCTGACGAGTTGTCTTCAGTACCTGTGAGATCAACTTCTATATCTGCGAGGAATTCATTCTGCTTTTACTTTTGAGAGTCAAGCTTATCATCAAATCTAACATTGATTGACTCTTCAACAATCTGTGTTTCTGTATTGTATACTCTGTACCCTCTTGAGCGTTCAGAGCATCCTAACATAATATAATTTTGTGCTTTAGAGTCAAACTTGTTCAAATATTTTTTTGTATTCAGAATAAAGCAAGTGCATGCAAATGGATGGAAATAGGAAATGTTGGGCTTTCTGTTCTTCCACAATTCATATGGAGTCTTTTCCAGAATAGGTCTAATGGAGATTTTATTCTGAATATAACACGCTGTGTTAATTGCCTCTTCCCAGAAGATGTTAGGAATGTTAGTCTCATCGATCATGGTTCTGGCCATTTCTTGCAATGTTTTGTTCTTTCGTTCTACAACTCCATTTTGTTGGGTAGTTCTAGGACAAGAGAAGTCATGCAAGATTCCTTTTTCATTAAAAAATGATTCAAGATTTTTATTTTCAAATTCCCCACCATGATCACTTCTGACTTTGACAATTCTAAGATCCTTTTCATTCTGAACTTGGTTACAGAAGGTAACGAACACAGAATGTGACTAGTCCTTATGTCTTAAGAACTTTACCCATGTCCATCTGCTATAGTCATCTACGACCACTAACCCATACTTCTTGCCAATGACAGACGCAGTTTTTACTAGTCCAAATAAGTCTATGTGCAGAAGTTCTAATGGCTTAGAGGTGGAAACAACGTTTTTAGATTTAAAAGCAGGTTTTGAAAATTTTCCTTTCTGACAAGCTTCACACAGAGAATATGAGCTGAACTTCAAATTAGGAAGTCCTCTGACCAGATTGAGTTTGTTAATCTAAGATATTCTTCTCATACTAACATGCCCCAATCTTTTGTGCCAGACCCATTGCTCGTTGTTAACAGAAAGAAGACATTTTACGTTTTGACTCTTAAGTTCAGAAAGTTTTATTTTGTAAATGTTATTTTTCCTCTTTCCATTAAAAAGGGTAGTGTTGTACCCAAAAATTTGCCCTCTCATTTTACTCAATAGATGTCAATTGAGGTCTCCAAGTTGCTCAAGGAAGTCCAAGAGTTGGCTAGACCAACTCTCTCCTAAGGCAGTATACCTCAAATTAGGGTTTCATTTTTCATCAAGATGATTGAGTCCAAAGGATCCCAAATGCCTTCCAAGGTCCTAATATGTTCCCAAGATCATCCATGTCAAGTTTCATGCCTAGCACAAGAAGTTTGCTCAGCCAACTGCTCAGATGCTTGAGAATCGACTGTATTAGGTCAAAAGTCAAATGTGGCCCACATACAGCCAAACCTCAAGATTTTTGGTCAACATCAACATTTTGAAGTAACTTCCATCATTTGATCAAGGTTTGATCATGATTCCTCAAGGGATGCTCCAAATTCATCAAAACCCAAAAGTTGTTAAATTAGGGTTTTGTAGGAAAAGTCAACCCAACTTTGACCAAGCATAACTTCTTCATGCTTTATCAGAAATTTTCCATCCAAAGCTCATTTTGAATAGGATGTAATTCCATACAATTCAACTTCAGCTCACAAGTCCAAAATATGTACTCACAAAAAGATATGAATTTTGACATTGTAGGTCCTTTTGAAAAGTCAACAAAAACACCTTTTGGATCAAAGCTTCATACATGAACATGGAAGACTCAATTGAAATGAGACCAAAAGGGTTGCTTAGGCGACATCCTAAGCTTTCTAAAAAGTCCAAGAAAAACCCCTCTAGGGTTAAAATTGGAGGAGATATGCCTTGTCAAAGTTGACCTTTTTGCAAAATTGCCAAAAGTCAAATGGGCTCAAAATTGCATTTTTTGGCCAAATGGGCCTAACTTTTTGTGCTTGCATCCCACTTCCAACACGGCCCGCGACCTTTGAGTCCTTTCTTACATTATTTTATTATTTATATTATTTATTTTTGATATTTTATTAAATAGAATTCAAAAGTAAATAAGGTGAATAAAAGGAATAATGTAAGATTTGATTTCAAATCTTTTTCTCATCAAAATAAAGAGCAAGTAGTGTTGGCATGGCAAGAAAATCCGTGGAGAGGGAAAGATTTGATTTGGTCCAAATATGCAAGAAATCATGTTATTAAAAGCTTTTATTTTCTCATTGAAATCAAAGATTTCTTTCAACTTTGTTAACCTAATTTTGATTCATTATATAGGGATGCTCACTCAGAAGCACGGGAGAACAGATAGACAACCCTAAGTGCTCAAAAAAAATTGCAAAAAGATCATTCTAAATCGTGAAAATAAAAAGAAAAGTTCTAGCCTATTTCAATCCAACCTAAGCATCCAATTCACACCCAGAGGTTCCCAGGAACATGTACCACCCTTTTAATCAAGCAATCACACGCCAGAACCACCATCCACGGTCATCACCGTCTGGTAAACTTCTGGAAATTTAATTTTTCTTTTTTTGGATTGTTGAATGTTTTAATGCTTTGATTATTACTCAGGACCTTCATTAGGACAGGTTGGACGTTTTGCATTAGAGTATCAAGGCTTAAATCACGTGATGCCATTGTTAGAGCATCACGAACTGAAGCTTGCGAAACTTTCAATCTAAGGACCTTCAGGCCAAACTAACCCTATATTTGGATTCCTGGGAAAATTTCAGGGGGAGTAGGGTCTTTTGCAACTTTTAAATTCCATGTTTTGCAGGTTTTGGGATTTTCACCCTCCCGAAGAAGACGACCGGAGCGTAGCTCCAGCGTCGTTGGCTCGTCTCCCTCTGGCGAAGACATTCTGACTGCATGCGTGGCGTTTCTTTATATAATTTGATTGGTTCTAGAAATACTGACGCGTTTATGTTTTGTTGACTGGGATCTAATGGCTTGTTTGATATATATTATTTTTATTTGATTATATGTATGAGTTAACATCCAGCGCAGTTGGCCAGAGGAAGGAGGTCAGAAGCTCATGTCTTGGGTTCAATCCCAGGCGTGAGCTTTTGGCATTTTCTCCATTATTTTCACCAGATCCAGCACACCTCATCTTCAAAGGATCATCATCCTCTGGATCCATCTCCAGCAGATCCAGCACACCTCATCTTTTGGGTCCATCTCCAGCAGATCCATGCACCTCATCTTCTGAGGATCTCACCTTCTGAGGATCATCATCTTCTGGATCCATCTCCAGCAGATCCATGCACCTCATCTTTTGAGGATCTCACCTTCTGAGGATCATCATCTGCTGGATCCATCTCCAGCAGATCCATGCACCTCATCTTCTGAGGATCTCACCTTCTGAGGATCATTATCTTCTAGATCCATCTCCAGCCAGATCCAATGGCAGCATATGCAGGTCTACCATGAGCCCCCAGAAGATGGTCTCATGGGATCAGGCGCCTGACTCTGAGCCATCCTTCTGGGTTTCAGAAGTTCAACACCCCCCAGAATTGCTTAAGCAGGTCCTTTTCTCATCTTTTAATTTTAATTCTTTTTTTTAATTATTTTCTAACTATTCCTTTTTTAAAATAACCCATAAATCATTTTTTTATTAAATCAAAAAATCACAAAAAAACACCAAAAACCTTTTTCATAAAAAATATTTTGTTTCCTTGAATTAATTAATTTAATTTAATTAGGGAAATTAAATCTTATTTTTGTAATTAAAATCAATTAGAAATTAGGGTTTACTTTTGTATGATAATTAATTTCTTCTTCAAAAATAACTTAAATATTTTCTCAAATTAGATTTTTTAGGTTTTATAATCGTCCTCGCATTTAATTCATCGCGCGTATTTTAATTATGTTTTATTATTATTGTAATTGTTTCAAGGTTGTAATAGTTTTAATTAGGGTTTTAAATTCCACACTTTTATTTCTCGTCAAGGCAATTATGTAACTGTCAAATCCATGTAATAGCTAGGTTTATTTTAGCTTTTAATTTCTGCAATCTTTAACTGTTAGATGTATGGCTAATAGGATTGTATGGCAAGAATGCATGGAAAATTAAAACAGTTAGAAAACCCTAATGTGCAAAGATAACATTAACTAGAAAAAAGCACACTTACACATGCTCACTCTTAGGTTATACTCCCACTCCGGTTGCCTTCGGTAAATGGTCATGAAGCATAGGATGTTTTAGTGGCTATCCTCTATGTCCCAAAAGATTAAAAAAATGACCCTTTCGACTGTTGCCTCGGAAAGGATCTTTAGGACTCTAGGATGGTTACTAAGGTGTCCTAACATTGCTTTTGTGACCGTACGTCCCTTGCGAATGTCCCTTACAAACTCCAACAACGGTTCTACCTACTCCTTAATAGTGGGATAGCGATGTCTAAAGGAAATAGAATAGAAACGATCATTTTTCGAGTAGGTAGATGCTAGTAGGTACTTGCTCAAAATAAAACTCTTCACACAAACACTTTTAAAAACAAATTTTCTAAACAAACTTCGTCACATCCTTGAGGACTGATACAAGGGTTATCACGAAGTAAAACATTTTCAAGACAAACACACACAAGCAATTTGAAAAATGAGCAAGTACCTAAGAGCCCGTACATAACTACGGATAGAAATGGTGCTAACACCTTCCCTTTCTATAATCTACCCCCCCCCCCCCCCCCCCCCCCCGTACTCAGAAATATCTCGAAAAAAGGTTTTTTTGTTCTTTTTCCTTTTCCATGATTGGATGAAATAAAAGTTGGTGGCGACTCTTGCTTACCGCGACATTTTGCAAACACAAAATGCAAAATGCAAACCAGTATTAAACAGTCGGTTCTACCACCGTATCACAGAACTGGAGACTCTGCTGGGGAAATATAAAGTGGGGTAAACCTTAGGATCTAGGTCATATATAATTGCTTTCTCTTGATTGTCTTGCTTGCTTTATATCTATGGGAATTGTTTGGGTTATTTGATCCTACACCCGGATCTGGGGACACCTTTTAGGTAAGTAGCAATAAACTGTGAGGAAACTATGCTGGGGTATATCAACACGGTTGAAGCAGTAGCTACGTTGATGTGGCACTTTGGTTGGTATCGGTAACCCTTGAGTCAATCAGGGAGAGTACGGGGCTGCCGCGTGGTGTCGTGAAGCATTAACTGACCTTAGAACCTTTAATTACCCAACTTGGCCATTAGAAAGTAGTGAGATAGCCGGCCTCGGTGTAGAGCTAAGAACTGGTTGATACCCGATGCTACACTCATTGAGATCAGACTTTCGGGATATTTTAGCCGCAAGAAAAGATTACGTGAGTTGAGACAATGCCGATAAAGGATGGTCAGTGATATTGAGATCCTCTAGAACCCGGTTACTTTTTAAGCCAGGTTTGAAACCAACTAACTTCAAGAGGGTACTACCTTTGAACTCATGCAAGCCTTAAACCTAAGTACTTTGTGTGGTTTGACTGTGCTTTCTATACCTGCGTTTGCTATACCTGTGTTTTATCATGACATCATGCATCATAAGCATAGCATATCATGACTAACCATTTCAAGGATTCCCTAGGGCTCATTTTTGCTCTATTTTATAGGACATGGCATCTGCCCGTAGGAACACTATATAAATCAACCTTGTGAAATTGTCTCTCCAACTAAAGGATCTGGCATTAAGGGTTCTTGAAGATTCTCATTTCAATAGAAAGCACGGTCAGTTGCTCAATCTAGTCACTACAAAACCTGATGAAGAGTTATTAAAAGTGTTGTTTCAGTTCTTCGACCCGGTACACCATTGTTTCACCTTCCCGGATTATCAGCTAGTACCTACTATGGAGGAGTTTTCTCAGTTTTTATGGGTACCTATTCTTGACCAATTGCCTTTTAATGGTACGGAAGAACATCCAAAGCCTGAAGAAATTGCTAAAGCTCTATCTTTACACCGGTCTGACGTAGTGGCAAATTGGGAGACTAGAGGGAGTGTCCAAGGAATTCCGATTAAGTTTCTATTTGAGAAGGCCTATCATTTTTGGGATACCTTAGATTTACAAGCTTTCAAAGATGTACTGGCACTTCTCGTTTATGGGACGGTACTTTTCTCTAATGTTGATCAACTCATAGATGTGAGCACTATCAAGGTTTTCCTGTCTCATAATCCAGTACCTACATTACTTGGGGATATTCTGCATTCTCTGCATGCTCTCACTCTAAAGAGAAGGGAACCCTCCTATGTTGCACTCCTCTATTGGCTAGGTGGTTTATTTCACACCTACCCAGGGCTGTTTTGAAGAATGAACAGGGTTTGAAATGGTCTCGCAGGCTGATGTCCCTTAAGCATTCAGACATTCATTGGTGTTCACGGTTCTCAGAAGATATTACCATCATTGATCGTTGTGGTGAATTCCTTAATGTTCCTCTCTTAGGCATTAGGGGAGGAATCACTTACAATCCTTGTTTGGCCTTACGTCAATTTGGTTATACGAGAAGAGATGGTCCTCATGATACGGTTATCCAAGGAATTGTCTTCAATTATGAGAACGACATTCAAGGCTATCGTAGAAGGTTCATAAAAGCTTGGGGCATGGTGCATAAAATTGATAGCAAGACGCTAGGGCACAAGAATTCCATTCCTTTTGAGCCTTATCTCCGATGGGTACGAGCTCGCGCCAAAAGTCTTAGGATGCCTTACCCAGTTGTCCTACCAATAACAGTGGAGCCAACTACTAAAGGAGACACTAATTCGCTTGGTCATCATCTCGACATGCCAACTGATCATGAAGAATTACAGAAGTCTTGGGTTCAACTCAAATAGGAGCGGGACACGTTTGAAGCTCGGTTCTATGCCAGCGAGAAGAGGGTCCTGAAGCTCACTAGGCTACTTCATGAAGAAAGGAACATAAATGCCTACATCACGCCAAAGAGGATGCGCTCCTGGGAGACCTAGTTTCTTTTTTTTTGTCTTAAGTTTTTGTTTTTGCTTAATTGTAAGCCTAAAAGGCATTCTTTGTGACAATTGGAACTTATTAATACAATTAACGTGTGTTTCTTTTGGTTAAACAAATCTGAGACTTTAAGAATCCTTGAAAACATTGCATACATATCATACATATCATTGCATAACAGGATTCATAACAGGTTTCTCATCACCTCCGCTGTTTATTTCAGCAATGGCTTCCGAACAAAGCATTAAGAATCTTCAGGCACAAAACGCTCAGTTCCAGCAAATGTTCATAAATCTGGAAAAAGGGCAGGAGGATCTGAAAGCCCTCATCCTGAAAGAGAAAAAGAAGAAGAAGAAGCTTGTCGGTATTTTGAATATGGGCAGAAGGTTTAGAGGGCCATTGAAGCAACAAGTCGATCTGACCTCTTCATCCAAGGAAGGGGAGAATCAAGAAGAAGAGAAAAGGGAGATGGATCCCAGTCCTAAAGTTTTCGACAATGATACTGACTACAATGATGAGCCGTATCCTCCCACTGAGGGTAGATACAAGCAGTTGGAAGATCGCTTGAGTGTTATGGAAGTCCAGAGGATACTTGGGTTGGATCTCAAAGAATCGGGATTGGTGTCAGGAGTGGTCATCTCGCAGAAGTTCAAAGATCCAATTTTTGCAAAGTATGATGGGGTGTCTTACCCAAAACTCCATCTCCTCTCTTATGTCAGAAAAATCCATCCCCACACCGCTGATAGAAATTTGTGGGTTCATTTCTTTCAAGATAGTCTGTCAGGGACTCAACTTGAATGGTTCTACCAACTGGAGAGAGCCAATGTTCGAAATTGGGAAGACCTTGCTGCTGCATTTTATAAACAATATCAGTATAATGCAGACCTTTCTCCCACCTATACACAACTCCAAAATATGTCTATGGGTTCGAGCGAGGGCTTTAAATATTATGCCTAGAAATGGAGGGATCTAGCTGGCAGGGTACAACCTCCTCTGAATGATCGGGAAAAGGTAGACATGTTCATGGGCACTCTGACAGGCCCATTCTTTAATCTGCTAATTGGGAGTTCTTTATCCGGTTTCACAGATATGGTCTTGACTGGAGAAAGGATTGAAAGTGGTATCAAGAGTGGGAAGATCTTGATGGCTGCATCTTCTAATGCTGATAAGAAGCTATTTGCGGGTAAGAGGGAAGCCAATGCTGTGTATGGCCAGAAGGGTCGTAACAAGATAGATTACCACCAATCTGCGGGGGTAGTGCTGGTCTCTAATCCTACGCCCATGCAACGGCATCAACATGGGAATCAGCGTAAGGAAGTCGCACCTAAAAGAAAATTCACCAAGATCAACATGTCACTAGCACAAGCGTTACAACACATGTTGAAGGCAGGGATGATTACGTTAAAGGCTCCTCTACAGAATCCCAACACTTCTGCTCCCAGTTACCACCCCAACGAAAGGTGTGCATACCATTCTGATAGTCCTGGACATGATACGAATCATTGTTGGGCCCTGAAGAACAAAATTCAGGATATGATTGACGCCAAGGAGATTGAATTCGACCCTCCAGAGACTCATAAAGTGATCATTGCTCCTAGGCCAAATCATTGAGAGTGTCCAATTCATTTGTGATTTTTCAATTGTAATTTCTTTTGCTTGTTCGAACAATTACTGTAATGTCAAACTTTGGTGTTCCCATTAATGCATTGCATATGTTTGTCTTGAAGTAATTGATTATATTTAAACTATTTTATTACTTATTTTTTGTGATATTCAACTCTCGATTAAAAACTCTAAGCCTTAGAGGGAGGATGACAAAAAATACCATGTTCCATACAGTATGCTTTTGGACAGACTTGGTTGAGGATGTACAGGCATTTTTTCAAATCCTAAACACTAGAGATATAAGGAAGATAATCCCTAGTCAACCCCTTTGAGCCAAATAAGTAGGAGTTTTTCTTTTCACACAAATTAAAACCCTTAATCATAACCTGGGGCAGGGTAGTTTTCTCAGTTAATTCAGGTGTTCATTCAGTCGCCATCTGCCGCTTCGTACACAATGAATGCCATCGAAGACGTCCTTACAAAACAAAAGAAGGTGATGGTTCTGTATAATCGTCAAGACATGCAGTCATTATCTCTCGAAATAAAAGCCCATTAAGTCAAAACCTATGAAGGAGACTTAAGAAAAAAACTGGGGCACCCCGCTGACTGTAATCACAAAAGAAACAGTTCAGGCAAAAGACAGGGATAGTAAAACCAAAAAAAGAGGTTACTACAAATCCTCGGCAAAAAAAAAAGATTACAAAATGACTGCCTTTTTCAAGTAAACTTTCAGTATCCGAACCATAACCGGAACATCAAGGACAAGATGCCAGACTCAACGTGGATCTAAATGCGCAACTAGCTGAGCATTGGACTGAAGAACATCACGAAGAGTGGGTTGGGTACAAATAAAATTTGGGTCTTTATCCTTTGTTTCTTGAACCGTGAACCAGGCCACATTATAACCCTTAAAAGTCCTAGCTGAAGCATGAGTTAGTTCGAAAGCATACTGTTATAAAAGGTATCCTGACTCCTGTAAGGTCCGTTACAAATCCTGAGTTGATATCACATCTTTGCAAAATTCTATTTTTACTATAAAAAAACTGCATTTTCAAAACCTCAAGACAGACATAAGCTTTGCATTCTTTAAATACAATTGTTTGCATGTAACTATTTGTTTGACAGCAGAGAAGTTCTCGTGACAGAAGTTCAATGAATGGAAACTCTCCATAATTACTACAAATGGAGGACATTTCCAATAAACAGGTCTTCCATAAGCAAGAGGGCAGGACATGGTGTCTAACACACCTGGGGCAGTCTCTCCAAAGGTGCCAAATAACCAGGGGCAGATCTCCATCCCAATCACTTAGGGCATTGCGCATGCATTCCAGCGACGACTCATGTGCCATCAAGAAAACATTTTTGACAGTACTACAACACAACACTATTGACGGTGATAACTCTCTACATCCTGAGAGCATGGACATAGTCAGAAAATACTACGCATAACAAAGACCCGCTAGGTTGACACACCTAGGAAAAAAATAAGGGTATCCCGGCGAACCAAAAGGGTTCGGGTAAAAGTTAAGGATATACAAAAAAATCTGTACACCCGACAAGTCGAAAACTTGAAAAGGCGGCTTGGGCAAAAAAGGGTATCCCGGTGGACTGAAAACCCGAAAAAGCGGTCTAGGTAAAAGTTAGGGATTTAAAACGTATGGCTATGTCCTGTTACCTGTCTATCCGTGGAAGACTTAGCACCTTGGTCAACAGTCATCAAGAGCACTACATCGAGAAACGGTTCAGATACGATCCAGATACGGATGTCATTCTGCTACTTATTCAAGATTTTCATACATCTAGAAACAGTTCAGATACGATCCAAAGACGGTTGTCATTCTTCTACTTATTCAAGATTTTCATACATCTAGAAACAGTTCAGATACAATCCAAATGCGAATGTCATTCTGCTACTTATTCAAGATTTTCATACATCTAGAAACGGTTCAGGTACGATCCAAAGACGGATGTCATCCTGACACTTATTCCAGACTTTCATCTAAAAACGGTTCAGATACGATCCAGATGCGGATGTTACTCTACTACTTATTCAAGATTTTCATACATTAAATACAATTCAGATACACTCCAGATACGGATGCCATTCTGATACTCATTCAGATTCAACTTTCAGATACAGTTCAGATGCGATCCAGATATGGATGTCATTCTGACACTCATCCAACACATGTTTCAAGTACAGTTCAGATACGATCCAGATACGGGTGTCATTATGACAATCATTCAACATATGTTTCAAGTACAGTTCAGATACGATCCAGATACGAATGTCGTTCTGACACTCATTCAACACATGTTTCAAGTACAGTTCAAATACGATCTAGATACGGATGTCATTATGACACTCATTCAACTCATGTTTCAAGTACAGTTCAGATACGATCCCGAGATGTATGTCATCCTAACACTCATTAAATACATGTTCAAGTAAAATCACGATATAGATCCATCCACAAAATATTTGCATGTACTTTTTCCAGCATGGTACAAGGGGCAGAGACAGTTGGAAACAAAGTCACTATCACATACAAGCCAGTGATACCTATATTCCCCACAGAGCCAAGACAACCAAAGTCCGATCTCCAGGTCCCCAAGCAGGAATTCCTTCCCCAGCGGAAATAGAAGAAGCACTTTTTCTACTATGATCAGGAATGTAATTTCCAGTACTCTCCAGCAATAGTCAGGGATTTATTTTCCCAAACTCGGACGTGCCACAATAGCATTTCATGTTCATATATCATGACGTGCGCATACATATTGCATACAACATAATCTCATTTATTTTGAGAACATCATCATACAATGCATTTCATGCATCATATACGATTAGTCATATACCTTTTCAGGAAAGATGGTTATCATCAACAACTTCCAGAAAGTTCAAGATTAGCTCCTGAAACTAGACAGAATAATTATCTGCGCGACCAAATGTAGTTTTACCCAAACTCTTCACAAAGCAACCTTACCCAGGTTCCTTCTCAGTTCAAATGCATTTTTACCCAAACTCTTCATGAAACAACCTTACCTAGGTTCCTTCTTACAGCCCTACTATCCAGGATTTCATATCGAAGTAACCCTACTATCCAGGTTCCTTCTCACAGCCCTACTATCCAGGCTTTCATATCGGAGTAACCCTACTATCCAGGTTCCTTCTCACAGCCCTACTATCCAGGCTTTCATATCGAAGTAACCCTACTATCCAGGTTCCTTCTCACAGCCCTATTATTCAGGCTTTCATATCGAAGTAACCCTACTATCCAGGTTCCTTCTCACAACCCTACTATCCAGGCTTTCATATCGAAGTAACCCTACTATCCAGGTTCCTTCTCATAACTCTACTATCCAGGCTTTCATATCGGAGTAACCCTACTATCCAGGTTCCTTCTTACAGTCCTACTATCCAGGATTTCATATCGAAGTAACCCTACTATCCAGGTTCCTTCTCACAGCCCTACTATACAGGCTTTCATATCGAAGTAACCCTACTATCCAGGTTCCGTCTCACAACCCTACTATCCATGCTTTCATACCGAAGTAACCCTACCATCCAGGTTCCTTCTCAGCAGCCCTACTATCCAGGATTTCATGTCGAAGTAACCCTACTATCCAGGTTCCTTCTTACAGCCCTACTATCCAGGCTTTCATATCGAAGTAACCCTACTATCCAAGTTCCTTCTCACAGCCCTACTATACAGGCTTTCATATCGAAGTAACCCTACTATCCAGGTTCTTTCTTACCACCCTACTATCCAGGCTTTCATATCGAAGTAACCCCCAGCCAGGTTCCTTCTCACAGCCCTACTATCCCGGCTTTCATATCGAAGTAACCCTACTATCCAGGTTCCTTCTCATAGCCCTACTATCCCGACTTTCATATCAAAGTAACCCTACTATCCAGGTTCCTTCTCACAGCCCTACTATACAGGCGTTCATATCAAAGTAACCCTACTATCCAGGTTCCTTCTAATAACCTTACTATCCAGGTCCTCTCTCTCTCTAACCCCCAAACAGCGGTCCACAACACTCTAAGACTAGAACCTTATCAAACACGATTAGTTTCGCATTTCCCCAGTAAATCACGGTGCAGCTTATACTCCAACCAGATACACATTACACTTCCGCTTCCTCAAGCCGAAGTTATTCCCCAGTAGAGTAACAGACAACGGAAGCTCCTAAAACTCTATTTTCCCCCAAGACAGGAAATCAACATCCCCTAGATGGCATCTTTAAGCCCATCTCCTGCAATTCTCTGTCGCATCCAGGATGGCATCTTCAAGCCCATATCCGACAATCTTCAATCCTCGACCTCCCAAATGGCATCTATAAGCCCATTCCCGATATCGCAAATCAAGCGCCACTTCATGCCAGTGCAAATTTCTGGACACTCTAGTGTTCAATCATCTTCCATCATCAGATCACGAAAGGCAGAGCAGCCAATCTACATCCTCAGGTTTAAGAAGAATGAATAGGGGCAGCTGTTGTACCCCAAAATTTTCCCTCTCATTTTACTCAATACATGTCAATTGAGGTCTCCAAGTTGCTCAAGGAAGTCCAAGAGTTGACTAGACCAACTCTCTCCTAAGGCAGTATACCTTAAATTAGGGTTTCATTTTTCATCAAGATGCTTGAGTCCAAAGGATCCCAAATTCCTTCCAAGGTCCTAATATGTTCCCAAGATCATCCATGTCAAGTTTCATGCCTAGCACAAGAATTTTGCTCAGCCAACTGCTCAGATGCTTGAGAATCGACTGTATTAGGTCAAAAGTCAATTGTGGCCCACATACAGTCAAACCTCAAGATTTTTGGTCAACATCAACATTTTAATGTAACTTCCATCATTTGATCAATGGTTGATCATGATTCCTCAAGAGATGCTCCAAATTCAACAAAACCCAAAAGTTGCTAAATTAGGGTTTTGTAGGAAAAGTCAACCCAACTTTGACCAAGCATAAATTCTTCATGCTTTATCAGAAATTTTCCATCCAAAGCTCATTTTTAAGAGGATGAAATTCCCTACAATTCATCTTTAGATCACAAGTTCAAAATATGTACTCACAAAAAGATATGAATTTTGACATTATAGGTCCTTTTGAAAAGTCAACAAAAACACCTTTTGGGTCAAAGCTTCATACATGAACATGGAAGAATAAATTGAAATGAGACCAAAAGGGTTGCTTATGGGACAACCTAAGATTTCTAAAAAGTCCAAGAACACCCCTCTAGGGTTAAAATTGGAGGAGATATGCCTTGTCAAAGTTGACCTTTTTGCAAAATTGCCAAAAGTCAAATGGGCTCAAAATTGCATTTTTTTGGCCAAATGGGCCTAACTTTTTGTGCTTGCATCCCACTTCCAACATGGCCCACGACCTTTGAGTCCTTTCTTACATTATTTTATTATTTATATTATTTACTTTTGGTATTTTATTAAATAGAATGCAAAATTAAATAAGGTGAATAAAAGGAATAATGTAAGATTTGATTTCAAATCTTTTTCTCATCAAAATAAAGAGCAAGTAGTGCTGGCATGGCAAGAAAATCCATGGAGAGGGCAAGATTTGATTTGGTCTAAATATGCAAGAAATCATGTTATTAAAAGCTTTTATTTTCTCATTGAAAGCAAAGATTTCTTTCAACTTTGTTAACCTAATTTTGATTCATTATATAGGGATGCTCACTCAGAAGCACGGGAGGACAGATAGACAACCCTAAGTGCTCAAACAAAATTGCAAAAGGATCATTCTCAATCGTGAAAAGAAAAATAAAAGTTATAGCCTCTTTCAATCCAACCTAAGCATCCCATTCACACCCAGAGGTTCCCAGGAACACGTACCACCTTTTAAGCAAGCAATCACACGCCAGAACCACCATCCACAGTCATCACCGTTTGGTAAACTTCTGGAAATTTAATTTTTCTTTTTTTCATTGTTGAATGTTTTAATACTTTGATTATTACCCAGGACCTTTATTAGGACAGGTTGGACGCTTTGCATTAGAGTATAAAGGCTTAAATCACGTGATGTCATTGTTAGGGCATCACTAACTGAAGCTTGCGAAACTTTCAATCTAAGGACCTTCAGGCCAAACTAACCCCATATTTGGATTCCTGGGAAAATTTCAGGGGGAGTAGGGTCTTTTGCACCTTTTAAATTATGCGTTTTGCAGGTTTTGGGATTTTCACCCTCCCGGAGAAGACGACCGAAGCGCATCTCCGGCATCGTTGGCTCGTCTCCCTCTGGCGAAGACATTCTGACTGCAGGCGTGGCATTTCTTTATATAATGTGATTGGTTCTGCAAATACTGACGCGTTTATGTTTTGCTGACTGGGATCTAATGGCTTGTTTGATATATATTATTTTTATTTGATTATATGTATGAGTTAACATCTAACGCAGTTGGTCAGAGGAAGGAGGTCAGAAGCTCATGTCTTGGGTTCAATCCCAGGCGTGAGCTTTTGGCATTTTCTCCATTATTTTCACCAGATCCAGCACACCTCATCTTCTGAGGATCATCATCCTCTAGATCCATCTCCAGCAGATCCAGCACACCTCATCTTCTGGATCCATCTCCAGCAGATCCATGCACCTCATCTTCTGAGGATCTCACCTTCTGAGGTTCATCATCTTCTGGATCCATCTCTAGCAGATCCATGCACCTCATCTTCTGAGGAACTCACCTTCTGAAGATCATCATCTGCTGGATCCATCTCCAGCAGATCCATGCACCTCATCTTCTGAAGATCTCACCTTCTAAGGAATATCATCTTCTGGATCCATCTCCAGCCAGATCCAACGCCAACATATGCAGGTCCACCATGATCCCCCAGAAGATGGTCTTATGGGACCAGGCGCCAGACTCTGAGCCATCCTTCTGGGTTTCAGAAGTTTAACACCCCCCAGAATTGCTTAACCAGACCCTTTTCTCATCTTTTAATTTTAATTCTGTTTTTTTTAATTATTTTCTAACTATTCCTTTTTTAAAATAACACATAAATCATTTTTTTATTAAATAAAAAAATCACAAAAAACACCAAAAATCTTTTTCATAAAAAATATTTTGTTTCCTTGAATTAATTAATTTAATTTAATTAGGGTAATTAAATCTTATTTTTGTAATTAAAATCAATTAGAAATTAGGGTTTACTTTTGTATGATAATTAATTTCTTCTTCAAAAATAACTTAAATATTTTCTCAAATTAGATTTTTTAGATTTTATAATCGTCCTCGCATTTAATTCGTCGCGCGTATTTTAATTATGTTTTATTATTATTATAACTGTTTCAAGGTTGTAATAGTTTTAATTAGGGTTTTAAATTCCACATTTTTATTTCCCATCAAGGCCATTATGTAACTGTCAAAGCCATGTAATAGCTAGGTTTATTTCCGCTTTTAATTTATGCAATCTTTAACTGTTAGATGTATGGCTAATAGGATTGTATGGCAAGAATGCATGGAAAATTAAAACAGTTAGAAAACCCTAATGTGCAAAGATAACATTAACTGAAAAAAGCACACTTGCACATGCTCACTCTTAGGGTATACTCTCACTCCGGTTGCCTTCGGTAAACGGTCATGAAGCATAGGATGTTTTAGTGGCTATCCTCTATGTCCCAAAAGATCAAAAAAAGATCCTTTCGACTGTTACCTCGTAAAGGATCTTTAGGACTCTAGGATGGTTACTAAGGTGTCCTAACATTGCTTTTGTGACTGTACGTCCCTTTCGAATGTCCCTTATAAACTCCAACGACGGTGCTACCTTCTCCTTAATAGTGGGATAGTGTTGTCTAAAGGAAATAGAACATAAACGATCTTCTTTCGAGTAGGTAGATATTAGTAGGTACTTGCTCAAAATAAAACTCTTCACACAAACACTTTTTAAAAACAAATTTTCAAAACAAACTTCGTCACATCCTTGAGGACTGATACAAGGGTTATCACGAAGTAAAACATTTTCAAGACAAACACACACAAGCAATTTGAAAAATGAGCAAGTACCTAAGAGCCCACAGATAACTACGGATAGAAAGGGTGCTAACACCTTCCCTTTCTATAATCTACCCCCTATACTCAGAAATATCTCGAAAAATGGTTTTTTCTGTTCTTTTTCCTTTTCCATGATTGGATGAAATAAAAGTCGGTGGCGACTCTTGCTTACCGCGACATTTTGCAAACACAAAATGCAAAACACAAACCAGTATTAAACAGTCGGTTTTGCCACCGTATCTTTCTGACTAACAGCTTTGCATGAATTTTGATTAAAGATTATATCATAATCGTTATCACTTAATTGACTTATGGATAACATGTTATGCATTAATCTATCAACTAGAAGTACATTATTTATAGAGGGAAGATTTTCGTTACCTACTGCTCCAGAGCCAATGATCTTTCCTCTTTGGTTGCCTCTAAAGCCCATGTAGCCTCCAAGTTTAAGTTATAGGCTTTGGAACATATGCCTTCTTCTCGTCATGTGTCGAGAGCATCCAGAGTCCAGGTACCATGACTGGTGTCTTAGCCTTGCTGCTAAAGATATCTGCTACATATATAATTTTATCCTTAGTTACCCATATCTTTTTGGGTCCTGGTTTGTTAGTTTTACCAAAGTTCTGGTTGAATTTTAGTTTGACAGAGTAATCACTACTAGTGTATTTTATGTCATATGTGTGCCCATATATAAAATGTGATTTAAGTGGTGTGTGTTTTCTGACTAAGTCCATGGCTTGCTTAGGTGTAGATACCTTACCTTGATATCCTATCCCTTTTCTGCTATTTCTGCTAACTCCATAGATCATTGAAGCCATCTTGCTTCTATTTATGTTTTTAGCCAGAAACTTCTGAAAGTTATGATCATACTCTTTGATGATCTCATCAGCATTACTGGGAGTCTCTGAGATTATTACCTTCTGAGAATTTTGCAAATCATTTTCTAATTTTGAAATTTTTTCTTTTAACTCGGAGTTTTCTAATCTTAGACTCTCAGTCTTTTCAGAGTCAGAGGCAAGTTCCTTTTCAGGTTCTTGAATTTGACTCTGATTTGCTGATACCTTTCCAGAATTTCATTTAGACTTTCTGCAAGCTCAGCTTTAGTGAAATTAATAGCAAAGTTAGGGAATACCTCTTCAGTGTCTGATTCTGAGTCTGAACCAGAAGCTTCACTGTCTTCTGATACGTTTGCCATGAGAGCTATGTTTGCTCTTTCATCATCTGACTCTGAGTCAGCTTCAGAGGAGTCTGAATTGTCCCATGTTTCCATGAGGATCTTCTTCTTTTCCTTGAAGAACTTATTTTTGGGCTTCTCCTTCTGAAGCCTTGGACAGTCACTTTTGTAGTGCCCTTGCTCATTACACTCATAGCAGATGATGTCCTTGTTATTTGGCTTTCTGTATCCTGAAGAACCTTCAGATCTTCTGTGTCCAGAGGAAGACTCATACTTTCTATATCTGGAGGAGGATTCATTTTGATTCTCTGGTCTTCTGGGATTTCTGAATTTCCTTTGTCTCTACTTCCACAGTTGATTCACCCTTCTGGAGATGAGAGACAGTTCATCTTCTTCTGATGAGGATCCATCAGAAGTTTCTTCCATAGCCTGCAAAACCTTAGAGTCAGATTTTCTGTTAGATTTTAAAGCTAGTGGCTTACCTTGCTTTTGAGGCTCATCTTCTTCTAGCTCTATCTCGTGACTTCTGAGGGAGCTGACAAGTTCCTCCAGAGATATTTTGTTGAGATCTTTGGCTAGCTTAAGGGCTGTGACCATTGGCCTCCATTGTTTGGGTAGACTTCTTATGATCTTCTTTACGTGATCAGCAGTAGAATATCCTTTGTCAAGAACCTTCAGTCCAGCAACAAGAATTTGAAATCTTGAGAACATTCCTTCTATGGATTCACTATCTTCCATCTTGAATGCCTCATACTTCTGAATGAGCGCAAGGGCCTTGGTTTCTTTGACTTGAATGTTGCATTCATGCGTCATTCTCAAAGATTCAAACATAATCTTGGCTATCTCTCTGTTTGAGATTTTCTCATATTCTGAATATGAGATAGCACTGAGGAGTATTGTTCTGGCCTTATGGTGATTTCTAAAGTCACGTTTCTGCTGGTCAGACATCATTTTTCTATCTATCTTCTGACCTCTTCCATCCACTGGATGTGTGTATCCATCAGTTACCATGTCCCACAGATCAACATCATGGGCCAGAAAGAAACTCTCAATTCTATCTTTCCAATAGTCAAAGTTTTCTCCATCAAAGACTGGAGGTTTGCCACTGATTCTGTCCTTGTCTTCATGGTAGTCATTGTTGATGTTTTGGCTTGGTCCCACCATAGTGTTTTTCTGAAGCTTGGATCTTGTACTGACACGGTTAAGTGTTTAAGCCCAGAACCAGGCGCTCTGATGCCAATTGAAGAAGTGAAAAACACAAGATGGGGGGGGGGGGGGGGGGGGGGGGGGGGTTGAATTGAAAACTTGAAATCAAATGCGCAATGACACAGTATTTTTATCCTGGTTCGTTTAAGCTCAAACTACTCTAGTCCACCCGTCAAGGTGATTTCTCCTCTCTCCAACGAGGTCTTAATCCACTAATCTCAAAAGGATTACAATCACTACTTTAACAACTGTTAAAGTCTTCTTGAGTACAACCACAGTCCGGTTAATCTCAAGGAACACTGTCTTAAACAAAGATACAAAAATGTGTGTACAGATGTTTTTCGTTACAAAAACAATTATCACAAATGTGATATTTTACACAAGTTTAGAGCGTGAAATGATGAGTAAGCTTTTTGAATTTTTTGAATTCTCGTGAGTAGTATTGGAAAATCGTAAACAATTTGAACACTAAGCTTGTTTATATAGGCAATGGATTCCTGTTGAACATTAAGCGTGATAAATTCCATTAACTCAGTTTCCATTTGGAGAAGATCCTGTCTGAATGAAGTCATTGTAATTGATGTTGTCTTGAATGAATAGTAACGCTTCAGAATCTTACATCCTTGCCTATTGCTGATACTTCAGAACATTGATGACTTAGATTATTATGCTCTTGTTGAGAATCAGAGTTTACTTCACTTAAGCGCGGGTTCTGGTCATCAAACTTCAGCGCAAATTTTGATTGCTTCAGTGTGTAGCTTCTATAGCTTAACTTCTGATGCTGCTTTGGTCAGAACTTATGTATACACAATAACATAATTTTTAGGGTGCATATTTGTTCTTTGTATTTGTTATCATCAAAACTCTAACTAAGGGTTGTAGAATCAAACTATGTTCTAACACAAGCTCTATTGATATATCATTATCTTCTTTTGGCATTGTAGAAGCTGATGAAGCCACTGTTGGAACTCAGTTCCAAGCTTTGTCTATTAACAATATAAGGAAGAATGAAAATTCTACTACCTCATGCACAACAAATAGTGCAAAAAGGCCCTAGCAAGATGTGGGGGTAGATTATTAATCCTTTTCTGAACAAGAATGGCACTGGTTTGGGTTTCTCCATGAAGAAAGAAGTTGTGAAGTCGAAGTACACTTTGAGTAAATATCAAGACATCCTTCACGGTGCAGGCTATCTTCATCTGACTACTCCAAGGATCAATGTTATTCTCAAAGATGAATCATAGCAAGAGGTGTCGAACTTTGTGACGCATGGAGTCAGAGTCCAGAATTGGATCACCGTTGATGTTCCTTCTTGTATTCACATTTCAAAGTAATTTGTTTTTTGTTTGTCTTTTTAAAAATCGTTCACTATGCCCAAGGTGAAAGTAATCATTGTATGGGCGTATCTTTTGTTTTCATTTTTAAGATCATTAATAAATAAAAAATTGATTCCCAAATTATGTCTTTATTTTCTGCTTTTTCTTGGAAAATGGTAATATAAAAAATCTTTCAAAATAATAAGAACTATAAATAAATCTGCATAACCACTTGTTACATGTGTCAGTTTCTAAAATCAATCATAAATCATATGTGAAGATTAATTGAAAAACCCTTTGAGTACAATGACCCTGCACCCTCTCCCAACTTTCAATATCTTGTGTATGTGGCCGAAGAAGAAGAAGAATATGATGAAATCCCAGAAGAGGGTTCACAGTTGCTTGAGCGTGAGGAAAGTACCATTCAGCTATATAAGGAGCCGTTGAAGATGATTAACTTGGGCTCAGAGGAAGATCCAAAAGAAGTTAAGATTGGGGCACTACTTCATTCCGATATGAAGAGAAGGTTGATTGAATTGTTGAAATAATATGTTGATATCTTTGTTTGGTCTTATCAAGATATGCTTGGTTTGGATACTGATATTGTGGAACATTATTTGCCACTTAAGCCAGAATGTCCACCGATCAAGCAGAAGCTGTGAAGAATCCACCCTGACATGGCAGTGAAAATTAAAGAAGAAGTTTTGAAGCAGATTTATGTTGGTTTTCTGGTGACATCAGTATACCCTCAGTGGATTGCCAATATTGTTCCAGTACCAAAGAAAGATGGAAAAGTCCACATGTGCGTCGATTATAGAGATTTAAATAACGCAAGTCTGGAAGATGATTTCCATTACCGCATATTGATATGTTAGTTGATAGTACATCAAAATTCAAAGTATTTTCGTTCATGGGAGGGCTTTCCTGATACAATCAAATTAAGATGGACCCTGAGGATATGGAAAAAACAATGTTTATCACACCATGGGGAACATTATGTTATAGAGTGATGCTCTTCGGGTTGAAGAACGTTGGTGCAACATACCAGAGAGCTATGACAATCCTATTTCATTATCTTATGCATAAGGAAATTGAGGTATATGTTGATGATATGATTGCTAAATCTCATATTGAGGAAGGACATATAGAAGATTTGTTGAAGTTGTTTCAATGTTTGAGGAAATATCGTCTCCGCTTGAATCCGAATAAGTGTACTTTTGGTGTTCGTTTGGGAAAGTTGCTTGCTTTCATTGTCATCCAAAAAGGAATTGAAGTCGACCATGATAAAGTTAAAGAAATTTAAGAAATGCCTGCACCAAGAACTGAAAATCAAGTTAGAGGCTTCCTTGGACGTTTGAATTACATCTCCAGATTTATTTCCCATATGACTGCAACATGTGAACCGATCTTCAAACTGTTAAAGAAAGATCAAGGTTGTGTGTGGATAGACGATTGTCAAAGGGAATTTTAAAGCATTAAAGAATATCTGCTTGAACCTCCTATCTTGCTCCCTCCTGTTTAAGGAAGACCATTGATTATGTAGCTGACTGTGTTAGATAATTCTATGGGATGTATTTTGGGACAACAAGATGAAATGGGAAGGAAAGAATATGCCATTTATTATCTCAGCAAGATGTTTACTGACTGTGAGTCACAGTATTCTATGCTCGAAAAAACATGTTGTGTTTTAGCCTAGGAGGCTAAGTGATTGCGGCAATATATGTTGAATCACACTACTTGGTTGATTTCCAAAATGGATCCAATTAAGTATATTTTTGAAAATCCTGCTCTTACTGGAAGAATTGCCTTTTGGAAAATGTTGTTGTCTGAATATGATATTGAATACGATACTCAGAAGGCTATAAAAAGCAGTGTGTTGGCAGATTACCTTGCTCACCAACCAGTTGATGATTATCAGTCTGTTAAATATGATTTCCTTGATGAGGATGTGATGTATTTGAAAGTAAAAGATTGTGATGAACCTTTTCCTGAGGAAGGTCCTGATCCTGAAACCTGATGGGGTATGGTGTTTGATGAAGCTGTAAATTCTTATGGAAAAGAAATTAGTGATGTGATTATCACTCCCCATGTGTCATGTAATATGGTGGGAGAACTGACTTGGTTTTTTTGCATTTGATCGCAATTATTGAGGATAGCAAGAGTCGCCACTGACTTTTCTTTTATCCAATAAGGAAAGGGTGAAAAGAATAGGAAAGACCTTTGATATATTTTCTTGAGTTCGGGGGGTAGGTTATGAAAATGGAAGGTGTTCGCATCCTTTTCATCCGTAGTTATCTACGGGCTCTTAGTTGCTTGCTAGATGACTTTCGAAATTGTTTTGTTTGAAATGTGTTTGTGGTGGGTTTTGAAAGTATTTTTGAAAAACGCCTTCGTTTAGGAAAACTTTGTAATGATTCTCTTCTCTATAAGAATGCGTACAAACAGTTGGACTTTTTGAAAATATTTCAGGTTTTGAAAGTGTTTGGTGTGTTTGAAAAGATGTTTGTTTTTGAAGATGTATTGTGAGCAAGAAACTAAGAATGTTCTACCTACTCAAAAGTATTTTGTTCATTTCTCTCTTCCTTTGACATTTCCATCTTACCATTGATTAGTAAGAAGCTCTATCTTTGGATGTGAAGGGACGGGCGTGGGTCATCGTATAGTCATGAATAACAATGTTGTGAGATATCTTAGCATTTTTATTAAGGGACTAAGATCATTTGTAAGGCAACATTTGTAGCGTCATCGAGGGACTATGATCTTGTATTTTTAGATCGTTTTTGCTAAGGCATCTCACATGCATAACATGACCATTTTCTCAAGGCAACAAGTGGAGTTAACCCTAGAGGTGCAAAGTGTGCAAGTGTTTGTATTTCATGCTTGGTTTATCTTGAATTAGGATTTTCTAGGCATTGATTTTATCTTTCCATACAAACCCTAATTACTAGCATTTATATGAAAGCGATAAATTGCGGGAAGTAAATATCTTACGCTATTACATCACTTGGGGATGGGGGATACAAATTTACAAATGGGGATTGCAAGAAATTAAATCCTAATTATCTATTACAACCATATTAAATTTGAATAAATGTACAAGAATGAATAAATGTACAAGGAAATAAATGTGATGTATAAAGGAAGAGAAAAATATTTTTGTCTTTTTTTTATTACTAAAAATAATATTTATAATAATATTAATAATAATAATAATAATACTATTTTAAAAAAATAATATAAGAAAATAAACTAAAATAAATAAATAAAGTCAGGGGGTGAAAAAAAATAGAATGGGGTGTTTTTTGTGTGAAAACAGTTTTTGGTTAAGCCTGACCCAATATATATTTTTGTAGTCAGAAAACAAAGAAAATAAAAAGAGTTAATGGGCTGCGTAATTAAAACATGAATGGGGGGGTATGGTTGATAAAAATAGTCCAAAGCCCAACAATAGAGCCCAAGCACTGCCTGATTCAAACAAAAAATGAAATGGAAAAAAATGTGAAAATTTCAAAAGGTCTCGCTGGGGCTTGAACCCAGGACCTTCTAATACGTGTGCGCTTCTTGTACCACTGGGGTGACCTGTTTCATCCATTAGTTATACAACTTGCACTAAATATAAAATAAACTCATTTCTGAAAATTTGAACATGGCTTCATCTTCTTCCTTTGTGCACGCAGGGATGCACATCACGATTGTTAACCTTCTAAAACTTTCATTTCTCATCCAAATCAAAAATTGTAAACATCAAACCTGCTCAAAATTTTAATACGGATCTAACCATGTAACTTTTAAAAGCTATGGATCAGAGATTAGCAGGAATTTTGTTTGGTATCAAAATCAAAACCTAACTGGTCAGAGTTAAAATTCTTAAGACACAAGTGTTGTACCCCAAAATTTTCCCTCCCATATTCTTCAAAGTTTATCAAGAATCATCTTCAAATGGTTCAAGATCTCTCAAGGGTTGCACAGTCTAAATGCCTCCTAAGCCAGTCAAAATTAGGGTTTTTGTTCTCTCAAGGAATTTGGGGTTTTCGGTGGTCCAATCAAGTCCCATAAGCCTATAGATATTGTCAAGCATCTACAGGTCAAATCTCAAGACTCACAGTGCCAATTTGCACAGTCAAAAGCCCTATTTGATCCACAGTCAACTACAGGGGCAAAATGGTCATTTTGCAGTCAAAAGTCAGAATTTTTGGTCAACATCTTATTTTGAGGCCACAATCATCATTTTATCAAGTCTTGATCATGATTCCTCAAGCATGGCTCAAAAATCATCAAGATGCAAAAAGTTACTATTTTTGGACAGTAGAAAAGTCAACTGTATTTTGACCAAGGCATAACTTTTTCATGGTTCATCAGAAAAATCCCATTCAATGCTCATTTTGAAGGGCATGACATTTCCTACAACTCATCTTCACATTCCAAGTCCAAGAAATGCTCTCACAAAAAGTTATCAATTTCTACATTATAGGTCAATTTCAAAAGTCAACAAAAATGCACTTTAAGTCAAAGACCATAACTTGATATTGGTAAATCCAAATGACATGGGACCAAAGGAATTGGTTAGAGGACTTCAAGACCTTTCCAAAATGTCCAAGAAGATGTTCCTATGATCAAAATTGAGCAAGATATGCATTGGAGAAGTTGGGAAATTTTGTGAATTTGCAAAAGTCAACTTTGCTCAAAACACTTTGTTTTTGCTAATGGGCCTCAAATTTCTTCTTGAAACTTTATCCAAGGCCTATGCACGACCCATCAAGCTTAAATTGATTTATTTTCTTATTTTTATTAATTAATTGGATTTTTAATCAATTTTAATTCATTTAATTAATTTAAATTGTAGGAAATATCAAGATATGGTTTTTCAATCTTTTCATGAAGCAAATATGACCTAAAAGAGCTGGCAAATTCGTGTGCACATCAAGGGGACAAAAATCTCCAAGTTTGGCAAGTTTTTTCAATCAAAAAGATTGAAAAATATTTGATTGCAAATCAAATATTCAAACCATTATTTCATGGATCTTTGCCCAAGGATTTAACCTAATTCTCTTCCTTTATAAGTACACAACCTAAACCTAATGCCATGGACGTGATTTTGCTGCAGAAAAGGCCATAACAACATTGAAAAAATCAAAGAAACTTGAAAATTGTTTTCATTCTTCCAGTCCAATTCAAAGCATTATAGTGATTCAAATACATTGATGGAGGTGTGAGGAACGTGTAGCAATCAAACTCACGTGCTAAAACCCAAGAAATCGTCAAGAACAGACCCACGGTTTGAAGCATTTTTCCAAAATCGTAATCATTGATTCATGCATATTTAACATCTTTTTGTGATTGTTTTGTATTGCTAGGGACTGTACGAAGCTTTTGGCATAGGTTAATTGGATTAAAATGTCCTAAATCCAAAGATACCATGAACGAAATCTAGGGTTTCCAAGCTTCCAAATTGGGGCTTTATTATTCAGGCAAAATTAGAACCCCTAACGCATATGGTTGAAATCGTTGCATCAAGACGAATCAAAATTCACCCTCGCGAAATATGTATATAGAGCACAACTCAATTCGCTATTTTTTCTTATTGCAGGTTGTGGGGGTTAAAAAACCCCACTATCTAACATGTTTTATGCAGGTTCAACGAGGAAGATGACCAGGTGGTGACATGCCATTGGTTTATTCAAAACGCGTGCGTTATTTTTTCTCTTTCCAGCATATGAATTGTTTTTAAATATTATATTTGTTGCTTATCATAATAACAAAGCGTGCAAGATGGCTCAGTGGATGGTGTGCTGGCTGTGTATCATTGGGACCTGGGTTCGATTCCCAGGTCCACCCAATATTTGTTTCTATTTTTCATAACGTGATCATATGCAGGATTCCCAATGATGTCCACCGTGTACGTTCCAATATCCAAACGTCGTGTGGCTTCAAGCAGTGATCCAGTGGCCAGGAGATGAAGAACACCATACTCCCAGTCAAAGCATGCGCTGGATAATCAAAAAAAGTCAATGGACTGGCCAACAAATGGGCCTGGAAATTGCTTCAACACCTCCAAAGCTGGCCCAAACCCCCTGGTTTATTATTTCTTTTTATTTTCCCTTTCCTTTATTTTATTTTATTAACTATTATTATTAAAATATTTAATTAACTCACTTAATTAATATTATTCATAATAAATTCAGAAAATTAAAAATGTAAATATTATTTTTATTATTTATTAATTTCACTATTAATTATTATTTTGTAAATTAATACTAACCAAATTGATTTAGTCTTTTAAATTAGGTTAACTTTAAATCTTTTTTCATAACAAATAAGATAAATTAGAATTAGGGTTTTCTTGACAATTTTTAATCTTTTTTTTATTTTATTTTCATTGAAACATTAAAAAACACAAAAATACTTTTTTTCTTTTAATTAGTTAATTAATTAGTAAATTAGGTTTAATATTAATTAATTGCAAAAAAGACCAAATTCATTCTTTTCTCAAAAAGGGTCAAAACCCTAAAGACTTTTCCCGATTCAATTTTTCTCGCGCATGTTTATTCTTGATTCCTATTTTGATCATATTTATGTAACTGCTCCGAGAATGTAATAGATAATTAGGGCTTTTATCGCTTTCTTTAATTTCTCGCATTTATTTTTCAAGGGTTATGTTTTTGGCGATGTAAATGCCCGACGCCTTGTAATAGCGTAGATTTACTTTCCGCAATTTATTTTCCGCACAATTATTAACTGTTAATTATGCATGACAAGATTTGCCTGAAAAATAAAATCAACTCGTAGCTCACCATAATACATGTGCAAAGATAAGTTAACATGAAACCTGACACACGTGCACATGCCACTCCTAGGGTACGCCTCACTTGGTTGCCTCGAGGTGGTCATCAAGTATAGGGTGTTTTAGAGGTCGCCCTCTTGTCTAAAGATCCAGTTGCCTCGAAACGGTTGCCTCGGATAAAAAAGGATCTAGGACATTAGGGTTACCGCTAAGGCGTCCTACTATTGCTTTGGTGACCACACATGTCCCTATAATCGAATTGACCCGAATAACTCCAACGACGGTGCTACCTACTTCTCAATAGTGGGATAGTATTGTCTGAAGGACATTTATACAGCTTAATTCCTTAGAGTAGGTAGATTTCTCCTGGGTACTTGCTCTTTCAAAAAACAAAAAACAACTTTTTGCACTCACACTTTCAAACAAAAGTTTTCAAACAATACTTCATACACTCTTGAGGACAGATACAAGAGTTAAATCGAAGTTTTCAAACAAACTTTTTCAAAACCCACATACACAAGAAAAGCAAACAATTTTGAAAACATAGTGAGCAAGTACCTAAGAGCCCGTGGATAACCACGGATAGAAAGGGTGCTAACACCTTCCCTTTCTATAATCTACCTCCCGAACCCGAGAAACATCTCGAAAAGGAATTTTGCTGTGCTTTTGTCCTTTCCATGTTGGAGAAAATAAAAGACGGTGGCGACTCTTGCTTACCGCGACATTTCGCGAACCAGCATTTCAAAACATTCAGTTCTATTTCCACCGATCACAGAACTGGCGACTCTGCTGGGGAGATACTTTATAAGTGAGGTGTACCTTAGGATTAGATAATTTTATGTTTTCAATTGTATGCCTTGTTTGCTTTTATATTTGTGGGGCTTGCATCGGAGTTTCATAGATCCTAACCCGGATCTGAGGAATACCCTTTAGGTAGCATAAGCTGTGAGGGACCTGTCCGGCGTAGACCGACACGGGTGAAGCAGTAGCTACGATGGTGTGACACCTTGGTCTGTACCGATATCCCTTGTGTTGGAACGAGGAGAATATAGGTCTTCTGAGGAGTCATAAGCACCAACCGACCTTAGAACCTTAAATTGACCCAACTTGGCCATAGAACAGTAGCAGTATGCTACACTCATTGAGGCTAAACTCTCGCGATGGTTCCGGCCGCAAGAAAAGATTGCGAAGCTGGAGTTATGACCGATTGAGGGTAGTCAATGATATTGAGATCCTCTAGAACCCGGTTACTATTTTCTAGGACAGGTCTTAACCAACTGAAACTGGAAGAGGGTAGTACCTAAACTTCATGTTGGCCTAAACTCTAAGGGCTCTTTTGTGTGACTTGTGTGCCTTCAAACTTGAACTACTCGCACATTCTTGTTATCTGACACATGAGTTTCTTGCAGGTTTTGTTTACAGTCCTTAATCTGGGCTTATAACAGGGTTTACTTACGTCACTCCACGCATAGCATAACATCATACCATCATACCATTGCATACATCCTGCATAAGAACTAACCCATTTCAAGGATCTCAAGGGTCTGTGGTGCAGGTCATGATGAATCAAAATGTCTATCAAGGGGCAAAAGGGGATTTATTTTCCTCTAGCCAAGGTTGTTTGGAGATCAAAATGTGGTAACTCGAGTCAGGGGCTATGACCCACTCGATATGGTGAGCTTTGACTCTTGAAGAAGGACTCTCCACAACACGAAGTTCCTTCAATCAAGCAACCAGATTCAAATTCTAACAAGTTTCTTTGTTTACCCCGCGAGATCCTTGAAAACATTGCATGCATATCATACATATCATTACAGTACAGGTACCATTACAGGTCACTTATCTTCTTCGTTGTTTATTTCAGCAATCATCATGTCTTCTGAACCTTCCGCTGAACAAGCTATCAAGGCCCTCCAGGCCCAGAATGCCCAGTTCTAGGAGTTGGTTATGAGCCTAGCCCAGGGTCAACAAGAGTTGAAGACTCTGATTCTGAAGAAGAAGAAGAAGAAGAAGAGGATTGTTTTGTTCAACACTAGACGCAGATCTGGGAATGGACTACAGAATGAGGCTGAGATGACTACTTCATTTGTGGGCAAAGACAGTCCCCAAGAGAGAAGGGTTCCTAGTCCCGTGGTCTCCGACAACGAGACGGATTATAATGATGAACAGTACCCTCCTGCTGAGGATAAGTACAAACAGCTCGAAGACCGGTTAAGTGCTATGGAGATACAGAAAGTGCCCGGCCTGGACTTCGAAGATCTAGGTCTATCCTCTGGGGTGGTGATCCCACATAAGTTCAAGGCGCCTGCCTTTTCCAAATATGACGGAGCTTCATGTCCTAAGTTGCACCTCCGTTCATACGTAAGGAAGATCCAACCTTACACGACAGACAAGAATTTATGAATCCATTTCTTCCAGGATAGTCTTTCAGGGACTCAACTCGAATGGTTTTATCAGCTGGATGGAGCCAGTATTCGTAACTGGGAGGACTTGGCTACTGCGTTCTACAAGCAATATTAGTATAATTCTGACCTCGCTCCTACGTGTACCCAACTCCAGGGTATGTCACTAGGGACGGGTGAAGGATTTAAGGAATATGCTCAAAAGTGGAGAGACCTTGCTGGAAGGGTGCAGCCACCTTTAACCGACCGTGAACTTGTGGATATGTTCTTGGGGACTCTGTCTGGTCCGTTCTTCAACCACCTGATTGGAAATTCTTCTGCTGGGTTTACAGACCTTATCTTGACTGGGGAAAGAATTGAAGCTGGCATCAAAAGTGGGAAGATTCAAGAGGCTACACCTCCTGATGCTCAGAAAAAGCCTTACAGTGGGAAGAAGGAGTCCAATGCTGCATACAGTCAAAAGAGTCGTCGTGACCAACATGTAGGGGCAGTCCTGACCTCTGGTTCTACACCACGCCAACAACAGCAAAAGGGAAATCAACGAAGGTCGGACGAGCCTAAAAGACAGTTCACCAACATCAATATGCTGTTGTCACAAGCACTGCAGCACATGTTGAAGATGAATCTGATTACGGTGATAAACCCTCCTGCGAATCCTAAGACTTCTTCTCCAAACTACAATCCAGATGCAAGGTGCGCTTACCATTTCGGTAGCCCGGGGCACGATACTGATGATTGTTGGGCGCTGAAATACAAGATCCAGAATATGATTGACGCTAAGGAGATCGAATTCGAGCCTTCTGAGACTCCCAATGTGATCACTGCTCCCTTGCCAAAACATGGCTAGGATTGAAAGCACTTTTGTTCATTTGAATTCTGACATTGTATTTTTCTTTGCTTATTCAAACAATTATCATGTCAAACTCTCTTATTTCATTAATGCATTACACGTGTCTGTTTTGGAGTAATTGTGTTCACTATACTTAAAATTGCTTTCATTTTTTGATGTTCAACTCTCGATTGAAAGTTCTAAGCCTCTTGAGGGAGGATGACGAAAACGATACCACGACCTTTATAGTATGCTTTTGAACAGACCCTGCTGATGAGGTACAAGCATTGTTTCAAACCCTAAACAGTGGAGTTATAAGGAAGATAATCCCTCGTCAACCCCTTTGAGCCAAAGAAGTCGGAGTGTTTCTTTTCAAAAATTAAAACCCTTAATCATAACCTGGGACAGGGTAGTTTTCTCAGTTGATCCAGGTGCACAATGAATGACATCAAAGGAGTCCTTCTAAAACAAAAGACAATGATGGTTCCGAATAATCATAAGGACAGGCAGTCATTATCTCTCAAAATAAAAGCCCAATAAGTCAAAACCTATGAAGGAGACTTACAAAACTGGGGCATCCCGCTGACTGTAATTACAAAAAGAAACAGTTCAGGCAAAAAACAGGGATAACGAAATCAAAAAGAAAGAGATCTTACAAAATCTCAACAAAAAAAAAGAAATGACTGCCTATTCAAAATAAACTATCAGTATCCGAACCATCACCGGAATATCAGAGCAAAGACTCAAACAAGGTCTAATGCATGATTAGCTGAGTTTAAGATCGAAGAATATCACGAAGAATGGGTGGTACAAATAAAATTTGAGCCTTTATCCTTTGTTTCTTAAACCGTGAACCAGGCTACGTTATAACCCTTAAAAAGTCCTAGCTGAAGCATGGGTTAGTTCGAAAGCATACTGTTACAAAAGGTATCCTGACTCCTGTAGGGCTCGCTGTAAAATACTGAGTTGACATCACATTTTACAAAAAATTCATTTGTTTTATTGAAAACTGCATTTTCAAAAAACTTCAAGACAGACATAAGTTTTGCATTCTTAAAATAACATTGTTTGCATATGATTATTTGTTCGAACAGCAGAGAAATTCGCACGACGAATATCTAATGAACACAGATCTTCTCAAGGATCACCTCAAGTGGAAAAACACTTCCAATCCAGGGGAACGGCATGAGCATTGTCCATCATCTGGGGCAGTTAAGTCAAGATTCAAGGAATCTCTCAAGATGCCAAATAGCCAGGGGCAGATCTCCGTCTGAATCACTTGTGGCATTGGACATGAATTCCGACAACGAATCTTGCATGATCAGACATCTTCTGGTGGTATGGCAACACAATACTACCGACAGTGACACCTCTCTACATCCTGAGGGCATGGACATAGTTAGAAAATATTGTGCATGAATAAAGACCCGCTAGGTTGACGGGCCTAGGCAAAAATAAGGGCTTCCCGGCGAACCAAAAGGGTTCGGGCAAAAATAAGGGATGAAAATGAAAAAATTTGTACACCCGGCAAGTCGAAAACCTGAAAAGGCGGCTTGGGCAAAAAAGGGTATCCCAGTGGACTGAAAACCCGAAAGGGCGGTCCAGGCAAAAGTTAGGGATCAAAAGCGTACGACTATGTCCCGGCATCTCGTCACTTGCCTACCAGAAGAAGATTTTTCAATCGGCAGTTGTCAAGCACCTCCACAGGTACCTTCTCCCACAGAAGCTGGGGCAATAAGAGTTGTCCAAAATGTACAGCGGCTCTGTCCTCCAGGTACAAGGTAGACTCGGCTAAAGAGTATGACCAAGATACCTTCACTTCCCGCAGAGTAAGACAAGGTTCAGCAGTACTCTCCCAAGCAGAGTTGGTCTCCCATCAGCCCTAAAAGGCACAGTATCCCTAGCAAGTCAGCAGCACTCTCCCCGAGCAGAGTTAGGCTACTGTCAGCCCTAAGGAAGTTGGGTATCCCCAGAAGATCTTAATACTCTCCAGCAGAGTATACAGATATTCCTCAACAAGCATCCCCGACAGTCTTAGTATCCCTCAACAGAAATATAAGATTGTTCCCCGGCGGAATACCAAGTACCCTCAGTGGAATCATTTCCCCAGTGTAGTCAAAAGTTTCCCCGGGAGAGTTGAATCATCCTCCTCAGTAGATTCCAGAAGCTTATCCCCTGCAGAGTACAAATATCTCTCCCCGGCCATATTCAAAGGTTATTCCCCACCAGAGTCTAACTGGGTTATCCTCAGTAAATTGCAATGGAAAGATCGTCTTCAGCGAAGTTCTTCCTATTCCCAGCGGAGTTCATCAAGATCCCCAATAGAGCTTATCAACGGAATCCCCAGCGGAGTTATCGTTAAAATCTCCGCGAAGCATCTCTCCCCACAGAGTAATTCCCCGCAGAGTAATCTTCACCAGGTTTATTCCTCAACGGAGTCATCTTCTCCTACCGGTTTATTCTTGCAATCATCATCCCCAGTGGAAACGAAGAACTCTACTCTTCAACATCAGCCCAGGATTCAACAAACTCCCGGTATTCATCAAGGATTTATTTCCCCAGATGAAAATACATTCATAAACATTTCACATTTCATATCTCCTATTTACATACATGATAAAGTGCATACGACACGATCTCATTCGAAAACATCATGACATCATGCATTTCATACATCATGACATTGCATACAACTAATTCTTTGCCTTTTCAGGAAAAGGTCAATCAAAAGATGATTACCATCTACCTTTTCAAGTTCCAGATCAATACGTGTAACAAGCCAGGAAAAATCTGTGGACGACTGATCGTGGGTTAATACCTGAAACCAGACAGGACAATTATCTACTTGATCACCATGAAGCGACCCTACACCGGTTCCTTCTCAACTTCAGATGTAGTTTTACACGGACTCATCAACAGGAAACCCTACACCGGTTCCTTCTCAATTTCAGACGAAGTTTTACACGGACTCATTGTCAGGCAACCCTACACCGGTTCCTTCTCTCTCCAAGATGAAGTTTTACACGGACTCATCATCAGGAAACCCTACACCGGTTCCTTCTCAATCTAAGATGAAGTTTTACATGGACTCATCATCAGGAAACCCTACACCGGTTCCTTCTCAATTTCAGATGCAGTTTTACACAGACTCATCACCATGGAACCCTACACAGGTTCCTCCTCCCTTCCAAGACGGAGTTTTACACGGACTCATCCTCAGGCAACCCTACACCGGTTCCTTCTCTTTTAGATGCGGTCTTACACGGGCTCATCAACAGGAAACCCTACACCGGTTCCTTCTCAATTGCAGATGAAGTTTTACACGGACTCACCAACAGGAAACCCTACACCGGTTCCTTCCTTTCAGACGAAGTTTTACACGAACTCGTCCTCAGGCAACCCTACACTGGTTCCTCCTCAGTTCCAAGACGAAGTTTTACACGAACTTATCTCATGGTAACCTTACCCTGGTTCCTCCTGAAGTTTTACACGAACTTACCTCAAAGTAACCTTACCCCGGTTCACCTAGAAGTTTTACACGGACTTTTCCCTTATCTCAAAGTAACCTTATCCCAGTTCACCCAGAAGTTTTACACGAACTTATCTCAAAGTAACCTTACCCCGGTTCATCTTGAAGTTTTACACGAACTTATCTCACAGTTACCTTACCCCGGTTCCCCCTGAAGTTTCACACGAACTTATCTCTCAAAATAACCTTACCCCGGTTCATCCAGAAGTTTTACACGAACTTATCCCAAAGTAATCTTACACCGGTTCCTTCTCAACTCCAGATGCAGTTTTACACGGACTCGTCACCCAAGAAGCCCTACACAGGTTCTCTCTTTCCATACGCAGTTTTACACGGACTCGTCATCAAAAAACCCTACATAGGTTTTCTTTCTTCAAAGATGTAGTTTTACACAGACTCATCATGAGGCGACCCTACACTGGTTCCCTTTCTCTTTCCAGATGCAGTCTTACACGGAACCGTCATCAAAGTAACCCCACACAGGTTCCTTCTCCATTTCAGATGCAGTTTCACACGGACTCATCATCAGTCAACCCTACACAGGTTTCCTTCCTTCAAAGGTGCAGTTTCACACGGACTCATCATCAGTCAACCCTACACAGGTTTCCTTACTTCAAAGATGTAGTTTCACACAGGCTCATCATCAGTCAACCCTACATAGGTTTCCTTCTTTCCAAGATGCAGTTTTACACGAGCTCATCATCAGGCAACCCTACACAGGTTCCCTCGTTCAACTTACAAGATCACAATTCTACCAACAATCTCCAGATGGCATCTTTAAGCCCATCTCCACAACTATCCATTACATTTCCAAATGGCATCTATAAGCCCATTCCCGACAAGATTCTGTCACATCTCCAAATGGCATCTGTAAGCCCATTCCCGACATCACATTGCTGATACCACACTATGCGAGTGTAAATTTCTGGGCACTCTAGTGTTCAATCATCTTCCACCTTCGGATCACGAAAGGCACGCAAGCCAATCTACATCCTCAGGTCTAAGAAGATTGAACAGGGGAAACTGTTGTACCCCAAAATTTTCCCTCCCATATTCTTCAAATTTTATCAAGAATCATCTTCAAATGGTTCAAGATCTGTCAAGGGTTGCACAGTCCAAATGCCTCCTAAGCCAGTCAAAATTAGGGTTTTGGATCTCTCAAGGAATTTGGGGTTTTCAGTGGTCCAATCAAGTCCCATAAGCCTATAGATATTGTCAAGCATCTACAGGTCAAATCTCAAGACTCACAGTGCCAATTTGCACAGTCAAAAGCCCTATTTGATCCACAGTCAACTACAAGGGCAAAATGGTCATTTTGCAGTCAAAAGTCAGAATTTTTGGTCAACATCTTATTTTGAGGCCACAATCATCATTTGATCAAGTCTTGATCATGATTCCTCAAGCATGGCTCAAAAATCATCAAGATGCAAAAAGTTACTATTTTTGGACAGTAGAAAAGTCAACTGTATTTTGACCAAGGCATAACTTTTTCATGGTTCATCATAAAAATCCCATCCAATACTCATTTTGAAGGGGATGACATTTCCTACAACTCATCTTCACATTCCAAGTCCAAGAAATGCTCTCACAAAAAGTTATCAATTTCTACATTATAGGTCAATTTCAAAAGTCAACAAAAATGCACTTTAAGTCAAAGACCATAACTTGATATTGGTAAATCCAAATGACATGGGACCAAAGGCATTGGTTAGAGGACTTCAAGACCTTTCCAAAATGTCCAAGAACATGTTCATATGATCAAAATTGAGCAAGATATGCATTGGAGAAGTTAGGAAATTTTTGTGAATTTGCAAAAGTCAACTTTGCTCAAAACACTTTGTTTTTGCTAATGGGCCTCAAATTTCTTCTTGAAACTTTATCCAAGGCCTATGCACGACCCATCAAGCTTAAATTGATTTATTTTCTTATTTTTATTAATTAATTGGATTTTTAATCAATTTTAATTCATTTAATTAATTTAAATTGTAGGAAATATCAAGATATGGTTTTTCAATCTTTTCATGAAGCAAATATGACCTAAAAGAGCTGGCAAATTCGTGTTCACATCAAGGGGACAAAAATCTCCAAGTTTGGCAAGTTTTTTCAATCAAAAAGATTGAAAAATATTTGATTGCAAATCAAATATTCAAACCATTATTTCATAGATCTTTGCCCAAGGATTTAACCTAATTCTCTTCCTCTATAAGTACACAACCTAAACCTAATGCCATGGACGTGATTTTGCTGCAGAAAAGGCCATAACAACATTGAAAAAAATCAAAGAAACTTGAAAACTGTTTTCATTCTTCCAGTCCAATTCAAAGCATTAAAGTGATTCAAATACATTGCTGGAGATGTGAGGAACGTGTAGCAATCAAACTCACGTGCTAAAACCCAAGAAATCGTCAAGAACAGACCCACGGTTTGAAGCATTTTTCCAAAATCGTAATCATTGATTCATGCATATTTAACATCTTTTTGTGATCGTTTTGTATTGCTAGGGACTGTACGAAGCTTTTGGCATAGGTTAATTGGATTAAAATGTCCTAAATCCAAAGATACCATGAACGAAATCTAGGGTTTCCAAGCTTCCAAATTGGGGCTTTATTATTCAGGCAAAATTAGAACCCCTAACGCATATGGTTGAAATCGTTGCATCAAGACGAATCAAAATTCACCCTCGCGAAATATTTATATAGAGCACAGCTCTATTCGCTATTTTTTCTTATTGCAGGTTGTGGGGGTTAAAAAACCCCGCTATCTAACATGTTTTATGCAGGTTCAACGAGGAAGATGACCAGGTGGTGACATGCCATTGGTTTATTCAAAACGCGTGCGTTATTTTTTCTCTTTCCAGCATATGAATTGTTTTTAAATATTATATTTGTTGCTTATCATAATAACAAAGCGTGCAAGATGGCTCAGTGGATGGTGTGCTGGCTGTGTATCATTGGGACCTGGGTTCGATTCCCAGGTCCACCCAATATTTGTTTCTATTTTTCATAACGTGATCATATGCAGGATTCCCAATGATGTCCACCGTGTACGTTCCAATATCCAAACGTTGTGTGGCTTCAAGCAGTGATCCAGTGGCCAGGAGATGAAGAACACCATACTCTCAGTCAAAGCATGCGCTGGATAATAAAAAAAAGTCAATGGACTGGCCAACAAATGGGCCTGGAAATTGCTTCAACACCTCCAAAGCTGGCCCAAACCCCCTGGTTTATTATTTCTTTTTATTTTCCCTTTCCTTTATTTTATTTTATTAACTATTATTATTAAAATATTTAATTAACTCACTTAATTAATATTATTCATAATAAATTCAGAAAATTAAAAATGTAAATATTATTTTTATTATTTATTAATTTCACTATTAATTATTATTTTGTAAATTAATACTAACCAAATTGATTTAGTCTTTTAAATTAGGTTAACTTTAAATCTTTTTTCATAACAAATAAGATAAATTAGAATTAGGGTTTTCTTGACAATTTTTAATCTTTTTTTTATTTTATTTTCATTGAAACATTAAAAAACACAAAAATACTTTTTTTCTTTTAATTAGTTAATTAATTAGTAAATTAGGTTTAATATTAATTAATTGCAAAAAAGACCAAATTCATTCTTTTCTCAAAAAGGGTCAAAACCCTAAAGACTTTTCCCGATTCAATTTTTCTCGCGCATGTTTATTCTTGATTCCTATTTTGATCATATTTATGTAACTGCTCCGAGAATGTAATAGATAATTAGGGCTTTTATCGCTTTCTTTAATTTCTCGCATTTATTTTTCAAGGGTTATGTTTTTGGCGATGTAAATGCCTGACGCCTTGTAATAGCGTAGATTTACTTTCCGCAATTTATTTTCCGCATAATTATTAACTGTTAATTATGCATGACAAGATTTGCCTGAAAAATAAAATCAACTCGTAGCTCACCATAATACATGTGCAAAGATAAGTTAACATGAAACCTGACACACGTGCACATGCCACTCCTAGGGTACGCCTCACTTGGTTGCCTCGAGGTGGTCATCAAGTATAGGGTGTTTTAGAGGTCGCCCTCCTGTCTAAAGATCCAGTTGCCTCGAAACGGTTGCCTCGGATAAAAAAGGATCTAGGACATTAGGGTTACCGCTAAGGCGTCCTACTATTGCTTTGGTGACCACACATGTCCCTATAATCGAATTGACCTGAATAACTCCAACGACGGTGCTACCTACTTCTCAATAGTGGGATAGTACTGTCTAAAGGACATTTACACAGCTTAATTCCTTAGAGTAGGTAGATTTCTCCTGGGTACTTGCTCTTTCAAAAAACAAAAAACAACTTTTCGCACTCACACTTTCAAACAAAAGTTTTCAAACAATACTTCATACACTCTTGAGGACAGATACAAGAGTTAAATCGAAGTTTTCAAACAAACTTTTTCAAAACCCACATACACAAGAAAAGCAAACAATTTTTGAAAACATAGTGAGCAAGTACCTAAGAGCCCGTGGATAACCACGGATAGAAAGGGTGCTAACACCTTCCCTTTCTATAATCTACCTCCCGAACCCGGGAAACATCTCGAAAAGGAATTTTGTTGTGCTTTTGTCCTTTCCTTGTTGGAGAAAATAAAAGACGGTGGCGACTCTTGCTTACCGCGATATTTCACGAACCAGCATTTCAAAACAGTCAGTTCTATTTCCACCGATCACAACAAGCAATGAAAATCAAAACTAAGAGCATAGTTAGCTTCTTAGACATGATATCTACATCTTTTCTTCACAATATATATACAAATGATGCTTGAATGAAGAGTTCCAAGTTTGAAAACCTTACATCTTGGAGCGAAACTCGAATGACTTCTACACGACTTCCAGAAATGGTTTGATGATGGATTAAGCTTTCCTGGACCTCCCTAAAGCTATTCCAATTGTTAGAATATCTTGTAGCTTGCCCAAATGCTTTGGACAAGTCAAGCTGCAATGGTGGATTTTGAAAATGGTGGATGAGGAAGGAGGAGTTACAGAAGTGGTTTAAGGATTGGGATAGTTTCTATGTGGTATATGGAAGCTTAGTGAATCAAAAGCCAAAAAACGCACGAATGGATTTGAGATTTTGTGTGTAAAGTCAGGATATGCCAAGTTTTGTGCTTATGTGCAGGTTCTGAGTTTTTGAGAGTTTGGGAGTGTTCTAAGGCTTGTAATCTCGTGTCCTATCCTCTCTCTTCCTTTTGTATCATCTCCCTTTCTTCTTTTCAAAGACTTGTATATATGTATAGAAAAAGGTTAGAGATTGCTTGCATACTAGATTTCTGAGTTCTAGCCTTTTGGCGCTATAACTTGCTTTTTTTCAAGGAAAGTGAGAAGACAGATCCCAATGTATTGACAAGCATGATCTGAGTTGGTAGCCGCCTTAGACATGTTACTTTTAGTTTGTAGGGGTTGTGTGTGCAGAAAGAACAAGTGCAAGGCTCGATACAAATTGACTTTGTATAAAGCTTACTTTTCTAAAATGGCAATGGTAACTTTGTGCCATTAAGGAAAAATTCGCTTGGACAATACTTTAAATACTTGGGTAAGAGCTTAATTAATTATGTAAACAATTAATTATGGAGTGAAACACAAGTTTAAGGCCTGCAAAGCAAGATCATGTAGCATGGCATATGGATTTGATCAATTGTATGTTCTTCGAATGGACCACATTCATCTGAATGTACCACTTTGAGTATACAAGATGATCTCATTGGCATAGTCGAAACGAAAGAATTTCTGAATTGCTTTCCTACTAAACAAACTTCACAAAGTTTTTTTCAAGCATCTTAAGACTTGGAATACCAGTAACAATATCTCGAGTAATCAGTTAATTAAGTGGTCTAAAGTTCAAATGTCCAAACATCAAATGCCACAACCAACTATCCTTGTGGTCGAACAATTTTCAAACATTGAACTTTTGTCAAATTGATAAATGTCTTAAATGTCCTATTTTTTGACAACGGAGATTTTAAGACCAAGTTGTTCTTAGTGTCGAACAATCTCAAAACTCCATCCTTCATGACAACTGAGAAACTTTTTTCGACTAGTTTTCCAAGACTTAGCAAATTGCACTTTTTCTAGGTACATAGAGCACATCTTTAATCATGACTTTTCCTTAATTACTCATTTGAAAGACTATGTTGCCAGTATCCTCTTCTTGCAATAAACTATTATCAATAAGTTTTTTTGTTAAATTGTAATTCATAGTGTCGAAACTATGTGTGTCGAAGGGTTTAAAGGTGGATCGAAACAGGTTATTCGAAGGAAGCCATTGCCCAGTCAAAGCTTGTGGATCTAAGCAAGCATGAAGATAGATAACATGTCAGCTATCAATCTGGAGAAGAACCCAATAACACATGGTCTAAGCAAGCACATCGAAATGAGGTTCCATTATCTCCGAGAGCAGGTAGCAGATGGAAAGATGAATTTGAAACACTGCAGAACTGAGAATTAGATTACAGACATCATGACGAATGGAGTGCGGGTCGAAGTATTCATAATGCTAAGAACCACGATGAATATAGATTTTTTAGACACAATGAATTAGGTGATGTGTTAAATTATAATTCATAGTGTAGAAACTATGTGTGTCGAAGGGTTTAGATATGGACCGAAGCAGGTTGCTCGAAGGAATCCATTGCCCAGTCGAAGCTTGGGGATCGAAGCAAGCTTGCTCTTCTTCGACTTGTCAAAATATGCCAACCACTCCTTTCGATCAGTCATGTGGTTTGAACAGCCTGAACCAGATTTTGAATTCGACATGGTTATCCGTAATTGCACACCTTTTTTTATTTGCTTTTCCCTTTCGACAGTTTCCTCTTCCTCCTTTCAAGGATTCAGAAGTTACATCTTTGAACTGATGCTTGAGAGCCCAATATTATCCATGGAAACTATATGGGGCATTAAAAGTCCAATTGTACTTTTGCAAACTCAAACCCTAGTTTTGAGTCATCAATGTTTGAGTAGGTATCTTGAGCTGATCAAACCTTGTGTAGTCTTGAATCAATAGAGATATTGTGAGAAAGTTCTTGAGAAATGAGAGGGAAAATTTTGGGGTACAATAATATTGAGTTGATCAAACCTTGTGTATTCTTGAATCAATAGAGATCTTGTGAGAAAATTCTTGAGAAATGAGAGGGCAAATTTTGGGGTACAACAGGTCACATATCCCTTTTACTGCAAGGTTAGCATTTGATTATACCAATAATATGGCAGAGTGTGAAGCTTGTATCATGGGTCTTAAAGAGGCTATATATCTCAGAATCAAGATTCTAGATGTATATGGCGATTCAGCTTTGGTAATAAATCAGATTAAAGGAGAATGGGATACTCGTCACGTTGGTTTGATTCCCTATGAAGATTATGGAAGAAGATTATTACCTTTCTTCAATAAAGTTGAATTCCATCATATTTCCAGAGATGAGAATCAGATGGCATATGCTTTAGCCCCTTTGGCATCTATGTACCAAGTAAATGCTTGGAACGATGTACCTCAGATCCCAGTTCGACGCCTGGATAGGCTAACTCATGTGTTTGCGGCAGAGGGAACGTCAGACGAAAAACTTTAGTATTATGATATCAAACACTTTCTCTAGACTCGGGAATACCCGCTTGATGCATCGAACAAAGATAGAAAGACGTTGAGAAGGTTAGTAGGTAGCTTTTTCCTCAATGAATATGTGTTATATAAAAGAAATTATGACATGGTCTTGCTCAGATACGTGGATAGACACAAAGCAGACATGTTGATGCATGAGATCCATGAAGGTTCCTTTGGTACCCATTCCAATGGACATTCAATGGCAAAGAAGATGCTTAGGGCAGGTTACTATTGGTTGACAATGGAATTTGAATATTATAAATTTACGAAGAAGTGTCATAAGTGTCAGATTTATGCTGACAAGATTCATGTGCCTCCAACGCTTCTCAATGTTATTTCTTTCCCGTGACATTTTTCTATGTGGGGTACTGATATGATTGGAATGATTAAACCCAAGGCGTCGAATGGACATCGTTTCATCTTGGTGGAAATTGATTACTTCACCAAGTGAGTGGAAGCAACTTCATATGCTAACGTCACCAAGCAGGTGGTAGTATGATTTATCAAGAACAATCTTATATGTTAGTATGGCGTGTCAAGCTGAATTATCACTGACAATGACTCAAATTTGAATAATAAGATGATGACAAAACTTTATGAAAAATTCAAGATTGTCCACCACAATTCGTCTCCTTACAGGCCCGAGATGAATGAGGTTATTGAAGCTGCTAACAAAAACATTAAGAAGATCATCTAGAAGATGGTTGTTACTTATAGGGATTGGCATGAGATGCTCCCTTTTGCTTTGCATGGGTATTGTACATTCGTTCATACTTCAACAGGGGCAACTTCGTTCTCTCTTGTGTATGGTATGGAAGCAGTGCTCTCCGTCGAGGTTGTGATTTCTTCTTTGCGTGTGATAATGGAAACAAATTTGTCATAGGCCGGATGGGTCCAAAACAGGTTTAACCAGTTGAATTTGATTGAAGAAAAGAGAATGACAACTTTGTGTCATGGTCAGTTATATAAGAAGAGAATGAATAAAGCTTTTGATAAGAAAGTCAAGCCTCGTGAATTCAGAGAAGGTGACCTCGTGCTCAGAAATATCATGTCTTTTAACATTAATTTTAGGGGCAAGTGGACTCCCAATTATGAAGGCACATATGTTGTCAAGAAAGCCTTCTCTGGAAGTGCATTGATTCTTGAAATTATGGATGGCGAGGAGTTCCCACGTCCCATGAATGCTGACGCAGTCAAGAAATATTTTGCCTAAAGAAATAAAAGAACATCTCGCTAAGTTGAAAACCCAAAATGACGGCTTAGACAAAAAAGATCGTCTCAGTAGGTTGAAAACCCAAAAAAATAATCTAGAAAAAAGTAAGAGACACAAACAGAATAAACTTTCTCGCTAAGTTAAAAATCCGCGAGAGAAGTCTAGACAAAAACTAAAAATTTTTTAATAAATAACTGCGTCAGACAAGACTTCATCATCTCAAAAACTTATAAATTAATAATAAATTATCATATGAAACTATAATACTTTAATTAGTTACAAATAACCATAATAATATCAAATAAATAAATATGATACGTATTAATCGAAATCGTTTTATCAAAAACTCAGAAATATATATATATATATATATATATATATATATATATATATATATATATATATATATATATATATATATATATATATATATATATATATTAAAATTAGAGATTTAGATTGGAAATACATTTCTAGAATAAATTAGTATTAGATGGCCGACATGATGTCACTTTACCATCCGCTAAAATTAGATCGACGTCGTTAAACTTGATAGAGATGCGAAACGTGAACGCGACACGTTGGTTGTGTGATTACGTGGCAGAGTTAGAGCGTCTTGTTTGGGATTCTGGAAATTACAAGAAAACGGTTTTTTCACAGTGGCAGAGTCTAAATGGCTTTTTCTCTTACAGCAAGAAATCCTACATTCCACACTCACCAATTCACCGCATTATCTCCCTTCAGAGCCAAATCACTCTCCATTCTCAATTTCGCAAAGGTAAATCAAATTCCATCTTCTTCTCGTTCGGGTTTGATTGCAAAAGGCGTTAAATTTTCTGTTTGTTAATAGGTTTTTTTAGTCGTTGTTGTTGTTAGATGGAAGGAAGTGAAATCACTGAAGTGGCACAGAGAGTAGGTGATGATGATTTGAGTTTGAAGAAGAAGATTTTTGTTGCTGGAGCTACTGGTAGCACTGGGAAAAGAATAGTTGAACAGTTGTTGGCTAAGGGTTTTGCTGTTAAAGCTGGGGTTAGAGATTTGGACAAGGCGAAGACTACACTTTCATCTTCCAATCCATCTCTGCAGTTTGTGAGTTTTCTTTCCCATTTTCTTGCAAATTAGGTCAATTAAATTCAATAGTGATTGAGTGTGGACTAGTGTGATTTGATAATGTAATGGATGTGAATGAGGTGATGTGTAGTTTAGAATTTGGGTGGAGCCTGATCTGAGTAATACTCATTTTCACTTCATAATCACATCTCAGTGAGACTTTTGATTGTATATGATTGAGTTTGTGTGCAGGTGAGAGTTGATGTGACAGATGGTTCTGATAAGCTAGCGGAAGCTATTGGCGATGACACTGAAGCAGTAGTTTGTGCTACAGGCTTTAGGCCAGGGTGGGATTTGCTTGCTCCTTGGAAGGTTTGTGAATTTTTTGCTTGTGTTATGGTTAATAGATAGAATATTAGAATGGTGTAATGTATGTTCATATTTTCGTGGTAGTATGCATCACTTTTGATATTAATTAATGAATGACCTATTTGGTTTAGAAGAAAAAATTGGTATCGCGTGAGTTTATAATGAGAATGTTGTCTTGGATATCTGGCAAGACTATATGAGATAAAATTAAGAATGACAATATTAGAAAGAGTGTTCGGGTAATACTCATAGTAGAAAAAATGGTAGAAATTAGGTTTAGGTTGTGATGTGGAGAGAAGACAAGTAAAAAAGAGAGTAGATTAGATGAAGAGTGCTCAAACAATTAGAGCAAGATGAGGACCTAGAAAAATTATAAGAGAAACTATTAAGATTTTATCATAAGAGAGACTTTTAGAAGAGATCTTGAAATTAACGAGTTTGATCCATGTAATTGACCCCGCTCAATTGGATAAGGCTTGGTTGTAGTCAAGGTTGTCAAAATCAGGATTTATGACCCGCTCAATGGGATAAGGCTTGGTTGTAGTCAAGGTTGTCAAAATCAGGATTTATGACCTGCTCAATGGGATAAGGCTTGGTTGTAGTCAAGGTTGTCAAAATCAGGATCTTATATGATCCGCTTAATGGGATAAGACTTGGTTGTAGTCAAGGTTGTCAAAATCGGATCTTATACCCGCTTAATGGGATAAGGCTTGGTTGTAGTCAAGGTTGACAAAATCGGGATCTTGCATAAGATCGGAAGGGGATAGCGCAAAACATATGATTGTAACATAATACTACATATTTGAAGTATTTCTACATGAAAATATCGTAGGCCAGTGTATTTGTGGGAAAATGGATGCTGCCGGACCGAAATTGTTGTGCCTTTGTATCTTGTCATGCTTCTTGGCTTGTAATTGTGGTGGCCGGAAAATGGCCGATTATGGACGGAATTGGCCAATCACACATAATCATTTGTTTTTACCATTTTTTTCTCTCGCAATTTGACTACCACACACGATTCTACTTGAGATCTAGATTGTTGGGGGTGAGTGAGATCTTAAATTTGTAAGCTTTTAAGATTTAGATCGTGATTTTGATAACCATGGTTGTAGTTGTGTGAATTTAAGGTGATAGTTGGGTGCAACATATTTTCATTGTGTCGTGCCTTTGTATCTTGTCATGCTTCTTGGCTTGTAATTGTGGTGGCCGGAAAATGGCCGATTATGGATGGAATTGGCCAATCGCACATAATCATTGGTTTTTATCATTTTTTCTCTCTCGCAATTTGACTACCACACACGATTCTACTTGAGATCTAGATTGTTGTGGGTGAGTGAGATCTTAAAATCGTAAGCTTTTAAGATTTAGATCGTGATTTTGATAATCATGGTTGTAGTTGTGTGAATTTAAGGTCATAGTTGGGTGCAACATATTTTCATTGCTTCGGAATACTCGATAGTACTAGACCACTAGTTCTGGAAAACTTGTTTTATTACCTTCGCAGTAGATTATGGTATACTCACGGTTCATTGCTGATACTATTGATTCACATTTTCTCCCTGGTTTCTGTGTTAAACTGTGACACCATTTTCTATGGCTATTGATTTAGTGTAACGAACATCATTTTCAATATTAAATAAAATTGAGGATGCTGATGGAGAAACATTCCATTGATCTGCGGTTAACACATGTGCACTCTGTTGCATAAATACTTTTCAAGTTTATATTCTTCACTGGTTAAGGGATGAAATATATGTAATACTAATTTGAAACATTATTTGTCCTGTAAATTGCATCATATCATTAAAAAAAATACTTATCAGGTTATAAAGAAAGCCAATGAAACAAAATACCGTTGTAGGTTGGGTGGGATATTATCTCTTGTTATTAGACAATGCTTTCTTACAATAAAGGGATATATTATGCAGGTTGACAATTTCGGCACTGTGAACCTTGTTGAAGCATGCAGGAAAGTCAATGTTAACAGATTCATTCTTATAAGTTCCATTTTAGTCAATGGAGCAGCTATGGGACAGCTACTCAATCCAGCTTACATTTTTCTCAATGTTTTCGGCCTCACCTTAGTAGCAAAATTACAGGCAGAAAATCATATCAGGAAATCTGGTATAAATTACACAATAATAAGGCCAGGAGGGTTGAAAAATGATCCTCCTACCGGAAATGTTGTTATGGAGCCAGAGGTATTGCTTGCTTAAATATCTGAATCTCTATTTCTACAACAGAATCTATATTTATATGTTTGTTAGAACAAATGCATAATTATTTGGTTTTCTTTGTATCAGGATACACTATATGAAGGTTCCATATCCAGAGATCAAGTTGCAGAGGTAGCTGTGGAATCATTGGCTTATCCCGAGTCATCTTATAAAGTTGTGGAGATAGTTGCTCGACCCGAAGCTCCTAAACGCGCATACTATGATCTTTTTGGTTCCATAGTTCAGCGATGATATCTGAGTTTAGGACTTGGTTGTTGATTAGCAAATTGGTTTCCTTGTTATTCTTTGCTTTGTGATGGAAAATTTGTATTATACTTTTTCAAAAGTCAGTTCATTGAATTGTATACCAACGTAATACGGGTAAATATATGCAAGCATACCTTCTGTGTTATCCTTTCTATTCTATCTTCCCATTGAAAAGGTTAGTAAATAATCTCAACAGAAAATTGATAGATGGCATCGTTGATTGCTTTCTTCTATAGAAATTTGATGTGTTTGACCTAAAAAATATGTATGGACAGTGAAAACTGATAAAGGAATGCCAGAATGAACAAGGACTCTAGCTCTTTAGATAGTTTAGTATCCGTGGTTAATGAGTTTTGTTTTAAGCATTTTTTACTTGATTGTTATTCACTGTGCAGTTGTCTTTTTTTGATCATGTATGTGTGTGTCGGGTCGGTGTCTGTGACACACCTTCTCTTAGAAATTTATGTAGTTAGTTCATAGTTCTTAGTTCTGCAATTGTATTATAAGAGAATGAAACATTGCATAAATGGTTGGCAATATTGAAAGCAACTATTATTGATACATCAAATCACAATACTTGGTTGAATTCCAGATCCCAATTATGAACTATGTGTGAACAAACATCAAAATCCAATGAAAATAAATAAACATCAAAATCCAATGAAAATAAATAACAAAAACATTTTAGATGAAGCAAGTAGCCACAAAGGCAATGAATGCAAGTGTGGTTGATGAGACACCAATATGTACTCCCCTGCTTTCCATTGGTGTTGGTGGAATTGCAGCAACATCATCTTCAGCTACACTCTCTGCAAAACCACAGCGAGTGAAAACCAGTATAGTCATAATGAAGATGGTGAAAACCATGGCAATCCTGCAGGACTCCATTTCTGTATGTCAGCTCTAGCTCAATCAAGAACTTTTATGTAGGTAGTTGAGATGAAAACGGTGGTGAAAAGAACAATTCATCTCCTTTTTTATAGTTGGAATTTGAGACCAGTGAGCAATATTGAGCTGTAATATGTTACATGTAGCTTTAACAATAAACATAATGATTTGAGAGTGTTGGGGTTTAAGAATAATAATAATGTTATGTCTCCCTCATTATGAACTTTTTGTGGTGCTGAATGAACAGTATAACGGTGCTCAGTCCATAGTAATTTGAATGAAGCATCATTTGAATCATAGTATGCCTTAAGCATGCGAACTTGATTAGAGTATTGTGAGTATCAAAGAAAATAAATTAGAGCCATAATGGTAAAGATAAATTCCTTCAAGACCATAACGCGTTTGTTTGAACATATTAATAAACCAATGAAGATTTTTCTAGTAATATATAATAGTGAAATTAATAAATATATAAAATCAGTATTATAATTCAGCAACAACGACTCTGTGGCCCAATGGATAAGGCGCTGGTCTACGGAACCAGAGATTCTGGGTTCGATCCCCAGCAGAGTCGATTTTCAGTTTTACACTTCATTAATTTTTCAATCAATATAAGGTATTGAATATATGATTTATACGTTTTTGAGAAAATTATTAACACAAGTCAGGATGGCCGAGTGGTCTAAGGCGTTAGACTCAAGTTCTAATCTTCGAAAGGGGGCGTGGGTTCAAATCCCACTTCTGACATTTTTCTTAAATATTTTCCCAAGATAACATCTTTCTTTCCCCTTAATCAAGTTCTACCCTTTCTTCCAAATTTTCCAATATGCACACGCTCACGCTGCAGGTGAGTCAAAAACTCTTTCTTTTTTTAATAATTTATGTATTATTAATTATTTGATCTCTTTATGATTTAAATATTTTAATAGTTAAAAAATTAATATAAATAATTAAAATTAACATTTAAAAAAATATATAAATGATTTAAAATATAAAATTAATTTCGTAACATTTTTTCCAATTTAATAAATTATTATACTAATAAAAAATATTAATAAGATAAAATTTATAATATTTTAAATAAAAAATTTCTACTAAAAAGGCTTTTTTTTATAAGTATAGGATAAGTGAAGATTACACATGGCATCCGTTACTATAAACTTGACACGCTTGCGTAATTTTATAATGTCAATAATATCTCTATCATAATTTACTTTCCCTAATTTTTATTGTTTTATGAAAAAATTACTCCTAAAACACAAGTAAAAAACAAACAAAAAAAACGCGTAAAATTAGAAAGGATAAAGTAGAGTTTGTATCGGATTTTTTTATAGTGTAATTATTAAAATCCGATGGAAATTAATATTAGATATATTGAAAAATCGTTTTAACTATATCAGATATTTTGAAAATTTTGATGTACTGTTTTTTTACCCTTCTTTCTCAAAAATCAGGTGGTCTTGTATATCTTGTTTACCTACTCAGTGTGTGAAATGAATGATTCTCCAGCAAATTTTACATAATTATTCACCACTAATATGATATATTTTACTTAAATGTTTTAGTTGAATTTTTGAAAATTTTATTCGAGTTATGGAATATATTAGTAATTTATTTTATATCTTAATTGAAAAATATTTCCCTCCAAGACATAAGATTTTCACTTATGGATTCATAATATTCACTAATTGATTTTCTCTCAATTCTATCTCTAACATAGTCAGCATCACAAAATCCAACTAGCTTATAATCTAGAGATTTCTTATAAAGAAATTCCAGATTAGTTGTTTCCTTCAAATACCTAAAGATCCTCTCAACAAAAATTAAGTGAGTCTCTCTATGATCTGATTGAAATCTAGCACACAAGCACACACTAAATACAATATCAGGTCTAGAAGCTGTTAGATAAAGTAAGGAACCTATCATACCTTTGTACAACTTTTGACAGGCCTTGGTGTTGCTTTCCTCTTTGCTAAAATTGCACATTGAATGCATATGAGTTGTCATGATTTTGCAGTCGTCCAACTTAACATCTTCAGAAGCTCCTTTGTGTATTTAGTTTGATGAACATAGAATTCATCCTTGCATTGGTTGATTTATATTCCAAGGAAGAACTTCAGCTCCGCCATCATACTCATTTCAAACTCAACTTGCATTGTCTTAGAAAATTTCTTGCAAATAATGACATTAATAGAACCAAAAATAATATCATCAACACAAACTTGAACAAATTAAGATGTCATTATTTTAATGTCTTTCTGAATAGTGTAGTGTCCACTTGACCTTTTTGAAAACCATTTTCTAAAAGGAAATTACTCAGAAATAACACCAGGTGATTTTTTAAGTTTAAAAACATGTTATGGGTGGATATAATCCTCAAATCCATGTGGTTGAAATACTCTTCTTCATAAATAACACCATTTAAAAATGCATTCTTAATATCCATTTGATATAGAATAATATTATGATTAATATCATAAGATAAGAGTAATTTGATTGCCTCTAACCTTGCAACAAGTACAAAGGTTTCAGAAAAATCAATACCTTCTTGCTGAATGCAGCCTTGAGCTACAAGTCTAGCTTTATTTATTACCACTTCACCTTGTTCATCTAGCTTGTTTCTGAAGATCCATTTTGTTCAAATAATGTTCTTCTGATGATGTTTGTGTACTGTTAGCCAGCAATTTTCGACTCAGAAAATATGATTATAAGTTAAGGATCATCATCAAAGGCAAAGCATCTTCGACATCACCAATAGCGAGACGAGAGGCGTTGACAAATTGTCAAGGAAAAGTCCCTTTGAGACTTAACGAAAATTCATGATGTGTTGAAGCCAAGTCGATGGAAGGGATGAAGTCCAGTCGAATGTGAAAGTGTTTACTATTGAAGTAGTTTCATCGACAATTACCAATAGAATGTGAGAGGTCTCAAAATGAAGTTTTATCACAAACTCTAAATGTGGTTATATAATAATCGTCAAACGTGTATGATAACAGTTAATTTTGGTTGTTTATTTAAGAAAGTTTTTTCATTCATGCGAGGGGTCGCATTTTGTAACATTGTAAAAAAGAACTCAAAGTATCTGCGTCAAGAGAGAAACAAGTCACTTCTGAGAAATGTATGCATGCGTTCACCTTTAATTCAAAGCAATTTATTTCAAGTTTTTTTGTCTTGCTTATCATTTTTACCTTGCAAATTTGTCTTTGTTTACTTGTTTCTATTTTGATTCATATTTTATCCATTTCAAATACCAAAACCCATATCAAACTTAACACTAAAGTCTAGGACTTATAACCAGTCCTGCAAGTAACCTTTAAGTAAGAGGCTAGAGATTGTTTGCGATGAATGCTTGCGAATAAATTGGCACACCTGATGGGACACGTTTGTGTAAGTTTGTCTCAATCTGTGCATGAGATTGAGGAGTAGTAAAAATGGTAGATCCTAGAAATCCAGATGGGGAGTAATCCCCAGGAGGAAATACCAGTGTTGCATCAAATGTTGGGTCAAACTCTGGTTGTGTCGTCGATGACCCCAAGCATACCAATCACCACAAGTCAGCTAGTGACTCCAAGACCAAATGTGGTCAATACTTCAGGGAAATATGTTCCTAGTTTCACAACACCTACGCATGATAGGGAACAAATGTATGGAATGTCAACAACAATGATGGTAGACTTGCATAACATCATTTCAACATTTGGTGAAAATGCAACATCATCATTTCCTCTTATCATGCATTAGGGCCTGTGGGAAGTCAGTTTGGTCGTTCGACTAGATTGAGTTTTTCACACCAAGTAATACCGATTTTCATCCTGAGTTCTGCAGCAATTATGAGGTAACAAATGGATGAAAGTAATCATGAAATGATATGAGTTTCATATTAAGACCATCAATTGAGAGTTTGATGTAGAGTTACCAAATGTTGGCAACTCAAATGACTCGTATTGGCGACTTTCTTGATACCCTTAGAGCGCCAGTTCGACATGTTGCACCACCTCCACCAGAAGAACAAGTGCAATATGAAGAAATGGTCGACGAGACAATTAATCAAGGGAAATAAATTCCCCAGTGTGTCGACCCTATACCTAAGGATATTGAACAACCATCGGTGGTGATAGTAAATCGAAACCAAAATATTGACCAAGTGGTCAGGCAGGTTCGACGAAACGCAGTAGCTGGAGAACAGAACATATAAGCCATACATTGTCAAACAAATCATGGTGCAAAATAGAATTAATACTGGCTCTCAGAGGCCTACTTACTCTTCCCTGTTACCAAATTTTTTTTTTGGAAAGTCCCTAAATTCCCCAAGTTTGTAGGGGATACATAAAAGTTCACTAATGAGCATGTTGCTAGATATCAAATTGAATCTGGCGATATAACCAACAATGAGGATTTGAAGATGAAATATTTTCCAATTTCCTTGTCAAAAAATGCATTTTCCTAGTCTACGATGCTACCTCCCCGTTAGATCCATACGTGGACCCAATTGGAGAAATTGTTCCATGAACAATTTTATATGGGGTAATCAAAGAAAAGTCTAACAGAACTTGCTGGATTCAAATGAAAAGCTATTGATTCAATCGACCAGTACCTAAATAGGTTTAGACTTTTGAAAGCGAGATGCTTTACTCAAGTCCATGAGCACGAATTAGTCGAAATGGCCTAGACTACTCTATTAGGAAAAATATGGATACTCAATACTTGAGAGATATGGCGCAACTAGCTATTAGAGTTTAACAAATCAAACATTTGAAAGCTAATAAATCCAAAGTTATAAAACATATTGTGCTTCTAGACACCCTTCGATAATACTCCCTCAACCGAAAACACAAGCACATCCGACAACCACCAACTCCTCATCACCTTCAACAACCGAACTTCCCTCTGTTTTCAGCGAGTCTTCATCATTCATATTAGCAACCACCACCTTTCATCTATTTGAAGCATCCCTCAAGCTCGCAACATCAGAAATCCCCAATCGCAGCTACAACATCACATTCACATCAATTTCAACATTTCGGTAATTTGCGATTTCTTTTATTTTGTTAAACTGAGTTATTGTCAAAATCCTCTGATAAACTGTCGTGACTAAGTTGAATTGATATACTGTGTATGATTCTAGTTTAAATGTGAGTTGATTTCATGCTGGAATCTATGAAAATAGTTTGAGTTCTAACCGTTACGCTGAAAAATGGTTGTGGCAGATTCTAAAAAATTTCATTCGATGTGTTACAAATGTTGTTGTCTATGTTGTAAAGTTCTGCTTGTTATGTTGAAAATAGATGTGATAAATTCTTAAAAAAACTATTTGATTGTGTTATAATGTTGTTGTCAGTATTGACGTCGTTTAAATGTTGATTGCAAAGTCGTCTTATGTAAGTATGGACATTCATAATTCTAGTTTATCCATGTTAAATCATGTCGAAGTGTTGTTGATGTTATGCTTAAATCATGATAAAGTTCGCTTGTGATACTATGTTTATTTGTGTTAAGTGAACCATGGATGTCGGTATTTGATTCGAATTGTTGTGCTAAAGTTGTAATAAATTTTGTTAATGTTGTCGCTTGGTTCAATTTTGAACGATAAATTTATAATGAAAGTACTTGTAAATGCCTTATTGTGGATTGAGTTTTAAATATTATGCTTTGTTGTTTGAGATAATTTGAAGTAGTTTTCGTGACGTTTTGGGTGCATTTTGGTTGAACTCGGAATGGGAAGTTCAATTATGGTGACATTATGAAATTTGTTTGTGTTGAACACTTGTTTGAGTTGATTTTATTGAGCATGATTAGATTTAGGAAGTTGCTGCCCGAATTTTGGTTTAAAGGTTTGAAGATTATTTTGAATTCGATGTTGCAATGTGAATATTTGGCTCTCATTTCATTTGTGATTGAAAACAATGTTTACTGTTGTGTTTGCTTGGTTTTGAATGCGATTAGCACAATGTATGTGCTGTACCCCAAAATTTGCCCTTCCATTTTTTCATTCAAGATATTATCCTAGGGTTTCTCGAGTACTCAATTTGGCTCAGAAGTTGATCAGACAGATTCTCTTCCTAGACAGTAAGTCAACGGTTAGGGTTTGTTATTTCCCAAAGAAATTTGAGTCTCCAAGGTCTCAAATGGTCTTCAAAGATCTTCATGTCTCCTCAATGATGTTCGTGCCAGTTTTCAAACTTTGCATTGCAAGTTTTCTCAATCGATGGTTCAGATGACTGAAAACGACTACATTGACCCCAAAAATTGACCTTTGCGAGATCAAGTTCAAATGATTGTAACTTCTTCATTATTCGATGCTTTCGAGTGATTCTTTTTGCGTATGACTCTCCTTGGCGTCATCTCCAATTTCTCTTGACAAATCAAGAGCTGATTACATGCGGAAGATCACCAAAATTCGAATACTTTAGAGGTCGCTTCGTGGATTTGACCTAATCTTAAGTAATTGTCGTCTGACTTCTAAGAATTGTGATTTCCTCAAATTCCAAGATCTTGAGACAATTATTTATGCATATTTTCATAAGTGATGTCGTTTACGAGTTTATCTTCAAAGATCAAAGGAAAATTGTGTTTGGAAGACTTTGAAAGTTATCGAATAATCACAGGTCATTTGCTTGATTTCGAATCTTCTTAACTCCTAATCTCAATTCATACCACAATTGTTTTCTCAGGACTATGATTCTCATGTTGAAGTTGTTAATTTTACAAGATTGATAAATACTCTTAAAGCATATGTTTTGTCATCAAGAGATTGAATTCAGGTTTGGCAATGAAGTTCCATTTGAATCGAGCATGACATGCGAGTTTCATTTTGAGTGCAAGTTTCATGAAATCAAGGGGGTATACAATGTTCAAAACATATCCAATATTATCAAACAAACTTCACTCAATACATGTTCGAAATCGCGTTGATTCACTTATGTGTCAATCTCCTTCAAGCTTTTGAGACCAATGAGTTTACACAAGGAAATTTTGAGTTTCTATCTTGCAGATCATTCAAAGTTGTTACATTACTATAATAGATTTACAAACTCCGAGTTCCATCAATTTATGTTACAAAGGAATAATTTCAAGATACATTTCAAAATGGGTTACAATTTAAGATACAAACTACAAGTGTTTTGTTTACAAAAAAAGAAATATTGCTTCTTCAATTTTCTCTTGCTTCATCTTCAAGAAAATCATCCACTCCTCGCATGGCTTCTTCTCCTTTCAACCTCGCTTTCCATCCAATTGCTCGTACATGTAACAAAAGAAAGAAAAATTAGCAAACAATCAACATGTGAAAAATTCAAGCAAGAATGATTTGTTAAACAAGAAAACTCATCATTAGGATTTGCATTTGGAATCAGAACTAAAAGGTTTTGCTTTTAATCATGGACTATATCCTACTTTAGCAAATCACAAAAAGTTTGATCTTTTTGGTTCATAAAAGGGAATAGAAATTCAAAAATGTTTTCCTACTGCAAAAGCAACAAGCCAAAACTGCCAAGTACAAAAATAGATGCAGCAAAGCACCAAGGCAGCAAGAAACAACGCAAACCACAAAAACAAATAGCACAAGCCACAAAAACAAACAGTAAGGCAGCAAAATAACCAAAACACAGGAGCAGCCAGCAGCAGCTACAAGCCAACAAACTGCCCAACAATGCAACAGTCCAAAACAGTAGGGCAAAAACCAAAGAAGGCCAAACAGCATCGCAACAACTTAAAACAGTATGGAAAAAAACCAAAGAAGGTAAAATAGCAGCAACAAGTAAAACAAATAGCATAGCACCAATTCATAGCCCTTATGTCATCATTTTCCCTATACTGCAAATCCTTCAGAGATTGTGTAAAAAACAAAAATTTGCATCATAGAAAGATGAAGAGGGAAAGAGAAAGAGACAGAAGGATATCACCTAGCATAAAGTAGCCCAAAACATGTAAAGAAAAAAAAAACAGCCTGTAACGCTGCACTACAAAACAGTTCTATATCAGTCCAAAGTTCTGCTCCACATATTTTCAAACCTGCTATTTCCCTGTCCAAACAACCCAAGGTTTGCATATAAGTAGTAATACGAAAATTGCAACCAAAAAGCAATGGAACAGTGCTTCAAAATTGTTCAAATTCATCTCATTTTTCCCTCCCAATTCAATCTTTCATTATCTAATAAAAAGGCAAGACAGTAAAGGGGAGGGGGGATACAAAGAAAATTCAGCAAGAAAACACAAAATTCAAGAGTTTCAGCAGGGGAATAAACAGAAAAATGAAAAACTTGTTCAAAGTTTTAACAACAGGAGAATAAATAGAGGAGATAAACTTACTATTTTTTTCTAGAAGTCCAATTGGAGAGACTCCAATAGGTATTTTTTCTTCCTCTCTATTTGTATATATCCATGTTTGAATCTTCTTCTGCGCCATTTTTCCTGCCATACTGTGCTTGCTTTTATCATACCTTCTTTATGTTTTGTTTTTCTGCATTTGTTGATTTTTAAAAGTAAGTGTGATAATAAGAAACAACAGACCTAAATGTGCAATAAAATAACATAATTTAAAGATGAAAATACCTTATTTTCCTCTACTCAAACACACTAGACTCCAAACCTGATTCTAAGCGTTTGCCAACCGCATCATATGGTTACCTCCTCCCTTATATCTCAGTTGTTTTACCTCTGGCCTCAAACTGGAGATACGGTGAGAAGCACAAGTATTTCAACTAATTCCCCTTACAAGCCATTCACCCCTCAAAACTATAAGAGGAAAAAGTCTTAGACCGTTCTCCTTTTCCCCTCAATCACCATCCTCTGCAAAGATCGATCTCACCAACATGCATCATCTTCTGCAACTATATAGTTACTCCAAAACTGATTCACACACCAAATAGTGATTTGGAATTTACAACAACTTCACCCCAACGCGCTACATACATAACAACTTCCCTCAGCTCTATATCAGCACCGATAACATGACAAAACCAAAAACGAGCATAAGTAGAAAAGTGCACAAAGGATAACGCAGAGAATACATAATCAAAAAGGAAGAAGTTCAAATATTAAGGAAAGGGAAATTACCCGAGTCGAAAATCTTCATCTCTTTCTACGCGCTCATAGTTTTCCTCTTCTCCTCAACCTATCGCCTTCGAATTCAGTCAGATTCAATTTCCCTGTAACATGTGACTTACACCATCAGCTTGAATTGGGGCGTCGAATTTTGTTGGGGTTTGGGAGCATTTCTCTGTTTGGTTTGTGTTTTACATGAGAGGATGTGTTGAGATCTTAAGAAAATTATGCTTAAGAAACCTTGAATCAATTGAGAGAAAAACACAGAGAGAGGTTAGCGCAAAAGCAGAGGAATTAATTTGGGATGTTGAAGAAGATGATGGGGAATCGGTGTAGTAGAGAGAAAGGAAGATAATTAAAATAAAAAGAGTAGAGGGCACGGTTTTGTTAGAAAAAAGTTTGGTTCTAATCATATCTTAGAGTTTTGATGATAACAATGAAATAAATTTTGTGATATATATTTTATACTCTGACTTGTATGTTCTCTAAGATCAGATGAAGTTCTGTCTTACGCATCTTAGAAAGAAACAGCATGCTACACAGGTATGAAGCACACTCAGAAGGAAGCACTCAAAAGCAAACTCTGATGAAGAGAAATCCTAAGAAACTTCTGATAAAGCTAGTTGAAGCAAAGATCTGATAGAAGCACGCTGAAAGCAACATTTGATAAATGCAAGATTAAAGCAAACTCTGATGATCACATATTGAAGAATACTCTAATAGAAGAATAGATCTAGTAAACTCTGAATTAGTAACACTGCAAGCAAACACTTCAACTTCCAGAGACAAGCTCTGACAGTACCGTTGGTTATTAAATGCTAAGACGGCTAACACACTCAAGTATACTACGCGCACTAGCATTGAAAACATAAATACCAAATCTACTCGCTACATGCATCATTGCAAACACGCTTCATTAAATGCATGCACCATCTTCAAGGCATTAATGGTCAATTGGAAGCTATATATAGAAGACCTTTTGTATCAAAGAAATGTTACTAACTAACATGAAATATACTTACACTCACTGTTTTCATACTTGTAAACTAATACTGTATAGTGGGTAGTTCTTAAGTATTGGGCAACAATCTTAGTGAAAAATCACAGTTGTGATAAAGCTTTTTAGAAGCAAATCTTTTTCACTACTATTAAGAGACAATTTTGTAAGTGTTCCTTGAGAGACCAGTTGGGTCAGATTTCTCAAGAGGGCTAGGACTAGTTGAGTCTTAGAGGTTTTATTCACTTGCAGTTAGCTTGTGCATTGTATTGTTAGTCACACCAGTTTGGTTGTGCGCTTGTAAACTGTTTGATTATAGTGGATTAAGTCCTCGTTGAGAGAGGCGAAATCACCTTGGCGGGTGGACTGAAGTAGTTTGAGTTTCAAACGAACCAGGATAAAATTACCGGTGTCTTTCCATTAGTATTGCGCTAGAAAAGAAGAAAAACTTATTCACCCCCCCCCCCCCCCCCCCGCCCCCGCCCCTTCTAAGTGTTTTCTCAACCTTCAATTGGTATCAGAACTCTAGTTCTGGGTGCAAACACCTAACAGTGTCAGAAAAAGATCCAGAAAGAAAACACTATGGCATCTGAACAAAACAACAACAACTGCACCAAACCTCCTGTGTTTGATGGAGAAGACTTTGAATACTGGAAGGATAGACTAGAAAGTTTCTTTCTAGGTCACGATGCTGATCTATGGGATTTGGTCCTTGACGGGTACACTCATCCAGGAGATAAATACAAAAACAAAATTGACAGAAGGAACATGGATAAACAACAAAAGCTAGATTTCAAGAATCACCGCAGAGCCAGAAACATCTTTCTGAATGCTATCTCGAAAAATGAATATGAGAAAATCACCAACAGAGATACGGCATATGACATGTTTGAATCCCTCAAGATGACTCATGAAGGAAATGCGAGATAAAAGTTCTGGCTCTCGTTCAGAAGTATGAAGCATTCAAAATGGAAGAAAATGAGTTTATTGAAGTTATGTTCTCGAGATTCCAAACTCTGATTGCTGGCCTAAGAGTTCTGAACAAAGGATACACCAAGGCAGACCATGTTAAGAAAATCATCATAAGTTTACCCAAAAGATGGGCACCTATGGTCACTGCATTCAAAGTATCAAAAGATCTGAATAATGTTTCCCTTGAAGAACTTATCAATGCTTTAAGGAGTCACGAGATAGAACTTGATGAACATGAACCTCAGAAGAAAGGTAAGTCTGTAGCTCTTAAATCTATTAAAAAATTTGAAACTAACGCTTTTCAGGCAGAAGAAGGAAACTCTGAAGATTCTGCATCAGAAGAAGACGAGTTATCTCTGCTCTCCAGAAGGATCAATCAGATGTGGAAGCATAGACAAAAGAAGTTCAGGAACTACAAGAGGTCAGAAGATAAACCATAATCTTCTGGACATAAGAAGTCAAGCAGAAGAGATGTAGTCTGCTATGAATGCAAAGAACCTGGACACTACAAAAGTGATTGTCCCAAGCTGCAAAGAGAAAGACCCAAGAAAAAGTTTGGTAAAAAGAAAGGCATGATGGCCACCTGGGATGATTCAGAATCATCTGAAGCTGAATCTGACTCAGAAGATGAACACGTTAATCTAGAGTTTATGGCTACCACAACAGATGATGCTGACTCAGAACCAAAAGAGGTATTCTCTGAATTCTCTAGAACTGAACTTGCTGAAAGCCTATCTGAACTGCTTGAAAACTACAGTAAACTAAAAATCAAATACAAGAAACTCAAAAAGAATCTTGCATCTGATCTTGAGAAACTTGAAATGGAAAACTCTGAACTTAAAGAAAACATTTTTAAACTCAAAGAAGATGTTCAAAAATTTGAAAAGAACTCTATTTCAGATTCTGCTTCAAGTTCAAAATATATTCTAAAATAATATGACTCTAGTTTTCAAACGTTTCTCGCTAAAAGCATAGATAGAAGCAAAATGGCTTCAATGGTCTATGGTGTTAGTGGAAATGACAGAAGAGGTATTGGATATAAAGCTCCCAGAGGGAAAGAAATATATAAACCTAAGCCCGTTGAGGAAATGGTTATATCATATAAACCACTTCACAAGCAATTTAATTTTGGGCACACAAATGATATCAAATACACTTCTCACTCTGAAAATTCCTATGCAAAATCAAAGTTCAATCTGAACTATAGAAACTCTAACCAAAAAGGACCCAAAATGAAATGGGTACCTAAGGAGAAAATAATATATGTTGCAGATGTCCTTAACAGCTCAGTTGAAACACCAGTCATGGTACCTGGACTCTGGATGCTCGCGTCATATGACGGGAAGAAAGTCTATGTTCCAAAGTCTGGAACTTAAATCTGGAGGTGATGTCAAATTTGGAGGAAATCAAAAAGGAAAGATTATTGGTTCTAGAACCATCGGAGACGGTAACCTTCCCTCTATAACTAATGTTCTTTTAGTAGAAGGATTAGCTTATAATTTGTTGTCCATAAGTCAATTAAGTGACAATGGTTATGACATTATCTTTAATCAAAAATCCTGTAGAGCTGTTAGTCAAAAAGGCAGAACAATCCTTTTTACTGGCAAGAGAAAGAACAACATCTATAAAATTAATCTTTCTGATCTTAAAACTCAAAATGTAAAATGCCTTATATATGTTAGCGACGAGCAATGGGTCTGGCACAGAAGATTGGGACATGTTAGCATGAGAAGAATATCTCAAATTAACAAACTCAATCTGGTCAGAGGACTCCCTAATCTGAAATTTAACTCAGAAGCTCTGTGCGAAGCTTGTCAGAAAGGAAAATTTTCAAAACCTTCTTTTAAATCAAAAAATGTTGTTTCTTCCTCTAGGCCATTGGAACTTCTTCATATTGATCTGTTTGGACCAGTTAAAACTGCATCCATCAGAGGCAAGAAGTATGGATTGGTCATTGTTGATGACTACAGTAGATGGACATGGTTTAAGTTTTTAAAACACAAGGATGAGTCACATTATGTGTTCTTTGACTTTTGCATCCAAGTTCAAAATGAAAAGGATTTTAGAATCATAAAAGTTAGAAGTGATCATGGAGGAGAATTTGAAAATCATTATTTTGAAAAGTTTTTTTAAAGAAAATGGAATTTCTCATGATTTCTCTTGTCCTAAAACTCCCCAACGAAATGGAGTTGTAGAACGAAAGAATAGAACCTTGCAAGAAATGGTCAGAACCATGATCAATGAAACTAATATGGCTAAACGCTTTTGGGCAGAAGCAGTGAACACAACGTGTTACATTCAAAATAGAGTCTCTATAATACCTATTCTTGAAAAGACTCCTTATGAATTGTGGAAAAACAGAAAACCCAGCATTTCATATTTCCATCATTTTGGATGCACTTGTTATATTCTGAATACTAAAGATAATTTGAACAAGTGTGATTCTAAGGCACAAAAGTGCTTTCTGCTTGGATATTCTGAACGCTCAAAAGGCTATAGGGTATACAACACAGAAACTCTGATTGTTGAAGAATCAATCAAAGTCAGATTTGATGATAAGCTTGGCCAGCAAAAGCCAAAGCAAATTGAAAATTCTGCAGGAACAGAAGACCACCTTACAAACTCTGATGAGTCAGAAGCAAAAGACATCTCAAAAGATCCTCCTATTGAAAATGCTATGGAAAATATAAGAATTTCTGAACAATCCTCACAAAATAAATTCCCCATAATCACATCCGCACACCCAGAAAATGTGATTATAGGAAAGAAAGAAGATCCTATCAGAATAAAATCCTCCTTCAGAAATAATGAAGAATCACTATTTGGATTGGTCTCGCTGATTGAGCCAACTTCAATAGATGAAGCTCTGCTGGATAATGATTGGATCCTAGCTATGCAAGAGGAATTAAATCAATTTTCAAGAAATGATATGTGGGATCTTGTTCCAAAACCAAAAGGATTTAATATCATTGGAACTAAATGAGTCTTCAGAAACAAGCTGAATGAGCAAGGAGAGGTTGTCAGAAACAAAGCACGACTGGTGGCTCAGGGTTATAGTCAACAAGAAGGAATTGATTATAATGAAACCTTTGCCCCGGTCTCCAGGTTAGAATCAATTAGATTGTTAATTTCTTTTGTTGTTCAACATAACATCTCATTATATCAAATGGATGTTAAAAGTTACTTTTTAAATGGTTACATAGAAGAAGTTTATGTCCACCAACCTCCGGGTTTTGATGACTCAAAATTTCCAGAACATGTTTTCAAACTGAAAAAGTCTCTGTACAGTCTAAAACAAGCTCCCAGAGCTTGGTATGAACGTCTGAGTAACTTTCTTTTAGAAAAGAATTTTACCAAAAGCAAAGTGGACACGACCTTATTTAGAAAAACATTTAAAAATGACATTTTAATTTGTCAAATATATGTTGATGATATTATTTTTGGAACTTCTAATGTCTCTCTTGGAAGAGAATTTGCTGAATCTATGCAGGCTTAATTTGAGATGAGCATGATGGGAGAACTAAAATTCTTTCTGGGAATTCAAATAAATCAAACGCCAGAAGGTACCTACATACATCAGACAAAGTATGTCAAGGAACTTCTGAAGAAATTCCAGCTATCAGAAAGTAAAGAAGCAAAGACCCCAACGCATCCCACATGCACTCTGGGAAAAGACGAGGTAAGTAAGAAGGTAGATCAGAAGCTCTACAGAGGTATGATTAGATCTCTTCTCTATCTGACTGCATCTAGACCAAATATTCTATTCAGTGTATGTCTATGTGCTAGATTCCAATCAAATCCTAGAGAATCTCACTTAACTGTTGTTAAGAAAATTCTGAGGTATCTGAAAGGTACTACTAACCTTGGACTGTGTTACAGAAGATCTAAAGATTTTAAACTAGTAGGTTACTGTGATGCTGACTTTGCTGGAGATAGAATAGAACACAAAAGCACCTCTGGAAGTTGTCAGTTTCTGGGTGATAACGTCATCTCATGGTACAGCAAGAAGCAAGCTACTATTGCACTATCAACCACTGAAGCTGAATATATATCTGCTGCTGGATGTAGCACTCAGATAATCTAGATGAAGAGCCAGTTGGAAGATTATCATCTATATGAAAGTAAGATTCCTATCTTTTATGCTAATACCTCTGCTACCTGTCTCTCAAAAAATCCCATCTTACATTCTAAGGCAAAACATATAGAAATCAAACATCAGTTCATAAGGGAATTTTAAACTTAAATTTTATAGACACAAACCATCAATGGGCTGACATTTTTACCAAACCCCTTGCTGAAGATAGATTCAAATTCATTCTGAAAAACATCAACATGGAATTTTGTCCTGAATAAAAATATTTTTTTCTTCTATATGTGTTTCCAGAATGTTCTGAAATGAATGTTCTGATTGACTGCTCTTCAGAAGTTAGAAGAAGAGTTACATCAGAAGCCATTCATCATGTTCTGAAATGTGTCTAACATTTCATTACTAGAATGGTCAGAAGTTCATTATATTAAACCAGTTGTCTCACGCTACCCTCAGAAGTTGAACGCGTGTTTCAATTCTAAAAGGTCACGCATGCGTGCATTGCTATTGAGACGCTGTTCCTAGGTAACTGTTCAGATTTGATCAAAATCACGCACCCCCTTAAATGTCAAATCTCATTAATTATCTATAATTATTATGTTTTTTTAAATTGTTTCCAATTCTTAAACTATTCATTATTTTAAAGATCCTCTTTAGCTATAAATACCCTTGCAAAATCCTTGTTCTATTTTTTACTTTCTCTCTCAAACTTCAAACCACCTCTACGTTTTTGTGCAAACTCTCTCAACTCCCTTCTCAAATTCTAAAACCTAAACGTTCAAATGGCTTCATCTTCATCTCCTTACTCAAGCATTCCTATGTCCTCAAACAGCGCTCAACAAGCAGAAAGGTATGTTACTCCTGAGAGAACAACGTTGATTCCAGTGGACAGCTTGGAAGTGGTGGTTGAACTTATGGTAGATTTTGATAATCTGAAGGAAAATGGGTTTGACTTACTCCCAGCTGTGGAGTTCCAAGGTTGGAAAAACTTCTTTGATCATCTTGTAGGACCAGTATTCCCTCATCTAGTTAAGGAATTCTTGATTCCTGCTATTGCTTCCCCAAAAGTCATCCTTTCATTTGTCACGGGCAAAGAGATTTCTATAACTAAGAATCTCATTAGGAAGCTTCTAGGTTTTAAAGGACATGGCGTTACTGGAATCTCTAGTGGACAAATGGATATGTCCAAGGTCTATGCTGAAATCTTTATTTCTGGGCAAGCTTCAAACAAGGTCAGAGACTTGAAGAGCTACTATAAAATCTGGGCAAGAATCATCCATGGCTGCATACATCACCGGAAGGAAACTAGTTCTCCTGATTACATTAATGTTGATCAACAATACCTTCTGTTCTATCTTGGAACAAATGTAAAGATTGATCTGCCATACCTTATATTCAACCATCTGTGGACGCATGTGAAGGAAACTAGGGAAGCTGAGAGGGTCAGAAACCCTAAATCAGAGAGAAACTGGATCCCTCTGGGAAGACTAATTTCAGACATTCTGACTGAGAATGGTCTGATAGCCCACTTAGAAGATGCAAACTTACTTGGAGAATAGGAGCCTACGTGTGGAAAATATTTGACCGGAAAGAACCTACTGAAGAGGAAGCTGATTGAGAAACATCTGGTAGAACCTACACCATACGTCTCAGCAACAGTCACCAGCAGGAGAATCCCCATTGAAGATTTCCCCCTGTTTAACTCTGGTGATCATCCGGAGATCATTCTGCACTTCATTGAAGCATGCAAATAAAGTGGTATCCCCATTGACCCTGCTTGGCTTCAAGGAAGAAATCTCCCTCCACCAGATGTTGTCCTCCAGAAGAACAAAAGGTAAGCTAAAGTTGGCCCCTCTGCTAGACCTCAGAAGAAGAAGAAGAAATCAGTAGGTACAACCTCTAAAACCACTTCTGTTAATGATTATGTACGCATAGAAACATCAGCTGAACCTCAAATCCTCGAAAATATAGAAGTTGAAATAGACCTAACACAATCATCTGAGCCCCTGGATAACAACCCTGAAATTGACCAAGTATTATCTGACATAGATAATTTTATTGTTGCAGTACCTCAACAAGCTCAACCTCAAACTCAAATACTCCCTTCTGCTCCTCACCATCAGAATCCAAATAATCCTGCTCACAACCCTCTACCAACATCCCCCATTAGACCTTTATCACCAAGACCCTTTGAGTGGTATGATGGTTCTTGGAGACTACCTGGCATAAATGTTCCTCTGATTACACAACCAACATCCTTCATCCTACCATCTGAAAACATTTTACCCCTGAATTTATCACCAGCACCTTCTCCTCCTTCCTCACCTCAAACTACAATCATCATATCTCCTGATGTCACACCACCTTCCTCACCAGAAGTTCCATTCCCTTCATCATCTGAAACCTCTTCACCTCTCTCTCTAGAACCAATCCCTAGTCCATCCTCAGTAGAACCTCTTGAGCCCTTTGTCCCTTCTGACTTTCTCATAATTGTAGTTGATATTGAATCACTACGTTATCTACAAATAAAATCCACCAAAAAGGCCTCTCCTAAACCAACTCCAAAATCTGATCAATCAGAAGTTCCTGTATACTGCCGCAACTTCATAACAGAAATGCAGACGTGGATTGACCTGCTGAAAGCTGACAGTGCCAGCAGCCTTAATCCAGCAGCGTGTGATTTTATGTGGGACGCTTTCAGAAGCAAAATAAATGATGAAATCCTCAATTTTCAAGAACTGTGCTATGCTCAGGTTCTTGAGAATTTCTCCAAGTATCTGAATACTTTCTTGACGAAAGTAATAAACATCTGGGATCAGAGGTCTCCACTACAGATTACTAGTGCTCCATTACCTCCTGCCGACCCCATGAAGATATCAGAGGATGAATCAGAAGATGACCCTGAGTTTGAACCACATCCTTTGTCCATGACTTTGTATCACTATCCTTCTGCTAAAGCTAGCCCTGAGAAAGTGCCTACTCTGCTGATTGATCCTGGTACCTTCTCTTAAATGTTGTGTACTCAAGCTCTGCTACTTCTGCTTCTAAGGTTGTCTCATCTGAAGCTGCTTTAACTTCTGTGGCACCCTCGTTGTTGCTGGACACTCTGAATGAATTGAAGAAGGACAATGCGGCCATCCACGAACGTTTGGATAAACAAGATGAAACCAACAAGGAAATCAGATCCTGGATGCAGACATAAGAGGATTCCTCAAATGAAATCAAGAATCTTCTGCTTTCCCTTGTTTCTCGTCGCTCTTAGATTTTATTTCTAAATTTTTTTCTTGTTGTTTTTGTTTTGTAACTCTGTTTTCTTTTTGAATCTTCAATATATGACATTTTTGGATTTCTTTACATTTTTTACTTTTTGATTATGACAAAAAGGGGGAGAAAATGAGATTTTGATCTGATCCATGAAACAGTTATGGGACTAAGTCTCAAACATTTCTAACAAAATACAAAGTTTTTTCTGTTTAAGAGATATGCAGGAATTCAAGAAACTCTGAAAGACTAAGCTCTGAACATCATCAGGAAAAAAATTGCTAAAGAAACTCTTAAAGAAAAAGTCTAAAAGCTCTGAAGAACAAATCTCAGGAAGTTTCCCTTATGCTTTTAAATTATTATTTATTTCAGAAGAAGAAATATCAATCTCAGGGGGAGATTATCTATCTTAGGGGGAGATCCTCATACTTGCACAAAATTTCTTTTTAATCAAAATCTGAATTGTTTTGTCATCATAAAAAAGGGGGAGATTGTTAGAACAAAGTTTGGTTCTAATCATATCTTAGAGTTTTGATGATAACAATGAAATAAATTTTGTGATATATATTTTATACTCTGACTTGTATGTTCTCTAAGATCAGATGAAGTTCTGTCTTATGCATCTTAGAAAGAAACAACATTCTACGCATGTATAAAGCACACTCAGAAGGAAGCACTCCAAAGTAAACTCTGATGAAGAGCAATCCTAAGAAACTTCTGATAAAGCTAGCTGAAGCAAAGATCTGATAGAAGCACGCTGAAAGCAACATCTGATAAATGCAAGATTAAACCAAACTCTGATGATCACATATTGAAGAATACTCTGATAGAAGAATACATCTAATAAACTCTGAATTAGCAACGCTGCAAGCAAACACTTCAACTTCCAGACACAAGCTCTGACAGTACCGTTGGTTATTAAATGCTAAGACGGCTAACACACTCAAGTATACTACGCACACTAGCATTGAAAACATAAAGACCAAATCTACTCGCTACACGCATCATTGCAAACACGCTTCATTAAATGCATGCACCATCATCAAGGCATTAATGGCCAATTGGAAGCTATATATAGAAGACCTTTTGTATCAAAGAAATGTTACTGACTAACGTGAAATATACTTACACTCACTGTTTTCATACTTGTAAACTAATACTGTATAATGGGTAGTTCTTAAGTATTGGGCAACAATCTTAGTGAAAAATCACAGTTGTGATAAAGCTTTTTAGAAGCAAATCTTTTTCACTACTATTAAGAGACAATTTTGTAAGTGTTCCTTGAGAGACCAGTTGGGTCAAATTTCTCAGGAGGGCTAGGACTAGTTGAGTCTTAGAGGTTTTAGTCACTTGCAGTTAGCTTGTGCATTGTATTGTTAGTCACACCAGTTTGGTTATGCGCTTGTAATCAGTTTGATTATAGTGGATTAAGTCCTCGTTGAGAGAGGCAAAATCACCTTGGAGGGTGGACTGGAGTAGTTTGAGTTTCAAACGAACCAAGATAAAATTACCAGTGTCCTTCCATTAGTATTGCGCTAGAAAAGAAGAAAAACTTATTCAACCCCCTCCCCCTCCCCCCCCCCCCCCTTTTAAGTGTTTTCTCAACCTTTAGGTTTGGCTTTGAAAAGGATGAAGATGATTATCTTTTTGTTTCGTTGGAAATAACATTTTTTTCTTTTCCCTATTTTCCAATAACCCAACGCCGCGCTTCTTTTCTTTGGTCACTAGGGTTTCGAACCCTTTCTCTTTTTAGTCCAAACCGGGTCAGCCCATTGGGCTGCTGGCCCAATCCAATTACCATTTTCCTTTATGTTCTAATTAATTCATAATAGTAACGAATGAGAAATCCAATACAGTTAGCAAAGCATACTAATAATAATCAAGAGGACCCGAGTTCAACCCCTGCTAGGACCTTTTTTCTATTTTTCTAGATTTCATCTAGATATTTGATAGCAAAGCTAGTTTAGGTTTTAATTATTGAAAGTTCAATTAAAAATATATAATTATTTAGTTTAGGCCTTTGTGAATAATTAACTTTTTAGTTAACATTTTTGAAATTGTTTTATTTTCTTCATAATAAACTAAAATTCCAAAAAATATATAGAATAGAATTTTATTTTCTTTTTATATTTTCTCACAAACATAAAATACCAAAAATATTATCGTGTTATTTATTTTGCTAATTAATTTTATTTTATAGATTGTTTTGTAGATTATTTTAATTTAAATATTTGTTCATTTCTAATTCGATTGGGTTGTATTGCTTGTTTATTTATACTTTTAAACGCCTTGTCGCATTGATCCATCCCCATATGTGAATTTGTACCCCCACTCCCGAAAGCTCTGTAATAGCGTAGAATTTTAATTTCTGCAATTTACTGTTTTCCTTATACTGTATAGTAATTAGGTGTGCATGGCAAGATTTAAAATCAATCGCTAGATAACCCTAATCAAAGAATAACTTAACTTGAATCAAACACACTTTCACACGCGCACCTCTAGGGTAACCTCGCTTGTTGCCTCGGAAACACAATCATGTCCCTCGAATGTGAGACGCTTTAGCAAAGACCCTTTGATAAAAAGATTGTAGTCCCTCGATGTCCCTCGATGTTGCCTTCGGTAAAACGATCTAGTCCCTTACGAAAAATTGCTAAAGCGTCTCACAAGTTGCCTTCTATGACTGTACGATTAACCCACACCTTTCCCTTCACATCCAACGATGGGGTTTCTTACCAAAACAATGGCAAGATGGCAACATCTAAATGAGGAGGAAAAGAACACTAAAGACCTTTTGAGTAGGTAGATTTGCTCAAAGTTGCTCGCTTGCTCACAACAAAAACATTTCATACACCAACACACTCATTTGAAACATTTTCAAAAGACAAACACTTTGTACGCATTCTAATAGAAACGAGAGCCATTAAAAAGACACCTTTTCAAAATCACTTTCAAAAACACACTTCACAAACACCTCTTTGAACTATTTTCGAAATGACACTTTGTACGCTTTCTTATAGAAACGGGAACCATTACAAAGACATTTTCAAAATACTTTAAAAAAACACACCACAAGCACACTTTCAAACAAAAGACAGTGATCTAGCAAGAAACTAAGAGTCCGTAGATAACTACGGATGAAAAGGATGCTAATACCTTCCCTTTTCATAATCTACCCCCCGAACTCAAGAAAACATCTCTAAAGGTCTTTCCTGTTCTTTTCAACCTTTCTTATTGGATAAAAGAAAAGTTAGTGGTGACTCTTGCTATCCGCAACAATTGCGATCAAATGCAAAACACCCAAGTCAGTTCTCCCACCGTGTTACAGTATGCATAACTGATTTTTGCCATTTACGTTGGATATTAACTTGTTTTCTTGGTTCTTTGATTGAGAAATATTCAATTGTTCATGATACATTATACAAGTTTCATTTGGTTTAGTTTTTGATTTATATTTTGATTACTAACTTGTCTATTGTTTGTGTAGCTTTCAAGTAACTCAAGTTTTCACTTCATCTCGACACCACTTTGTTGCTTTTATTTAATTAACTAAAAGTAGATTTAGTTATTTAATTTTATTATTAATAATTAATTATTTTTGGCTAATTAATTTTTCTTAACTTAATTAATTAACTTAATCAACTTTTAAGTTAATTAATTAAGCATCCATCTCATATTTCATTTGTTTCATTTAGCTCGGATACAGGTTTCTAATTCACTCGGATTTGATTCTTTATTTCACATGAGATGTTCGAATTATTTCTATGCTATCTTAGTTTGTCTGTTTGTTGGGAACTTCATCTGATACATGGATTCTTATCCGACACTTTGAGCTTACCTGGTGCACTTTATCGGCTTGTGATGTATTTTCACCTGATGCGCTTTATCTTATGCTTTGAGTTTTATCTGACACCTTGGGTTTCTTTGATGATGTCTGCTTGTGATTTATTTTCACCTGAGGTTTAGTATACTCTTGGCTTATTTATCTGCTTGTGGCCTTAAATCGAAAGGATGGGAACGCTGTATTGACTTTGTTATGTCAAGTATTGTCTTCTCATTTGGTCAGAGTATTTCTTACCCTTATCTTTTACCTTCATATACATAGGATACACTCTTCATCTCCCCCCATTCTTCAATTTTTAAAACATTCTCATCTTTTTTCAAAACTTCTTGTTTTATGAACTCGAAGCGCTTTCATAGTAAACCTCGACATAGTCGAGTGACTTTCTTTTCAAGCTTCTTTTTCTTAATCAAAACTCAAAAACACTTAATAAATAAATACGTGAATCGTATGCATTTGAGTATTTTGGGGTAGGATGAGGCGGTACAGACCAAACCTTGTTCTTTCTTCCATTTTCAGACTTTATTACGATTTAATTTGCAAATCGTTTCACAAATAAGTAGAGAAATAGTAAGTGTTCCTCCCGTGGAATCCATTTGCTATTATCCCAACGAAAAACATTCAACTCGTTTAAACCTTTTTGTGCCTCGTGCACTTTTCTCTTTAAAATCTTTTCCAAGATTACACATGATTCATTTATAGTCAAGATGTTATTTTCCTATCCTCGCGGTTGTAAAGATGTCAACTTTTCCACTTGAGTACTAGAGGCGTTCTCAAACCCTCACTCTTGCTGATACATTGTCCCTCTTTCGTACATCTTCTGGGCGACTAGTTGAGGCTTCTCTCCTAAAAATAACGACTTATCTCTTCATTTAAAATCAACCAAAAAATAAGTCTTTTTTGGCGAACTACGGTGCTCTAACTTTCCCATTGCATGAGAGAGTATGTGGGCATTAGGTCTCACGTCCAAAGGCGAGCGCAAAAAATAAATAAAATTTTATTTTTGTCTCTTTAATAACTCTTTCATTCATTCCCTTTAGCAAGTAAGCGTTTAGATAACACACCTTTAGATTAAAACAAACAAAGTGGATCATGTGGAATACCCGTAGATGTTTAGGGTGCTAATACATTCCCTTTGCATAACTGACCCTCGTATCTTGATCTCTGTTTTATTTTGGGTTTTGTTCGCTTTTGTCCCATTTCTCTTTGGAAACAATAAAATATGGTGGCGACTTCATTGTGTGAGTTAAGTCAAGTAATGACTTAGTCTCAAATTTTTACCAATACATTTTCGCATATGCGTGCGACATATATCATTTATATAACAATTAACACAAAAATTTGCACATATTACAAATTCATATCATTAATCATCCATCAAATCCTCATTATGTTCGTTAAAACCCCAAACATATATTTATTAACATCAAGTCAAAACTATGCATATCAATCCATGCAAACTTTAGTAATTAATGCATGTAGAATTAATACAACATAAAAATAGTACCACAACACAATGATCTAGAGAGATTTGTACAACCATCTCAAGATCCAAAATCTCGTCAGTGGAGGGAAAATAAAAGGAACAAAGAAGAGGGTAAATATCCTTCTTTATCCTTCATATATAATACACCCATAAGATAAATAATCCCCCCTACCTCAAAATTTCAACAAAAAAGCTGTGAATTTATAGCTATGGATGCTCTACTTTTGCTATGCTAGGGTTTCCCAACTATGCTGACAACTTTTCACGTACTGCCAAAAGCTCTCTCTATTTTCTATTTAAATTAACATAATTCTTTTATTTTAATTAATTCTACAATTCTCTCTCAATTCCCACTAATTACACCTCACTATTTTAGTTTTTAATAAATTTCCAGTTTCTTCCCCAAAATCATAACTTTCTATTTTCCTTATTATTTAAATGTTATAAAATTCTAATAATTATACTAAAAATCCAATAATTCCCAAAAATACCAATTAAATCAAATAAAACACTCTAACATTCAAATAAATTATTTTAAATAGGAACAAAAATATTAAAACAAAAATTGGGATGTTAAAACTCTCCCTAGTTAAAGAATTTTTGCCCTAAAAAATTAACTGAAGAAAACAACTCTGGATAAGACTCCTTCATTCGGCTCTCCAGCTCCCACGTCACGCTTCCTCCAGCCGGTTTTCCTTACACTACCTTTACCAAAACGATCTATTTACCTCTGAAGTGTTTTGTTTCTCGATCCTCAATTCGCAAGGGTGATGCCTCAATATTCAAGTTATCTCTCACTTACATATCATCCAACTGGATCACATGGGACGAAACAGGAACATACTTTCGAAGTTACGACACATGAAAGAAACTATGAAGATTCGAAAGAGATTTTGGTAAGGAAATTCGATAGGCAAATTTGCCGACTCTCTCAAGGATCTGATAAGGATCAATAAAACGAGGCATACGCTTTTGAGACTTCAACGCACGACCAACACCAATCACCAGATTGACTCTTAAGAACACATGACCCCTCTCTTGGAATTCAAGACATTTTCTCCTCTTATCATGAAAACTCTTTTGTCTGCTCTCTGATGCCTTAATCTTTTCCTGAATCATTTTAACCTTCTCAGTAGTTTGTTGAACAATTTTTGGTCTAAGCACAACGCTTTCACCTGGATTTTCCCTCATGTAACCTTCTTCTAGGATTCTCTTCTTGAGATCTAGAAAATCCAGCACACAAACTCTGCCCTAAAACATCATAATCTCACTCTCATCTACATTGAAGTCCACATCTTTATTTTGATTGATTAGAACCTAACAATCAATTAATCCCAAATCCAACTTTTGGCCTTCTTTGATTTCTTCTAGTACATTACTAGTCAATTTTAGCATACCCAACTTCATAATATACAATGTCATCTCACACACCAAGCTAAGATCTATGAATTGTTCAATCAAATCCATTTATCTAGCCATTAGTGTAGACATATCGAAATACTTCCTACTAAATGCATCTGCTACCATATTAGCTTTTCCAAGATGGTAACTCAACTCAAAGTTATAGACCTTTAAAAATTTTAGCCACCTTTAAAGTTACTAGGAAAATAAACAATGAAGTCACCATCGAATATTTACTTATCCCACAGAAGGGAAAGGAAAACATCGAAGAAAACATGAAAATGGAGAAATCAAGATCTCGCGACCAAGAGAACGGGTAGGGGAGTCGATTATACAAGGAGAAGGTATTAGCACCCCTCACATTTGTGGTATTCCACGGGCCACTCTTTTTGTTCTAATCAAAAGGTGTGCCATATCTAAAGCTAAGAATCTAAAGGAAAATTGTATGAATGCAAAGTATTATACACAAAAAGAAAAGTTTGTTTTTATTAGCTGTGTCCGCCGCATTTGTGAACCTTTGTGCCTATGTACCACCTTTCGTGCAATAGGGGATCATGACACTCATAGTTCACCTAAAAATGTGTTTGATTTGTTGTGTGTTTTTTAGACGGATAATGTTACATTCACACTCTAGAAGTTGACATATTGCAACCTGACCTTTAGGGAATTACGCGTCGTTTGTACAGAGAGGAAATAACACATCTTTTTTTGTGAAAAAGATTTTCAAAAAAAATCCGAAGGCGGCCCGAAGGCAAGAGGCTTGAATTGATTTGTATTTTTTACCTTGAAAAAGAATTTGTGATTTGAACCATACAAAAGTCTATGAATGGAATGAAGGACAAGCTTCAGGAATGGATCCACTCATCTTTCACTATTTCTTAAGGCTCATGAATGTATGATTCTCATCTTTATTTATCAAGTGTTTTGAGAAGTTTGATAAAGAAAAATAAGTTTTAGTTTTGAGTATGCAAAAGGGGAATGAAAAAGTCTAAGGGAGACTATAGATCCTAATGTTGTCATACAATTATGGTCCTAAAGTTAGAATGAAAGGGAAATATCTACCTAAGTAAGCATGCGTAGATGGACCTCAGGTTAAGGTTAAAGGGAGCTACCTAATGTTGTCATACTTGATTTAGAACCTAAGGTCTATTCAATTCACATCTTAAAGAAGATGAAACTAAAATTCTAAGGAAACATGTTATCACAAGCAAATGACAAAGAAACAAACATGAGTATAAACCTCAAAAGATATGGCTTAAGAGTCAATCAAACACCTAAGTGTAAGAACCAAACATCAATCATCAACTACAAACCAACAAGAGCCTAAACTCTAACATGCCTCAAGTCATCAACCACACATCAATTCATAGCTACACAAATAAATTGCCCTTGAGAGAGGGACTCAGATCAAACATTGCCTACAACGGTAGGACTTCCCGTCATGCATCTCTATCCTACTTCTCATGGCAAGATTGATTGAAAGTGATGCAAGAATGAGATAGTAAAGAGATCTCAAGGGATACCAAACGGAGGAGGTCTGTCGCGTTTTCAACGCGCGCTAAACTCGAGAATTCTCGCGAAAGTTTCACCAACAAGCAATCGAATTAATATCCAGACGTGCAAAGATCACGTCAACGATCAGCCAAGTAAGAATAAATCGCACGTAGAAGGTGCGTCAGATAAATCCGAGATATCATATAAGAATTACAATTCCCGCATCGGATGAAAAATAGTGCAACCAGACAAAATCAAGATAAATGGAATATGAAGTAAATGTCTAATTAATTAATTAAGAGTTTACCAAATTAATTAATTAGGTTAAAAAAATTAATTAGAAAAACTAATTAATTATAAATAACCAAAACTAATTAATTATAAATAACCAAACTAATTAACCAAATCGACTTTTAATTAGTGAACTAAAAGTAACAAAGAAATGTTAAAATAAAATGAGTACTTGAACCATTCTTAGAGTCTTTCATAATTTGTTAGTAATCACAAGAGATCAAAATAGAACTAAGTAAAACTTGCAACAATTTACACGCATTAGGAATCTAAATTCACAACCATAATTATCATACATGTTGAATGACATAGGGAAAGTAAGGAAGCATGGTTTAGAACACATTTAGAATTAATTATGAATTAACAAAGTAAATGACAAAGATGAATTGTAACCAAAAATTATAAATCTTAAAGTTTATTTTAAAACCAAAACTAATTAGCAAAAACTCATGGCATACCCCAAATTAACTTAAGCATGAAAATCAAATTTCAAAATAAACTTTAGTCTCCTAATTCAACATCCGGGCAGCAACAACAAATAGCACATTTATATAACAGAGGAATTAGTAGTTCACGCAGATGGTGATGATGAATACGATGGTGAGGAAGATGAGCTGGGAAATTCGGTTGAGGCTATGTTGGAGTTTAGACGAAGGAAATGGTGGTTGGCACTGAGAGGAGAATTTGGAGGATGGATGAACAGGGATAATAGAGGGAGTAGAAGGTAGTGTGGATGAAGAGTGGAGATGAAGAGGAATTCCTCTTTTATTTCGTTCTCTTGTTTTTATTTTAGATCCTAAAATGTGCCTCCTCTCTACAAACCAATGTTGGCTCTATTTGTAACACCAATTAGGTTTAGTTAAATTATTCAAATGCTCAAAAAAAGTTCCTATTGATAAAAATGATATTAAAAATTATACAAATAAAAATTAATATATTTAAAAATACTTTTTTGTTTTAATTTTTTTTGGAGTTAAAAAAACCAAACTTAAAATAACTAAAACGATAAAAAATAAATATTTATTTAACCGAAAAAATTAAATGAACATATTAAAATAAACTATATGTCCTGAAGGTTAATAAAAAAAATCAAAAAAATCAAAATAGAAATAAAGTGAGAATAGAAATATCTGATTGTAAAACGCTGACGATTAAAAACGAGGCTTTAAATTGTTTCGAAAAAATAAAGCGAACATGCCGTCATAATCTACGGGAAATGTAGATTCATAAAACGGTCATTTAAAGGTGAAAACTTGAAATATTTTCTCACTAATTTTCCGCACAATGTCGAATCGCTTTTGAAATTCTGGCTGTAGATACTCAATGTCACAGTCAATGTTGTGACACCGTATCTGACTTTCTATAAGACAGTAAATACAAAAATAGTAAAGAACACAGTCAATTGTTTACCCAGTTCAGTGTGCAACAAGACCTACTATGGGGGCTACCAAGCCAGGGAGGAAATCCACTATAAGAGATATTAATTCAGGAATAAACCAACCAGTTTATCTCCTTCACTTAAGACCTACCCAATGCAACTTCAATCTAAGTTCTACTTAAACCTGAGTTCCTACTCACTCCCCCTCAATCACAACAGTGATACTTAAAACAATTGACTAATGAATTAATGAAGACACTCTTCAAAACATACACTTGATTATGCTTCACAACTTTTTAATCAAGCAACACAAACACTCTTACTTCACAGCTTTGAGTGATACATAAACCTAACTTGACTTTGCTTCAAAGCTTTAGTCAAGAGACACAAAACACTCTTGCTTCAAAGCTTTGAGTGGTACAAAACCCTTACAATTAAAACCTATTCCAAGTCACTTATCACAATGATACTTGCTTGGATTACAATAGTTAAAACTATACAGCTCCTAAATGATCTTCTGTCGAAAAGGATAAATTCCAAACAGCAGCCCTGTTGAATATATAGCAGCTGCTTCTTCAGTTAGGGTTTCCACAAAAAGCTAGGGTTAATTCCGATTGACCTTAAGACTTGGTCACAAGACTTTATCAACCAGTTTAGAGTTGAGCTAGGTTAAACCCAAAGTCCACGAGAGATTCTGTTCTGGAAAGACTGAGTCATCTTCCTGAAAAATCTCATAATTAACCAAACTGCATAACTGTTAGATCAGAACAGGATGTCTTAACATTTATTATGACATCTGAATTCCTGTTTACTGATTTTGGTAAATGTGATCATTTTGCAAAATGCTCAGATACACACTCATAAACATCAGTACCTGTATGCCACTATTTTTCTGCAAAGGTACCTAATAAACCAGTACCTAATAAATCAGAATGTTATGACATTAGTCATGACATTCACACACCTAGTTTTACCAAAAATGCATGCCAATAACTAAACAACTACAAACTCCCCCTTTGGCAGATTTTTGGCTAAAGTCCCTAAGCAATCAGAGAATAGATAGCAGCAGAATAAATATGACTGCAGAAAAATAGAGTCTAATAATGTCTACCAAAATATATCTCCCCCTCTTTAGCCACAAATAGGCCAAAGAGACACGTACTTAAATGTTTATACAGTCATCCAGAAAAAGTAATAGAAACAACAACTAAAATCTAAACACACTTGCAAACTCCACCAGGAACCAACATCAACTCCACCAACCTTTAGGCACTGTCCCCTTCAGAGGAGCTACTTTCTTCAGTATTGAGTTGATCTTCAGCAACACCCTCTTCTCTTCTGTTTCCTTCAGCCTCCTCCTGTTCTAACCTGGCAATTAGGTTTTCTAGAGTCTTTTTCCTAGTCTCCAGCTCTTTGCAGGTCTCTTTCAATATAGCTATAACATCAGATGTTTTGGACTGAGTTTTTACAGATGATGTCTCAGCTGATGTTATGACAATATCAGGAACATGAGATCCCTGAAAAAGCTTGTAGTGTAACCCAAGAGCAGGAGCTCTTTTGCAAGCAGTATCTCTTGCCACCAGGATATCAGGGTACTGTGCAAGGATAATTCCACAAAGGAGGGAGGGAAAGGCAATAGGGCCTTTGACAGCAAAGCTACCAGCATGCTTTAAAGTTTGTTCAAAATTATACATGCCATAGTCAAATTCAGCCTTGGTTCCCACAACATAAATGAATCTCCCCAATCCTGTGGAGATAGTTGATTTGTGGTTGGTAGGGACCCAGTTGGCTGCACCAATCTTATGCAGGATGGCAAATTTCATGCTTAGTTTGCTGGAATTCAGCTTGCCTTTCAAGGGCCAGCACTTGACTTGTCTTGCTGTGATGGTTTGGCATACTTCATTGTCAGTGACTTCCAGTTCAGGGAAATCCTCATTTGATCTTCCAAGAAATTTGTTAATTTCTAATGGAGAGAAATTAACCCTTCTTCCTCTAACATAAACACATTCAAAGTCAGCTGACCTTCCATCAGCACATTCATCAGACAAGTTCACTATAAATTCCTTGACCAGATTTTCATAGCACTTGGTAAATTTTACCACAGTCTTCATCAGTCCAGCAGCTTTGATCAGGTCCATGATTTCCTTGCAATCCATGGCACTATTGTTTAGTTCTCTTTCTAAAGCTATTCTCTTTAAGCAAACATACTTCCATCTGTTGGCATTGTCAGGGTGGTGAAAAGAGATGTTGTCTGTTGGGACTTCAGGAACTCTAGCCATTTTGCTGGAAGGGAGTTTCCTTCTGATAGGAATGTCTTCAGCATTAATTTCAAACTCTGATTCCTCATCAGAATCAGAAGACTCGGGTTCTTTTCTCTTCTTTGTAATTGGTTGTCTAGCAGGTTTTGAGAGACTCCTAGTATGCACTTGGGCTTTCACCTTCCCTTTGGACATTCCAGTCTTCACAGTACCAGTCTTCCTTTCAGTCCTGGTTTTCTTATCAGCAGGTTTCTCTTTGTTCAGACCTTTTACAGCATCTTGATTGCCCTTCCTGTTCATCATTCTCCTAGCTATGCCAGGGTTGATATTTGCAATCAGGTCATTGTCTGAGTATTCCTCATCCACGTCAATAACAGGAGGTTCAACATTCTTCTCTGAAGGGTTCTGAATGTCATCCATGTTTTCAGATGGTTTTTGAATGTTGTCATCTGGTGTCTCAACATTCTCAGAGACATCTGGATTTGCTTCAACATTTGGGCTTGCTGATTCTTGATTTAATGGAACAGAAATCCCAGGTACAGAGTGGTTCTCACTCAGGATTCTTGTAACAAGCCTAGCTATTGCTTGGTGTACATGAGATGATCCTTCCCTATTAGGTACAGAAGATGAAGGTTGAGAGGGATTACCGGAAGACGTCGCCTGAGACCTTCCTGCATGCCTTGTTCTCAGCTTTTTGACCTTGGAAGGGTTAGTTGCTATTTCTCTGAGAGGAGTAATCTCCAGAACTTCAAAATCCATGCAAGAGGTGATTGCTCGAGAATCTTGATCAGATGATGAAGATGAAACGATTGTCTTGGATGAGAATGAAGTTTGAGACATTTTGATTGACTTGGAAAACCAGTAGCAACTAGGGAGAAAACTTTGAAAGAGAGAAAAAGAGATGTTGCAAAGTCGAGAGTGGAAGGAGGCAAATGTGTGTCTATTCAACTTCTTAGAAATTTTGAAAGAGTTTGGGAAATATATGATTAACCCACTTAAAATAGACTTAACAAAAATAACTCCTTCAACCCTTGTTTTGAGCAAAATTAATTGCTATAATTTCTCATGTTGGCAAATACCCATCTTTCCCCTCAAGTTTTCAAGTTGATTTGCATCAAGACCCTTGGTAAACATGTCAGCCAGCTGTAGCTTAATGACACCATGTTCCAGTTTAATTGTCTTCTCCTCTACAAGGTCTCTGATAAAGTAATTTTTAAGGTCAATGTGCTTGGTCCTGCTATGCTGAATAGGGTTCTTGGAAATATTGATTGTATTCAGATTGTCACAATACAATGTCACAACATCTTGTGAGACATTATACTCAGTGAGCATCTGTTTTGTCCAGATAATTTGAGAACAGCTACTACCAGCTGCAACTATTTCAGCACAAAGTTGAAAAGGAATTCTTTTGACATGAATCATAGCTCTGGCAGATTCCTGTATGATCCTATTTTTCCTTCTGTCAACTTTATTTTGTTGAGGAGTTATGGGAGAAGAGAATTCATGACTAATTCCTTCTGAGAAACAGAACTTATTAAACTTGCTGTTTCCAAATTCCTTGTCATGATCACTTCTGACTCGGACAATACACCCTTCTTTTTGAGTTCTTTTGTACAATTCTCTAAAAACTTCAAGGTTATACACCACATCATAGACATATCTCTTTTTACCAAGCCTTTCCATTTGATGTTCACCACAAACCCTCCTTTTATCAATTTGCAGTCTTGGAATCCTTCTGACTGCTTCCATAGAGATAGTTCTTTTCATTCTTCTTAGATGAAGATGGCCAAGTTTTTGGTGCCACAATTTCACCTCTTTTTCTTCTTTGGTAGTAGAACACATAATGGAGTTATTAGTGTTCTCAGGCTGCCACAAGTAACAGTTATCTTTAGATCTGATTCCTTTCATTACAACTTCTAGTTTTTCATTAATTACAAGACATTCAGATTTTGAGAAGTTGACCTTGAATCCTAGATCACACAATTGACTGATACTAATGAGATTAGCAGTCAGGCCTTTTACCAATAGTACTTCATTCAGATTTGGAACTTCAGGGCAGTCCAAATTACCAACTCCTTTGATTTCACCTTTAGCACCATCTCCAAAGGTCACATAACTAGTGGTGTGAGGTTTAACATGATTGAGAATGTTCTTTATTCCAGTCATGTGCTTAGAGCACCCACTGTCAAAGTACCAGCCTTCCTTTGCAGAGACTCTCAGGGAAGTGTGGGCTATCAGGGCAGTAGCCTTTTTCTTCCATTGAGGAGTATGTGGTACCCTTTTAGACTTAGGTTTAACACCTGGGCTCTGATTAGGGTATCCATACAATCTGAAGCAGAAAGGCTTAATGTGACCATACCTCCCACAATGATGACATCTCCATCTTTGGTACTTTTTCTTCATATATCTCTGTTCCTGATGTTGAGAGTTGTGTTGAGACATCTTCTTTGACATTTGTTTAACAGGCCTGATCTTCTTGTCTGCACCAGATTTCTTTGCTTCCACAAATCCTAGTCCAGATTTGTTTCCCACATTTTGTCAAACCTGAAGGATTTCTTCCAATTTGTCTGTTCCATTTGTCAGCATCTTGACAGATTTGGTCATCTGGTTCAGTTGTGAGTTCAGCAATTGAACTTCCCCTTCTAGATGACTTATAGTTTCAAGGTCTGCCCTTTTTTCAGCCTCCGGCTTTATGATGAGTTTTGTTTGTTTCTCATTCTGCACACAGACTTCAGCACTTCTGATACACAATTTCTTGTAAGTATCAGCCAGTTCTTAAAATGTCACTTCCTCATCACTAGTGTCACTTTCAGAGGTACAAACACCAGTTAGAGCAGTAACTAGTTTGGCAGATTCTTCTTCAGAATTACTTTCTGAATCACAGTCAGACCAAGTAACAGTCATTCCTTTCTTTTGTTTCTTAAGAAAGGTAGGACATTCAGCTCGAATATGCCCATATCCTTCACAACCATGGCATTGAATTCCTCTGCCTTGATTTCCCTTCTCTTCTGACCTTGGTCTTCTGCTGGAACTGTCAATGTCAGAGGGGATGTTATGAACATTAGACCTTGACTTTGGATCTATTCTTTTGATAAGTTTGTTGAATTGTCTTCCAAGCATGGCTATAGCTTCTGAGATATTTTCTACTTCATCCTCCTTGTTTTCAACATCAGTGTTGGATACAAGTGCTATGCTCTTGTTCTTCTTGTCACCATTTTCAGTGATCCCCATCTCAAAAGTCTGAAGAGACCCAATGAGTTCATCCACTTTCAACTTGCTGATGTCCTGGGCTTCCTCTATGGCAGTTACCTTCATTGCAAATCTTTTAGGCAAGGATCTGAGAATCTTTCTCACCAATTTTTCTTCTGACATCTTTTCTCCCAATGCTCCTGAGGTGTTGGCAATTTCCAAGATGTTCATGTGAAACTCATGAATGGTTTCATCTTCCATCATTTTTAGATTCTCAAACTTGGTAGTCAACATCTGAAGCCTTGACATTTTTACTTTGGAAGTGCCCTCATGGGTAGTTTTGAGAGTGTCCCAAACTTCCTTGGCCAGTTCATATTGATGTACTAGTCTGAATATGTTTCTATCAATTCCATTGAACAAGGCATTTAAAGCTTTGGAATTACCCAGGGCTAACTCATCTTCTTCTTTGCTCCATTCTTCCTCAGGCTTCAAACTGATTGTCCCATCTTTCTCAGTTATGGTGGGATGGTTCCATCCTTTGTCAGCAGCTCTCCAGGCCTTTTTGTCCAGTGATTTTAAGAAGGCAATCATACGAGGTTTCCAGTAGTCATAATTTGATCCATCCAGAATGGGTGGTCTGTTTCCAAAAACTCCTTCTTTGTCCATAGTGCCAGAAAGTGATATCCCTAGATCTCACCCAGTAATACAGGCAGGGTGCCTGCTCTGATGCCAATTGAAATTCTGGCTGTAGATACTCAATGTCACAGTCAATGTTGTGACACCGTATCTGACTTTCTATAAGACAGTAAATACAAAAACAATAAAGAACACAGTCAATTGTTTACCCAGTTCAGTGTGCAACAACACCTACTCTGGGGGCTACCAAGCCAGGGAGGAAATCCACTATAAGAGATATTAATTCAGGAATAAACCAACCAGTTTATCTCCTTCACTTAAGACCTACCCAATGCAACTTCAATCTAAGTTCTACTTAAACCTGAGTTCCTACTCACTCCCCCTCAATCACAGCAATGATACTTAAAACAATTGACTAATGAATTAATGAAGACACTCTTCAAAACATACACTTGATTATGCTTCACAGCTTTTTAATCAAGCAACACAAACACTCTTACTTCACAGCTTTGAGTGATACATAAACCTAACTTGACTTTGCTTCAAAGCTTTAGTCAAGAGACACAAAACACTCTTGCTTCAAAGCTTTGAGTGGTACAAAACCCTTACAATTAAAACCTATTCCAAGTCACTTATCACAATGATACTTGCTTGGATTACAATAGTTAAAACTATACAGCTCCTAAATGATCTTCTGTCGAAAAGGATAAATTCCAAACAGCAGCTCTGTTGAATATATAACAGCTGCTTCTTCAGTTAGGGTTTCCACAAAAAGCTAGGGTTAATTCCGATTGACCTTAAGACTTGGTCACAAGACTTTATCAACCAGGTTAGGGTTGAGCTAGGTTAAACCCAAAGTCCACGAGAGATTCTGTTCTGGAAAGACTGAGTCATCTTCCTGAAAAATCTCAGAATTAACCAAACTGCATAACTGTTAGATCAGAACAGGATGTCTTAACATTTGTTATGACATCTGAATTCCTGTTTACTGATTTTGGTAAATGTGATCATTTAGCAAAATGCTCAGATACACACTCATAAACATCAGTACCTGTATGCCACTATTTTTCTGCAAAGGTACCTAATAAACCAGTACCTAATAAATCAGAATGTTATGACATTAGTCATGACATTCACACACCTAGTTTTACGAAAAATGCATGCCAATAACTAAACAACTACAACTTTTAACGATCTGTCCGTAAAGCTGAAATATTAATATTATCGACATATAAACAACTCGACGCAATGCATGAAGCGGCTAAAGAGATAAAAATGCATGAAGTGAAATAACGGATATTTTACAACTATAAAATGATGCAAATGTTGGTTTAAACTGACTTTTGGTCAACTTAAGTATGACTAAACGATGCAAATGCAATGAAAGAAGATGTTTATTAGACTATGTACAATGATTTACATATTCAACACTCTCCTTTTTCACTTTTTACACTCCACATCATCTTCTCTCTCTTCCACCTAATAATTCAACTTTTACTCACTACAATGATTTTGTTTAATAAAATTCAACACCCTACTCCACCACTTTTATTTCATATTCTTACTTTCTTTTATGTTTTTTGTTTAATAAAGTCATTTTTGTGTGTCAAAATCAAATGAATCAAGTCTCTATTTATAGATAAAAAATGATGAAGTATTCAACGATCATAAGAGTCTGAAGTACTTGTTTGATCAGAAAGAATTAAATATGAGACATAGAAGATGGCTTGAATTGCTAAAGGATTATGACTTTAATTTGAGTTACCATCCTGGTAAAGCAAATGTGGTTGATGATGCATTGAATAGAAAGTTGTTACATATGTCGATGCTTATGATTCGAGAGTTAGAAATGATCGAAAATTCAGAGACTTCTGGTAGTGCGAAGTTGAGAATGTTGAAACAAACTAGTGGTATTCTGGAAGTAATTCGAGAAGGTCAGAAGTTTGATTTGAAGTTGGTTGATCAATTGACCTTGATTAACCAAGGTAATGGAGGTGAATTCAAAATTGACGAGAATGGAGTAATGAGGTTTGGTGATAGAGTTTGTGTTGGATGTTCCATAACTTAAGAAGAGTATTCTTGAGGAGAGACATATAAGTGAGTTAAATATTTATCCTGGTGGTACAAAGATGTATCAAGACTTGAAGAAGTTGTTTTGGTGGCCTGGTATGAAAAATAAAGTTGCCAAATTTGTTTATACTTGTTTGACTTGTCAGAAGTGAAAGATCGAGCATCGGAAGCTTTTTGGTCTAATGTAACAGTTGAACATTCTGTAATAGAAATGGGATAATATTTCTATGGATTTTGTGTCGGGTTTACCGAAGACTGCTAAAGACAATGATTTGATTTGGGTGATAGTGGATAGATTGACTAAGTCGTCTCATTTCTTACTGATGAAGATCAATCATCCTATGGAGAAATTAACTGAGGTGTATATTGAGGAGATCGTGAGATTACACGAAATACCTTTGAGTATCGTATCAGATAGAGATCTAAGGTTTACATCGAAGTTCTGGGAAAGTTTGAAAAATGCTTTTGGTACTAAGTTGAGATTGAGTTCCACATATCATCCACAGATAGATGGTCAAACAAAGAGAACTATTCAGTCTTTGGAGGATTTGCTAAGGGCTTCTATGTTGGAACAAGGAGGTGCTTAGGACAGTCACTTGCAATTGATTGAGTTTACATACAACAATAGTTTCCATGTGAGTATTGGTATGGCACCGCATGAAGCATTGTATGGTAGGAGGTGTAAAACTTTATTGTGTTGGTATGAGTCAGGCGAGAGTGTTGTGCTTGGACCTAAGATTATGTAAGAAACGACTGAGAAAATCAAGATAATCCAAAGGAGGATGAAGGCTTCTCAGAGTCTTCATAAGAGTTATCATGACAAGAGGATAAAGGCAATTGAATTCCAAAAGGATAATAACATGTTTTTGAGAGTTACTCTGGTAACCGGTATTGGTAGAGCTTTAAAATCGAGGAAGCTTATGTCGCATTTTGCCGACCCATATCAGATATCGGGGAAAATAGGTGAGGTGACTTATCATATTACTTTACGTCGTCGCTTGCGAATCTTCATGACGTGTGTGATACGGTGGGAGAACTGACTTGAGGTTTTGCGTTTGTTTTCGCAAATGTTTCGGTTGAGCAAGAGTCGCCACCGACTTTTTATTTTATCCTAAGGAAAGGTTAAAAAGCACAGCAAAAACCTTTGAGATGTTTTCTTGGGTTCGGGGAGTAGATTATAGAAAGGGAAGGTATTAGCACCCTTTCTATCCATGGTTATCCATGGGCTCTTAGTTACTTGCTTAGATCAACTTGCCTTGATTTTCAATTGTTTGAAATGGTGCTTTGTGTGTGGGTTTGAAAATGTTTTGAAAAGAGGCCATTTGTGGTGGCAACCTTTGCAATGATCCATGTTGGGATGTATACAAAGGTGTACTATCTTTTGAAAAGTTTTCAATGTTTTTGTTTTGAAAGTGTGTTGTGGAGTGGTTTTTAAACATAGGCAAGTGTTTTTATTTTGCAAGTTGGCAAGTAACCAAGAGTTGTCTACCCCTAAATTTACTCAAAGGTTTTCTCTATATTTTTAACCCTTTTAACAATTTTGTTCCACCATTGTATTTGGTGGACAATCTTGTGTTAGGATGTGAACGGGACGGGCGTGGGTCATCGTTTAGACCATGATTGCAATGGTGCCAAGTGTCTTTGGGCAACTTTTCCTTTAAGGGACTTGATCATTTTTAGGTAACTTTCGAAAGCGTCATCGAGGGACTATGATCATTTGATTTGTTTTTGTTTTGCCAAAGACACTTAACATGCAATATGGCCCATTATTGAAGGCAACAAGTGGAGTAACCCTAGGGGTGCAAGTGTGGATTGTGTTATCCATTTTCATGCTTTTTGTCTTTGAATTAGGTCAAACTATTTGTTATTGATTTTTGCATACAAAACCCTAAGTCTATCATGGCATATTTAGAAAGCTTTTAAATGCGGAATTTAAAGGTCCTAAATTATTACAACACAAATATGGGATGGGGGTACAAATGTTCAAATGGGGATATTTTAGCAAGAAATTAAAACCTAAGCTATTACATCCAAATTGAATATACAAGGTATTTAATTGTACAATAATTAAATAAAATAAAATAAATATGCAAGATGCAAAAAATGATTTTTATATGTATGTAAAAAAGTATTTTTATGCGTCAAATAAACAAAAATAAAAAAAGGTTAATTTTTGGATTTTTTCATTGTTTTAGGGCAAAACCCTAATTTTCTAAATAAAATGTATTAATTATTTATTATATACAATATTTATTAATTATGTACAAAAAATAAATAAAAAAGGTATATTGTAAAAAAAAAGTATTTTTGAAGTCAAATATTAATAAAACTAAAAAATGTATTATTTTTATGTTTTATCCTAAATATTCTAATAATTATATAAATATTTGTATTATTTACTAAATATATCAAATATGTACAAAAATAAAAATATTTATTATTTACAAAAAAAAAGTATATTTTTTATAAAATGTTTTCAAAAGATAAAATAAAATAAAATAAGAAAATAAATGTATTTTGTATTGTTTTTAGTATTTTAAATAAAAAAGTATTATGTGTTATTTATATGTATAAACTCAAATAAAACAAACAAAATTCAAATAAAATGCAAAAATGGTTGAAAAAAGTTTTTAAATATTTTTTATGTTTTGTCAAAAAATAACAAGTCAGAAATAAAAAGAAAAAAAATCAAAAATGATAAAAATAAAGCATAATGGGCCAAGGGGGTGCAAGAGTGAAATAATGGTGCAAAAAGGAAAATGAACCAAGCCCAACCCAAAAGGGTTGTCTTCAACCTCCAGACTTGTTTGAACAACAACAACGCGCGTTTTCCTAACTCCTGATTCCTGGACTTTCAAGCAAAACTCATAACACCAAAAATGTAGAGCATCAAGAGACGAATCCAGACATATAAAAAACTTGACTTAACTCTCAGAAATGAGAGAGAATTTCTCCATCCCTAATTCTTGACCTAAGTTTTTTCTAATGTTCAGGTTCCAAATTCTCTCAGTACACACAACATAAATGCAAAGTGATTATATGTGTAGCTTCAGGGCCATGAGTAGAGCATTTTTCATTCATAAACCTAAGCCTAACTCTTCCTAGATTGAGAGATATAAGTCCATGAACTTACCTGTTCATCTTGGATCGTGTATGACAATGGAGGCACTTTCAAGGCAATGCGAGGACTTGTACAGCTTGCTTGAAGTTCAGGGATGCTTCTCCAATGCTTGGTGTGCTTTGAATCTTGCAGAATCACTCCATGGAAGTCAACCTGCAAGAGAGAAAAATGAAAATGGCAAACTATGCTATGGCTATTACAGTCTGTATCTAAGGTTGGGGATAGCTTGTATGGATGTTGTTGAATGTGTTTGAGGTGGTTTGGATGAAAACGCACGAGGGAAACGAACTGTGGAAGTCAATATGCAGAAGATGCCCTGTTTTGCCACACAACTGTGTTTTGATGAATGAGGGAGTCTTGGGGATGGCTTGGTCGTGTTTCAGGTCACTTGAGGAGTATGGAATGTGTTCACAATGTTTGCTTAGGCTTGTCTTGACAGAAATGTGAGTTGTTGTTAGTTATGCAAGTTTTCTTCTTTTCTAAGTCAAAAAATGCCAAGTCCTGTTACAGGCTCCTCTAGGTCCCTCAAATATGCTGCAAAGTTGGCTCTTGATCAGTGGGATATGTTAAATAACTTGTGCCTAGAAGATATGCATTGTACCTCTTGGATTGCAAACTTGACATAAAGTGTAACTTTACAAAAATGGATAACTTGCTTTTTCTAATTAAGGCTTAATTCTTCATGTAATATCCAAATGCACAAAATAACATCTTGGCACAATGGATTGGCATTTAATTATTGAGTGTAAATGAGATTAGAGGCCTGTAATGTAGCTTGCACATGCTGATTTCAAAAATGCATAAGTTATGAACATGTACATGGCTTATGAACAAAGTGACTTTTGCCCATATTGACAAATTCGATTCTCCCTAACCACAAGGTTGTTTGAGAAGTTCTTGGACATTTTGGAAAGCTTGGAATGTTTAATACAATCTATCTTTGTAATTCAATTTGAAATTCCAAGTGGAAGCATGTGAAAAGTGGCCATGAAGTTAGGCAAAAATCCTGCCTAAAATAGGTCAAAAAATTTCTAAGTTAAGAATGTTTTGCACCCCTATTCCAAAAATCATAACTTGAGCTACAAGCTTCTTTTGAGGAAACTTTGTGAATCAAAGTTGTATATTTTGCAATGGACTATAACTTTCATGTTTTGAGTTTTCCTTGAATCCAAATTTATCTTTATGAAAAGATGGTACAAAGTTAGGAAAAAATTAGGGATTTTCATAACTTAGAAAATTTCTAAGTTATGAAAATTCTTCATTTTAAACCCTAATTTGTAATTTTTGATTTCTTGATGAACAAGTTTCACAATTTGACATGCTTTGATGAAAAATGAATCTTGACACTTGATTTTGACCAAAAAGTCAAAGTTTGACTTTTCAGTATACAGTCAATTATGGCTCAGTTAACTGGAAAATTCATCTGTCACTCTTGTGCATTTGGGATCTTTTGAACTTGTTGAACATGTCAAGACAATGCCATTGAGTCCTTGAGTCCATGTGTGAGCTTGGTTTGCCATTGGCTAGGTCAAACAGTCAAAAATTGCCTTTGTGCAGTCAAAACCCTAAAAATGACCATTTTGCCCTTTTGGTGATCTGATCAAATTTCTTGTGGAATTGTGATCCAAACTTGACCAAATGGTTCATATGAGTTCATAATGTTGATGTGGGTCAAAAATCATGAGGTTTGACTGTCAATTGACCACAGTTGACTTTTTCCCCAATACAGCTGATTTCTAGGTCAACTGTCCAATTGACTGGGCAAAGATTGGAATCAAGGCTTGAAACTTGGTATGGATAAACTTGTGAGTTCAACATGAAGCATGAAAGTCATTTAGGCATTTTAGGTCAAAACATCTTTGTGCAAACACAAACCCTAATTTGGGTCAACAATGCAAGGAGGAGTCTTGAGCAAAGCAAACCCTAACTTGATCTTGAGCTCCAAAAGTCTTGTGGTGAGAAAATATTGAGGAAAAGGGAGGGAAAATTTTGGGGTACAACAACGTGTTTCATGTGTCTCAATTGAGGAGATACATTCTGGATCCTTCGTATATGATCCAGATGGATGATGTACAGGTGAGAGATAACCTGATTGTTGAAGTACCACCTGGGTGGATAAAAGGACAATAAGTGAAACAATTGCGAGCTAAACACATCACCTTAGTGAAGGTATTGTGGTGTGAACCAGCTGGTGAGAGTTGGACGTGGGAATGTGAGGATCAGAAGAGAGAGTCTTATCCGATTTTGTTTCCGCCATGTAATTTTCTAGGGCAAAAGTTCTTTTAAGTGGAGGAAAGTCGTAACGCCCCAAAATAATTAGATTATTTATTTAAGTAATTTATGATGAGTATTTATGATGTATTTGTAAATATATGCGATGTTTGATGAATATGATGTGTGAATATGATTCTATGTGTGGTATATTAGAAATTAAGTGGTATTTGGTGTTTTAATAATTTTATATAATTAGAGTAATTATTTATAACTATTTTAATTAGTAAAATTAGATAATATAAGGTGTAGAAATAACAAGGACAAGATAGTAATTAGTGAAGTGATAAGTGAGAGTAATATAGGAAGACAATAGAAAGGGTTCAAGGGGTAAGTTTGACATAAGGAAAACTTGGAGTTTAGAACGCTCATTCTGTACGATTGTGTTTGGAGAAGTAGCAAATAGAAAAACTAGGGCATTGAGGAACTCATAGGAATTCTATATAAATGAAAAGGGAAGATCATTGCTAGCTATAATCTAAGGTAAGGGGGTTATACTTGTTATTATGATTGATACATGGCATAGATGTATGTAGGTTTTTTGGGGTTTTTGTGATGAATTGATAACATGATGAATATGATGAATCTTTGATGAAATTGTAAATAATAGATGTTAATAATGCCATGATTTAATGTATGTAATATGTATTGATAAGTGTTGTTATTTCATGATGAGAATATGTGATTTGTATGAGTTTTGGGTCTGTTTGGATGTGTAATCGTCTGGAAATTGAGAATGGTGCAGTGTAGAAAACGCAAAGGGAATTTCCTATTCGCGCTGCATCGTCGGGCGAGCCTTATGATTCATCGGGCAAGGGAGCTTCGCCCAAGAGGCGCCAGGAAAGCAAGAGGCAGAGGGAATAGGTGAAAAATAGAGCCCTTGGAAATTTTATGGGAGAAGTGGACTCTCTCTAGCTTCGTCGGGCGAAGTAGAGGCGAGATAATCTCGCCGGGCAAGCGAATAGCTTCATCGGGTGAAGGAGGAAAAAGGGAAATGCATGCTCCTGGAATTTTGTGTGAGAAATGGTGTTTCGCTCCAGCCTCGTTGGGCGAGCCTCAAACGAGCAAGTTGCTTCGTCGGGCGAGCCTCGCGCGAGAGGCAAACGGGAGGATCTTGAAAGTGTTGTAACTTGAGTTTTTGGATTCCGTTTGACGCGTTGTTTGAAGCGTTCGGTAGATGAAGCAATGGACTATATTTAGGCAGAATAACATGAGTAAGATGATTTATATTTTCAGTACCTATGTGTTGTACCCCAAAATTTGCCCTCTCATGTTTTCCAAAGTCTTCCCCCTGCATGGTTGATCACAAACCCTTGCCTAAGGAAAAAGAAATTTTTTGAGTGGTGCTTTAAGTACCTTTCGATTGGCATTCTGAAAGACCCTTCGATTGGTATTCTGAATGAGCCTTTCGATTGGTATTATGGTCAAGGCCTTCGATTGGAATTCTGAAAGACCCTTCGATTGGTATTCTGAAGGAGCATTTCGATTGGCATTATGGACAAGCACTTCGATTGGCATTCTGAAACACCCTTCGATTGGCATTCTGAAAGACCCTTCAATTGATATTCTGAATGAGCCTTTCGATTGGCATTATGTCAAGGCACTTCGATTAGCATTCTGAAAGACCCTTCGATTGGTATTCTGAAGGAGCCTTTCGATTGGCATTATGGACAAGCACTTCGATTGGCATTGTGTCAAGGCCTTCGATTGGAATTCTGAAAGACCTTTTCATTTGGCACCCTAGGCCAAGCATTTCAATTGGCATTCCAAAGGATCCTTCGATTTAGCATTGTGTCAAGGCAGCTTCGGCAGGCATGTTAACCATGTCCTTTGATTAGCATGGACAACACCTTTCGATTGGCCTGTTAACAAAGCCTTTCGACTGGCCTGTTAACAAAGCCATCAAGAGGGCACTCAAAAAACATGTCCAGGTACACTGAACATGAGAAAATGGCGTGTTTCCCTTGTAAATATAGAAATAATTAAATGCTGATTGTGGATTTAATTCCTGAGTTAAAGGCCAGATTCTTGCCTTTTCTGTTCCTAAAGAGCTGATTCGACCAGAGGGATTCTTTTCAAATCAGGACCAATCGAAGAGCAGGGCCTGAATGCATTCGAAATTCAAAAGTGTCCAGGTTCATTCAAGATTCATAAGAGACATGCATATTTCAAAAAAGGAAAACTTTTAATGTGTCTGATTCTTGTCTCATGGCTTTAAAGGCCTGTTTAATGGGTTGTCTCTTGCCGTTACTAGACCCCCACACTCCTATAAATACAAGGGCCAGCATACATATCCGAGGACACGGACAGAGAACAAAAAACATTGGAGAGGCGCTGCCCATACAATCCATCAAAGGTTGTCATAATTTTCCAAGCCAAAGCAGTCCTTCAGATCGAAGGTGCCCACGCCCAGAAGCCCTCAGATTGAAAGTGCTCCCATCCAGCCAATACCCAAATCGAAGATTCAATCTGCTGGTAAGAGAGGGTAAATTGTCAAAACTTTTCACTTTGTATAACACCTCCATATTTTCTATCCCATTCGATTTGTCATCCTAGACAGAATCCAGGGGCTTGGGTTTGGCCCCAGGTCATGTTCTTCGTTTGCTAACATTTGCTGCAGATTTAGCCTGAAAAGACTCAGCGCACGCAGGATCGAAGGGCCTGGGGTTCGATACCAGGCCCTGAGTTTTATTTTGCTAACATACTTTTGCAGGTATAGCATCCCAGATCAAAGGAGACACCTTCTCTGGATCGAAGCTTCCCATAGTCCTCCTGGATCGAAGAAGGCATTTTTCCCAAGATTGAAGGGAAATCCCCTTCCCTGGATCGAAGGCTGATCATGCTCACTTTCTGGCCTAATCGAAAGAACCATGACCCTGTTTGGATCGAAGCTTCCATTCCCTCCTTGGCTCTAAGCTCCTTTTTTTCCCCTGGATCGAAGGATCCCCCTTGTATTTTATTTTTGTTTTCATTGACATCTTTTTATCTTTTTAATTAACATTAAAATAAAAAAAATCACAAAAACATTAGGCTAGTTGTTTTTCCAACTATATTTATTTCTTAAATAAATAAATTAATTATTTTAACATTTTTCTTAAAATTAAAAAAAATTAATTGACTTAGGCCTTATGTTCTTTTATATAAAAAACAACAAAAATATTTTATTCTTAGGATTTTTAGAGGTTATTTTCAGATTCGCGCACGTTTATTTTATTGTAACTACCTACTGGTTTGTAATAGCTTAACTAAGACTTTTACACTTTATTGCTTTATTCCCCCAATTTTGGACATGTAAATAATCCCCCTCCCCGAAGCCTTGTAATAGCGTAGGATTTACAATTCCCGCACTTTAAATTCTTGTACATATATTAACTGTTTAGATGTATGCTAACTAGGATTGCATGACAATATCTATCTTAATTTAAAATCAACCGTAGCTCACCATAACATGTACAAAGATAATATAAACTGAAAATTGACACACTCGCACATGCCACTCTTAGGGTACGCCTCACTTGGTTACCTCGAACGTGGTCATTGAGTATAGGAAGTCTTAGAGGTCGCCCTCCTGTCCAAAGATCAAAGTTGCCTCGAAATGGTTGCCTCGATAAAAATGATCTAAGACATTAGGGTTACCGCTAAAGCATCCTAATATTGCTTTAGTGACCACACGTCCCTTAAATCGAATTGACCCTTAAAACTCCAACGACGGTGCTACCTGCTCCTCAATAGTGGGATAGCACTGTCTAAAGGCATTTGCACAGTTTAATTCCTTTTTGAGTAGGTAGAGGTTCTTAAGTACTTGCTCCTTTTAAAACAAAACAAAACTTTTTGCACTTACACTCTCTTCAAAAACAAAACTATTTTCAAACCCACAAACACAAAGAAAAGCAAACTTTTGAAAACATAGTGAGCAAGTACCTAAGAGCCCGTGGATAACCACGAATAGAAAGGGTTCTAACACCTTCCCTTTCTATAATCTACCTCCCGAACCCGAGAAACATCTCGAAAAGGAATTTTTCTGTGCTTTTGTCCTTTCCTTGTTGGATAAAATAAAAGATGGTGGCGACTCTTGCTTACCGCGACATTTTGCAAAAACAAATGCAAACGCGAACCAGCATTCCAAAACAGTCAGTTCTCATTCCCATCGATCACAGAACTGACGACTCTGCTGGGGAGAGATAAGTGAGGTGTACCTTAGGATTAGATCACTTGTGTTTTCAATTGTATGCTTTGTATGCTTTTAATTTTGTGGGCTTGTGTTGTACCCCAAAATTTTCCCTCCCATATTCTTCAAGGTTTGTCAAGAATCATCTTCAAATGGTTCAAGATTCCTCAAGGGTTGCACAGTCCAAATGCCTCCTAAGCCAGTCAAAATTAGGATTTTGGTTCTTTCAAGGAATTTGAGGTTTTCAATGGTTCAAACAAGTCTCAAGGGCCCATATACATTCTCAAGCACCTACATGCCAAGTTTCAAGACTCACAGTGCCGAATTCCACAGTCAAAAGCCCCATTTGATCCACAGTCAACTGCAAGGGCAAAATGGTCATTTTATAGTCAAAAGTCATAATTTTTGGTCAACATCTTATTTTGAGTACACAATCATCATTTTATCAAGTCTTGATCATGATTCCACAAGGATAGCTCAAAAATCATCAAGATGCCAAAAGTTGATATTTTTGGACAGCAGAAAAGTCAATTGTATCTTGACCAAAGCATAACTTTTTCATGGTTCATCAGAAAAATCCCATCCAATGCTCATTTTGAAGGGGATGACATTTACTACAATACATCTTCACATTCCAAGTCCAAGAAATGCTCTCATAAAAAGTTATCAAATTCTACATTATAGGTCAATTTCAAAAGTCAACAAAAGTGCACCTTAAGTCAAAGACCATAACTTGAGATTGGTAAATCCAAATGACATGGGACCAAAGGCATTGGTTAGAGGACTTCAATACCTTTCCAAAATGTCCAAGAACATGTTCATAGGATCAAAATTGAGCAAGATATGCATTGGAGAAGTTGGGAAATTTTTGTGAATTTGCAAAAGTTAACTTTGCTCAAAACACCTCATTTTTGCTAATGGGCCTCAAATTTCTTATTGAAACTTTATCCATGGCCTATGAAATACAAAGATTTGATTTTTCAATCTTTTTGTGAAGCAAGAATAACCTAATCATGCTGGCAATTTCGTGTGCAAATCAAAGAGACAAGAATCTCCAAATTTAGCAAGTTTTTCCAATCATGAAGATTCAAAAATATTTGATTTTCAATCAAATATTCAAATCATCATTCCATTGATTTCTTTGCAAATTTTGACCTAATTCTATTCTATTATAAATATGCAAGCCAACCCTAATCATGCATACGTGAATTTGCTGCAGAAAAGCCATAACCACATTCAAGAAAATTCAAAGAAAAGTCAAAACTGATTTCCATATTCTAGCACGATTCAAAGGCTTTTGTTGATTCAAACACATTGTTGGAAGTGTCAGGGACGTGTAGCAATCAAAACCAAGCACTAAAGCTACAGGAATCACCAAGAACAGTTTCACGGTTTACATATTTTGTCCATAATCGTATTGCTCAAATCATGCATATTTAACATGATTTATTGTTTGTTTTGTGTTACTTGAATCCATGTGAAGCTAATGGTATAAATTAATTGGATTATAATGCACAGAATCGAAAGTTACCATTGATGAATTCTAGGGTTCTTGAACTCTAAAATTGGGGATTTACAGTACAGGAAAAATCAAGCCTTGAGAGACCTATGGTTGAAATCGTTGAGACCAAACGAACACAGTGGCACCATCGCGAAATATTTATGTGAACTGTAGAGCTAATCGCTATTTTTGGTCGCTGTAGGTTGTGGGGGTTAAAAACCCCCGCTATCTAACATGTTTTTTACAGGCATAAACGAGGAAGATGAAGGACGTGTAAGCCTCTGAGTGGACAATTCAAAAGAGCGCGCGTTTTTGTTTGTTTTTCAGCATATGCATTAATTTGTATATATTATATTTGATTGTTATTATATTATCAAAAGCAAGCAAATGGTGGAGTGGTTAGGTGCGCTGGCTGGTGATCATTGGGACCTGGGTTCGATTCCCAGGTCCCCCAAAACTCTTCTATTATTTTTTCTTACATATTCTCATGCAGGCTTCCAAAGGCGTTCTACCATGTACCCCACACAACAATGCGCCAAGTGGCCACAAACACAGATCTGATGGCCATGAGATGATGACCATGGTGCTCCTGGTTAACCCCAACGTAGACAATCATTAAAGTCAAATAGGCTGGAGAGCTTAATGGGCTTGAAGATTGCTAACAAACCCCCAAAGCTGGCCCATCACCCCCTGGTTTCTTTATTCTTTTTCTTTTCTATTTTAATTTCTATTTAATTATTTTATTAATTATAATTATTATTATTATTATTTAATTACCTCATAAATTAACTATTTTCATAATAAATTCAGAAAACCTAAAAAATATAATTATTATTATTATTATTAATTTCACCTTTTATTTATTATTTTTGTAAATAAATGTAATTAATTAATTTAGTTGTTTTAATTAGGTTAATTGTAATTATTTTCACAATAAATAAAATCCATGTAGAATTAGGTTTTGACAACTTTTAACCATGTTTTCCTTTTTTATTTTATTTTCATTAAAAAACTTAAAAAACATTTCTTTTATTTAATTAATTAGAATTAGGTTTAATTTAATGCAAAATAACCAAAAATTCATTCTTTTCTCAAAAAGGGTCAAAACCCTAAGGACTTCTCTGATTTAATTTCTCTTCGCGCATATAATTTTTTATCATTATTCATGTAATTGTTCCGAGGATGTAATAGTGTAATTATGACCCTTTTTATCGCTTTCTTTATTTTCTCGCAATTTACTTTTCAAGGGTTGCTTTTGGCGATGTAAATACCCGACGCCTTGTAATAGCGTAGATTTACTTTCCGCAACTATTAACTGCTATGCATGACAAGACTTGTTCTCAAAATAAAATCAAATCGTAGCTCACCATAACATGTGCAAAGATAATATAATTGAAACTTGACACACGTGCACATGCCACTCCTAGGGTACGCCTCACTTGGTTGCCTCAACGTGGTCATTGAGTATAGGGTGTTTTAGAGGTCGCCCTCCTGTCTAAAGATCCAAGTTGCCTCGAAACGGTTGCCTCGGATAAAAAAGGATCTAGGACATTAGGGTTACCGCTAAGGCGTCCTACTATTGCTTTGGTTACCACATGTCCCTATAATCGAATTGAACCGAATAACTCCAACGATGGTGCTACCTACTTCTCAATAGTGGGATAGTACTGTCTAAAGGACATTTACACAGTTTAATTTCTTTTGAGTAGGTAGAGGTTCTAAGGTACTTGCTCTTTCAAAACGAAAACAACTTTTCGCACTTACACTTTCAAACAAAAAGTTTTCAAACAAACACTTCCTGGCACTCTTGAGGACTGATACAAGAGTTAAAACGAAGTTTTTTCAAAACCCACAAACACAAGAAAAGCAAACATTTTTTAAAACATAGTGAGCAAGTACCTAAGAGCCCGTGGACAACCACGGATAGAAAGGGTGCTAACACCTTCCCTTTCTATAATCTACCTCCCGAACCGAGAAACATCTCGAAAAGGAATTTTGTTGTGCTTTTGTCCTTTCCTTGTTGGAGAACATAAAAGACGGTGGCGACTCTTGCTTACCGCGACATTTCGCGAACCAACATTTCAAAACAGTCAGTTCTATTTCCACCGATCACAACTTGTATCGGAGTTCTATAGATCCTAACCCGGATCTGGGGGTACCCTTTTTAGGTAAGTAGCAATAAACTGTGAGGGATCTGTCCGGTGTAGACCGACACGGATGAAGCAGTAGCTACGTTGGTGTGGCACCTTAGTCTGTACCGATATCCCTTGTGTTAGAACGAGGAGAATATGGGTCTTCTAAGGAGTCATTAAGCACCAACTGACCTTAGAACCTTAAATTGACCAACTTGGCCATATAACAGTAGCAGTATGCTACACTCATTGAGACTAAACTCTCGCGATGATTCCGGCCACAAGAAAAGGTTGCTAAACTGGAATTATGACCGATTGAGGGTAGTCAGTGATATCGAGATCCTCTAGAACCCGGTTACTATTTTTTAGGACAAGTCTTAACCAACTGAAACTGAAAGAGGGTAATACCTAAACTCCATGCCAGCCTAAACTTAAGGCTGTTTGTGTGACTTTTGTGCCTTCAAACTTGAACTACTTGCACATTCTTGTTATCTGACAACATGAGTTCCCTGCAGGTTTTGTTTACAGTCCTTAAAATTGGATTTATTGCAGGGCTTACTTACACCTCACACTTTTGCATACCTGTACATAACATCATAACATCATACCATAGCATTTTCCTTAACCATTTCAAGGATCTCAAAGGCTTGTGATACAGGTTATGGTAAATCAAATGTCCAGCAAGGGGCAAAGGGGATTTATTTTCCTCTAGCCAAGGTTGTTTAGAAATCAAAACACGATAACTTGAGTGAGGGGCTATGACCCACTCGATATGGTGAGCTTGACTCTTGAAGAAGGACTCTCATCAACATGAAGTTCCTTCAATCAAACTACCAGATTCAGATTCTAACAGTTTCTTGTTTACCCCGCGAGATCCTTGAAAACATTGCATACATATCATTACATAACAGGTCTCCCAGTACAGGTCTCTTATCTTCTTCGCTGTTTATTTCAGCAATCATCATGTCTACTGAACCTTCCACTGAGCAAGCTATCAAGGCCCTCCAGGCCCAGAATGCCCAATTTCAGGAGTTGGTCATGAGCCTAGCTAAGGGTCAGCAGGACCCGAAGACCCTGATTCTGAAAGAGAGGAAGAAGAAGAAAAAGAGGACCATCCTGTTCAATACTGGACGCAGGTTTTGAAACGGGCTGCAGAACAAAGTTGATCTGACCACCCCATCTGAAGGGAAAGACAGTCCACAAGAAAGGAGGGCTCTTAGCCCTATGGTCTCCGACAACGAGACAGACTATGATGAAGAACAGTATCCTCCTGCTGAGGATAAGTACAAACAACTGGAAGACCGTTTGAATGCCATGGAAATACAGAAGGTGCCCGGTCTGGACTTCGGAGATCTAGGTCTATCCTCTGGGGTGGTGATTCCCCATAAATTCAAGGCACCTGCCTTTGCCAAGTACGACGGAGCTTCCTGTCCAAAGCTACACCTCCCGTCATATGTGAGGAAGATTCAACCCTATATTGCTGATAGAAATCTCTGGGTTCATTTCTTTCAAGATAGTCTGCCAGGGACTCAACTTGAATGGTTCTGTCAACTGGAAGGAGCTAACATCCGCAACTAGGAGGACCTTGCTGCTGCTTTTTACAAGCAATACCAGTATAATGCCGACCTTGCTCCCACGCGTACTCAGCTTCAGGGTATGTCTATGGGTACAGGCGAAGGCTTTAAGGAATACGCTCAGAAGTTGAGAGATCTTGCTGGAAGAGTCCAACCCCCTCTGTCTGATAGGGAGTTGGTGGATATGTTTCTTGGGACTTTGTCTGGTCCCTATTTCAATCATTTGATCGGCAGCTCGTCAGTGGGTTTCACCGAACTGATTCTAACTGGAGAAAGAGTAGAAGCTAGGATCCTGAGTGGTAAGATCCAGAAAGATACCTCTTAGAGTACAAAGAAGAAGTCATTTGGTGGCAAGAGGGAAGCCAATGTTGTGCACGGCCAAAAGAGGCGTAGCCAGGCAGATTACCACCAATCTGTGGGGGCAGTGTTGATCTCTAATTCGGCACGCACACAACGACCACACCAACAAAATAATCAGCCAAAGGGGGAAAGACTTCAAAGGCAGTTCACCCAAATCAACATGCCATTGTCACAAGCATTGCAGCAGATGTTGAAGATGAATCTGATTACGGTGATAAACCCTCATCCGAACCCTAAGACTTCTTCTCCTAACTACAACCCAGATGCAAGGTGTGCTTATCATTCTGGTAGCCCGGGGCACGATACTAATAATTGTTGGGCGCTGAAATACAAGATTCAGAATATGATTGACGCTAAGGAGATTGAATTCGACCCTCCTGAGACTCCCAATGTGATCACTGCTCCCTTGCCAAAACATGACTAGGATTGAAAGCACTTTTGTTCATTTGAATTCTGAAGTTGTATTTTTCTTTTCTTATTCAAACAATTATTATCATGTCGAACTCTTTTATTTCATTAATGCATTACACGTGTCTGTTTGGAATTAATTGTTTTCACTATGCTTAAATTACTTCATATTTCCTTTTTGTGATGTTTAACTCTCGATTAAAAAAAACTCTAAGCCTTTAGAGGGAGGATGACGAAAACGATACCACGATCTTTACAGTATGCTTTTGAATAGAGTCCGCTGATGAGGTACAGACATTGTTTCAAATCCTAAACATTGTAGCTATAAGGAAGATGATCCCTAGTCAACCCCTTTGAGCCAAAGAAGTTGGAGTTTTTATTTTCACGAATTAAAACCCTTAATTATAACCTGGGGCAGGGTAGTTCTCTCAGTTGATCCAGGTGCACAATAAATGGCATCAAAGAAGTCCTTCTGAAACAAAAGACGGTGTTGGACAGGCAGTCATTACCTCTCAAAATAAAAGCCCAATAAGTCAAAACCTATGAAGGAGACTTAAAAAAAAAACGGGGGCATCCCGCTGGCTGTAATCACAAAAGAAACAGTTCAGGCAAAAAGACAGGGATAACAAAATCAAAAAGAAAGAGGTCCTACAAACTCTCATAAAAAGGACTGCCTGTTCAAAATAAATTGTCAGTATCCAAACCATCACTGGTATGTCAGAGCAAAGACTCAAACAAGATCTAATGCACGATTAGCTGAGTTTAGGATCGAAGAACATCACGAAGAACGGGTGGGTACAAATAAAATTTGAGCCTTTATCCTTTATTTCTTAAACCGTGAACCAGGCCACGTTATAACCCTTAAAAGTCCTAGCTGAAGCACGGGTTAGTTCGAAAGCATGCTGTTACAAAAGGTATCCTGACTCCTGTAGGGCTCCCTGTAAAATCCTGAGTTGACATCACTTTTTACAAAAAATTTACTTGTTTTATTGAAAATTGCATTTTCAAAGAACTTCAAAACAGACATAAGCTTTGCATTCTTAAAATAACATTGTTTGCATATGACTATTTGTTCAACAGCAGAGAAATTCGCACGACGAATATCTAGTGAACAAAAACCTTTTCAATAAAAAGGGCCATCTCAAGTGGAAGAAACACTTACAACCAAGGGGCACGGCATGAGCATTGTTTATCATCTGGGGCAGTCAAGTCAAGATTCAAGGAGTCTCTCAAAGATGCCAAATAGCCAGGGGCAGATCTCCATCTGAATCAATTAGGGCATTGGACATGAATTCCAGCAACGAATCTTGCACGATCAAACGAACATCTTATGGTAGTGTGGCAACACGACACTACTGACAGTGACAACTCCCTACACTCTGAGAGCGTGGACATGGTCGGAAAATACTGCGCATGAACAAAGACCCGCTAGGTTGACACACCTAGGCAAAAATAAGGGCATCCCGGCGAACCAAAAAGGTTCGGGCAAAATTAGGGATAAAAACAAAAAGATTTGTACACCCGGCAAGTCGAAAACCTGAAAAGGCGGCTTGGGCAAAAAAGGGTATCCCGATGGACTGAAAACCCGAAAGGGCGGTCCAGGCAAAAATTAGGGATCAAAGCGTACGACTATGTCCCGTCATCTCGTCACTTGCCTACCGGAAAAAGATTTGTCACTTCAATCGGCAATTACTAAGCACCTCATAGGTTGGAATAATACTCGATCCACAAGGCCTCCGCAGGCACCTTCTCCCACAGATACAGGAGCAGAAAAGTCTCAAATGCAAAGTCATTGTCATATCCTCAGCCCGCGTCCCAGTAACATCTACACTCCCCACAGAGTAAGAAAAGGACAATGGTATTAATTCTCCGCAGCTGAGGCTCGCAACCACGAATGGGTCGACAAGATTCTCCCCAAGCAGAGTTTATCTATCACCAGCACTGGAAGGTTATCCCCAGTGGAGTCTGGAAGATTATCCCCAGTGGAGTCTGGAAGATTATCACCAGTGAAGTCGCCATTGGAAAACCATCCCCAGCGGAGTTATTCTCTCCTGCAGGACTATTCTCCCAATCATCTTCGGTCGTTATCTCCAGCGAGCGAAACTCTTTATTCTCCAACAACAGTCAGGGATTTATTTTCCCAAACTCTGACGTACCACCATAGCATTTCATGTTCATACATCATGACGTGCGCATACATATTGCATACAGCATAATCTCATTTATTTTGAGAACATCATCATACAATGCATGTCATGCATCATATACAATTAATCATGTACCTTTTCAGGAAAGATGGTTATCATCAACAACTTCCAGCAAGTTCAAGATTAACTCCGGAAACTAAACAGAGTAATTATCTGCACGATCAAATGCAGCTTTACACGGGTTCGTCATGAAGAAATCTTACACGGGTTTCTCCTAAATGCAGCTTCACACGGGTTTATCCTGAAAAATCCTACACGGGTCCTTTATCATATATTTCTGAATGAAGTTTTACACGAACTCATCCCAAATTAACCTTACCCAGGTTCCTCCAGAAGTTTCACACGAACTCATCCCGAAGTAACCTTACTCAGGTTCCTCCAGAAGTTTTACACGAACTTATCACAAAGTAACCTTACCCAGGTTCCTCCAGAAGTTTTACACGAACTTATCACAAAGTAACCTTACCCAGGTTCCTCCAGAAGTTTTACACGAACTTAGTCCGAAGTAACCTTACCCAGGTTCCTCCAGAAGTTTTACACGAACTTATCAAAGTAACCTTACCCAGGTTCCTCCAGAAGTTTCACACGAACTTATCAAAGTAACCTTACCCAGGTTCCCCCAGAAGTTTCACACGAACTTATCAAAGTAACCTTACCCAGTTTCCTCTAGAAGTTTCACACGAACCTATCAAAGTAACCTTACCCAGGTTCCTCCAGAAGTTTCACACGAACTTATCAAAATAACCTTACCCAGGTTCCTCCTGAAGTTTTACACGAACTTATCACAAAGTAACCTTACCCAGGTTCCTCCTGAAGTTTTACACAAACTTAGCTCGAAGTAACCTTACCCAGGTTCCTCCAGAAGTTTTACACGAACTCATCCCAAAGTAACCTTACCCAGGTTCCTCCTGAAGTTTTACACAAACCTATCTCACGGTAACCTTACCCCGGTTCATTCTGAAGTTTTACACGAACTTATCTCAAAGTAACCTTACCCAGGTTCCTCCAGAATTTTTACACAAACTTATCCTGAAGAAACCCTACACAGGTTCCTCCATTCCAGATGAAGTTTTACATGGACTCATCATGAGGTAACCTTACCCAGGTTCCTTCTCAATTCAGATGCAGTTTTATCCAAACTCCTCACAAAGCAACCTTACCCAGGTTCCTTCTTGGTTCAGATGTAGTTTTACCTAAACTCCTCATGAAGCAGCCTTACCTAGGTTTCTTCCCAATTCAGATGTAGTTTTACCTAAACCCATCATCAGGCAACCCTACACCAGGTCCCTCTCTTTCCAAGATGCAGTTTTACATGGACTCATCATCAGGCAACCCTACACAAGTTCTCTCTTTCCAAAGATGAAGTTTTACACGGACTCATCATCAGGCAACCCTACACCGGTTCCTCTCTTTCCAAGATGCAGTTTTACATGGAGTCATCATTAGGCAACCCTACACAGGTTCCTCCTTTCCAGATGAAGTTTTACATGGACTCATCATGAAGTAACCTTACCCAGGTTCCTTCTCAGTCCAGATATGCAGTTCACCTCTAGAGTTAATTCCCCAGTAGAGTAACGGACAATTGAAGCTCCTAAAATTCTATTTCTCTCAAGACACCTACCAACAATCTCCAAATGGCATATATAAGCTCATCCTCCTACCAACAATCTCCAAATGGCATCTGTAAGCCCATTCCCGACATCACAATGCTGATACTACACCATGCGAGTGCAAATTTCTGGGCACTCTAGTGTTCAATCATCTTCCACCTTCGGATCACGAAAGGCACGCAAGCCAATCTACATCCTCAAGTTTAAGAAGATTGAACATGGGCAACTGTTGTACCCCAAAATTTTCCCTCTCATGTTTTCCAAAGTCTTCCCCCTGCATGGTTGATCACAAACCCTTGCCTAAGGAAAAAGAAATTTTTTGAGTGGTGCTTTAAGTACCTTTCGATTGGCATTCTAAAAGACCCTTTGATTGGTATTCTGAATGAGCCTTTCGATTGGTATTTTGGTCAAGGCCTTCGATTGGCATTCTGAAAGACCCTTCGATTGGTATTCTGAAGGAGAATTTCGATTAGCATTATGGACAAGCACTTCGATTGGCATTCTGAAATACCCTTCGATTGACATTCTGAAAGACCCTTCGATTGGTATTCTGAATGAGCCTTTCGATTGGCATTATGTCAAGGCACTTCGATTGGCATTCTGAAAGACCCTTCGATTGGTATTCTGAAGGATCCTTTCAATTGGCATTATGGACAAGCACTTCGATTGGCATTGTGTCAAGGCCTTCGATTAGAATTCTGAAAGACCTTTTCATTTGGCACCCTGGGCCAAGCATTTCAATTGGCATGCCAAGGGATCCTTAGATTTAGCATTGTGTCAAGGCAGCTTTGATAGGCATGTTAACCATGTCCTTCGATTAGCATGGACAACACCTTTCGATTGGCCTGTTAACAAAGCCTTTCGACTGGCCTGTTAACAAAGCCATCAAGAGGGCACTCAAAAAACATGTCCAGGTACACTGAACATGAGAAAATGGTGTGTTTCCCTTGCAAATATAGAAATAATTAAATGTTGATTATGGATTTAATTCCTGAGTTAAAGGCCAGATTCTTGCCTTTTCTGTTCCTAAAGAGCTGATTCGACCAGAGGGATTCTTTTCAAATCAGGACCAATCGAAGAGCAGGGCCTGAATGCATTCGAAATTCAAAAGTGTCCAGGTTCATTCAAGATTCATAAGAGACATGCATATTTCAAAAAAGGAAAACTTTTAATGTGTCTGATTCTTGTCTCATGGCTTTAAAGGCCTGTTTAATGGGTTGTCTCTTGCCGTTACTAGACCCCCACACTCCTATAAATACAAGGGCCAACATACATATCTGAGGACACGGACAGAGAACAAAAAACATTGGAGAGGCGCTGCCCATACAATCCATCAAAGGTTGTCAGAATTTTCCAAGCCAAAGCAGTCCTTTAGATCGAAGGTGCCCACGCCCAGAAGCCCTCAGATTGAAAGTGCTCCCATCTAGCCAGTACCAAAATCGAAGATTCAATCTGCTGGTAAGAGAGGGTAAATTGTCAAAACTTTTCACTTTGCATAACACCTCCATATTTTCTATCCCATTCGATTTGCCATCCTAGACAGAATCCAAGGGCTTGGGTTTGGCCCCAGGTCATGTTCTTCGTTTGCTAACATTTGCTGCAGATTTAGCCTGAAAAGACTTAGCGCACGCAGGATCGAAGGGCCTGGGGTTCGATACCAGGCCCTGAGTTTTATTTTGCTAACATACTTTTGCAGGTATAGCATCCCAGATCGAAGGAGACACCTTCTCTGGATCGAAGCTTCCCATAGTCCTCCTGGATCGAAGAAGGCATTTTTCCCAGGATTGAAGGGAAATCCCCTTCCCTGGATCGAAGGTTGTTCATGCCCACTTCCTGGCCCAATCGAAAGAACCATGACCCTGTTTGGATCGAAGCTTCCATTCCCTCCTTGGCTCTAAGCTCTTTTTTTTCCCTTGGATCAAAGGATCCCCCTTGTATTTTATTTTTGTTTTCATTGACATCTTTTTATCTTTTTAATTAACATTAAAATAAAAAAAATCACAAAAACATTAGGCTAGTTATTTTTCCAACTATATTTATTTCTTAAATAAATAAATTAATCATTTTAACATTTTTCTTAAAATTAAAAAAAATTAATTGACTTAGGCCTTATGTTCTTTTATATAAAAAACAACAAGAAGATTTTATTCTTAGGATTTTTAGAGGTTATTTTCAGATTCGCGCGCGTTTATTTTATTGTAACTACCTACTGGTTTGTAATAGCTTAACTAAGACTTTTACACTTTATTGCTTTATTCCCCCAATTTTGGACATGTAAATAATCCCCCTCCCCGAAGCCTTGTAATAGCGTAGGATTTACAATTCCCGCACTTTAAATTCCTGTACATATATTAACTGTTTAGATGTATGCTAACTAGGATTGCATGACAAGATCTATCTTAATTTAAAATCAACCGTAGCTCACCATAACATGTACAAAGATAATATAAACTGAAAATTGACACACTCGCACATGCCACTCTTAGGGTACGCCTCACTTGGTTACCTCGAACGTGGTCATTGAGTATAGGAAGTCTTAGAGGTCGCCCTCCTGTCCAAAGATCAAAGTTGCCTCGAAATGGTTGCCTCGATAAAAATGATCTAAGACATTAGGGTTACCGCTAAAGCATCCTAATATTGCTTTAGTGACCACACGTCCCTTAAATCGAATTGACCCTTAAAACTCCAACGACGGTGCTACCTACTCCTTAATAGTGGGATAACACTGTCTAAAGGACATTTGCACAATTTAATTCCTTTTTGAGTAGGTAGAGGTTCTTAAGTACTTGCTCCTTTTAAAACAAAACAAAACTTTTCGCACTTACACTCTCTTCAAAAACAAAACTCTTTTCAAACCCACAAACACAAAGAAAATCAAACTTTTGAAAACATAGTGAGCAAGTACCTAAGAGCACGTGGATAACCACGGATAGAAAAGGTGCTAACACCTTCCCTTTCTATAATCTATCTCCCGAACCCGAGAAACATCTCGAAAAGGAATTTTTTTGTGCTTTTGTCCTTTCCTTGTTGGATAAAATAAAAGACGGTGGCGACTCTTGCTTACCGCGACATTTTGCGAAAACAAACGCAAACGCGAACCATCATTCTAAAACAGTCAGTTCTCATTCCCACCGATCACACTATGCTATGATGAAATTAGACTTCTGTGTGATAGATTACAATGACATGTGTTGTATGATGAGTTGTTGAAACTATGGTGATACTATGTGGTTGCTATGATGATATAATGATTTTGTGATGATGCCACATGTATATGATGTATGTTATGATATTATGATGATTATATGAATTAATGATGCATTTTAACTAGCAATGGTCATATTTTATTATGTTGTTGCGCATCACGCATTCATGACATATGTTAGAACTTTTTTCCAGTGATGTTGTTAGGACGATTGGTCCAATGATGGTGAAAAGATGTTGGTCCAGGATGTCCTTAATCACATAGTGTGGATTGAGTGAAATATTATGATGTGTGTGATACTGTGGAAAGAGAACTGACTGTTTTTGGAATGCTGGTTTGCGTTTTGCGTTTGTTTTTGCAAAATGTCGCGGTAAGCAAGAGTCGCCACCGTCTTTTATTTTATCCAACTAGGAAAGGAAAAAAGAACAGAAAAATTCCTTTTTCGAGATGTTTCTCGGGTCCGGGGGGTAGATTATAGAAAGGGAAGGTGTTAGCACCCTTTCTATCTGTGGTTATCCACGTGCTCTTAGGTACTTGCTCAAAGTGTTTTCAAAATTTGCTTTTCTTTGTGTTTGTGGGTTTGAAAGAAGTTTTTGTTTGAAAGGTGTAAGTGCGAAAAGTTTTTGTTTTGTTTTGAAAGAGCAAGTACTTAAGAACCATCTACCTATTCGAAAAAGGAATCAATTTGTGCTAATGTCCTTTAGACAATGCCATCCCGCTATTGATGAGTGAGTAGCACCGTCGTTGGAGTTTTAAGGGTCAATTCGATTAAGGGACGTGCGGTCACTAAAGCAATGTTAGGACGCCTTAGCGGTAACCCTAATGTCTTAGATCATTTTTCTGAGGCAACCGTTTCGAGGCAACTATGATCTTTGGACAAGAGGGCGACCTCTAAAACTTCCTATACTCAATGACCGCGTTCGAAGGCAACCAATGCGAGGTGTACCTTAAGAGTGTGCATGTGCGAGTGTGTTGTTTCGGTTAATTTTATCTTTGTACATGTCAATGGTTATCTATGTTGATTTTAGGTTTAAACATTTGATCTTGTCATGCATTCCCTATTATCAAACATCTAACAGTTTATAAGTTACGGAAATTAAATCTAACTATTACAAGGCGTCGGGTATTTACATCGCCAAAAGCAACCCTTGAAATTAAAATGCGGAAAATAAATAAAGCGATAAAAATATTTAAAGGTCCTATTAAAACTATTACATCCCAGGAAACAGATACAATATTGAAATAAATACGGATTGCGTGCGAGAAATTAAATCGTGCGAGTTCTAGGGTTTTGACCCTTTGTTTATTAAAGAAATGATTTTTTTGGTTTATTTTTGAATTAAAAAGAAATTAAACTAAGTTAATTATTAAATTAATAAACAAATTAATAAAAATATTTTTGGGTTTTTGATATTTAAAGAAATAAAAATAAATTAATCAAAGTTAATAAAAACCTAATCATCTAAGTTAATTTTAATTATTGCAAAAGATATTAAAGTTATTCCTAATTAAACTAAATTAATTAAATTAACATTTATTAACAAAAAATAAATTACTGAAAATTAATTTTAGTAAAGAAAATATTTTTGGTTTTTAATTTTATTAAGAAAAAGTTTAATTGGTTAGTTAAAATAAAAATAATAACAATAAAATAGAAATAATAAAAGAATGAAATAGAAAACTCAGGGGGGTTTTGGGCTTGAAAGGAGGTGAGAATTGCAATTTGATGGCCCAATTATGCAGGCCTGCGTTGACCTTTGGGAATTCCATGTGACACGCTGACTTAAGAGTATAATGGACATCTCATCTGGACCACCAGATCTGGTCTGGGGCCATCTGGCAAGCATCTGAGTGAGGGAGTACGATGGATCCTACGCTGGCATCATCACTGGATCACCTATTGAAAAATAACAAACAAATGCATGGGGGACCTGGGACTCGAACACAGGTCCTGTAAGTCATTGGACAATGCTTCCACCACTCAACCAACGCGCTTTAGTTGTTAGTGTAATAGACAATAAATATAATATTGGAAAACATATTAATATGCCAGAATTAAAAAAACACGCGCCAAGTATTATAATGGGCCAACCAGGGAGAGACGCGTCATCGTCTTCTTCGTTCAACCCTGGTTATTTACCTGCGGATTTATATCCGCAGCTAAATCCGTATGAGCGTCCTAAAATCAAATCTAGGCCATGGAAATTGATTCCAAGATCATGGTAATGTTCGTCTACCTCTCCTGATTACGTCCATGTCCATCAATTACACTGATTTTGCCTGGAAATAAAATGCCCAAAAAACACGAACCAAGAACCCTAAACTCGACTATGGGGTTACATGCCATATTAATGCAATCAAATAATGCAGAAAGCTTGTAAATTGGATGATAAACATGAATATGCAAAGATTTTGCAAGAAAAGTGCAAGAACAATGATATACGAATTCAACTGAAAGGAATATTTTTGAGACACTTACAGAGCTTAGGGGCGCGTATGGGGATTGGTTTTGAGTTGGCTTCGCTTCAGTGGATATCCAGCAAGTGATTAGTGTGGAGTTTTGGTGTTGAATTGGCCTCTATGCACGGTTTCAGTATCACACTTTTTTTGGCAATTTTCAAGTTTTTCTTTTGGTGTTCTTGAAGCCTCCAACCTCTAATTCATGTGCCTTTCACTTGTATATGTATGCTGCAATGTATTAGGTTAACTTTTGGCTCTTGAATCTTTGCACATTGATGTTTGGAGATTTGATTTGATTCACCATTGATAACCTTCCAATTTTGTCCAAAATCCAATCTTTTTGCACATGTAATGCATGATACGAATTTGATTCACTTGATGATGATGATTAGGTCCTGAAAATAGAAAAAGATCTCATGTAATCAAGTTTTGTGATTTTATTTGATTTAAATTGATTTAAAATGGAATAATTCAAATAAAAATCAAATAAAATAGAAAATTTGATAAATGGACACAAGGCTGAAGCTAGGACACGTGTGTAGTGTGACAAGATCAAATCAAGTGGAAAAGAATGGGCCCATTTGACAAAATTTGAAGTTTTGGGGATAGTTGACTTTTGGCAATTTTGCAAAAATGCCCAACTTCAAAAATGCATAACTTCTTCAATTTTGAACTTTTGGAAGTTTTCTTGGACTTTTTAGAAAGCTTGATATGTCCTCTAACCAACCCTTTTGGTCTCGTCTCATTTTGATGTTCCATGCTCAAGTTATAAGCTTTGGAAAAAAGATGTTTTTGTTGACTTTCAAAAATGACCTATAATGTCCAAATTTGTAACTTATTGTGAGTGCATTTCTTGATCTTGGGGTATGAAGATGGATTGTAGGAAATTGTATCCTCTTCAAAATGAGCTTTGGATGGGTCATTTCTCATAAAGCATGAGAAAGTTATGCTTGGTCCAAGTTGAGTTGACTTTTCCTGCAAAACCCTAATTTAGCAACTTTTGAGTCTTGATGAATTTTGAGCAATCCTTGATTAATCATGATCAACCCTTGATCAAATGATGAAATAACCTTCAAAATGAGAATGTTGACAAAAAAATCTTGAAGTTTGACTGTATTTAGGTCACAGGTAACTTTTGCCCTAGCACAGTCAATTTTTGGATCCTTTGAGCAATTGACTGAGCAAACTTCCTCTGCAAGGCTTGAAATTTGGCATGGATGATCTTGAGAGCATATTAGGAAATTGGGGAGAACTTGAGTTCATTTGGATGTAAGGACCTTGATGCAACACAAAACCCTAATTTGAGGTTGACTGCCTTAGGAGATGACTTGACTGTCCAACTCTTGAGCAATCTTGAGCCACTTGGAGATTTTTATTGCCATGTTTGGAGAGATATGAGAGGGAAAATTTTGGGGTGCAACAGCTTCCCCTGTTCAATTTTCTTAAACCTAGGATAAGATTGGCTTTCGGGCCTTTCGTGATCCGAAGGTGGAAGATGATTGAACACTAGAGTTCCTAGAAATTTGCACTCGCATGAAGTGGTATCAGCACTGTGATGTCAGGAATGGGCTTACGGATGCCATTTGGAGGCTGTTGGTAGGTGGTCTGAACTTCGACTCGAATATGAATCAGGGAGATCTTATCATCGATCTGACTGAACCATAGCAGGTCTTGGATTAACTTTGACTGGATCGACATCAGAAAAATCTTCGAATCAATTTAACTGGACCAGACAAAAATCTTGGAATAACTTCAACTGGAATACGAATCAGGGAGATCTTATCGGTGATCTAACTGAACCAGAGGAGGTCTTGGGTTAACTTTGACTGGATCGACATCAGAAAAATCTTCAAATCGATTTAACTGGACCAGACAAGAGTCTTGGAATAACTTCAACTGGAATACGAATCAGGGAGATCTTATCGGCGATCTAACTGAACCAGAGGAGGTCTTGGATTAACTTTGACTGGATTGGCATCAGAAAGATCTTCAAATCGATTTAACTGGACCAGACAAAAATCTTGGAATAACTTCAACTGGAATACGAATCAGGGAGATCTTATCAGCGATCTAACTGAACCAGAAGAGGTCTTGGATTAACTTTGACTGGATCGGCATTAGAAAAATCTTTGAATCGATTTAACTGGACCAGACAAGAGTCTTGGAATAACTTCAACTGGAATACGAATCAGGGAGATCTTATCGGCGATCTAACTGAACCAGAAGAGGTCTTGGATTAACTTTGACTGGATCGACATCAGAAAAATCTTCGAATCGATTTAGCTGAACCAGACAAGAGTCTTGGAATAACTTCAACTGGAATACGAATCAGGGAGATCTTATCGGCGATCTAACTGAACTAGAAGAGGTCTTGGATTAACTTTGACTTGATCGGCATCAGAAAAATCTTCGAATCGATTTAACTGGACCAGACAAGAGTCTTGGAATAACTTCAACTGGAATACGAATCAGGGAGATCTTCGCAGTGATCTGACTGAACCAGAGGAGGTTTTAGATATAGCTTGAGAACTTAACTGCATCTTTCCTGAAAGGTAAAGGTCAGTTATATGCAATGCATGATATGAATCAAGAAATGATGTTCTCAAAATAAATGAGATTGTATGGTATGATGCGTATATGCATGTATCATGATGTATGGAAATGTAATGCTTTAGCTGGGGAAAATAAATCCCGGATAGCTGTTGGAGAATAGAGTTGAATTCTTCATTTCCACTAGAGATGACAAATGAAGATGATTGTGAGAATAAACCTGTAGGAGAAGATAACTCTGTTGGGGAATAAACTGATGAGGAGATTACTCGGTGGGGAAGAGATGCTCTGCTGAGGATTCCACTGATAAATTCCGTCGAGATGAATTATCGTTGCTGGTGATATTGAATTTGTTGAGGATTAAATTCCTGCTTGTGAAAGGAAAGAATTTCGCTGGGGACGATCTTTTAGTTGCAACTTGCTGGGGATAACCCTGTTAGACTTTGGTGGGGATAATCCTCTGAATTCTGCTGGGAATGATCTTTTGAACTTGGCTGGGGAGATTTATTTTTGTACCCCGCTGGGGGTAAACCTCTAGAGTCTACTGGGGATGATGCTTTAACTCCGTTGGGGAAGCTTTTTCAGACCGTGCTGGGGAAATAATGACTCCACTAGGTGTATCTTGTATTCTACCAGGGAACATTTTTATACTCTGATAGGGAATATTAAGATTGTCGGGGATATCGACCCTTTTTAGTATTGATGGTAGATCAACTCCGCTTGAGGAGAGCATTGCTGATTCGTTCATAGTTGCAAGTCTCGGCTGGGGGAGAGCTGCCATTACTGTCTTACTCTGTAGGGAGTGAAAGGATCCTGGTCATATTCTTCAGATGAATCTACCTTTGTACCTGATGGACAGAGCAACTGTACAGTTCAGACAATTCTTATTGCCCCTGTTTCTGATATTACCCGTAATCGTATTTTGTTTCGCATGTAAATATTTATGAGCAGCAATTAATGTCAAATGCATGTATCAAAAATGAACATTGGACGTTCTTTGCGAAACAAAACAGATGAAAAAAGAACAGTTTGAAATTTCTTTGAAAATGAATTGTATTGATTTTGAAGTTTGGCCTGCAAATAGGCGTTTCTGTACAAGAGGTTGACGTCCTAGTAAGAGAACGTCGCTGAATAATAAAATTTACATAGTTTGTGACAAACTTAAACAAAACAGCTATATGAATAATCCCACTGGGTTCCAACTCTGTTATTGCCCTTATGTCCTCGAGCATCTCATCACTTTGATGTTGGTTGAAGGTAGATCAGATTGATTAGTGCCGTCTGAGCTTGATAGTCGATACCGAAGTCTAGATGCAAGGTGATCCAATGAGACATAGTGTTACGCTTTGATCCCTAATTTTTGCCTGGACCGCCCTTTTGGGTTTTCAGTCCACCGGGATACCCTTTTTTTCCCAAGCCGCCTTTTTAGGTTTTCGACTTGCCGGGTGTACAGACTTTTTATTTTCATCCCTTATTTTTGCCCGAACCCTTTTGGTTCGCCGAGAAGCCCTTATTTTGCCTAGGCCAGTCAACCTAGCGGGTCTTTGATTATGTATAGTATCTTTTCACTATGTCTGCATTGACGGAGTGAGGAAGGTCGTCACCATCCATGGTGGTTAGAATCATAGCTCCTCCTGAGAAAATGTTCTTAACCACAAATGGCCCTTCGTAAGTAGGGGTCCATTTTCCCCTGGGATCACCTTGAGGTAGTATAATGCGCTTGATTACCAGGTCCCCAACTTGATACTCTTGTCGTCTGACTTTCTTATTAAATGCCTTGATCATCCGCTTTTGATACGTTTGACCATGGAAAATAGCTGTAAGTCTCTTTTCGTCGATTAAGTTCAGCTGATCAAGCCGGGTCTGAATCCAGTCATCTTCACTCAAACCTGCATCCTTCATGATTCGAAGAGAGGGTATCTGAACTTCAATAGGCAAGACTGCCTCCATGCCATAAACCAAGGAATATGGTGTTGCCCCTGTTGACGTCCATGCTGAGGTACGATACCCATGGAGAGCAAATGGCAACATCTCGTGCCAATCCTTGTATGTCACTGTCATCTTCTGCACAATCTTCTTAATGTTCTTATTGGCCGCTTCTACAGCCCCATTCATCTTTGGCCGGTAGGGAGAAGAGTTGTAATGTTGTATCTTGAATTGCTTGCAGAGCTCGATGATCATCTTGTTGTTGAGATTGGTACCATTGTCCGTAATGATCCTCTCTGGTACACCATATCGACAGATCAGATTGTGCTGAATGAACCGTGCCACGACGTTCTTGGTTACAGTAGCAAAGGAAGCTGCTTCAACCCACTTTGTAAAATAATCAATTGTTACCAGGATGAAACAATACCCGTTAGATGTCGTAGGTCTAATCTTGCTGATCATATCAATGCCCCACATTGCAAAAGGCCAAGGAGCTGTCAAGACGTTCAGAGGAACTGGAGGTATGTGCACCTTATCAGCATAGACTTGGCACTTGTGACATGTCCGAGAATGCTGATAACAGTCGGCTTCCATTATGGACCAATAATATCCTGCCTGAAGGATTTTCTTTGTCATCGTGTGTCCACTGGAATGAGTTCCGAAAGTACCTTCATGTAACTCCGCCATGATCCTTTCTGCTTCATTCTTATCCACACAACGCAGTAAGGTTGAATCATGGTTACGCTTGTAAAGGATGTCATTGCTGATGAAGAACTTCGTTGCGAACCTCCTCAGGAATTTCTTGTCATTAACAGATGCACCTTCGGGGTACTCCTGAGCTTCAAGATACCTTTTCACCTCATGAAACCAGGGTTTTTCTGTTACCTCTCCAGTCTCAATATCACAACAATGTGCAGGTTTGTCCAGTCTTTCAATGATAATCCGGGGAGCTTTGTTGTTCCAATTGACTTTGAACATAGAAGACATCGTAGCTAGCGCGTCCGCCAACTGATTATCCTCTCTTGGGAAGTGTTCAAAGGTTATCTCTTCGAAATGGGGAAGCAACATCAATACATACTCCTTGTAAGGAATAAGATTTGGGTGTTTTGTATCCCACTCACCTTTGATCTGACTGATCACGAGAGCGGAATCTCCGAAGACACTTAGAAACTTAATCCTTAGGTCAATTACTGCTCGAAGACCCATAATGCATGCTTCATACTCCGCCATGTTGTTGGTGCAGTTGAAACATAGTCGGGCGGTGAACGGAGTATGAGAGCCTTTAGGAGATATGATCACGGCGCCAATGCCATTGCCCAAAGCGTTCGAAGCTCCATCAAAGTACATAGACCATCGGGATCCCTCCTCAGGTCCTTCATCCGGTCCAGGTGTCTCACAATCAGTTACCAACATGATATTCTCATCCGGAAATTCAAAGTTCATCGACTGGTAATCATCCATTGCCTGATGTGCCAAATGGTCTGCCAACACACTTCCCTTAATCTCCTTTTGGGTCGTATATTGGATGTCATACTCAGTCAGGATCATCTGCCATCTTGCTATTCTTCCGGACAAGGCAGGCTTCTCGAAGATATACTTGATTGGATCCATCTTTGAAATCAACAAAGTAGTGTGAGTCAGCATATACTGTCTCAGCCGGCGAGCAACCCATGCCAAAGCGCATCAAGTTTTCTCGAGAAACGAGTATCGGGTCTCGCAGTCGGTAAACTTTTTACTAAGGTAATAAATAACATGCTCTTTTCGGCCAGACTCGTCATGTTGACCTAGCACACACCCCATTGAGTTATCGAGTATTGTCAAGTATAAGATCAGAGGCCTCCCTTCAACTGGTGGCATCAGAATAAGTGGCTCTTGGAGATACTCTTTGATTCTTTCGAAAGCGGCCTGGCATTCATCGTTCCAACGTACCACTTGATCTTTCTTCAGTAGCTTGAAGATTGGCTCACAAGTAGCAGTCGGGTGTGAGATGAATCGAGCAATGTAGTTCAGACGTCCCAGAAAGCCTCTGACTTCTTTCTCTATTCTGGGAGCTGACATCTCTTGTATGGCCTTTACCTTGGCAGGATCCACTTGAATACCTTTGTCGCTTATAATGAAACCCAGTAGCTTACCAGATCTCACCCCGAAGGTGCACTTGTTCGGGTTTAATCTCAGCTTGTACAACTTCAACCTGTCAAATAGCTTCTGCAGATGGTCAACGTGTTCTTCGTCAGTTTGGGACCTTGCAATCATATCGTCAACGTACACCTCAATCTCATGATGGATCATGTCGTGAAACAAAGCAACCATGGCACGCTGATTCGTTGCCCCAGCATTTTTCAGTCCAAAAGGCATGACCTTGTAGCAAAAGGTACCCCACTAAGTAACAAAAGTGGTCTTCTCCATGTCTTCGGGAGCCATTTTAATCTGATTATAACCGGAGAAACCATCCATAAAGGAGAATACCTTGTGCTGAGCGGTGTTGTCAACCATAACGTCGATATGAGGTAGAGGGAAGTCATCCTTGGGGCTTGCCCTGTTCAGATCCCTATAGTCAACACACATTTAAACCTTACCATCCTTCTTCGACACAGGAACCACATTGGCCACCCACTGCGGGTAAGAAGTAACTGCTAGAAAACCGGCGTCAAACTGTTTCATAACCTCAGCCTTGATTTTCTCAGACATCTCTGGGCACATTCGGCGGACCTTCTGTTTCACTGGAGGACAGTTTTACTTGGTAGGCAATCGGTGAACCACAATATCGGTATCCAACCCAGGCATATATTTATAAGACCAGGCAAAGATCTCAACGTAGTCACGCAACATCTGAATCAACCGTTGCTTCACACTAGCTTCCAGATTGGCATCGATCTTAACTTCTTTCTTGTTTGTCTCTGCACCCAGATTCACTGTTTCCACTGGCTCTTCATGTGGCTGTATAGACCTCTCTTCCTAAAGCAACAGTCTTGCAAGTTCACCAGGCACTTCGCAATCATCTTCACCTTCGTCTTCGGCTAAGTTGATCGGATTTTCGAAGTCATAACTGGCAGTAGCAGAGTCGTTACAAGTGAGATCCAGAGTGGACGTAGACCTGTATATGTGAGTGTGTGTAAAATAGTTGTTTTTGCAATATATAATAAAAGAAAAACAATGAGCGCAAGATTTGAAATGCAATAACGTCCAATGCTTTTATTAATGACATATGTAAATGACACACATAAAGCCCTCACAAAATGAAGCCACAGTGCCCCGGGTAAGACACCGGGTCGTAAAGTTTAAAACATTTTCTGTTACAAATTCAAAACAAGAAGTTTCATTACTGGGTAACAAAAGAAATAGGGATGAAGTCCTTTGCTGTCCAGTTGCTTGGTCCACCGTCAGTAGTAGGATAGATCCAGCTGTCGATATCAAACTCTTCATCATTGTCATCCCCGATAGCATTCACTCTTGTGTCTTGTTTAGGCTTCTTTGGTGCTCCGAACTCGATCTCTTTCGCATCAATCAAGTCTTGTACCTTGTTCTTCAAAACCCAACAATCATCCGTATCATGCCCCGGGCTATCAGAGTGAAAAGCACAGCAGGCATTAGGGTTGTACTTCAGTGATGTTGTATTTGGATTCTTCGGGGCTTCCCTTGGAATCACTAGGTTGGTTTTCAATAACTGTGGCAGAATCTGAGATAAAGTCATGTTGAGAGGGGTGAATTGCCTTCGAGGTCTCTCGGCCTTTTGTTGATTATTGTGCTGAGGAGCACCAGCAGGTCTTGAAATAACAACCGCATTAACAGCTTGGCGGCGTTCAGGTCTATTATGGCTTTTCGAACTGTAGACAGCGCTGGACTCTTTCTTAAAAGGCTTCTTCTCGGTGCTTGATGAGGCACCCTTCTGTATCTTACCAGCCTTAATACCAGCCTCAGTCCTCTCACTGGTCATAATTAGCTCTGTAAACCCAGACGAAGAGCTTCCAATCAGATGGTTGAAAAATGGACCAGACAAAGTCCCCAGAAACATATCCACAAGCTCCCGATCAGCCAAGGGTGGTTGTACTCTTCCGGCGAGGTCTCTCCACTTCTGAGCATAATCTTTGAATCCTTCACCCATTCCCATTGACATACCCTGGAGTTGGGTACGCATGGGAGCGAGGTCGGAGTTGTATTGGTACTGCCTCTAGAAAGAAGTAGCCAAATCTTCCCAACTGCAGATACTGGCTCTGTCCAACTGATAAAACCATTCAAGCTGAGTCCCTGAGAGACTGTCTTGAAAGAAGTGGATCCATAGGTTCTTATTAGCGGTGTACGGCTGAATCTTCCTTACATATGACTGGAGGTGCAGCTTCGGACAAGAAACTCTGTCATACTTAGCAAAGGCTGGTGCCTTGAATTTATGGGGGATCACCACCCCAGATGATAGACCCAGATCACCAAAGTCCAGACCAGGCACTTTCTGAACTTCCATCGCACTCAACCGGTCTTCCAATTGTTTGTATCTATCCTTAGCAGGTGGATACTGGTCTTCATCGAAATCTGTCTCGTTGTCTGAGACCATAGGGCTATGAGCCCTCCTTTCTTCTTGACTATCTTTCCCTCCAGATGAGGTGGTCAAATCAACTTCATCCCGTAGCCTGTTGCCAAACCTGTGACCTGTGTTAAACAAGACTATCCTCTTTTTCTTCTTCTTCTTCTCTTTCAGAATCAGGGTCTTCAGATCTTGCTGACCCTTAGCTAGATTCATGAACAGCTCTTGGAATTGGGCCTTCTTGGCCTGTAGGGCCTTGATTGATTGCTCAATTGATGGTTCAGCAGACATGATGAGTGCTAAAATAAACAGCGAAGAAGATAAGAGACTTGTAATGGGTACCTGTTATGAAGTGCATGGGATGAAATGCGTATGACATGATTTCAAAGACAATCGAGAGATTCAAATTCGTAAACAAAAAGGAAACACACTTTTATTAGATAAACTTTGAAATTCAAATTGTTCAACAAATTGCCCTTAAGGCGTTACAAGAATGGAAATACTGAAAAATAAATAAAAATTGGAAAGGAAATAATCAAAGGACAATCAGTGCTCACATGGTCTCTTCTTGTCGGTGCGGACATAGTCACTGAGAATCCGCTCGTTCTCCAGCTGCCTAGTTAACTTCTGGATCTTTTGTTCTTGCTCGTTGAACTTTTCTCGGTAAGCATACCGTTCTTCTCTCAGCTGCATCCAAGACCTTTTCAATGCCCCAATGTCGGTGGACATGTAAGGATGGAGGATGGTAGGAAGAACCCCCTGTTCATTAGCAACTTCAACAATGATAGGTAGGACGGCTTCATATGGCATACCCAGCTTTTGGGCACGGATACGGACCCATCTGAGATATGGCTCCATCGGGAGTGAAGTCTTTGGACCCAGCTCATGCGGATCAGATCTGTGAACTCTATCCCAAGCTCTTATGAATTTGCGGCGTTGCTCGTCGCTATCCCCTTGAAAATCAAAGATGATACTAGGCATTAGCAGCTCATGAGGTCCTTCTCTTCTGGCTCTCCCAAACTGACGTAAGGCCAAGCACGGATTATAAGAAATTCCTCCATGGGTTCCTATCAGTGGAACATTGGTATACTCCCCACAACGATCAATAATAGCCACCTCGTCCATACCCTTGATAGTCTAGATGATATCATTATGAGAGAGAGACATGACCCTATAAGCCCAGCCCATGCCTTCTTTATTCTTCAGCACTGATTTGGGGAGGTGCGAAATAAACCACCTCACCAATAATGGAGCACAACACATCAAGGTTCCCCGCTTTCGGGCAGTACGGGCATAAAGCTGATGAAGAATGTCACCCAAGAGAGTGGCTACAGGATTACGAGAGATGAAGATTTTCACCGCATTCACATTAACAAAGGAGTCAGGATTCAGAAACAATACCAAGCCATATATCAGAAGAGCCAGAATATCCTCGAATTCCTTGAAATCTAGACTATCCCAGAAATAGTTAGTCTTACCAACCAAGAACTTAGTAAGAAAGCCCTTTGCTCCACTTCTAGTCTCCCAATTAGCCATTACCTTATCCTTTGTTAAATGAAGGGCTGAAGCAATCTCTTCCGGCCTAAGGATTTTCTCCCAACCAGTAAACGGGGTCTGCTCCAGAATAGAGATACCGAGCAGATCAGAGAACTCTTCTAAGGTGGGGACCAACTGGTAGTCTTGAAAAGTAAAGCAATGGTACAGCGGATCATAGAATTGGACCAAAACACTCATCATCTGCTCATCCAATTTGGAGGTGACCAAGCTGAGAAGATACCCATGTCTTCTGATAAAGGAGATAGTATCAGGCATCTTTGCAATCAACTCTTTAAGCATGGTGGGAACCCGGACAAAGTTGATCCGGATGGTATTCCTACGCATGGGCATCATGACCTACAAAACAGAACAAAGATGAATCCCCCGTGTCTTTGAAATAGGTTAGTCCAATGCAAGATGTATGCAATGTTATGATGTCATGATGTCATGATAGAAAGCACACCACAAGTATCCACAAATAGCAAACATGGTAAAGGCACACAAGTCACACAGAGAGCCCTTAGAGTTCAGGCTGGCAAGGAGCTTAGGTACTACCCTCTTTCAGTTCAGTTGGTTCAAACCTGTCCTAAAAAATAGTAACTGGGTTCTAGAGGATCTCAATATCACTGACTACCCTCGATCAGTCATAATTCCAGTTTAGCAACCTTTTCTTGCAGCCGGAATCATCGCGAGAGTTTAGTCTCAATGAGTGTAGCATACTGCTACTGTTCTATGGCCAAGTTGGTCAATTTAAAGGTTCTAAGGTCAGTTGGTGCTTAATGACCCCTTAGATGACCCATATTCTCCTTGTTCCAACACAAGGGATATCGGTACAATCTAAAGTGCCACACCAACGTAGCTACTGCTTCAACCGTATCGGTCTACGCCGTACAGTTCCCTCATAGTTTATTGCTACTTACCTAAAGGGTATTCCCCAGATCCGGGTTAGGATCTATAGTAACTCCGATACAAGCCCACAAATATAAAGCATACAAAGAAAACAATTGAAAACACAATGATCTAATCCTAAGGTACACCCCACTTATATTGTCCCCAGCAGAGTCGCCAGTTCTGTGATACTGTGGAAAGAGAACTGACTGTTTTTGGAATGTTGGTTTGCGTTTTGCGTTTGTTTTTGCAAAATGTTGCGGTAAGCAAGAGTCGCCACCGTCTTTTATTTTATCCAACTAGGAAAGGAAAAAATCACAGAAAAATTCCTTTTTCGAGATGTTTCTCGGGTCCGGGGGGTAGATTATAGAAAGGGAAGGTGTTAGCACCCTTTCTATTCGTGGTTATCCACGGGCTCTTAGGTACTTGCTCAAAGTGTTTTCAAAATTTTCTTTTCTTTGTGTTTGTGGGTTTGAAAGAAGTTTTTGTTTGAAAGATGTAAGTGCGAAAAGTTTTTGTTTTGTTTTGAAAGAGCAAGTACTTAAGAACCATCTACCTATTCGAAAAAGGAATCAATTTGTGCTAATGTCCTTTAGACAATGCCATCCCGCTATTGATGAGTGAGTAGCACCGTCGTTGGAGTTTTAAGGGTCAATTCGATTAAGGGACGTGCGATCACTAAAGCAATGTTAAGACGCCTTAGCGGTAACCCTAATGTCTTAGATCATTTTTCCGAGGCAACCGTTTCGAGGCAACTATGATCTTTGGACAAGAGGGCGACCTCTAAAACTTCCTATACTCAATGACCGCGTTCGAAGGCAACCAATGCGAGGTGTACCCTAAGAGTGCGCATGTGCGAGTGTGTTGTTTCGGTTAATTTTATCTTTGTACATGTCAATGGTTATCTATGTTGATTTTAGGTTTAAACATTTGATCTTGTCATGCATTCCCTATTATCAAACATCTAACAGTTTATAAGTTGCGGAAATTAAATCTAACTATTACAAGGCGTCGGGTATTTACATCGCCAAAAGCAAACCTTGAAATTAAAATGCGGAAAATAAATAAAGCGATAAAAATATTTAAAGGTCCTATTAAAACTATTACATCCCAGGAAACATATACAATATTGAAATAAATACGGATTGCGTGCGAGAAATTAAATCGGGCGAGTTCTAGGGTTTTGACCCTTTGTTTATTAAAGAAAAGATTTTTTTGGTTTATTTTTGAATTAAAAAGAAATTAAACTAAGTTAATTATTAAATTAATAAACTAATTAATAAAAATATTTTTGGGTTTTTGATATTTAAAGAAATAAAAATAAATTAATCAAAGTTAATAAAAACCTAATTATCTAAGTTAATTTTAATTATTGCAAAAGATATTAAAGTTATTCCTAATTAAACTAAATTAATTAAATTAACATTTATTAACAAAAAATTAATTACTGAAAATTAATTTTAGTAAAGAAAATATTTTTGGTTTTTAATTTTATTAAGAAAAAGTTTAATTGGTTAGTTAAAATAAAAATAATAACAATAATTAATTAAATAGAAATAATAAAAGAATGAAATAGAAAACTCATGGGGGTTTTGGGATTGAAAGGAGGTGAGAATTGCAATTTGATGGCCCAATTATGCAGGCCTGCGTTGACCTTTGGGAATTCCATGTGACACGCTGACTTGAGAGTATGATAGACATCTCATCTGAGTGAGGGAGTACGATGGATCCCACGCTGGCATCATCACTGGATCACCTATTGAAAAATAACAAACAAATGCATGCGGGACCTGGGATTCGAACCTAGGTCCTGTAAGTCATTGGACAATGCTTCCACCACTCAACCAACGCACTTTAGTTGTTAGTGTATAGACAATAAATATAATATTAGAAAACATATTAATATGCCAGAATTAAAAAAACACGCGCCAAGTATTTGAATGGGCCAACCAGGGAGAGACGCGTCATCGTCTTCTTCGTTCAACCCTGGTTATTTACCTGCGGATTTATATCCGCAGCTAAATCCGTATGAGCATCCTAAAATCAAATCTAGGCCATGGAAATTGATTCCAAGACCATGGTCATGTTCGTCTATCTCTCCTGATTACGTCCATGTCCATCAATTACACTGATTTTGCCTGGAAATAAAATGCCCAAAAAACACGAACCAAGAATGCTAGACTCGACTATGGGGTTACAGGCCATATTAATGCAATCAAATAATGCAGAAAGCTTGTAAATTGGATGATAAACATGAATATGCAAAGATTTTGCAAGAAAAGTGCAAGAACAATGATATACAAATTCAACTGAAAGGCTTATTTTTGAGACACTTACAGAGCTTAGGGGCGCGTATGGGGATTGGTTTTGAGTTGGCTTCACTTCAGTGGATATCCAGCGAGTGATTGGTGTGGAGTTTTGGTGTTGAATTGGCCTTTATGCACGATTTCAGTTTCACACTTTTTTTTGGCAATTTTCAAGTTTTGCTTTTGGTGTTCTTGTAGCCTCCAACCTCTAATTCGTGTGCCTTTCACTTGTATATGTATGCTGCAATGTATTAGGTTAACTTTTGGCTCTTGAATCTTTGCACATTGATGTTTGGAGATTTGATTTGATTCACCATTGATAACCTTCCAATTTTGTCCAAAATCCAATCTTTTTGCACATGTAATGCATGATATGAATTTGATTCACTTGATGATGATGATTAGGTCCTGAAAATAGAAAAAGATCTCATGTAATCAAGTTTTGTGATTTTATTTGATTTAAATTGATTTAAAATGGAATAATTCAAATAAAAATCAAATAAAATAGAAAATTTGATAAATTGACACAAGGATGAAGCTAGGACACGTGTGTAGTGTGACAAGATCAAATCAAGTGGAAAAGAATGGGCCCATTTGACAAAATTTGAAGTTTTGGGGATAGTTGACTTTTGGCAATTTTGCAAAAATGCCCAACTTCAGCAATGCATAACTTCTTCAATTTTGAACTTTTGGAAGTTTTCTTGGACTTTTTAGAAAGCTTGAGATGTCCTATAACCAATCCTTTTGGTCTCATCGCATTTTGATGTTCCATGCCCAAGTTATAAGCTTTGGAAAAAAAGGTGTTTTTATTGACTTTCAAAAATGACCTATAATGTCCAAATTTGTAACTTCTTGTGAGTGCATTTCTTGATCTTGGGATATGAAGATGGATTGTATGAAATTGCATCCTCTTCAAAATGAGCTTTGGATGGGTCATTTCTCATAAAGTATGAGAAAGTTATGCTTGGTCAAAGTTGAGTTGACTTTTCCTGCAAAACCCTAATTTAGCAACTTTTGAGTCTTGATGAATTTTGAGCAATCCTTGATGAATCTTGATCAAACCTTGATAAAATGATGAAATAACCTTCAAAATGAGAATGTTGACAAAAAAATCTTGAAGTTTGACTGTATTTAGGTCACAATTGACTTTTGCCCTAGCATAGTCGATTTTTGGACCCTTTGAGCAATTGACTGAGCAAACTTCCTCTGCAAGGCTTGAAATTTGGCATGGATGATCTTGAGAGCATATTAGGAAATTGGGGAGAACTTGAGGTCATTTGAATGTAAGGACCTTGATGCAACAAAAAACCCTAATTTAAGGTTGACTGCCTTAGGAGATGACTTGACTGTCCAACTCTTGAGCAATCTTGAGCCACTTGGAGATTTTTCTTGCCATGTTTGGAGAGATATGAGAGGGCAAATTTTGGGGTGCAACAATTTGCTTTGGTTCTAATCAGTAATCGATCATATTGGTGGGATCTTTGGAGATACGATGACTGAGTCATCAATGAAGTTTTAGTATCATATGCATGAGTCAATGACGTTGCATTGCATTATATGTGACATTGCATAATGATTGATTAAGTGATGTTGATGATGTTGTAATTGGTGATGCTTGATGATTGTTGTTAATATGGTGATAATATGATATAATTTGATTCTTATTGAAGATGTAAAGGTGTGAGTATAATTTGGTGAAATATTGAAGATGTAAAGGTGTAAGTACAATATGATGAAATATGGTGATAATATGATATAATTTGATTCTTATGAAAGCATGCTGAAAATGCATGTGTTGGTTTACGGGGTAAGTCAGTAATCTTAAAAGCAATCTGAGGTGTTACAGCAAATTTTGTGTCCTCTTGTTTTCCTAAGAACACAACAGGAGCATCCGCGCTCGACATTGTTTTCTTCGAGGAATATGTCCTGAGAATCAACCCTCATGACAATGATCCATTGGTCATCACTGTCCAGCACAACAACTGGGATTTCGAGGACATCCTGATAGAACCAAGAACCTCAGTCGATGTCCTATTTTGGGATGCTTTCTAGAAGCTACAATTGAATCTGAATGACACACAAAGTTTCATAGACTCCCTTACATGATTATTGGGGGAACAAATGAAAATAATGGGCCATGTGGCCTTGAAAACCACTTGTGGCAAGGGAACTAACGCCAAAATTATCAATGTTAGCTACCTCATCATGGATGTCGTGTCACCTTACAACATCATCCTCGAACACCTGATCATCAATGGCCTAGGGGGGGTTGTGTCCACCTGATGTTTACCCTTGAAATATTCTTTCCTAGATGGCAGAGTGAACATCGTTTGTATTTTCACGCATTTATTAAAAATCAAGTTATACAATAAATAATTATTTATATTTTACACGTGTTATCAAAATAAAAAAGATGGCGGACATGCATGAGAATGATAATGTAGACACTATTATATAAAAAAGAAAAAGAAAAAAAAGAAAGGGTTGCCACTGTAAATGACGGGTGGATCATGTCATGAGTAATACAAAACCACTAGAGAAATTAGCGGGTCCTTGAATGAAAAATCAATTTTATTTGAAATTTGATATACTTTGAGAAATATGCGTTATAATTGTATGAATTTAATTGACATGTACTAACATGGTAAAATAGTTTTACAGTGTCATCCAATAAGAAATCATCAGTCTTCCACCAATCAAAACTACCAAGAATCCATTTCAAAACCATCAAAAATACTTATTTTCTCTTATTTCTCTCTTCACTTTCAATAACACAAACCTCATTCCCACTCTATTTTTTCCATAATAAAAAACAAACTCATATATTTATCCTCTCCCTAACCAAAAGCATACCCACCACCAAAACCCCTTACAAATCCATGTTTATTTGCTCATCATCGTTTGAAAGAATTCCTCAATAAAAAATCCTAAGAGGAGATTCATTAGGAACAAGAAATAGCAGGAGAAAGAATTTTGGTGTAGTAGAATACCCGATGGGCATTGTGTTTAGAGACAAAGATCAGAAGGTGAGGTTCGATGTGCTACTGCAATTAAAAAAGAGTTGCTAACATGAACGGGAAATTCCTCCTGCATGCATAACCCCGCTATTAGGTATGTTCAAAATATTCTTGCACACATTGTGTTTGGTATATTTGATAGTTCCAAAAATACAAATTTAAAATAACTTGACCTAATCTACTACATCTTCAAATATAAATAAGTTCACACTACGAGTTTCATGCTTGCGCACATGAAAAGTTAGCTAATACAAAGAAAGATGACATCATGGTGGGTGGTATGATTACCACCCTAGCTGAAGCCCTATAGAACAATGAAGCGATTATATGGTCAGAGCCTATCATAAAAAACAACGTGTTAGTCATGGTTGCATGCATGTCTTACGTATAAGTTGACTATGAAATCAGGTATATACTCATTTGTTCCAATGATTACAAACAAGGTCGTCTAAAACATGGCGTTTACAAATATGACAATTACCAACATTCAAGATTAAGGAAATTGGTTGTATATAGTTGATAATGATGTTCACCCCGACTTTGAGGATGACACTGACACTAAGATGGACCAGAAAGAGCGAGTCTTTCTGTCTAGTCCACATAAACCTCCAACCTCTTCATGTATAAAATGAACATTTTGCGTGTAATGAAGACCTCTATCAGAGTAGTATCGAGTATGAGTTGAATGCATTATGAGCCAAAGTTGCGGATTTGAGAGAAGCTCAACAAGCTCGCAATTATGAGAGGTTGAATGAGAAACTAGAGATAGGCTAACTCATATGATGGTCTGGAGGATTTTTTTTCCTGGCATATCCGACAAGGCCACATCCACTCGTTTGTTTCTGATAGGGACGAGTGATCTCTTAGCAGGTTTTATCTACCCTCTCATTACTTTTTACATAACAAATTGGGGATAATGTATGATTTAAGTGAGATGGAGATTTTATGCCTTCTAGTTTATTAGTTGTTTATGTTATTTTATGTATTTTTGTTATTTTGTTTGCATCTATGTGTGATTGAGTCACAATAAAAAATTCCTAAACATTTGAATCATGAAAATTAAGTCTTTGAAGAGTTTTGACGGTTTGTGTATAACAAGTATATCGAGTGTATGTGAAAAAATATTTGAGGTTAAAGACTCTAGGAAAATTCGATAAATATGTTTTGTCTTAACGCTAAGAGTCTCCGACACGAAAATGATTAAACTCAAAGACAGCCACAATAAGCCAACCATCAAAGGTATGAGGTTCCAAGAAGACAATTCACAAGGATTAACATGTCATTGTCCCAAGCCTTACAACACCTTTTGAAGGCCAACTTGGTAACGTTGCGTGATCCACCATCAAATCCCAATATTTCATCTCCGAAATATAATCCTAACGCCAAATACGCCTATCACTCCAATAGCCCTGGGCATGATACTTGTTGTACCCCAAAATTTTCCCTCTCATTTCTCAGGTAATCTCTCATAAAGATCTCCTTTGGTTCAAGACCACACAAGGTTTGATTAGCTAAAGACACCTCCTTAAGCACTAATGACTCAAATTAGGGTTTGAGTTTTCACAATGAAAAATGGACTTTTAATGCCCCATATGACTTTCATGGATCATTTTTGACCCTCAAGATTGCTCATGTAAAGTTTCAAGTCTTGGATCACATTTTTGCTCAGTCAATTGATCAGTTGACCTAAAATCAACTGTATTGGGGGAAAAGTCAACTATGGTCAATTTATAGTCAAACTTCATAATTTTTGGTACATATCAACATTATGAACTCATTTATGTAAATTGATCAAGTTTGGACCATAATTCCTCAAGAAATTTCATCAGATCATCAAAAGGGCAAAATGGTCAAAATTAGGATTTTGATTGAGAAGGTGCAATTTTTGACTTTTGACCTAACTAATGACTTATTGGTTTAAGACATGATCTCAAGGATTCAAATACATCATGTTTACCTAATGGCATGGCTCAAAACATTTCTCAAGATCAATTGAATGATAGTCAAATTTCAGTCAACTAATAAAAGGTCAATTGTACACTAAAAAGTCAAACTTTGAATTTTTGGTCAAAATCAAGTTTCAAAGATCACAATTCATCAAGACATGTAAAAATATGAAACTTGTTCATCAAGGAATTGAAAAGTCAAAATTCATCTTTGAAAAATCAAAATTCTAAAACTTAGAATTTTTTCTAAGTGTTAGAAAGTTCATATTTTTTCATAACTTTATGCCAAATTTCCACCATGATGCAAGATGATTCAAGGGAAACTTCAAACATGAAAGTTGTAGATCTCTGTTGTACCCCAAAATTTGCCCTCCCATATTCTCCAGAAATTGCCAAGTCATGCTTCAAAATTCCCCAAGGGTTGCACAGTTCAAGGGCCTCCTAAGCAGTCAAAATTAGGGTTTTGGTTCTGATCAAGAAAATGAAGTTTCCAAAGGTCCAATCAAGTCTCACATGCCTACAAACATGGTCAAGCATCCTCATACAAAGTTTCAAGACTTCCAGCACAAAATTGCACAGTCAAAACCCTAATTGCACTACAGTCAACTGTAGGGGTAAAATGGTCATTTGACAGTCAAAAGTTCAAATTTTTGGTCAACATCTCATTTTGAAGCCACAAACATAATTTGATCAATGCTTGATCATGATTCTCAAAGCTTGGCTCAAAAATCATCAAGATGCAAAAGTTTCCTTATTTGGACAGCTGAAAAAGTCAACTGTAAATTGACCAGGGCATAACTTTCACATGGATTATCAGAAAAATTCCATCCAAAGCTCATTTTGAAGAGAAAGACATTTCCTACAACTCATCTTCATACCTCAAGTTCAAGAAATGCTCTCACAAAAAGTTATCGATTTCAACATTATAGGTCATTTTCAAAAGTCAACAAAAAGGGACTTTAAGTCAAAGGCCATAACTTGAGATTGGTAAATCAAAATGACATGGGACCAAAGGCATTGGTTAGAGGACTCAAAGACCTTTCCAAAATGTCCAAGAACATGAGCAAAGCTTAAAAATTGAGCAAGTTATGCCTTGTGGAAGTTGGGAAATTTTTGGATATTTTGAAAAGTCAACATTGATTCAAATGACCTAAAATTGCTAATGGGCCTCTTTTTCTTCCATAATTCATTATCCAAGGCATGTGCACGACCATTTGGCCCAAAGGGAAGTTTTTCTTCATTTTTTATTTATTTATTTGAATTTTTATTAATAATAATTCATTTAAATCAATTAAATACATGAAAAATACTTAACCTAAGTTTTTCAATCTTTTTGTGCATGAAATATACTCAATAATTCGTGCATGATCAGATATGGAAGAATTGGAATTGATTGGATATGATTTGTACAAAATAGCATGAAAAAAGATTGAAAAAAGATCTTGAAAAATCAAATCTCAAAAACCATGAATGCAAAGGATTTTGATCAAGTTTTTTGACCTAATGCACTCCATACATAAGCTGCAAGCAAGACCTAATGCCATTAACCTAAAAACTGCGCAGAAACTCCATTACCAAACTTGAAAATTTTTGCCAAAAACTCAAAACTGAAAACTAGGTTTTAGGTGGATTCAGGCAAAAATAACCATTATATTATCTCCCTGAGACATCAAGAAAGGTTTCTGGATCAAAATCATATCTTCTAGCCTCAAGAATTGGTAATACGAGGCAACCCTGTTCATCATATCTCTTGTATTCGTGCGTCAATTTATACGCATCATGCTTGCATTTTTTTTGAGTGATTTATACTAATGAGACCTTGCTGAAGCTAACCATGTAGTTTGATTTGATTTTCGTGCATCATACAAGAATCTGCCATTGATATATTCTAGGTTTTCAGAGGTTCAAAAAGAGGGCTTCCTTGTTCTGGAAAAATTGGCCTATAAGACCCATATCATCAGAATCAGCAGCTCATGGCCAGTTGTTTCCATACCTCGCGCTCAATTTATGAGCGACAGAGCTCTAATCGCTATTTTTACACTGTGCATATAGTGGGGGTTTAAAACCCCCGCAATCTTGTCTTGTTTGTTTCAGGAAAACGCAGAACAGGGAAGAAGATGCTTAGGTGTCAAGAAGGGAAAGGACAATTCAAACTTTAGCGCGTTTTTGAATTAATTGTCACTAACACGTTTTATTATATGTATTATTTATTATCCACTAGTTCTACAAAGAAAGCGCTTGGCATGGTTGGTAGCTGTGTTGTCATGTAACCACTGGGACCTGGGTTCGATCCCAGGTCCCCACCCCTTTCCAATAATTTTTTTCCAATTGTTATCCTGTACAGGTTCAGTCCAAAGGAGTACCATACACGCTTCCATCCAACGCGCCACTTGGCCAATTTCGTTCATCCAAGGGCTCAGATCCAAAGAACATGGTGGACTTGAGTCAACACCCCACACGCTGGCCAATGAAAGTCAATCAGACCATGGATAAATGGGCCTCAAATTGCTGGGCTGCACTCTCCAAATTAGGGGCATACCCCCCTTAGGTTTGCAAATCTTTTCTATTTTTCTATTTTTTATTATTTTCACTTTCTTTTAATTGTTGTTTTATTAATTAACTTAATATTTTCATAATATATAAAAAACACATAAAAAATCAGAAAAGACAAGAAAAATAATAAATGTTTTTATTTTAAGTATTTTTGTAATTAAATTGCATATAATTAAATTTAGTTTTAAATTAGGTTTTAATCTTAACTTTTTAATAAAAATCTAAAAAATGGTAGATTTAGGGTTCATGATAATTTTTATTCCTTTTTATTTTTCTTTCATAAATAATTAAAATATTAAATATTTATTTTTGTAATTAAATTGCATGTAAATTAATTAGGGTTAATTTTAGGTTAAAATTTAATCTTCTTTTTAATAAATTAAAAAAAAACAACTAGAATTAGGGTTAGCATTTAGTTTAATTAATTCTTTTTCCCATTAAAAATCATAAAATACCAAAAAATACCAAAAACAATTTCTTTTCTTTTTTTAATTAATTAATTCCATCATTTAATTTAATTTTGCAAAAAGGGTCCAACGCCCTCGTTTTTTAATTCTTATTCGCATATTTATTTTATTTCGTTTAATATTTATGTATCTCTCCCGAAGCCGTGTAATTAATCTGTCGCACTTTTAATTCTTTATTTTCTTTACTTTCTTTATTTTTCTGTCAAATCGGGTTCAAGAAATTTTGGCGATGTGGACCCGCGCCGTTTGTAATAGCTTAGAATTTTTTACTTCTCGTATTTTTAACTGTTAATCAAGGCATGAAAGAATGTATGGACAAAAATAAAAACAAACGCTAGATCACCAATAACATGACAAAAGACAAAAATACTTGAAAACGACACACAAATCACGCACCACCCCTAGGGTACGCCTCACTGTTGCCTTGCCTCGAAAGGTGATCGTCGAGTAGAGGATGTCTTAGTAAGTCCTCATGATCCGGGAACCTGGCATGAGGGTAGCTTCTAAGGTGTCTTCCCATTGCTCTGGTGATCACCATGTCCCGAACCTCGAATTGACCCGAACACCTCCAACGGTGGTGCTACCTACCTCTCAATGGTGGGATGGCACTACTTTAAAGGACATTTACACAGACGAATTCCTTAGGATAGGTAGACAACTCTAAGATACTTGCTCTAATTTCAAAACAAATCAAAAAATACTTTTCACACCGACACTTTCCAAAAGCTTTCGAAAGCAATTTTTCAAACACTCTTGAGGACTGATACAAGAGTCGAACTGGAATTTTCAAAGAAACTTTTTAAAACCCACATTGAAAAGCAAACAAACCATTTTTGAAAACACAATGAGCAAGTATCTAAGAGCCCATGGATAACCATGGATAGAAAGGGTGCTAACACCTTCCCTTTCTATAATCTACCTCCCGAACCGAGAGCAATCTCTTTAAGGAATTTTTCTGTGCTTTTGTCCTTTCCATTTGGAGAAAATAAAAGACGGTGGCGACTCTTACTTCCGCGACATTTCGCGAACCAGCGTTAAACAGTCAGTTCCAGATCCACCGATCACAGAACTGGCGACTCTGCTGGGGACCAAACTTAAAGTGAGGTGTACCTTAGGGCTAGTTCATAACTGTGTTTTCAATTGTTTTCCTTGTGTGCTTTAAATTGTGGGTTGCTTGGGAGTTCTATAGATCCTAAACCCGGATCTGGGGGATACCTTCTTAGAAAGTAGCAACAAGACTGTGAAGGAACTGTGCGGGGTATACCGACATGGTTGAAACAGTCTGCTACGTTGATGTGGCACTTTGGTGTGTACCGGTAACCCTTGAGTTCAGTCAAGGAGAGTACGGGGCCTCCGCGTGGTGTCGTGAAGCATCAACAGACCTTAGGAACCTTAATTGAACTATCTTGGCCTCTTTAGGGTAGTGAGATAACTGACTTTGGTGCAGTCCGAGGTTGGTTGATACTCGATACTACACTCAATTGAGGGTTGCTTTCCTGGAATATTTCGGTCGCCAGTTCAGTGGCTAAATCGAAACGATGAACAATGAAAGCAATCCCGTGATATTGGGACCCTTAGAACCCGGTTACTTTGATAGGACAGGTTGAACCCACCAACTTCAAGAGGGTACTACCCAGACCCCATGCTGGCCTTAAACCCTAAGGGCTTGTCTTGTGTGCCTTGTGTGCCTTACATGTTTGTCTTTGTAAATATCTGTGGTGTGTTTAATCATAGCATCATGACATCATCCAGCATCATTGACTAACCATTTCAGGGGTTCGAATTTTCATCTTTGTTCTTGTTTTGTAGGACATGGAAACTGTTCGCAGAAAGACAATTCAAATCAGCCTTGTAAGGGTCCCTCCTCAGCTTAAGGAACTTATATCCAGGATTCCCGAGAGCTCTTCATTCAGTGAAAGACATGGAAGACTCGTCAGCTTGGTCAATACCAACATTGAGGAAGACATGATAAAGGTCCTGTTCCAGTTCTTTGACCCTCTGCATCACTGTTTCACCTTCTTGGATTATCAGCTGGTACCTACATTGGAGGAGTTCTCCCGGCTCCTGAAGATCCCTATCCTTGATCAACTACCCTACAACGGTACGCAAAAGGAACCCAAGCTTGAAGAGATTGCTAAGGCCTTGCACCTACAATCATCTGACCTCAAGGGACATTGGGAAGTTAGAAGTGGTATCAAAGGGTTCTTAGCCAGGTTTCTGTTTGAAAAGGCCCATGAATGTTGGAACTCCCTTGACTTGCAAGCTTTTGAAGAGGTTGTGGCCCTCCTTGTCTATGGTTTGGTGTTGTTCCCTAACCCAGATCAGCTTATTGATATCAGTGCTGTCCAGATCTTTATGTCCAGGAATCCTATACCTACGTTGCTGGGGGACATCCTTCACTCATGTTACACTCGAACCATGAGAAAAAGAGGTGTCCTTATGTGTTGCACTCCTCTCCTGGGAAGGTGGTTTATTTCGCACCTTCCGCAATCAGTTTTGAAGAATGAGCGGGGTTTGAGATGGTCACAACGGTTGATGACTCTCACACATGCAGATATACATTGGTGCCCTAGGTCCAGAGAGGATGTCACCATCATTGATCGTTTCAGGGAGTACCCTAATGTTCCTTTACTTGGAATCAGAGGAGGTATTACTTATAGCTCGTGCCTTGCTTGGAGACAGTTTGGTTATGCTCGGAGGGATGGTCCTCATGACATGTTAATCCCTGACATAATTTTTGACTTCGACAACGATACTCAAGGACTTCGCCAGAGATTTATCAGAGCCTGGAGGATGCCAAGTAGGATAGACAGCAAGACACTGGGGCACAGGAACTCCATCCCGTTGGAACCTTATCTCAAGTGGGTACGAGCCCGCTCCTAGAAGTTAGTGATGCCCTATCCTCATATGCTCCCTGTGATCAAAGATCCAGTCTTGGAAGGAGAAGTGTCCTATACTATTCAGCACCCTGATATGCCCATATCCTGGGAAGAGATGCAGAAGAGCTGGATCCAGCTTAAGGAAGAACGGAATTCTCTTGAGACCATTCTACATGCCAGTGAAAAGAAAGTCTTGGAGCTCACCCGCCTGTTGCATGAGGAGAGGAATCTCAACACTTACATAGCTCCAAAGAGGATGCGCAGTGTATTTTGGGATTGATTTGCTTTTGTATTATTTTGCCCATGAGGCTTTGATGTACTAAACAATTATTTCCTTAATGATAACGTGTGTTCCTTTTGTCTACAACAAATTTGGACTTTCGAACCCTTGAATGCATTGCATAAACACATATCATTCATCACGTGCATAGCAGGTTTTTCCTCTTTTCAGGTTGCTTACAGTTCTTCGCTGTTTATTTCAGCATCATGAATCCTGACTCGTCATCAACTGAGACATCCATCAAAGCTCTCCAAGCGCAGAATGCGCAATTTCAGGAATCAATCAAGGGTTTGGCTCAAGGCCAAGAAGAGCTGAAGGCTCTGCTCCTGAAGAAGGAGAAGAAGAAGAAGAGGAGAACCGTTCTGTTCAACTCGGGCCGAAGGTTTGGCAATACTCTGCAGAATGAAGAGGCTGGTTCTTTTGTTGGCAAGAGTACTCCTCAAACAGAAAAAGGTCCTAGTCCGGTAGTCTCCGACAACGAGACTGATTTTGATGAAGAGCAGTACCCTCCTGCAGAAGACAGATACAAGCAGCTGGAGGATAGGTTGAATGCTATGGAGATACAACAGGTACCTGGGCTTGATTTTGGAGATCTGGGTTTGTCTACTGGTGTGATCATTCCTCGGAAGTTCAAAGCACCATCTTTCACTAAATATGACGGGGTGTCTTGTCCCAAGCTACATCTCAGGTCCTATGTTCGAAAAATCCAACCGTACTCAGCGGATAAGAATTTGTGGATCCACTTCTTCCAGGAGAGTCTTTCAGGGACTCTTCTCGAATGGTTCTATCAGCTAGATGGGACCAAGATTCGTAACTGGGAGGAGTTGGCTACTGCTTTCTATAAGCAGTATCAATATAATGCCGACCTTGCCCCTACACGTACCCAACTCCAGGGTATGTCGTTAGGTTCAAGTGAAGGTTTTAAGGAGTACGCTCAGAAATGGAGAGACCTGGCTGGCAGGGTGCAGCCACCGTTGACTGATCGGGAGTTGGTAGACATGTTCTTGGGGACCCTATCTGGGCCATTTTTCAACCATCTCATTGGGAATTCGTCGGCAGGGTTCACTGATCTGATTCTGACTGGAGAGAGAATTGAGTCTGGGTTAAAGTCTGGTAAGATTCCGAAGGGTGCATCGTCTAGTTCTGAGAAGAAACCCTTCAAAAAGGAGGCTAGTGTTGTATATGGCTCCCGGAGATCAGAAAGATTTGAGCGCCGCCAATCTGTCAGTGCGGTAACGATTGCCAAGCCTGCTGCCGCTCCTCGGCCGACCAATCCTCAAAGGGCTGAAAGACCCCGGAGAGAGTTTACCCGTTTGAGCATGTCCTTATCGCAGATCCTGCCACAATTGTTATCCACCAATTTAGTGACTGTCAGAGAGGCTCCGAAGTTCCCCAATACTACATCTCCTAAGTACAACCCAAATGCTCGTTGTGCTTACCATTCAGATAGCCTGGGGCATTCTACTGATGACTGTTGGGCATTAAGGAGTAAGGTGCAAGACCTTATCGACGCAAAGGAGATACAGTTCGAAGCGCCTGAAAGGCCGAATGTGGTTACTGCTCCTATGCCCCAGCATGGAGTAAATGCTGTTGATGAAGATGTTTACGCTGTTTCTGTGGATGATCTGGCCACTCCTTTGAAGACTGTCAAGAAGAACCTACTGCTGGCCGGTTTATTTCCGGGTTGCAGTGAGGGTTGCCTGTTCTGTGCTGTTTCCCTATCTGGTTGTCCCTTGCTGAAGATAGGCATCCAAAGCCTAATGGATAGCAAGGAGATTCTGTTTAAGAAGTCTGCTGTTCAGTTGGTTCCGGTGGAAGAAGTTTATGTGGTTACCATCTTCAATAATCCAATCAAGGCTCTCCCAAAGAAGCCTGTTCAAATCATGACTGTTGCACCTGTGGTTATCACTGTTCCGGAGCCTCTTCCCTATGTATCTGACAAAGCTGTCCCCTGGCATTACGGGGCAGATGTGTACGTAAATGGGATTAAACAAGAGTTCAATACTGGCGCCAGTATCTGTGATATCACTGGCCCAGCCAAAGTCACCCGCAGTGGCAGGCTCTTCTCGCCTGACATTGCACCGCCTGCTGCTCGAAGACCACTTCTTATAACTCCTACAAGTGTACCTGTTCCTATTGCCGATCAAGTTGTTTCTCCCGCTGTCGAGTCATCCAATGCTCGGGGCAAAGGAATTGAAGTTGAGCCTGCCCAGATGGAGGAACCTATACCTGTAACTGCTGAAGCCTCCCAACAAGAAATGGAGGAGATTCTAAAGATAATAAAGAAGAGTGACTTCAATGTTGTGGAACAGCTGGGGCACACGCCCTCCAAGATCTCCATGCTCTCTTTATTGCTGTGCTCCGAGGCCCATGCTAAGGCCTTAATCTCATTTCTCAAGACGGCCCATGTGCCACACGAAACATCTGCAGTCCAGTTCACTGATTGCGTGGCAAATCTGACAGCAGACAATGGCTTGGGTTTCTCAGATGCTGACCTGACTGCGAAGGGAAGAGACCACAATGATGCTCTGCATGTCTCTATCGAATGCAGGGGCACTACCTTGGCACATGTGTTGGTGGATACTGGTTCGTCCTTGAACGTGCTACCCAAGAAGGCTTTAGACCGTTTAGATTGTGAAGGCCTAGAACTGAAACCCAGCAGTATCATCGTCAGGGCCTTTGACGGTTCAAAAAGGATGGTTCATGGAGAGGTTGACATTCCGATTCGTGTGGGCTCTCAGGTGTTTGACTCTACTTTTTATGTGATGGATATTCGTCCATCTTACTCTTGTCTATTGGGTCGACCTTGGATACATAAAGCTGGGGCAGTGACCTCTACCTTGCACCAGAAGCTGAAGTACCCCGTCAGAGGGAAGATCGTCACAGTGCAAGGAGAGGAGGAGTATATGGTAAGCCACCTGAATTCCTTCAGATACATTGAGATGGATGGGGAGTTTATTGAAACCCCCTTTCAGCATTTCGAGGAGGTGCTTCCAATTTCAGCGGCAGCAGAAACAACAGTAGAAGAGAATGTTCCTTTGAAGATGGCTTCCCTAAAGGATGCCCGGGCTGTGGTTCAAAAAGGTGAATGTGCTAACTGGGGCAGGCTTCCAGACTTTACACAGAAGACTGACAAATTTGGGCTGGGTTTTACTGCAGAGAGTCAGAAAGCTATGCGGAAAGCGAAGATCGGAAGACCTCCTGTGTTCATTACAAATCCAGGAGTGAATGCTGTTGGGGAAGACAATGAAGTGGATGAAGCAGAATTCAATAGCTGGATCTACCCGACGACCGAAGGCGGATTGACCAATTGGATTGCCAAAGACCATACTCCTGTTACCTTTGTGACGCAGTAATAAATTTCTTTGTTTCGTTATTTTTATTTAAACAATAAATAAACTCTATGGCCCGGTGTTTTACCCGAGGCACCGTGGTTTCATTTGTGAGGGCATATAAATTGTCATTTCATATATCATGAATGAAAATCTTGGACGTTTTCTCGCATTGCAAATCTTACGCTCCTTTTCTGTCTTTCTTTCTTTTACATATATTTCAAAACAGCTGTATTTACACACACACTCACTCATACAGGTTTCAATCCACTCTGGATCTCACTGATAACGACTCTGCTATTGCCAGTTATGACTTCGAAAATCCGATCAACTTAGCCGAAGACGAGGGTGAAGATGATTGCGAAGTGCCTGGCGAGCTTGCAAGACTGTTGCTTCAGGAAGAGAGGGCAATTCAACCCCATGAAGAGCCAGTGGAAATAATAAACTTGGGTACTGAAGAAGACAGGAAAGAGGTAAAGATTGGTGCCAACCTAGAGCTCAGCGTGAAGCAATGGTTGACTCGGATGCTGCATGATTATATGGAGATCTTTGCTTGGTCCTACGAAGACATGCCCGGGTTGGATACCGATATTGTGGTCCATCACTTGCCAACTAAGGAAGATTGCCCTCCGGTTAAGCAAAAGGTCCGCCGTATGCGTCCAGAGATGTCTGAGAAGATTAAAGCCGAGGTTATGAAACAGTTTGATGCCGGGTTCCTTGCAGTGACTTCTTACCCTCAGTGGGTTGCTAATGTGGTGCCAGTACCAAAGAAAGACGGTAAGGTCAGAATGTGTGTCGATTACAGGGATCTGAACAGGGCCAGCCCCAAGGATGACTTCCCTTTACCTCACATTGATGTCCTTGTTGATAATACTGCTCAGCATAAGGTGTTCTCTTTCATGGATGGTTTTTCAGGTTACAATCAGATCAAGATGGCACCTGAAGACATGGAAAAGACTACATTTGTTACTCAGTGGGGCACCTTCTGTTACAGGGTCATGCCATTTGGACTAAAGAACGCTGGGGCAACCTACCAGCGTGCCATGGTTGCTCTATTTCATGACATGATCCATCATGAGATAGAAGTGTATGTTGACGACATGATCGCGAGGTCCCAGACTGAGGAAGAGCACCTAGATCATCTGCAGAAGTTGTTTGACCGGTTGAAACTATACAAGTTGAGGTTGAACCCGAACAAGTGCACCTTCGGGGTAAGATCTGGGAAGTTGCTAGGCTTCATTGTAAGCGACAAGGGCATTCAAGTGGACCCTGCCAAGGTCAAAGCTATTCAAGAGATGCCAGTTCCTAGGACAGAGAAAGAGGTCAGAGGCTTTTTAGGACGCCTGAATTACATTGCTCGCTTCATCTCACACCTAACTGCTACCTGTGAGCCAATCTTTAAGCTGCTGAAGAAAGATCAAGTAGTACGTTGGAACGATGAGTGTCAGGCTGCTTTTGATAGAATCAAAGAGTATCTCCAAGAACCACCCATCCTTATGCCGCCGGTTGAAGGGAGACCTCTGATATTATACCTGACAGTGCTTGACAACTCAATGGGGTGCGTGCTGGGACAGCATGACGAGTCTGGCCGAAAAGAGCACGCCATTTATTACCTTAGCAAAAAGTTTACCGACTGTGAGACCCGATACTCACTGCTTGAGAAAACTTGCTGCGCTTTGGTATGGGCTGCTCGCCGACTGAGACAGTATATGCTGACTCACACTACCTTGTTGATTTCAAAGATGGATCTGATAAAGTACATATTCGAAAAGCCTGCCCTGTCTGGGAGAATAGCAAGATGGCAAATGATCTTGACGGAATACGACATTCAGTACACGACCCAGAAAGCCATCAAGGGAAGTGTATTGGCAGATCACTTGGCACATCAGGCCGTAGATGATTATCAGTCAATGAACTTCGAGTTTCCGGACGAAAGCATCATGATAGTAACTGATTGTGAAGTACCTGGACCGGATGAAGGACCTGAGGAAGGATCCCGATGGTCTATGCACTTTGACGGAGCCTCTAACGCTTTGGGAAACGGTATCGGCGCCATAATCATATCACCTCAAGGTACTCATACTCCACTAACTGCCCGGCTATGTTTCAACTGCACCAACAACATGGCGGAGTATGAGGCGTGCATCATGGGTCTTCAAGCTGCGATCGACCTAAGGATTAAGTTTCTGAGTGTCTTCGGAGATTCCGCTCTTGTGATCAATCAGATCAAAGGAGAGTGGGATACGAAACATCCGAATCTTATTCCTTATAGAGAATGTGTGTTGACCTTGATCCCCCACTTCACAGAGATAACCTTTGAACACTTTCCAAGAGAAGAGAATCAGTTGGCGGACGCGTTAGCTACAATGTCTTCTATGTTCAAGGTTAAATGGGATAATGAGGCTCCCCGGATCATCATCTGGAAACTGGACGAACCGGCATACTGTTGCGATCTCGAGACTGAATTGGTGACCGAGAAGCCTTGGTACCATGAGGTGAAGAGATATCTGGAAGCTCAGGAATACCCTGAGGGTGCATCTGTCAACGATAAGAAGTTCCTGAGAAGGTTCACAGCGAAGTTCTTCCTTAGCAACGGCATATTGTACAAGCGAAACCATGATTCAACCTTACTGCGTTGTGTGGATAAGACGGAAGCAGAAAAGATCATGGAAGAGCTACATGAAGGGACCTTTGGTACACATTCCAGTGGACACACTATGGCAAAAAAGATCCTTCGGGCAGGGTATTACTGGTCCACAATGGAAGCTGACTGTTACCAACATTCCAGGACATGCCATAAGTGCCAGATTTATGCAGACAAGGTGCATGTTCCTCCAGTTCCCCTGAATGTTCTGACTGCGCCTTGGCCGTTTGCAATGTGGGGTATAGACATGATCGGTGAGATTAAACCTACGGCATCTAATGGGCATCGCTTCATCCTAGTGGCGATTGATTATTTTACGAAGTGGGTCGAGGCAGCATCCTATGCTACGGTAACCAAGACTGTTGTGGCACGGTTCATTCGGCATAATCTGATCTGTCGGTACGGTGTCCCAGAGAGAATTATTACAGACAACGGTACCAATCTGAATAACAAGATGATCACTGAGCTCTGCGAGCAGTTCAAAATACAGCACCACAATTCTTCTCCTTACAGACCGAAGATGAATGGGGTTGTAGAAGCAGCAAATAAGAACATCAAGAAAATCGTGCAGAAGATGACAGTGACTTATAAGGATTGGCACGAGATGTTACCGTTCGCTCTACATGGGTACCGTACCTCAGCTAGGACGTCAACCGGGGCAACTCCTTTCTCTTTGGTTTATGGTATGGAGGCAGTCTTACCGATCGAAGTGCAAATACCCTCTCTCCGGATAATGAAGGATGCAAATCTGAACGAGGATGATTGGATTCAGACCCGACTTGATCAGCTCAACCTTATTGATGAAAAGAGACTTGCTGCTATCTGTCATGGTCAGACGTATCAGAAACGGATGATCAGGGCATTTAATAAAAAGGTCAGACCACAGGAACATCAAGTTGGGGATCTGGTAATCAAGAGAATCATCCTTCCTCAGAGTGATCCAAGGGGCAAATGGACCCCTACATACGAAGGGCCATTTGTGGTTAAGCATGTGTTCTCAGGAGGAGCCATGATTCTAACCAACATGGATGGTGACGACCTTCCTCACCCCGCTAATGCAGACATAGTAAAAAGATACTACGCATGAAAAAAGACCCGCTAGGCTGACATGCCTAGGCAAAAATTAGGGCTTCCCGGCGAACCAAAAGGGTTCGGGCAAAATGAAGGGATGAAATGAAAAAATCTGTACACCCGGCAAGTCGAAAACCTGAAAAGGCGGCTTGGGCAAAAATGGGTATCCAGGTGGACTGAAAACCCGAAAGGGCGGTCCAGGCAAAAATTAGGGATAAAAGCGTAATACTATGTCTCATTGATCACTTTGCATCCAGAATCCGGTATCTACATCAAGTTCAGACGGCATCTATCAGTCAGCTTCACCTTCAACCAAGGTCATCAAGTGATGAGACGCTCAGAGTTATAAAGGCAATAGCAGAGTTGAAACCCAGTGGGATCATTCATTTCACGCAGCTGTTTTATTTTCTCTTGTACAAAATTTGTATAAACTCTTTTGTTCGGCGGCGTTCTCTTACTAGGACGTCAGCCTCTTGTACACGAAACGCCTATTTTCAGGCCATTCAAAAATCAATACAAATATATTTTAAAAGTGCCAATTCTTTTTCTTTTTCTGTTTTGTTTTGCGAAGAACGTCCAAGGTTCAGTTTGTGATATATGCATTGACAATAATTTGCTAACTCATGAATATTTGCATACGAAACAAAGGATTAATTACAGGTAACATTAGAAACAGGGGCAATAAAGAGTTGTCTAAGCAATCTAATTGTTCTGTCCGCCAAGGTACTAAGGTAGGTTCAACTAAAGAGCGTAACCAGTACATCTTAATTCCCCAGAGAGTAAGCAGTCAATACACTCTCTCCAAGCTATATTATCAAATCTTAAGGAAGTTGAGTATCCTCCAGCAGATATCAACATTCCCCAGCAGCATATATTCTTAACAAGCATCCCCGGCAGTCTTGGTCTAAAGATTGTTCCCCAGCGGCATATCAACATTCAAAGGAATCACTCCCCCAGTTCAAAACTTCCCCAGGAGAGCCCAATCCGGTTTCCTCAGGAAAATTGGAATTCATCTCCCCAAGCAGTAAGCTTATCCCCAGTAGACTCTGGAAGCTTATCCCTCGCAGAGCACGAACGCGTCGTCCAGCTTTATTCAAAGAGTTATTTCCCTACCAGGATATAACTGGGTTATCCTCAGCCAAAAGCCATGGAAAGAGCGTCCTCGACGAAGGTCTCTTACCCCCAGCAAAGTCTATCAATACTTCCAACACAGCAAAGATGTCCCCAGCAAGTTATTATCAACAACTCAGCAAAGTATCTCTCTCCCCACAGGGTATTGCTTCCCAGCCAGATCGTTAGAGTACTTTCCTCCCCGCAGAGTTATTCCATTCGCCAAGTTTATTCCCCAACGAAGTTATCTTCTCCTACCGGTATTCTTGCAACTAGCATCCCCAGCGGAAGTAAAAGCTTATTCTTCAAACATCAGCCCAGGAGTGACTTCCCGGCACCCGTCAAGGATTTACTTTCCTATACGAAAACATACATTCCTAAACATCACATACATCATTATAGCATGCATATACGCATCATATCTTACAAATCTCATTTATGTTGAGAACATCATTGCTTGATCCATATCATGCATTGCATATGACTGACCTCTATCTTTCAGGAAAGATTCAGTTAAATTCTCAATCATATTTCAAGACCTAGACCGGTTCAGTTAATCGACTCCAAAGATTTCTTATCCAGTCCAAGGCCTTCTCTAGTCCAGCTAAATCGACCCCAAATAGATTTTTCTGATGAAGACTCAGTAGAAGTGATCCAGGTTTTTCTCAAACGTCCGCTTTTGAGATTATAATTTCCTATGGTTCTCTCCCCAATGCTGCGGAGACGATAATTCCATTCCAGGTTTTTCTCAAACGTCCGCTTTTGAGATTATAATTTCCTATGGTTCTCTCCCCGATGCTGCGGAGACGATAATTCCATTCCAGGTTTTTCTCGAACGTCCGCTTTTGAGATTATAATTTCCTATGGTTCTCTCCCCAATCCTGCGGAGACGATAATTCCATTCCAGGTTTTTCTCAAACGTCCACTTTTGAGATTATAATTTCCTATGGTTCTCTCCCCAATGTTGCGGAGACGATAATTCCATTCCAGGTTTTTCTCAAACGTCCGCTTTTGAGATTATAATTTCCTATGGTTCTCTCCCCGATATTGCGGAGACGATAATTCCATTCCAGGTTTTTCTCAAACGTCCGCTTTTGAGATTATAATTGCCTATGGTTCTCTCCCCGATACTGCGGAGATGGTAATTCCCACCAAGATTTCGCTCAATGATTGCTGTTGAAGTGAAGTTAACCAAGATTTTCTCAACGATTGCTGTTGAGGTTAAGGTCATCCAAGGTTCTCTCACCATCCCTGTTGAGGTAGTAACCATCCCTGGTCCATTCATCACCGTTTGAAGCTCCAGATCCAGCTCCTGTAACCAGTCAGGACACATCTATACCAAGCATCTGAAAACCAGCTCCTGCAACATGTCAGGTACTCATTTTTTTCTTTTGCAGGTACACAAGTTCTCGCTAAGGAATCTCTTACGCGATCAACATCCAGATGGCATCTATAAGCCCATCCACCTTCCATCATCTCTTAGCATGGCATCTATAAGCCCATTTCTATCACACTGCTACTATGTGAGCGCAAATTTCTGGGCACTCTAGTGTTCAATCACCTTCCACCCTCGGATTACGAAAGGCACGTCAGCCAATCTGCATCCTCAGGTCTAAGAAGATTGAACAGGGGCAACTGTTGTACCCCAAAATTTGCCCTCCCATATTCTCCAGAAATTGCCAAGTCATGCTTCAAAATTCCCCAAGGGTTGCACAGTTCAAGGGCCTCCTAAGCAGTCAAAATTAGGGTTTTGGTTCTGATCAAGAAAATGAAGTTTCCAAAGGTCCAATCAAGTCTCACATGCCTACAAACATGGTCAAGCATCCTCATACAAAGTTTCAAGACTTCCAGCACAAAATTGCACAGTCAAAACCCTAATTGCACTACAGTCAACTGTAGGGGTAAAATGGTCATTTGACAGTCAAAAGTTCAAATTTTTGGTCAACATCTCATTTTGAAGCCACAAACATCATTTGATCAATGCTTGATCATGATTCTCAAAGCTTGGCTCAAAAATCATCAAGATGCAAAAGTTTCCTTATTTGGACAGTTGAAAAAGTCAACTGTAAATTGACTAGGGCATAACTTTCACATGGATTATCAGAAAAATTCCATCCAAAGCTCATTTTGAAGAGAAAGACATTTCCTACAACTCATCTTCATACCTCAAGTTCAAGAAATGCTCTCACAAAAAGTTATCGATTTCAACATTATAGGTCATTTTCAAAAGTCAACAAAAAGGGACTTTAAGTCAAAGGCCATAACTTGAGATTGGTAAATCAAAATGACATGGGACCAAAGGCATTGGTTAGAGGACTCAAATACCTTTCCAAAATGTCCAAGAACATGAGCAAAGCTTAAAAATTGAGCAAGTTATGCCTTGTGGAAGTTGGGAAATTTTTGGATATTTTGAAAAGTCAACATTGATTCAAATGACCTAAAATTGCTAATGGGCCTCTTTTTCTTCCATAATTCATTATCCAAGGCATGTGCACGACCATTTGGCCCAAAGGGAAGTTTTTCTTCATTTTTTATTTATTTATTTGAATTTTTATTAATAATAATTCATTTAAATCAATTAAATACATGAAAAATACTTAACCTAAGTTTTTCAATCTTTTTGTGCATGAAATATACTCAATAATTCGTGCATGATCAGATATGGAAGAATTGGAATTGATTGGATATGATTTGTACAAAATAGCATGAAAAAAGATTGAAAAAAGATCTTGAAAAATCAAATCTCAAAAACCATGAATGCAAAGGATTTTGATCAAGTTTTTTGACCTAATGCACTCCATACATAAGCTGCAAGCAAGACCTAATGCCATTAACCTAAAAACTGCGCATAAACTCCATTACCAAACTTGAAAATTTTTGCCAAAAACTCAAAACTGAAAACCAGGTTTTAGGTGGATTCAGGCAAAAATAACCATTCTATTATCTCCCTGAGACATCAAGAAAGGTTTCTGGATCAAAATCATATCTTCTAGCCTCAAGAATTGGTAATACGAGGCAACCCTGTTCATCATATCTCTTGTATTCGTGCATCAATTTATACGCATCATGCTTGCATTTTTTTGAGTGATTTATACTAATGAGACCTTGCTGAAGCTAACCATGTAGTTTGATTTGATTTTCGTGCATCATACAAGAATCTGCCATTGATATATTCTAGGTTTTCAGAGGTTCAAAAAGAGGGCTTCCTTGTTCTGGAAAAATTGGCCTATAAGACCCATATCATCAGAATCAACAGCTCATGGCCAATTGTTTCCATACCTCGCGCTCAATTTATGAGCGACAGAGCTCTAATCGCTATTTTTACACTGTGCATATAGTGGGGGTTTAAAACCCCCGCAATCTTGTCTTGTTTGTTTCAGGAAAACGCAGAACAGGGAAGAAGATGCTTAGGTGTCAAGAAGGGAAAGGACAATTCAAACTTTAGCGCGTTTTTGAATTAATTGTCACTAACACGTTTTATTATATGTATTATTTATTATCCACTAGTTCTACAAAGAAAGCGCTTGGCATGGTTGGTAGCTGTGTTGTCATGTAACCACTGGGACCTGGGTTCGATCCCAGGTCCCCACCCCTTTCCAATAATTTTTTTCCAATTGTTATCCTGTACAGGTTCAGTCCAAAGGAGTACCATACACGCTTCCATCCAACGCGCCACTTGGCCAATTTCGTTCATCCAAGGGCTCAGATCCAAAGAACATGGTGGACTTGAGTCAACACCCCACACGCTGGCCAATGAAAGTCAATCAGACCATGGATAAATGGGCCTCAAATTGCTGGGCTGCACTCTCCAAATTAGGGGCATACCCCCCTTAGGTTTGCAAATCTTTTCTATTTTTCTATTTTTTATTATTTTCACTTTCTTTTAATTGTTGTTTTATTAATTAACTTAATATTTTCATAATATATAAAAAACACATAAAAAATCAGAAAAGACAAGAAAAATAATAAATGTTTTTATTTTAAGTATTTTTGTAATTAAATTGCATATAATTAAATTTAGTTTTAAATTAGGTTTTAATCTTAACTTTTTAATAAAAATCTAAACAATGGTAGATTTAGGGTTCATGATAATTTTTATTCCTTTTTATTTTTCTTTCATAAATAAGTAAAATATTAAATATTTATTTTTGTAATTAAATTGCATGTAAATTAATTAGGGTTAATTTTAGGTTAAAATTTAATCTTCTTTTTAATAAATTAAAAAAAACAACTAGAATTAGGGTTAGCATTTAGTTTAATTAATTCTTTTTCCCATTAAAAATCATAAAATACCAAAAAATACCAAAAACAATTTCTTTTCTTTTTTTAATTAATTAATTCCATCATTTAATTTAATTTTGCAAAAAGGGTCAAACGCCCTCGTTTTTTAATTCTTATTCGCATATTTATTTTATTTCGTTTAATATTTATGTATCTCTCCCGAAGCCGTGTAATTAATCTGTCGCACTTTTAATTCTTTATTTTCTTTACTTTCTTTATTTTTCTGTCAAATCGGGTTCAAGAAATTTTGGCGATGTGGACCCGCGCCGTTTGTAATAGCTTAGAATTTTTTACTTCTCGTATTTTTAACTGTTAATCAAGGCATGAAAGAATGTATGGACAAAAATAAAAACAAACGCTAGATCACCAATAACATGACAAAAGACAAAAATACTTGAAAACGACACACAAATCACGCACCACCCCTAGGGTACGCCTCACTGTTGCCTTGCCTCGAAAGGTGATCGTCGAGTAGAGGATGTCTTAGTAAGTCCTCATGATCCGGGAACCTGGCATGAGGGTAGCTTCTAAGGTGTCTTCCCATTGCTCTGGTGATCACCATGTCCCGAACCTCGAATTGACCCGAACACCTCCAACGGTGGTGCTACCTACCTCTCAATGGTGCGATGGCACTACTTTAAAGGACATTTACACAGACGAATTCCTTAGGATAGGTAGACAACTCTAAGATACTTGCTCTAATTTCAAAACAAATCAAAAAATACTTTTCACACCGACACTTTCCAAAAGCTTTCGAAAGCAATTTTTCAAACACTCTTGAGGACTGATACAAGAGTCGAACTGGAATTTTCAAAGAAACTTTTTAAAACCCACATTGAAAAGCAAACAAACCATTTTTGAAAACACAATGAGCAAGTATCTAAGAGCCCATGGATAACCATGGATAGAAAGGGTGCTAACACCTTCCCTTTCTATAATCTACCTCCCGAACCGAGAGCAATCTCTTTAAGGAATTTTTCTATGCTTTTGTCCTTTCCATTTGGAGAAAATAAAAGACGGTGGCGACTCTTACTTCCGCGACATTTCGCGAACCAGCGTTAAACAGTCAGTTCCAGATCCACCGATCACAATCTCAATGAGACCTAAAATATTTTAGGGCAGAACTTTTACTATAAATGCTTGGATTTCAAGTTATGATTTTGTGAAGACATGTTAATGAAACTTAAAAGACTTAGTGAAATTTTTCCCTAGTTAGGCAGGATTTTGACCTAACTTCATGGTAATTTTTCACCTAGTTCCAAATTTAATTTTCAAAAATGTCCAACATAAAGGTTGTAGAGGATGTTACAATATTTCCAAAATGTCCAAGAACTCATCAAGACCATACTTGAGCTAAGAGAATCGAAGGCAAGAAGTTAGGGTTTCAAACTTGAATTACAAATCAATTTTGTGATGAACACTTGATCCAATCTTCAAGCATGTTGTACAAATCCTACTTTGCAGCCTTCTAAATTGCATTTCACTCCATAATTAAATGTCTACAAAGCTGTTAGAGCTTTAATCCAAGCATTCAATGTATTGTCCATGCTTAATACCATTTTAGGAAGAAATGCAACATTGCCATTTTGGAAAAGTGGCTTTAATCACAAAGTCCACTCTTCTTGAGCTCCTAACTTATTGTCTCTGCACACACACTTTGCAAATACTAGAAGCAACATGTTTAAAGTGATTTAACCACTCTAGGTTGCTAGTACAAAACATTGAAATTTGATTTTCTCACTTTTCTTTTAAATCAAGCAACCTAGCCATAACCCTATAACTCAGAAATCTGTTATGCAAAAGTCCTCTAACCTATTTCTTATAACTATACAAGTTGTTTGCAAGGAAGGACACAAATGCACAAGCCCTCAAACTCTCCCAAACTTAGAACTGCATAACAAACCTCCATTGTTGCATATTCTGACCAAAAACTCCAAACTCATAATCCACTCGTGCGTTTCTTGGCTTTTCACTTCCAAAAGTTCCTAAACATCATCTACAAACAATCCCACACCATGTCACACGACTGTAATACCATCTTCCTCAACTTCCATAACCAAAAAACAAAGTTTGCACCTTTACTTCTCTAGCACGATTCAAGCACTCCCAGCATCAAGTAAGCATTGCATTAGCTTCCTGGGAACTTGAGGAAGCTAACCTGATCGTTGCAGCACCTTAAATCAAGCTCATTTGCAAATCACGAATTCTATTTTTGAGGTAAGTTTTATGACTTTTGAAATCTTCATATAGGCATTATTAACTTTCCATTTGTGAAGATAAAATGTAGATATCATAGCCCTGAAGATGGCCATATCCTTAAAACTCACTTATATTGCTTAAGTAGTGAGAATTTTAAGTTTGAACTTTCTGAAAAAGTTAGGTCAGAATTTGGTACAATTAGAAATTCTCATTCATCTTTGATTTATAGCTTATGATATTTACATGGTTGGATTCGTACGGAAAAATGGAGTAACTTTCATGTTTACATTTTTCATTTTGGATGAGAAATGAGCAATTTACAGGAACCATGGCTAGAGGTTGAAGATGAAGTCATTTTAAGGACTTGATTTATGTTATGAATTTATTGTTTCATTTAAGTTAATGGATGTACAGCCACCCTGGTGGCAAAGGCAGCGCGCGTTTATGTTCAAGGTCACGGGTTCAAGTCTCAGCGTTGCCTTTTGTTTTAATTTTCAACATTTTTTCTTCTTTTTTTTTGCCAGCAACCATGCGCTTGGGCCTTAAGTCAGTGGGCTTTATTTTTTTTCTTCTCCTGACCCCGCTTCCTGCATACCTCACACAGCCCCCCCCCCCCCCCTTTTTTTCTTCTTCTGATTTTAAAAAAAAAAAATATCATTTGGGCCAAACTCAAACAAAACTGCTTTTTCTAATAAACTCCCAAATCCAATTTCAAACCCCCTGACTTTTATTTTTACATTTTATTTTATTTTATTTTTCTTTATTATTTTTATTTTTCTTTATATTAAAAAATCCAAAAAAAATTTATTTATTATTACATACTTATATTTTATTTTCTTTATAAACTAAAAAAGACAAAAACATTTTTCTTAAACAAAATTAATTTCTTTTTCTTAATAATAATTAGATTTAGGCTTAGTTATTTTTTTCTAACTAAAATCAACTTAGAATTTAGGTTTTCTTTTAATTAATTAATTTCCATGTTATTTTTATTAAACTTAAAACCTTTTCTAGAAAAACCCTAAAAAATGCTTTCAAACTTAATTTCTTTTCTTAATTAGTTTACGCTTAATTTTCTTAATTTAATTAATCATTTTTTTAAAATAATTAGGTTAAAACCCTTTCCTCAAAAATCCAAACAAAAATCATTTCCTTTTCATTTACATCTTTGCACATTATATTCTTTTCAATTCTTGTACATTATTTAATATGGTTGTAATAGATAATTAGGTTTAATTTTTTGCAATCCCCATTTGTAAATTTGTATACCCCATCCCCCTAATGATGTAATAGCATAGTAATTTTACTTTCCGCAATTTATCACTTTCATATAAATGCTAGTAATTAAGGTTTATATGGAAAGATAAAATCAACAAGTAGATAACCCTAATCATAGATAAACAATACATGCAAATCAAACACACTATTCACACATGCACCCTTAGGGTAATTCCACTTGTTTCCTTATAAAAATGGTTATGTTATGCATGTGGGATGTCTTAGCAAAAACAATCAAAATACAAGATCATAATCCCTCGATGACGCTACGAATGTTGCCTTTCAAATGATCTTAGTCCCTCAAAGAGAAATGCTAAGATATCTCACAACATTGCTATCATGACTATACGATGACCCACACCCGTCCCTTTACATCCAAAGATAAGGCTTCTTACCAATCAATGGTAAGATAGCAATATCAAAGGAAAGAAAACAATGAATAAAAGACTTTTGAGTAGGTAGATTGTTCCTAGTTGCTTGCTCACTTTCAAAATAAACATCCTTGCTCACTTTCAAAACAAACACCAAACACTTTCAAAACAAACACCAAACACTTTCAAAACATGAAATATTTTAAAAAGTCCAACACTTTGTATACGTTCTTACGAAACAAGAACCATTACAAAGTTTGCCTAAACGAAAGCGCCTTTTAAAAAATACTTTCAAAAACCACCACAAAGCACATTTTCAAACAAAAGCAAGTGATCGAGAAAGAAACTAAGAGCCCATAGATAACTATGGATGAAAAGGGTACTAACACCTTTCCTTTTCATAATCTATCCCCCGAACTCAAGAAATAATCTCAAAGGTATTTCCTGTTCTTTTCCACCTTTCCTTTTGGATAAAAGAAAAGTCGGTGGCGACTCTTGCTAACCGCAACAATTGCGATCAAACTCAAAACATCCCTAGTCAGTTCTCCCATCGTATTATAGAACTGGCGACTCTGTTGGGGAAAAACTTAAAAGTGGGGTTACCTTAGGGTTAGATCACCTTTATTTTCTTTCATTATTTGACTTGCTTGCTTTACATTTTGGTTCCTTGTTTGGGCTTGTTTTAATCCTCTACCCGGATTTGGGATACCTTATAGGTAAGTAGCAATACGTTGTGGAAACTGTGCAGGGTATACCGACATGGTCTAAGAAATAGCTATGTTAGTGTGACACATCTGTGGGTACCGGTAGCCCTTCAGTAGTCAAGGAGAATACGAGTCCGCTGTGTGGTGTCATGAAGCACTAACTGACTTTAGTACCTTTACTTGACCAACTTGGCCATTAGGAAGTAGTGAGATAGCCAGCTTTTGTGCAGTCCGAAGTTGGTGGATATTCGATACTACACTCATTGAGATCAGACTTCTCGGGATATTTCGGTCGCCATGAAAGAGGCTTGTGCTGAAACAATGCCCGATAAGAAAGATCAGTGATATTGAGATCCCCTGGAACCCGGTTACTATTTATAGGATAGGTTTGAGCCAACTAAACTTCAATAGGATACTTACCTATAAGACTCAATGCAAGCCTAAACCTAAGGACTTGTTTGACTTGTGTGTATATATTTACTTGTACATAACATCATAAACATCATAATATCATACTCATTCTCACTAACCATTTCAAGGATTATTGGGATTTATCTTTGTTCTGTTTTATAGGACATGGCTTCCATCCGCAGGAATACTATCCAAGTCAATATTGTAAGAATTCCTTCTCAACTCAAAGAGTTAGCATCAAGGGTTCCTGAGAATTCTTCATTCACCGAAAGACATGGTCGCCTCCTAAACTTGGTTACCTCTAGCACTGATGAAGATATGATAAAGGTGTTTTTCCAGTTCTTTGATCCTCTACACCATTGCTTCACTTTTCCCGATTATCAGCTTGTGCCTACTCTAGAAGAATTCTCCTAACTTTTGAGGATTCCCATTCTCAATCAACTACCCTTCAACGGTACGGAAAGAGATCCAAGACCTGAAGAGATTTCCGGAGCCCTACACTTGCAACAATCTGATGACACGACTAATTGGGAAACAATGAGTGGTGTCAAAGGGTTCTTAGTCAAGTTCTTGTTTGAGAAAGCTCAAGATTGCTGGATCTCTTTGGATTTACAAGATTTTGAAGAAATATTGTCCCTTCTCATCTATGGGATGGTTTTGTTTCCAAACCCTGACCAACTTATAGATGTAAATGCTGTCAAAATCTTCATGTCTCGCAATCGGGTGCCTACTTTGTTGGGAGATATCCTACATTCTTTACACTCTCACACTATGGGGAAGAGGGGGATCCTCATGTGTTGCACTCCTATATTGGCTAGATGGTTTATTTCACATCTTCCCCGGTCTGTGTTGAAGAACGAGAAAGGTTTGAGGTGATCCCATAGGTTGATGACGCTCAGACATTTGGATATTTATTGGTGTTAACGATCCTTGGAGAACGTTACTATCATAGACCGTTATGGGGAATTCCCTAATATCCCTTTGCTTGGCATTATAGGAGGTATCACTTACAACCTTGCTTATCCTTGCGACAATTTGGTTATGCCCTAAGGGATGGTCTGCATGATATGTTCATCCAATGAGTGGTATTCGACTACGAGAGAGACGATCAAGGATACCGTTAGAGGTTTATACGAGCTTGGAGGATGGTAAGCAAAGTGGATAGTAAGACGCCGGGACACAATAATTCCATTCCCCTTGAGCCTTACCTTAGGTGGGTACGAGCTCGTGCTCAGAAACTTGTGATGCCTTATCCCTCCATCTTACCAGTTATCATGGAACCTGTGGTTGAAGCACTATCCTCCATCCCGACATGCTTACTTCTCTTGAACACTTTCAAAAGGGTTGGATTCAGCTAAAGGAAGAACGAGATACCTTCGAAGCTCAATTCTACTCTAGTGAGAAAAAGGCCTTGGAGATCACAAAGCAGCTACATGAAGAACAAAGTTTGAACGCCTACATTGCACCGAAGAGGATGCGTTCGACCTTTTTATCTTAGAGATTTATTTTGTAAGCCCAAGAGACATGATGTAATCATTTTGAACTAATTAATGAAATTTGACGTTTGTTCATTCTTTGCCTATGCAAATTTAAATTTCGTAAATCCTTGAAATCATTTGCATACACATCTTCCATGCATCATAACATAACAGGTTTTCCATGACATGTTTCCTTATCTTTCTGCTGTTTATTTTAGCAAGATGGATCTCGAGAAAACAGTGAAGGACTTACAAGCACAAAACTCTCAGTTTCAAGAGACTCTATTGACCCTAGCCAAGAGGCAACAAGACTTGATGGAGTTGCTAGCATCCAAAAAGAAACCAAAGAGGAAAGCCCTGGTCAACATGGGTAGAAGGTTCAAAGAGTCGGTCCGTCAGATCCCGGTAGTGGAAGACTCATCTGAGGAAGACGAGAATCAGATTGGAGAAGCTAGGAGTACCCAGGCTGGGTGTATCAACGATCAAGCGTCTGATGATAATGATTATTTTGACAACCAGTATCCTTCTGCCGATGTCAAGTACAAGCAGCTAGAAGACAGATTGAAGGCCGTCGAGATTCATGCTGCCCTCGGTTTGGATTTTTATGATTTGGGTTTGATATTCGAGGTTGTCATTCCCCACAAATTCAAGATACTAGTCTTTGTAAAATACTATGGGGTTTCCTATCCAAAGCTTCACCTAAAGTCTTATGTGCGCAAAATTCAACAGCACACCGCTGATAAGAAACTCTGGGTTCACTTTTTTAAAGAAAGTTTGGCTGGGACGCAACTAGAGTGGTTTTACCAATTGGATAGTTCCTGTATCCATACATGGAAAGACTTAGCCACCACTTTCTACCACCAATACCAGTATAATGTCGACTTGGCGCCGACAAGAGTTCAGTTGCAAGACATAACAATGAGGAAGAATGAAGGGTTCAAAGAATACGCCCAAAAGTGGAGAAACCTTACCAGTAGGGTTCAACCACCTTTGACTGATAGGTAGCACATTGACATGTTTATGGGCACTTTATCTGGTCCATTATTTAATTTATTGGTTGGTTGTTCTTCTTCCGGTTTCACTGAGCTGATCTTAACCGGTGAAAGAGTTGAAAGTGGTATCAAAAGCGGGAAGATTCCCATGGCATCTGCCTCCACATCTAAACCTATAAAGAAACCTTTTACCGCGAAGAAAGAAATCAATGTTGCGTATGTAAAATCAAGCTTCTCAAATGAGCTTTTTTTTATGAAGACAAACCATGATTGACAAAGAAGGAAAATATTCATGATCAAGCACAAAGCATCTAAAGACAATATCTTCAGTTCAAGCTCTCAACAACTTTCAAGGTATAATAATATTACTTACTTTGATCTTAAGATATAGATGCTAATTGATGAAAAATAAATGTTTAAAAAAAAACATTACTCAAGTTTTTCAAAGTTAAAATTTCATTTTTCACTTGAGTGCAATCGATTGCATGCTTCAATTTTTCAGATCTTTTGCTTCTGTTTCTCTGTGCAATCAATTTACATTGCTTATGAAATCGATTGCATACTTAAAATTTTCAAAACATTTGCTTTTGTTTCTCAGTGCAATCGATTTACATTGCTTGTGCAATCGATTGCACTCACTTACTTTTTGCTACTGACTTTACATGCAATCGATTTACATTGCTAGTGCAATTGATTTGCACACTTAAATTTTTTGAAAATATAGATGTTGAAATATTGTGCAATCGATTTACACAAAGGGTGCAATTGATTGCATGCTGCACGATTTTGAAAAACAGCAGCTTTTCACATGATTGTTCATCATACCTTTTCATTGAAACCTTTCACTCAAACTTTGCATTTGTTCATGATACATTTTCAGAACTTCATGTTATTTCAAAAGAGTGTTATGAACATATAAATATTCATTTTCAAAATCTGTTTCAACACCTCTTCCAAAAATATTTTCTGAATTTTCAAAACACAAACTCAAGCATTCCTTCACTTTCATGCATAAGTTTTCTGCATATTTTCATACATTATTAAACAGAAAACTTTGAACAATTATATCTTGAGACAGTGTACAATAATATTATTGGAAGAGAAGACCATACATTGATTAAATCACTCCAAGTGATCAATACTATTCAACTCACTCAAACTCAAATATTGATAGTTACTTACTTATTTTTCCAGGATTGTTGGAAATAAGTTTAAGTGTTTTTGAAATCTTGTCTTTCCAAAATTGTTGGATACAAGTGTAGTCACTTTGAGAGGATTGTTCTCATAGTTGACTTAGTGAAAATCCAAGATGATTGTTCTTGGTCCAAGAGGATTGTTCTTGGTTTTTTGGTAGTTCTTGTTTAAGTTTGCCACAATAAGGAAATCTCTTTCATGTTGAAAGGGGACTGGAGTACTCTCGGACTGTAGGGGGAACCAGGATATATCGCCTGTGTCTCTTTATTTTTCTGCATTTTAAAGCTTTCCTAAACTCATCATTAACCAGAAAAATAAGATCCATCATCACTAAAACCAGAATTCTTTAAAGTACCCCCCCCCCCTCTTAGGCGCACTTCGTACTTACAACGTATGGAGAAAGGGACCGTACCAAGAAGGATAATCGTCTGTCTGTTAATGTTGTCCGGATCTCCAATCCAACTCCTGCTCAAAGACCATCTGTCAATCATCAATGGTTTGAAACTCCGAGAAGACAATTCACAAGAATAGGCATGTCACTATCCCAAGCCTTACAACACCTGCTAAAGGCTAATTTGGTGACACTGCATGATCCTCCAGCTAATCCAGATACCTCTTCACCAAAGTACAATCCGAAAGCCAAATGTGCATATCACTCAAATAGTCCCGGGCATGAGATTGATCAATGCGGGGCACTGAAGAATAAAATTCAAGACTTGATAGATAACAAGACCATTGAATTTGATCCTCCTCCAACTCCGAATGTAATCACCGCGCCTATGACAAATCATGGCAAGGGTGTCAATGCTATTGAAGATACCGTGTTTGTTTCCTCCGTCAAAGACTTGACTACTCCGTTAACCACTATAAAAAAGAATCTGTTGAAAGCCGTGATTTTTCCTGGCTGTTTAAAGGACTGTGTTTTCTGTTCCAAACAACTCAATGGATGCGAAGTGCTGAAGGAAGGTATTCAACGCCTGATGAATAGCCATGAGATCCTATTTGAGAAGACTCTATCCGCCAAAATCTTGACCAATAAGTGTGAAGATCTATCCATCATAAACATCTCAAACAATCCTCTTAGGATCTCCTCCAAAGGTCCTATCAGGATTTCAAATGAACCAATTGTTGCTCCTCTAATAATTACCGCTCTCTGACCAATCTCGTACTCTTCCAACAAAGCAGTGCCCTGGAACTACGGTGCTGAGGTATTTTACCATGGGATAAAGAAAGACGCTTGGATTGAAGAAGACAAAGCTAATGATATTGGTAATATTACTGGCTCTAGTAAGGTAACCAGAACTGGGAGAATATTTTCACCCAACATTTCACCAACAATTGTTACAAGGGCGCCTGTCTGCATCACTGCTGCTAAGCCAAGTACTGATACAAGGTGAAAGGAGAAAGTGGTTGAGCCTGCTGAGATAGAAATACCCTCAAAGGACATTGTTGATGGAGAACCTTCCGCTCGTGAAATGAATAAGATCTTAAAAATTATAAAAAGGAGTGATTTCAAGATTGTGGAGCAGTTGGAGCAAACCCCTTCCAAGATTTCCATGTTATCTTTGCTACTTTGTTCTGATGCTCATGCTCAGGCATTAATCAAATTCTTGAAGAAAGCTCATGTCCCTCATGAGACCACGACGGACCAGTTTGAAAATTGTGCGGCAAGCTTGACGGCCGATAATCGTTTGGGGTTCTCGGATGCTGATCTAACACCGCTCGGAAAGAACCATAACAAAGCTCTACATGTTTCTGTCGAATGTAAGGGGACCACCCTAGCACATGTTCTGCTCGACACTTGCTCTTATTTAAATGTGCTACCCAAGGGGCGTTGGACCGTTTAGACTGTGAAGGTTTAGTTTTGAAACCAAGTGATATTATTGTGAGGGCTTTCGATGGATCCAAAAGGACAGTTCATGGAGAGGTGGATCTCCCGATCAAGGTGAGCTCACATATTTTCAACTCTACTTTCTACATCATGGACATCCGTCCTACCTACTCCTGTTTGTTGGGTCGCCATTGGATCCATGGAACTGGTGCAGTAACCTCAACTCTTCATCAAAAGCTCAAGTATCCTGTCAAAGGAAGGATTGTCACTGTTTGTGGTGAGGAGGAGTTCATGGTAAGCCACCTCGACTCTTTCAAATACGTGAAGATGGGTGGAGAATTTATAGAAACCCCGTGTCAGGCTTTTGAAGTTGTGCCACCAATGATTTCTACTGCTAAATGCTCCTCTGATGTGTCCAAAGCTGTTAAGGTTATGCCAAAGATGGTTTCATTAAAAGATGCTTGTGCTGCAGTCGGAGAAGGAAGCTGTGATACTTGGGGGAAACTCCTCGAGATCCCATTCAAAACGAACAAATGTGGTTTGGGTTTCACTATCATGGATCAGAAAGAAGTGAGGCGTGCTCGCGCAAGGAAGCCCCCTCTCTGTATTAGGAGTCATGAAGTTAACACTGTAGGTGATTCTAATGATGAAGTTGCATTTGAAGATTGGTATACCCTACTACAACGAAGCTCAACAATTGGCACGCAAAGGAATTCGTTGCCATATCCTTCATTAAGGAGTAATCACTTCTTTATTGCTTTCTTTTAATTCAAGAACATTTTGTCTATAATATTAAACAATGACTTTTAAGCCATGTGCCTGGCCGGGGGCACTTTGGTCCATTTGTCAAGGGTTTTATTTATGTTCATCTTATCATATGATCATTCAATACAAACCATTAGACTCTTTTGCATTCAAATTCTTTGTGCTCATTGTCTTTCTTTTTCTTCAAATACGTTTTTGAAAATATCCATGTGTCTTACATGCACACACGCACACTCTTGCAGGTCCTCATCCACTCTGGATCTCATTGCCAATGACTCTATTATTGCCGACTATGATTTCAAATGTCCAATTAACCAAGCCGAATATGAAGGCGAGGAAGATTGTGAAATACCGAGAGAACTAGCCAGACTTCTATTACAAGAGGAAAAATCTATTCAGCCGCACGAAGAGTCAGTTGAAGTCATCAATCTAGGTACCGAGATAGACAAGAAAGAGGTCAAGATTGGCACTAACCTGGAAAGCAGTGTCAAGAGCAGATTAGTTTAGATGTTGCATGACTATGTGGAAGTGTTTTCTTGGTCGTATGAAGATATATCAGGGTTGGATACCGACATTGTAGTTTATTGCCTGCCAACAAAGGAAGATTGTCCTCCTGTCAAACAAAAGGTTCGTCGCATGAGGCTTGACATGTCTGAAAAGATAAAAGTTGAAGTGATGAAACAATTTGATGCATGATTCCTAGCTGTGAAATCTTATCCCCAATGGGTTGCAAATGTGGTTCCAATACCGAAGAAAGACGGAAAAGTTCGTATGTGCGTAGATTATAGGGATATGAGTAGGGCAAGCCCCAAGGATGACTTCCCTCTACCATATATTGATGTATTGGTCGATAACACTGCTCATCATAAAGTCTTCTTTTTCATGGATGATTTCTCTGGCTATAATCAAATTAGGATGGCTCTCGAAGACATGGAGAAGACCACTTTCGTTACGCAATGGGGAACCTTTTGTTACAAGGTCATGCCGTTCGGGTTGAAGAATGTATGGGGCAATATATCATAGGGTTATGGTAGCTTTGTTTCATGATATGATCCATCATGAAATAGATGTATATGTAGATGATATGATTGCAATATCGCAAACTGAAGAGGAGCATATCAATCACCTGTACAAGCTATTCGAGAGGCTGAAAAAGTACAAGTTGAGGTTAAACCCTAACAAGTGCACATTTGGAGTACGATATGGAAAGCTTCTAGGTTTTATTATCAGTGGTAAAGGCATCAAAGTCGATCCTGCCAAGGTAAAGGCCATCCAAGAAATTCCAGTCCCTCACTCTGAAAAAGAAGTTAGAGGATTCTTGGGTCATCTCAATTACATCGCCTGTTTCATATCTCACTTTATTGCTACTTGTGAGCCAATTTTTGAACTCTTGAAGAAAGATCAAGTAGTCAGATAGAATGATGAATGCCAAGCTGCCTTCGACAAAATCAAAGAATATCTGCAAGAACCTCCTACTCTCATGCCTCTAGTTGAAGGAAGACCCTTGATCATGTACTTGACAGTGCTAGAGAACTCAGTGGGGTGTGTTTTGGGCCAACATGACGAGTCTGGCCGAAAAGAGCATGTTATATACTACATGAGCAAAAAGTTTATCGACTGTGAAACCAGATATTCACTTCTAGAGAAAACTTGTTACACTATGGAATGGGCTGCTCGCCGGCTAAGACAGTATATGTTGACTCATAGCACTCTGTTGATTTCTAAGATGGACCCAATCAAGTACATCTTCGAGAAACCTGCTCTTTCTGGACAGATAGCTAGATGGAAAATGATCTTGAATGAGTACGACATTCAATACACAACCCAAAAGGCCCTAAAAGGAAGTGTATTAGAAAATCACTTGGCCCACCAAGCTGTTAATGATTATCAGTCTATGAACTTTGACTTCCCGGATGAGAACATCATGCTAGTGACCGACTGCGTGAAACCTGAACCGTATGACGGACCTGAACAAGGATCCCGATGGACTATGGTCTTCGATGGGGCTTCCAACGCCTTAGGTAACAGAATTGGTGTCGTGATTATCTCCCTTGAAGGTTTCCACACTCCTTTCACTGCCAGATTATGCTTCGATTGCACGGACAATATGGTTGAGTATGAAGCATGCATTTTGGGTCTGAAGGCTGCCATTGATTTTAGGATCAAGCATTTGAATGTGTTTGGCGATTCCGCTCTAGTGATTAGCCAAGTAAAAGGAGATTGGGACACTAAACAACCTAATCCCATCCCTTACAAAGAGCTTGTGCTATCTCTGACTCCTTACTTTGAAGAGATCACCTTTGAACACTTTCCTAGGGAAGAAAATCAGCTGGATGACGCTTTGGCAACAATGTCTTTGATGTTCAAGGTCAAATGGGACAACGAAGCCCCTATGATTATAATTGAGAGATTTGACGAGCCTGCGCACTGCTATGAGCTTGACACTGACACCGAGAAGCCATGGTACCATGAAGTGAAGAGATACCTTGAAACACAAGAGTATCTCGAAGGAGGATCCATCAATGACAGAAATTTCTTACGAAGATTTTTAGCCAAATTCTTCCTAAGTAACGAAATATTGTACAAATGCAACCATGATTCTACTATACTCCTATATATGGACAAGAAGGAGGCAGAGGAAATTTTGGAAGACATGCACGATGGTCTCTTTGGCACTCACTCTAGCGGATATACTATAGCCAAGAAGATCCTGAGGGCTGGTTACTATTGGCCAACAATGGAGACTGATTGCCATCAACACTCAAGGACTTGCCGTAAATGCCAAATCTATGCTGACAAGGTCCATGTGCCTCATATCCCTCTGAACGTCATGACCGCTCTGTGGCCATTTTCAATGTGGGGCATTAACATGATTGGAGAGATCACGCCCACTGCTTCCAATGGACATCGCTTCATTCTGGTCGCTATTGATTATTTCACCAAATGGGTCGAAACCGCTTCATTTGCCTCAGTCACAAAGAACGTGGTAGCCAGATTCATCAAACATAACCTCATCCGCCGCTATGGTATCCCCAAAAGGATCATCACCGACAATGGGACTAACCTCAACAATGCTATGATTACCGAACTTTGCACTCAGTTCAAAATCAAGCATCACGATTCTTCTCCTTATAGACCTAAAATGAATGACGCAATGGAAGCGGCTAACAAAAAAATTAAGAAGATTGTGCAGAAAATGGTAGTAACCTATAAGGACTGGCGTGAGTGTTACCGTTTGCTTTCCATGGCTACCGTACTTCATCTAAGACATCAACTGGGGTAACTCCCTTTTCTTTGGTCTATGGCATGGAAGTTGTTCTGCCAGTGGAAGTTCAGATTTCCTTATTAAGGATTATAAATGAAGCTGGTCTATGCAAAGACGAGTGGATTCAAACAAGATTGGATCAGTTGAACTTGATCGATGAAAAACGATTGGCTGTTGTTTGTCATGGTCAGATGTACCAAATACATATGATCAAGGCTTTCAACAAAAAGATCAGGCCTAAAGTATATTAAGCTGGTGACTTGGTGATAAAGCACATCATTCTGCCACAAGGCGATCCCAGGGGCAAATGGACTCCCACCTACGAAGGGCCATTTTTTGTCAAGAGAGTATTCTCTGGTGGTGCCATGATGCTGACTACCATGGATGGTGAAGACTTCCCACATCCTGTGAACGCGGACATAGTTAAAAAATACTACGGATAAGAGACCCGCTAAGTTGACACACCTAGGCAAGATAAGGGCATCCCGGCAAACCAAAAGGTTTAGGCAAAAATTAGGGATATATGCAAAAGATTGTACACCCGGCAAGTTGAAAACCCGAAAGGGCGACTTGGGCAAAAATGAGTATCCTGGTGGGCTGAAAACCTGAAAGGGTTGTCCGGGAAAAAGTTAAGGATTGAAAGCGTATGACTATGTCTCGTGGAATCACCACAGTCAAATTTATTACAAGGTCCAAGTTCAAACCGTCTAAGATCAATCCAATCAACATCTATCAACGACAAGGGGCATTCGAAGACATTGGGGCAATAGTATAGTTGGAATGCAATGAGATCATTTCACATGGCTAGTTGTTTTTGTTTTCAATTTTTGTTTTCCTTTCGATGATTTCCTCTTACTAGGATCTCCGTCTCTTTGTACAAAAAAAACGGCTATTCATGGGCAAAATATCAATACAAATATACTTTGAAGTGTAAACTTTGTGTTTTTGTTTTGAATGCAAAAATGTCCAATGACTAAAATTGAATGAACATATGCATGTGAACATAATTAAAACTATTTGGAACATGTGTCCTGCTAAGAAGTAGCAAGCATCTATTTAATGTATATGAAATATCCCCACAGAGTTATTTCAGTAACATTATCCCCACAAGACCGGCTACAATAAACCAATCCTCAACAGAGTTGCCCACAAAATCTCTTTGCATAGGTTGATCCCCAACCAAAGTCTCAACCTCTTAACAACTCTCTCTCTCTAACTATGCTGATTCTACAAGAAGAAACCTTGTGGATATCTTCCTAAAAGAACTCCCCTCATCAACAGTTCGTCAAAAATTCCCCAACAAGGTTTATTTCCCAAACATACAACGAACAATAAATTTCCCTGGAATAGTTTATCCTCTCCAGCTTGAGTTTTCTTTTTAGACTATCACAAATCAGAGGGCCACAACCCCTAATCCCCAGTGAATTCGCCAACAAAGCCTTTGCTATCCCAAAAGACGTTGTGAATCCTGGATTCGACCAGATAGCAGTCAACTTCATTAGTTTAAAATACTATGAAAACTGGACCCGACCAGATAATAGTATAACTTTCAGCTACTATGAAACCTAGACCCGACCAGATAATAGTTTAACTCTTCGAGATATTGAAGAACCTGGACTCAACCATACAATGGTTTAACTTCTTTTCCCCAGTAGAGTTTGCCTCTATCCCAGCAAGTTACTGTGAAGCCTGGATCCGACCAGATATCAGTTTTCAACTTCATATTTTCAAGCAAGTTATTGTGAAGCCTGGATCCGACCAGATAGCAATTCCCCTCAGAAGTTTGTTGTAAAACCTGGAATCCGACCAGATAACAACTAAGTTCCAAACAAGTTACTGTAAATCCTGGACCTGACCAAATATCAGTTCAACTATATCTCTTAAGACAAGTTTATTGTGAATCCTGGACCCAACCAGATAGCAATTAACTTCATCCACCTCAAAATATGTGAAGCCTGGATCCGACCAGATATCAGTTCAACTTCGTTTATTCAAGCAAGTTATTGTGAAGCCTGGAGCCCGACCAGGTAACAACTAGCTACAATCCCCAGCAAGACACTATGAAACCTGGACTTGACCAGATAATAGTATAACTTTTCAAAAAAAACTATGAAGCCTGGATCCGACCAGATAATAGTTTAATTTCAAGAAATCTTTCGTGAAGCCTGAATCCGAACAGATAGCAGTTGACTTCCTCATCCTCAGCAAGTTGTAAAGCCTGGACCCGACCAGATAACAGCTAACATTCAAGAGATATTCCCCTACGGAAGCATCCTTTAATAAAGTTTGAAGATATGTATATTCTTCATCCCTAACAGCGATCCGGGATTCAGTTTCCCAGAGTTCCTCAGCAGTAGTCAGGAATTTATTTTCCTGGACGAATATGCATCCCACATTCATACTTCATAGCATATACATACAAAACGCATTTAGCACAATCTCATTCATCTTGAGAACGCCATGCATACATCTGCATTTAAACTAACCCTTTTTCCCATAGGTAAAACATCAAGTTTTAGTATAAATTGAACAAAGATTTGTGCTGATACTTATTCCAGTATTTACCATAATTCCTCCAAATGGCATCTATAATCCCATTCCCATTATATTTTTGAGTGCAAATTTCTGGGCACTCTAGTGTTCAATCATCTTCCACCTTCAAGTCACGAATGGCGGATCCGCCAATCTAACTCTTCAGGTTTAAGAAGATTTAACAGGGAATCTGTTGTACCCCAAAATTTGCTCTCTCATTTCTCAGGTAATCTCTCATAAAGATCTCCTTTGGTTCAAGACCACACAAGGTTTGATCAGCTCAAGACACCTCCTTAAGCACTGATGACTCAAATTAGGGTTTGAGTTTGCACAAGGACAAATGGACTTTTAATGCACCATATGACTTTAATGGATCATTTTGGACCCTCAATATTTCTCATGTCAAGTTTCAAGTCTTGGATCACATTTTTGCTCAGTCAATTGATCAACTGACCTAAAATCAGCTGTATTGGGAAAAAAGTCAATTGTGGTCAATTTACAGTCAAACTTCATAATTTTTGGTACATATTAACATTATGAACTCATGTATGTTAATTGATAAATTTTGGACCATAATTCCTCAAGAAATTTCATCAGATCATCAAAAGGGCAAAATGGTCAAAATTAGGGTTTTGACTGAGAAGGTGCAATTTTTGACTTTTGACCTAACCAATGACTTATTGGTTTAAGACATGATCTCAAGGATTCAAATACATTATGTTAACCTAATGGCATGACTCAAAACATTTCTCAAGATCAATTGATTGATAGTTGAATTTCAGTCAACTGATGAAAAGTCAACTGTACACTGAAAAGTCAAACTTTAACTTTTTGGTCAAAGTCAAGTTTCAAAGATCACAATTCATCAAGACATGTCAAAATATGAAACTTGTTCATCAAGGAATTGAAAAGTCAAAATTTATCTTTGAAAATTGAAAATTCTAAAACTTAAAATTTTTTCTAAGTGTTAGAAAGTTCATATTTTTTCACAACTTTATGCCAAATTTCCACCATGATGCAAGATGATTCAAGGGAAATTTCCAACATGAAAGTTGTAGATATTAATGAGATCTAAAACATTATAGGGCATAACTTTTCCTAGAAATGCTTGGATTTCAAGTTATGATTTTGTGAAGACATGTTCATGAAACTTAAAAGACTTAGTGAAATTTTGCCCTAGTTAGGCAGGATTTTGACCTAACTTCATGGAAATTTATCACCTAGTTCCAAATTGAATTTTAAAAAATGTCTAACATAAATGTTGTAGAGGATGTTACAAGATTTCCAAAATGTCCAAGAAATCATCAAGACCATACTTGGGCTAAGAGAATCGAAGGCAAGAAGTTAGGGTTTTAAACTTGAATTACAAGTCAATTTTGTGATGAACACTTGATCCAATCTTCAAACATGTTGTACAAATCCTACTTTGCAGGCTTCTAACTTGCATTTCACTTCATAATTAAATGTCTACACAGCTGTTAGAGCTTTAATCTAAGCATCCAATGCATTGTCCATGCTTAATACCATTTTAGGAAGAAAGACAACATTGCCATTTTGGAAAAGTGGCTTTAATCACAAAGTCCACTCTTCTTGAGCTCCTAACTTGTTGTCTCTGCACACACACACTTTGTAAAGACTAGAAGTAACATGTTTAAAGTGATTCAACCACTCTACATTGCTGGTACAAAACATTGAAACTTGATTTTCTCACTTTTCTTCAAAATCAAGCAACCTAGCCATAACCCCATAACTCAGAAATCTGTTGTGCAAAAGTCCTCTAACCTCTTTCTTATAACTATACAAGTTGTTTGTAAGCAAGGACACGAATACACAAGCCCTCAAACTCTCCCAAAATCAGAACTGCATAACAAACCTCCATTGTTGCACATTCTGACCAAAAACTCCAAACTCAGAATCCACTCGTGCATTTCTTGGCTTTTCACTTCCAAAAGTTCCTAAACATCATCTACAAACAATTCCACACCCTGTCACACGACTGTAACACAATTATTCCTCAACTTCCATAACCAAAAAACATAGCTTGCACCTTGACTTCTCTAGCACGATTCAAGCACTCCCAACATCAAGTAAGCATTGCATTAGCTTTCTTGGAACTTGAGGAAGCTAACATGATCGTTGCAGCACCTTGAATCAAGCTCATTTGCAAAACACGAATTCCATTTTTGAGGTAAGTTTTCTGAATTTTGAAATCTTCATATAGGCATTGTTAGCTTTCCATTTGTGAAGATAAAATGTAGATATCATAGCCCTGAAGATGGCCATATCCTTAAAACTTATTTATATTGCTTAAGTAGTGAGAATTTTAAGTTTGAACTTTCTGATAAAGTTAGGTCAGAATTTGGTACCATTATAAATTATCATTCATCTTTGATTTATAGCTTATGATATTTATACGGTTGGATTCGTATGGAAAAATGGAGCAACTTTCATGTTTATATTTTTTATTTTGGATGAGAAATGAGCAAGTTACAGGAACCATGGCTGAAGGTTGAAGATGAAGTCATTTTCAGGACTTGATTTATGTTATTTATTTATTATTTCATTTAATTTAACGGATGTACAACCACCCCAGTGGCAAAGGCAGCGCACGTTTATGTTCAAGGTCATGGGTTCAAGTCTCAGCGCTGCCTTTTATTTTAATTTTCAACATTTTTTCTTCTTTTTTTTTGCCAGCAACCATGCGCTTGGGCCTTAAGTCAGTGGGCTTTCTTTTTTTTCTTCTCCTGAACCCCTTGCTTGCTTATCACACACAGGCCCAAACCCCCTTTTTATTTTTATTTTTATGATTTTTAAACAAAAACATCATTTGGGCCAAACTCAAACAAAATTGTTTTTTCTAATAAACTCCCAAATTCAACTTCAAACCCCATGACTTTTATTTTTACATTTTATTTTATTTTATTTTTCTTTATTATTATTATTATTATTATTATTATTATTATTATTATTATTATTATTATTAAAAAATCCAAAAAATATTTTTATTTATTATTACATACTTATATTTTATTTTCTTTATAAACTAAAAAAGACAAAAACATTTTCTTAAACAAACTTAATTTTTTTTTCTTAATAATAATTAGATTTAGGCTTAGTTATTTTCTTTTCTAATTAAAATCAACTTAGAATTTAGGTTTTCTTTTAATTAATTAATTTCCATGTTATTTTTATTAAACTTAAAACCTTTTCTAGAAAAACCCTAAAAAAATGCTTTCAAACTTAATTTCTTTTCTTAATTAGTTTAGGCTTAATTTTCTTAATTTAATTAATCATTTTCTTTTAAATAATTAGGTTAAAACCCTTTCCTCAAAAATCTAAACAAAAATCATTTCCTTTTCATTTACATCTTTCCAGATTATATTCTTTTCAATTCTTGTACATTATTCAATATGATTGTAATAGATAATTAGGTTTAATTTCTTGCAATCCCCATTTGTAAATTTGTATACCCTATCCCCCTAATGATGTAATAGCGTAGTAATTTTACTTTTCGCAATTTATCGCTTTCATATAAATGCTAGTAATTAGGGTTTATATGGAAAGATAAAATCAACAAGTAGATAACCCTAATCATAGATAAACAATGCATGCAAATCAAACACACTATTCACACATGCACCCTTAGGGTAATTCTACTTGTTGCCTTATAAAAATGGTTATGTTATGCATGTGATATATCTTAGTAAAAACAATTAAAATACAAGATCATAGTCCCCCGATGATGCTACGAATGTCGCCTTTCAAATGATCTTAGTCCCTCAAAGAGAAATGCTAAGATATATCACAACATTGCTATCATGACTATACGATGACCCACACCCGTCCCTTTACATCCAAAGATAAGGCTTCTTACTAATCAATGATAAGATAGCAATATCAAAGGAAAGAAAGAAATGAACAAAAGACTTTTGAGTAGGTAGATTGTTCCTAGTTGCTTGCTCACTTTCAAAATAAACATCCTTGCTCACTTTCAAAACATGAAATATTTTCAAAAGTCCAACACTTTGTATACGTTCTTACGAAACGAGAACCATTACAAATTTTGCCTAAACGAAGGCGCCTTTTCAAAAATACTTTCAAAAACTACCACAAAGCACATTTTCAAACAAAAGCAAGTGATCTAGAAAGCAACTAAGAGCCCATAGATAATGATGGATGAAAAGGGTACTAACACCTTCCCTTTTCATAATCTACCCCCCAAACTCAAGAAATAATCTTGAAGGTCTTTCTTGTTCTTTTCCACCTTTCCTTTTGGATAAAAGAAAGTCGGTGGCGACTCTTGCTAACCGTAATAATTGCGATCAAACGCAAAACATCCCAAGTCAGTTCTTCCACCGTATTACAATACTTATCAATGTTGGGCTCTAAAAAACAAGATTCAAGACCTTATCGATAATAAGACTATTGAGCTTTATCCACCTATAACTCTGAATGTTATAACTGCACCAATGCCAAATCATGGTAAAGGTGCCAATGCAATTGAAGACACTGTTTTTGTTTCCTCCGTTGAGGATTTGACTACTCCACTGACCATTGTTAAAGAAAATTTGTTGAGAGGTGGGGTTTTCCTTGGTTGTTTAAAAGACTGTTACTGCTGTGCCAAATGAGTTAATGGATGCAAATGGCTGAAAAGGGGAGTCCAACATCTAATAGATAGCCATGAGATTTTGTTTGAAAGAACTCCGACCATAAAAGGTTTAACTGATAAAGCTGAAGATATTTCCATCATCACAATATCCAATAAACCTATTAGGATCTCCTCAAAAGGTCCTATTAGGATTCCCAACAAACTGGCGATTGCCCCCTTGATAATTACTACACCAAGGCCAATTCCTTATTCTTCTAATAAGGCAGTACCTTGGAATTACGGTGTTGAAGTATACTACCATGGGGTTAAGCAATACTCCTGGATCAATGAAGAAAAAACTGATGAAGTTACCAATATTGCTGGTTCTAGCAAGGTGACAAGGACGGGGATAATCTTCTCTCCTAACATTTCACCTCCAACTACTACAGCTACACCAGTTCGCATTACCATGGATAAACCTAGTACTGACACTAGGGGCAAAGAAAAGACAATTGAGCCTGCTAGGACGGAGGCACCTGCCAAAGATATTGCTACTGAGGAACCCTCCACCCAAGAAATGGAGGAGATTTCAAAGATCATAAAGAAGAGTGATTTTAAGATAGTAGAACAGTTGGGGAAAACCCCCTCCAAGATCTCTATGTTATCTTTGTTACTTTGCTCTGATGCTCACGCTCGAGCATTGATCAATTTTTTAAAGAAAGCACATGTTCCTCAATAGACAACAACTAATCAATTTAAAAATGGTGTGGAGAGTTTGACTGCCGACAATGGATTGGGGTTCTCTGATGCTGACTTGACACCAGTTGGAAGAAATCATAACAATGCTTTTCATGTCTCTATTGAATGCAAAGGAACTACTCTAACCCATGTCTCGGTGGATACAGGGTCCTCTCTAAATGTCTTACCCAAAGGTGCCTTAGACCGGTTGGATTATGAAGGTCTGGTGTTGAAGCCAAGTGATATAGTTGTAGGGGATTTTGATGGATCCAAGAGGATGGTACTTAGAGAAGTTGATCTCCCCATTAAAGTTGGTTCAAAAGTTTTCAATTCTACTTTCTACGTGATGGACATCCGTCCCTCTTACTCTTGTTTACTTGGATGCTCTTGGATACATGGGGCAAGAGTAGTGACGTCCACCCTTCACCAAAAGATGAAATATCTAGTCAAGGGAAATATTTGTACTGTTTGTGGTGAAGAAGAGTTTATGGTGAGCCACCTCCATTCATTCAAGTATGTGGAAATGGATGGTGAGTTTATAGAGACTACTTGCCAACCTTTCGAAGTGGTTCCTCCTATGGTTGCCGCCACCAAAATTTCTTCTGACATTCCAAAAGCTAACAAAGATGTGCCGAGGATGGCTTCCCTCAAAGATGCTCGCGTTGTGATTAAAGACGAAAGCAGTACAATTTGGGGACAACTCCATGACATTCCATTCAAAGCAGACAAGTTCGGTTTGGGTTTCATTGTCAAAGCTCAAAAAGAGGTCAGACATGCTCGCATAGGAAAACCACCTATTTGCATTGGTAATCATAAAGTTAATGCTATTGAAGACTCTGAGGATGACTCTGACTTTGACGAATGGATTTACCCGACTACCGATGAAGGACTCAATAACTGGCATGCCGAGGATTTCATTCACATCTCCTTCAACGAGGATTAATTACTATTTACTGTTTTGTCAATTCAAGAACTTTTGTCCGTAATTTAATTCAAACAATAACTTTAAGCCATGCGCCTTTCCCGGGGCACCATGGTCCATTTGTTAAGGGTTTGTTCATTTTAATATGCCATATGATTATTTAATGAAAAACATCAGATCCTTTCGCATTCAAATTTTGCGCTCATTGTCTTTCTTTTTCTTATTTGCATTTTCAAAATAGCCACGTATCTTACATGCACACACATTCACACACACATATACACACTTGCAGATCCTCATCCATTCTAGATCTCATTGCCAACGACTCTGCTATTGCCAGCTATGACTTTGAACATCCAATCAACCAAGGCGAAGACGAAGGCGAAGAAGATTGTGAAATACCAGGGAAATTAGACAGACTTATGATGCAAGAGGAGAAATACATTTAACCTCATGAAGAGCCAGTTGAAGTGATCAACCTAGGTACTAAGGAAGACAAGAAAGAGGTCATGATCGATGCTAGCTTAGAAGGCAGTGTCAAAGACAGATTGGTCAAGATGTTGCATGACTATGTTGAAGTGTTTGCTTGGTCATATGAAGATATGTCGGGGCTGGATATTGACATTGTGGTTCATCATCTACCAACAAAGGAAGATTCTCCTCCAGTCAAGCAAAAGGTTCGTCGTATGCGGCCTGACATGTCTGAAAAGATAAAAGCTGAGGTAATGAAGCAATTCAATACAGGTTTTCTAGTAGTAACGTCATATCTGCAGTGGGTTGCAAATGTGGTCCCGGTACCGAAGAAGGATGGAAAAGTTCGTATATGCATAGACTACAAGGATTTGAATAGGGCAAGCCCCGAGGACGATTTCCCGCTACCTCATATTGACGTCTTGGTCGACAACACAACTCGACATAAAGTCTTCTCTTTCATGGATGGTTTCTCCGGCTATAATCAAATCAAGATGGCTCCCGAGGACATGGAGAAAACCACTTTTATTACACAATGAGGAACCTTCTACTGCAAGGTCATATCATTCGATTTGAAGAATGCAGGGGAAACTTATCAACAAGCTATGGTAGCGTTATTTCATGATATGATCCATCATGAAATAGAGGTTTATGTGGATGATATGATTACAAGATCGCATACTAAAGAAGAACACCTTGATCACTTACACAAGCTATTTGAAAGGCTGAAAGAATACAAGCTGAGGCTGAATCCAAACAAGTGCACCTTTGGGGTAAAATCTAGAAAACTCCTGGGCTTTATCGTCAGTGGCAAAGGTATTGAAGTCGATCCCGCAAAAGTCAAAGCTATCCAAGAAATGCCAGCTCCTCATAATGAAAAGGAGGTCAGAGGTTTCTTAGGCCGACTCAATTACATCGCCCGATTCATATCTCACTTAACTGCTACTTGTGAACCACTCTTCAAACTGCTGAAGAAAGATCAAGCAATCAGATGTAATAACGACTGCCAAGTAGCTTTCGACAAGATTAAGGAGTACTTACAAGAACCTCTAATCCCGATGCCTCCAGTTGAAGGAAGACCTCTGATTATGTACTTGAATTTATTAGAGAAGATCATGGAAGACATGCATGAGGGCATCTTTGGAACTCACTCTAGTGGACGCACTATGGCCAAGAAGATTCTGAGGGATGGGTACTATTGGTCAACAATGAAAACTTATTATCACCATCACTCAAGGAATTTCCATGTGTCAGATCTACGCCGACAAAGTTCACGTGCCTCTGATACCTCTAAATGTCATGACTGCTCCATGGCCGTTTGCAATGTGGGGCATTGACATGATTGGAGAAATCAAGCCCACTGCCTCCAATGGACATTGTTTTATCCTTGTAGCTATTGACCACTTCACCAAATAGGTCAAAGCTGCCTCATATGCCTCAGTAACGAAGAATGTTGTAGCCAGGTTTATCAAGCATAACCTCATATGTTGTTATGGTATCCCCGAAAGGATCATCATTGACAATGAAACCAATCTCAGCAATGCTATAATTACTGAACTTTATACTCAGTTCAAAATCAAGTATCACAATTCTTCTCCGTACAAACCTAAGATGAATGGTGCAGTGGAAGCTGGCAATAAAAACATAAAGAAGATTGTGCAAAAGATGGTAGTAACCTACAAAGTTTGGCATGAAATACTACCGTTTAATATTTATGGCTACCGTACTTTAGCTCAAACATCAACTGGGGAAACCCCTTTCTCTTTGGTCTATGGCATGGAAGTTGTCCTGCCTGTCGAAGTTTAGATTCCTTCCTATGATCGGTGGGAATGAGAACTGACTGTTTTGGAATGCTGGTTCGCGTTTGCGTTTGTTTTTGCAAAATGTCGCGGTAAGCAAGAGTCGCCACCGTCTTTTATTTTATCCAACAAGGAAAGGACAAAAGCACAGAAAAATTCCTTTTTGAGATATTTCTCGGGTTCGGGAGGTAGATTATAGAAAGGGAAGGTGTTAGCACCCTTTCTATCCATGGTTATCCACGGGCTCTTATGTACTTGCTCACTATGTTTTCAAAAGTTTGCTTTTCTTTGTGTTTGTGGGTTTGAAAAGAGTTTTTGTTTTAAAAGGGGTGTAAGTGCGAAAAGTTTTATTTTGTTTTTAAAGGAGCAAGTACTTAAGAACCTCTACCTACTCAAAAAGGAATTAAACTGTGCAAATGTCCTTTAGACAGTGCTATCCCACTATTTAGGAGTAGGTAGCATCGTGTTTGGAGCTTTTCGGGTCAACTCGATTTAAGGGACGTGTGGTCACTAAAGCAATGTTAGGACGCCTTAGTGGTAACCCTAATGTCTTAGATCATTTTATCTGAGGCAAGCGTTTCGAGGCAACTTATGATCTTTGGACAAAAGGGCGACCTCTAAAACATCCTATACTCAATGACCACGTTCGAGGCAACCAAGTGAGGTGTACCCTAAGAGTGGCATGTGCGAGTGTATTGTTTTTCAGTTACATTATCTTTGTATATTTAGGTGTTCTACCGTTTGTTTTCAGATCTTGTCATGCAATCCTAGTTAGAATACATCTAAACAGTTAATATATGTATAGGAATTTAAAGTGCGGGAATTGTAAATCCTACGCTATTACAAGGCTTCGGGGAGGGGGATTATTTACATGTCCAAAATTGGGGGAATAAAGCAGTAAAGTGTAAAAGTCTTAGTTAAACTATCACAAACCAGTAGGCAATTACAATAAAATAAACGCGCGCGAATCTGAAAATAACCTCTAAAAATCCTAAGAATAAAATCTTGTTGTTGTTTTATTTTATTTTGGGAAAATGATCTAAATCTTCTTAATTTTAGCTTTGAGAAAATGTTAAGATAATTAAATGATTAATTAACAAAGTTAATTTAATAGAAAAACTAGCCTAATGTTTTTGTGGTTTTTCTTTTTAATTGATTTTATGTTGATTAAAAAAAGAAATAAAATAGTCAAAACAAAGCTGAAATCGAAGGAACAGGCAATAAATCAAGAAAGGTGTAATTCTGGAGGCCTGGATCGAAAGAGTTGTGGGTTGTCTTTCGATCCAGTGAAGAGGCTTGATCGAAGGGGCACGAGGGGCTGCACTTTGAGGGTGTTCGGTCTGGATATGTCATCCTTCGATTTGGGAACCCTGGATCCAGTTCGAAACTAAGTTGTTAAGCTTCGAAGCTCTGAACAAGATTCTAAGAAGATATTTCCTGCAAAACGAGACAAATGTTAAAGATCCAGGGGGATTTTACCCCCTGATTCGAATCTCCTCCCAATTCGAATCCTTCCTCAATTTGAATCTGCTGAATCTGGGTCTGGGTTTGTTTTATCCTGAGATTCGAAGGAGAAACTTAGATCGTGCCCAAGCAATGGCACGATCTCATCTTTGCGCTTCAACTTAAATGCAACATAATCAGTAATAACAAGAATACATATGCAATGTGTATTTAAATGTCATGAAGGTGCAATTTTGGTTTCGCAAATCCTTACCAATTAAAGATGTATGATCTGTGGCTCTGGGTGTGGAGATGTTTGCTGAATGGCTGCTTTGGCTTGGATGAAAATGTTGATAACCTTTGGTGGGTTTGTGGGCAGCGTATCTCCAAATCCTCTTTTTTTCTTTTTTTTGTCTTTTCATTTTTCCCTCTGGCACTGTATGCTGGCCCTTGTATTTATAGGAGTATGATGGTCTAGTAACAGAAAGAGACAACCAATTAAACAAGCCTTTAAAGCCATGATACAAGAATCAAACATATTAAAAGATTTCCTTTTTTGAAATATTCATGTCTCTTTGGAATCTTGAATGAACATGGACACCTTTGATTTTCGAATGCCTCCAGGCCATGCTCTTTGATTGGTCTTGAGTTGCCTCCTTCGAATGGACTTCTTATGTGCCCTTCGAATGGGCCTTCTGAATGCTTCTTCAAATGGACCTTTTGAATGTTCTTCGAATGACCCTTTGAATGCTTCTCTTTGATAGCTTCAAAGTCCCAAATCGAATTACTCCAGCTTCAATTGCATAGCCCCTTCGATTGAGCCTCCCTTTGCTTCGATTGCTTGATTCGAAAAGGATCACCCTGGTCGAATCAGCTCTTGTAGGGTTGGGAGCAAACAAGGCAAGAATTTGGCCTTTAATTCAAATAATTGAGTCCACAATCAGCATTTAATTATTTCTATATTTGCAAGGGACACATGCCATTGTGAACTTTGGGTGAACCTGGACAGGTTAGGATATGTGTTTTTGCTTAGTCATGCCAGCCCACTTCATTCCTTCGAATCTGCCTTCTTTGCCAGCTTCAAAGTCCAATTCGAATCTATTTAGAACATTCCCTATTAGACAACTTCGACCATCCCTTGGCCTTGTGATGAGTCTAAGTTCTGATTCAAAGTGTCCAGAACTTCCATCATCAGAGCATCTTAGATTAAGAGAAACTCTGCACTGAAATGCCATTCGAAGGTCATTTCGTTCTGATGTTCTGATTGAGGTAAACTATGAAGTTCCAGTCGAAGGACCCTCTGAAGTACTAGTTGAAGCATTGTGAAATTGACTTGATCGAAGGGGTCCAGCGCTCAATTGAAGACTTGCACACCAAAGCTTGATCGAAGGGTTCCAAACACCTAATCGAAGCTTACTAATCAAAGCCTGATCAAAGAGTGCCAAATGCCCAATCGAAGACTGGTGAGTCAAGCCTGTATCGAAGTATTTTGGATACCCAATCGAAGACTTTTCCCATATGCCAATCGAAAGACACTTTGTTCATCTTCAAAAAAAACTTTATTTTCGTTAGGCAAGTGTTTGTGACCAACCATGTAAGGGAAGACCTTTGAAAACATGAGAGGGAAAATTTTGGGGTACAACAATTGCCCCTGTTCAATTTTCTTAAACTTGAGGATATATATTGGCTTTCGAGCCTTTCGTGATCCGAAGGTGGAAGATAATTGAACACTAGAGTGCCCAGAAATTTGCACTCGCATGGTGTAGTATCAGCATTGTGACATCGGGAATGGGCTTACAGATGCCATTTGGAGATTGTTGGTAGGAGGATGGGCTTATAGATGCCATCTGCAGGAGTGTCGATTGCATAAGAGATTCCTCAGCGAGAACTTGCATACCTGTTGTTGTAGAAGATTCCGCTGGGGAAGTCTAACTTTGTTGAGATTTAGGAACCTGCCTGTACTTCAACTGAGAGAATACTTCAGCTGAGTTTTAAGAACCTGTTCATAATTCAATTAGGGGGAAACATCTTCATCAAGATCTAGGAACTATCTCGTGCCCACCGGGATTATACCGCTGAGGTTATAGAACTTCCCCACACTATAACGGAGGAAAACATCAAGATCTAGGAACTGACTAGTGCTCAATGGAGTATACCGTTGAGGTTATAGTACTCGTCCACACTATGACGTAGGGAAACATCTTCATCAAGATCTAGGAACTGTCTCGTGCTCAATGGAGTATACCGCTGAGGTTATAGAACTTGTCCACACTATGACGGAGGAGAACATCAAGATCTAGGAACTGACTCGTGCTCAATGGAGTATACCGTTGAGGTTATAGTACTCGTCCACACTATGACGTACAGAAACATCTTCATCAAGATCTAGGAACTGTCTCGTGCTCAATGGAGTATACCGCTGAGGTTATAGAACTTGTCCACACTATGACGGAGGAGAACATCAAGATCAAGGAACTGACTCGTGCTCAATGGAGTATACCGTTGAGGTTATAGTACTCGTCCACACTATGACGTAGGGAAACATCTTCATCAAGATCTAGGAAATGTCACGTGCCCACCGGGAGTATACCGCTGAGGTTATAGAACTTGTCCACACTATGACGGAGGAGAACATCAAGATCTAGGAACTGACTCGTGCTCAATGGAGTATACCGTTGAGGTTATAGTACTCGTCCACACTATGACGTAGGGAAACATCTTCATCAAGATCTAGGAACTGTCTCGTGCTCAATGGAGTATACCGCTGAGGTTATAGATCTTGTCCACACTATGACGGAGGAGAACATCAAGATCTAGGAACTGACTCGTGCTCAATGGAGTATACCGTTGAGGTTATAGTACTCGTCCACACTATGACATAGGGAAACATCTTCATCAAGATCTAGGAACTATCTCGTGCCCACCGGGAGTATACCGCTGAGGTTATAGAACTTGTCCATAGTATGACGGAGGATAACATCAAGATCTAGGAACTGACTCATGCTCAATGGAGTATACTGTTGAGGTTATAGTACTCGTCCATACTATGACGTAGGGAAACATCTTCATCAAGATCTAGGAACTGTCTCGTGCCCACCGGGAGTATACCGCTGAGGTTATAGAACTTGTCCACACTATGACGGAGGAGAACATCAAGATCTAGGAACTGACTCGTGCTCAATGGAGTATACCATTGAGGTTATAGTACTCATCCACACTATGTCGTAGGGAAACATCTTCATCAAGATCTAGGAACTGTCTCGTGCCCACCGGGAGTATACCGTTGAGGTTATAAAACTCATCCACACTATGACAGAGGAAACTGTCGAGATTGAGAACCCTATCTGAAATTCAACCGATGATAATTCAATTGAGATTAAAGAACTGGTCAGATCTTCGACTAAGCTGAGAACTTAACTGCATTTTTCCTGAAAGGTAAAGGTCATTCATATGTAATGCATGATATGGGTCAAGCAATGATGTTCTTAAAATAAATGAGATTGTATCCATATGATGTGTACATGTATGTATTATGATGTATGGAAGTGTGATGTTTTAGCTGGGAAAATAAATCCCGGAGCTACTGGAGAATAGAGTTGAGTTCTTCGTTTCTGCTGGGGATGATGACCGAAGATGGTTGTGAGAATAAACCTGCAGGAGAGAGGAACTCCGTTGGGGAATAAACACGGTGAAGAGATTACTCTGCGGGGAATTACTCTGTGGTGGAGAGATGTTCTGTTGATGATTTTAACGATAAACTCCGCTGGGGATTCTGTTGATAAGCTCTGTTGGGGATTTTAATGATGAACTCCGCTGGGGATAGAAAGAACTTCGCTGGGGATGATCTTTCCGTGGCAGTTTGCTGAGGATAACCCAGTTAGGCTCTTGTGAGGATAACCTTCTGAATTTGGCTGGGGAGATTTATTTGCGCTCCGCAAGGGATAAACTTCCAGAATCTGCTGGGGAAGATGATTCAACTCTGTTGGGAAAGCTTTTTTAGACTGCGCTGGGGAAATGGCTCCACTGGGGGTATCTTGCATTCTATCGGGGAACATTCTTATATTCCGTTGAGGAATATTAAGACTGACAGGGATACTCTTATGCTTGCTGGAGAATATTCTTATACTCCGCTGGGGAATATTAAGACCTTCTGGGGATACCAAGCTTTTTTAGGGCTGATGGTAGACTAACTCTGCTTGGGGAGAGTATTACTGATTTGTACATAGCTGCAAGCCTCGGCTGAGAAATCTATCCCTTTTACTCTACGAGGAGTGACGGTATCTTGGTCATATTCCTCAGCTGAACCTACCTTGGTACCTGGTGGACGGAGCAATTTGTACAGTTCGGACAAATCTTATTTGCCCCTGTTTTTGTGGGAGAAGGTGCCTGCAGAGGCCCTGTGGATCGAGTATTATCCCAACCTATGAGGTGCTTGGTATCTTTCAATTGAAATGACAAGTCTTCTTCTGGTAGGCAAGTAACGAGATGACGGGACAGAGTCGTACGCTTTGATCCCTATTTTTTGCCTAGACCGCCCTTTCGGGTTTTCAGTCCATCGGGATACCCTTTTTTGCCCAAGCTGCCTTTTCAGGTTTTTGACTTGCCGGGTGTACAGATTTTTTCATTTTCATCCCTTATTTTTGCCCGAACCCTTTTGGTTCGCCGGGAAGCCCTTATTTTTGCCTAGGCCAGTCAACCTAGCGGGTCTTTGATATGTGTAGTACTTTTTGACTATGTCCACGCTCTTAGGATGTAGGGAGGTGTCACTGTCGGTAGTGTTGTGTTGCCATACTACCAGAAGATCTTCGTTTGATCATGCAATATTCGTTGCTAGAATTCATGTCCAATGCCCCAATTGATTCAGATGGAGATCTGCCCCTGGCTATTTGGCATTTTGAGAGATTCCTTAAATCTTGACTTGACTGCCCCAGATGATGGACAATGATCATGCCGTGCCCCTTGATTGGAAGTGTTTTTCCACTCGAGATGACCCTTTTTATTGAAAAGGTTTTTCTTCACTAGATATTCGTCGTGCGAATTTCTCTGCTGTTTGAACAAATAGTCATATGCAAACAATGTTATTTTAAGAATGCAAAGCTTATGTCTGTCTTTTGAAATTTTTGAAAATGCATTTTTCCAGTAAAACATGCAATTTTTTTTTGTAAAATGTGATGTCAACTCAGGATTTACAGCAAGCCCTACAGGAGTCAGGATACCTTTTGTAACAGTATGCTTTCGAACTAACCCGTGCTTCAGCTGGGACTTTTAAGGGTTATAACGTGGCCTGGTTCACGGTTTAAGAAACAAAGGATAAAGGCTCAAATTTTATTTGTATCCACCCGTTCTTCGTGATGTTCTTCGATCCTAAACTCAACTAATCGTGCATTAGATCCCGTTTGAGTCTTTGCTCTGACATACCAGTGATGGTTTGGATACTGGCAATTTATTTTGAACAGGCAGTCATTTTGTTGAGAGTTCGCAGGATCTCTTCCCTTTTGGTTTTTATTATCCTTGTCTTTTTCCTGAACTGTTTCTTTTGTAATTACAGTCAGCGGGATGCCCCAGTTTTGTAAGTCTCCTTCATAGGTTTTGACTTAATGGGCTTTTATTTCGAGAGATAATGACTGCTTGTCTTGACGATTATACCGAACCAACACCGTCTTTTGTTTCGGAAGGACTTCTTTGATGCCATTCATTGTGCACCTGGATTAACTGAGAGAACTACTCCGCCCCAGGTTATAATTAAGGGTTTTAATTCATGAAAAGAAAAACTCCAACTTCTTTGGCTCAAAGGGGTTGACTAGGGATTATCTTCCTTATAACTCCACTGTTTAGGATTTGAAATAATGCCTGTACCTCATCAGTGGGGTCTATTCAAAAGCATAATGTAAAGATCGTGGTATCGTTTTCTTTATCCTCCCTCTAAAGTCTTAGAATTTTTTAATCGAGAGTTGATTATCACAAAAAATAAAAGCAATTTGAATATAGTGAAATACGAATGGATTGATTCAAAACAGACATATGCAATGCATTAATGAAATAAAAGAGTTCGACATGATAATAATTGTTTGAATAAGCAAAGAAAAATACAACTTCAGAATTCAAATGAACAAAAGTCTCTTAGTTTGAACTAGTCATCTCAGATGGAGAATTCTCAGCGGAAGATTTTCATCTCACCATCCGGCATGAACTCCAGTACCCTTCCGTCAATCAAGTCTTGGATCTTGTTCTTCAGAGTCCAACAGCCGTCGGTGTCATGTCCAGGACTATGGGAGTGGTATACACAAAATTCATCGGGACGATAGCCAGGAGCAGAGGTGTTGGGATTTCGGGGAGGATCCTTTAAAGTAATCAGATTGACCTCCAACAAGCGTTTCAGTATTAGAGATGGTGGTATATCAGTCTCGGAGAAATATCTTCCAGACGTATTTCACTTACGCCGATTACCCCGTTGATGCTGGCGAGGTTGATGCTGGGCTTGTGACCTTGAAGCAAGCTGAGGAGCTTTTCCCTTGTCTTCTTGCCCCAAAGGTGGTTGAATGATGACTTGATCTTCAACCATAGTTGTTTGCCCCACTTGGTTATTTTGAAGCAGCTTGTTGACGAGGACCCTGAGCTCTTCTTGTCTTTGAGCTAAGTCTTGAATGAGAGCCATCTGACCCACCAGCTGTCCGATCATCTGGATCTTCATTGTTGCCAACTCAATTTGTAGCCCTTCCAACTGATCATTCCTGATGCCTCCTGGATTCCCTAGGACTAAGCCCCTTGTGAGGAGAGCTTTTATTTCTTCTTGCCCCTGGGATAGGTTCAAGAACATTTCTTGAAGTTGGGCGTTTTGAGCCCGGAGATCTTGGTTGTCTGGTTGGAAAGCCATTGCTGAAATAAATAGCGAGAACATGAGAGACCTGTATTGGGAGACCTGTCATGCAATGATATGTATGATATATGTATGCAATGTTTTCAAGGATCTCGCGGGGTAAACAAGAAACTTGTTAGAATTTGTTAGAAGAAACTTCGTGTCATTAAGAGTCCTTCTTCAAGAGTCAAGTTCACCATATCGAGTGGATCATAGCCCCTGACTCAAGTTATCCTGCTTGGATTCCTAGACAACCTTGGCTAGAGGAAAATAAATCCCCTTTGTCCCTTACTAGACTTTTGATTTACCATAACCTGCATCACAGACCCTTGAGATCCTTGAAATGGTTAAGGAAATGTTAAGGTATGATGTTATGATGTGTATGTTATGCGTTTAAGCAAACATGTGAGGTGATGTAAGTAAACCCTGCAATAAGTCCAAATTATTGGATAAGGACTGTAAACAAAACCTGCAAAGAACTCATGTTGTCAGATAACAAGAATGTGTAAGTAGCTCAAATTTGAAGGCACACAAGTCACACATATAGTCTTAAGTTTAGGCTGGCATGGAGTTTAGGTATTACCCTCTTGAGTTTAGTTGGCTCAAAACCTATCCTATAAATAGTAACCGAGTTCTAAGGAGCTCAATATCATTGGATTGTTTTCTATGTTCATCATTTTGGTTTAGCCACTTAACTAGCGACCAAAATATTCCAAGAAAACAATCCTCAATGAGTGTAGTATCGAGTATCTACCAACTTCAGACTGCACCAAAGTCGGTCATCTCACTACCCCTAAACAAGGCCAAGATGGTCAAGTAAGATTCTAGTTCATTAGTGCTTAGTGACATCACTCAGCGGCCCCGTATCCTCTTTGATTGACTCAAAGGCTACCGGTACTCACAAATATGTCACACTAATATAGTTATTGCTTCAACCGTGTCGGTATACCCCGCACAGTTTTCACAACATATTGCTATCTATGAATGTTTCCCAAATCCGGGTGGAGGATTTCAAACCCAAACAATAGAACCAAGTGTAAAGCAAACAAAGCAATCAAGGTAAGCAAGTAAAAGTGATCTAAACCCTAAGGTAACCCCATTTTTAAAGATAGTCCCCAGCAGAGTCGCCATCTGACTGTTTTGGAATGCTGGTTCGCGTTTGCGTTTGTTTTTGCAAAATGTCGCAGTAAGCAAGAGTCGCCACCGTCTTTTATTTTATCCAACAAGGAAAGGACAAAAGCACAGAAAAATTCCTTTTTGAGATATTTCTCGGGTTCGGGAGGTAGATTATAGAAAGGGAAGGTGTTAGCACCCTTTCTATCTGTGGTTATCCACGGGCTCTTAGGTACTTGCTCATTATGTTTTCAAAAGTTTGCTTTTCTTTGTGTTTGTGGGTTTGAAAAGAGTTTTTGTTTTAAAAGGGGTGTAAGTGCAAAAAGTTTTGTTTTGTTTTTAAAGGAGCAAGTACTTAAGAACCTCTACCTACTCAAAAAAGAATTAAACTGTGCAAATGTCCTTTAGACAATGCTATCCCACTATTGAGGAGTAGGTAGCATCGTCGTTGGAGCTTTTCGGGTCAATTCGATTTAAGGGACGTGTGGTCACTAAAGCAATGTTAGGACGCCTTAGTGGTAACCCTAATGTCTTAGATCATTTTATCTGAGGCAGCCGTTTCGAGGCAACTTATGATCTTTGGACAAAAGGGCGACCTCTAAAACATCCTATACTCAATGACCACGTTCGAGGCAACCAAGTGAGGTGTACCCTAAGAGTGGCATGTGCGAGTGTATTGTTTTTCAGTTACATTATCTTTGTATATTTAGGTGTTCTACCGTTTGTTTTCAGATCTTGTCATGCAATCCTAGTTAGCATACATCTAAACAGTTAATATATGTATAGGAATTTAAAGTGCGGGAATTGTAAATCCTACGCTATTACAAGGCTTCGGGGAGGGGGATTATTTACATGTCCAAAATTGGGGGAATAAAGCAGTAAAGTGTAAAAGTCTTAGTTAAACTATCACAAACCAGTAGGCAATTACAATAAAATAAACGTGCGCGAATCTGAAAATAACCTCTAAAAATCCTAAGAATAAAATCTTTTTGTTGTTTTATTTTATTTTGGGAAAATGATCTAAATCTTCTTAATTTTAGCTTTGAGAAAATGTTAAGATAATTAAATGATTAATTAACAAAGTTAATTTAATAGAAAAACTAGCCTAATGTTTTTTTGGTTTTTCTTTTTAATTAATTTTATGTTGATTAAAAAAAGAAATAAAATAGTCAAAACAAAGGTGAAATCGAAGGAACAGGCAGTAAATCAAGAAAGGTATAATTCTGGAGGCCTGGATCGAAAGAGGTGTGAGCTGTCTTTCGATCCAGTGAAAAGGCTTGATCGAAGGGGCACGAGGGGCTGCACTTTGTGGGTGTTCGATCTGGATATGTCATCCTTCGATCTGGGAACCCTGGATCTAGTTCGAAGCTAAGCTGCTAAGCTTCGAAGATTTGAACAAGATTCTAAGAAGATATTTCCTGCAAAACGAGACAAATGTTAAAGATCCAGGGGGGATTTTACCCCCTTGATTCGAATCTCCTCCCAATTCGAATCCTTCCTCAATTTGAATCTGCTGAATCTGGGTCTGGGTTTGTTTTATCCTAAGATTCGAAGGAGAAGCTTAGATCGTGCCCAAGCAATGGCATGATCTCATCTTTGCGCTTCAGCTTACATGCAACATAATCAGTAATAACAAGAATACATATGCAATGTGTATTTAAATGTCATGAAGGTGCAATTTTGGTTTCGTAAACCCTTACCAATTAAAGATGTATGATCTGTGGCTCTGGGTGTGGAGATGTTTGCTGAATGGCTGCTTTGGCTTGGATGAAAATGTTGATAACCTTTGGTGGGTTTGTGGGCAGCGTATCTCCAAATCCTCCATTTTTCTTTTTTTTTTGTCTTTTCGTTTTTCCCTCTGGCAGTGTATGTTGGCCCTTGTATTTATAGGAGTATGTTGGTCTAGTAACGGCAAGAGACAACCAATTAAACAGGCCTTTAAAGCCATGAGACAAGAATCAGACATATTAAAAGATTTCCTTTTTTGAAATATTCATGTCTCTTTGGAATCTTGAATGAACCTGGACACCTTTGATTTTCGAATGCCTCCAGGCCATGCTCTTCGATTGGTCTTGAGTTGCCTCCTTCGAATGGACTTCTTATGTGCCCTTCGAATGGGCCTTCTGAATGATTCTTCAAATGGACCTTTTGAATGTTCTTCGAATGACCCTTTGAATGCTTCTCTTTGATAGCTTCAAAGTCCCAAATTGAATTACTCCAGCTTCAATTGCATAGCCCCTTCGATTGAGCCTCCCTCTGCTTCGATTGCTTGATTCGAAAAGGATCACCCTGGTCGAATCAGCTCTTGTAGGGTTGGGAGCAAACAAGGCAAGAATCTAGCCTTTAATTCAAATAATTGAGTCCAAAATCAGCATTTAATTATTTCTATATTTGCAAGGGACACATGCCATTGTGAACTTTGGGTGAACCTGGACAGGTTAGGATATGTGTTTTTGCTTAGTCATGCCAGCCCACTTCATTCCTTCGAATCTGCCTTCTTTGCCAGCTTCAAAGTCCAATTCGGATCTATTTAGAACATTCCCTATTAGACAACTTCGACCAGCCCTTGGCCTTGTGATGAGTCTAAGTTCTGATTCAAAGTGTCCAGAACTTCCTTCATCAGAGCATCTTAGATTAAGAGAAACTATGGACTGAAATGCCATTCGAAGGTCATTTCGTTCTGATGTTCTGATTGAGGTAAAGTATGAAGTTCCAGTCGAAGGACCCTCTGAAGTACTAGTTGAAGCATTGTGAAATTGACTTGATCGAAGGGGTCCAGCGTTCAATCGAAGACTTGCACACCAAAGCTTGATCGAAGGGTTCCAAACACCTAATCGAAGCTTACTAATCAAAGCCTGATCAAAGAGTGCCAAATGCCCAATCGAAGAATGGTGAGTCAAGCCTATATCGAAGTATTTTGGATACCCAATCGAAGACTTTTCCCAGATGCCAATCGAAAGACACTTTGTTCATCTTCAAAAAAACTTTATTTTCGTTAGGCAAGTGTTTGTGGCCAACCATGTAAGGGAAGACCTTTGAAAACATGAGAGGGAAAATTTTGGGGTACAACACTTCCCTAAAGATTATGAATGAAGTAGATCTAGGCAAATATGAACGAATTCAGACTAGGTTGGATCAGTTGAACTTGATTGATGAGAAGAGACTGACTGTTGTTTGTCATGGTCAAATGTATTAAAAATGTATGATTAAGGCTTTCAACAAAAAGATCAAGCCTCGAGTATATCAGATTGGCGACTTGGTAATAAAGCGCATCATTTTACCACAAGGCGACCCCAGGGCAAATGGACTCCCACTTACGAAGGGCCATTTGTTATCAAGAAAGTTTTCTCTAGTGGTGCCATGATGCTGACTACTATGGACGATGAAGATTTTCCGCATCCTGTGAACGCGAACATAATCAAAAAATATTACGCATAAAGAATGACCCTCTAGGTTGAAATACCTAGGTAAAAATAAGGGCATCCCGGCGAACCAAAAGGGTTCAGGAAAAAGTTAAGGATATATAAAAAGATTGTACACCCGACAAGTTGAAAACCTAAAAGGACGGCTTGGGAAAAAATGGGTATCCTGGTGGACTGAAAACCCAAAAGGGCGGTCCAGGTAAAAGTTAGGGATTAAAGCGTATGACTATGTCCCGTTGGATCTCTGCATCCAGCTTTATTACCAAGGTCCAAGATCAATTCAATCTACTTCTTTCAATGACAAGAAATGGTGTTCAAAGACATAGGGGCAATAACAGAGTTGGAACCCAATGAGATCATTTCTACATGACTATTGTTTCTGTTTTCACTTTGTATTCCTTTAATTATTTCGACAATTTCCTCTTACTAGGATCTCTGTCTCCTTGTACAAAAATGACTATTTATAGGCAAACATCAACACAAACATATTTTGAAGTGCAATTTTTTTGTTTTTTCTGTTTTGAGTGCAAAAGTGTCCAATGACTAAAATTGAATGAACATATGCATATGAACATGATTAAACTATTAACAAATGTATGCATAAAAATAGTAATAAGCATTTCCTTAAGGATTTTGGATGTCCCCGCATAGTTACTCCAATAAGATTATGCCCACAGAGACGGATCCATGCAATTCCCCAGTTGAGTTGGTCTTAAAAAAGAAGCCTTGTGGAGTTCTCCCTAAAGAATTCAACATGGTTTATTTCCCCAACAAAATAAAAATTCCCCGGCTTGAATTGGCCTCTCAGGCTATTACAAATCAATGGACAAAACCCCTTAATCCTCGGTAGAGTCATTGCAATCCCCAACGGAGTCATCCTCCTCCTTGGAAAGTTATTGTGAAGCCTGGAATCCGACCAGGTAACAGTTTAACTTCATCCTTTCAAGAAAGTTACTACGAAGCTTGGAACTCGACCAAATAATAGTTTAACTTCGATTTGCTGTGAAGCCTGGAATCTGACCAGATAACCGTTTAACTTGATCCTTTCATCCAAGTTATTGCAAAGCCTGGAACCAGACCAGATAACAGTTTAACTTCGACTTGCTATGAAGCCTGGAATCCGACTAGATAACATTTAACTTCATACTCCTGAGCAAGTTTCTGTGAGGCCTGGAATCCTATCAGATAACAGTTAATTTCATCCAAGTTGTTGCGAAGCCTGGAATCCGACCAGATAACAGTTAAACTTCAATTTTCTGCGAAACCTGGAATCTGACCAAATAACAGATAAACTTCAATTTTCTGCGAAGCCTGGAATCCGACCAAATAACAGTTAATTTCATCCAAGTTATTGCGAAGCCTGGAATCTGACCAGATATGAGTTAAACTTCATCCTTCCAAGTAATTTTGTGTAAAGCCCGGAACGCGACCAAATAACAGTTAATTTCATCTTCCCTAATAAGTTGTTGCGAAGCCTAGAATACGACCATATAACAATTAACTTTATTACCCCCAATAAGTCAAAAGTTGCTATGAAGCATGGATTTCAACCAGATACCAACTAACTTTCACTCTCACCATTCAAATATAATTCCTCCAGTAGAGTAATGGAAAACTCCTGAACTCTATTCCCCAAGCAGAAATCAACACTCCTCGCAGAGTTTCCTGAAGCAAATAGCCAAAATAAATGTTCCGCAACGGATTTCTCCTCAAACGAAAAAACAGGAATACCCAGTGGAAACATTCTAAACAAGGTCTGAAGATGTGCATACTCTTCATCTCCAACAGCAATCCGGGATTTAACTTCCCAAAGATCCCCAACATTTGTTAAAGATTGATTTTCCAAGACAAAGATACACTTCAATAATATTTCACATTCATACATCATACACGACAAATGCATACAACATAATCTCATTTATTTTTGAGAATATCATTATACCATGCATACATCTGCATACAATTAACCCTCTTCCTATCAAGAAAAGTTAACCAATCAAACAAAGACCTCTTCATGTTAGATTTACTTCTTCCAGTTAAAGACTGTAGGATCAAGCGCTTACCACTGAGCTAAAAGCAATTGCTTGTAGCCAAGGTGCAACTTTATTTCCATATAGTACGAGCATTTTCAGGGACTGCACCTAGTTTACTAAGCGCCCATGGGTGGGATGTTAAGCCCTTTTGAATCCCTAAGGTTGACGCTGGATATTTTAATCCAACAATCTCCCCCCCAGTGTCAGCCGGGGAGATTCGAACCCATGACCATGCTCTGATACCAATTGTAGGATCAAGCGCTTACCACTGAGCTAAAAGCAATTGCTTGTAGCCAAGGTGCAACTTTATTTCCATATAGTACGAGCATTTTCAGGGACTGCACCTAGTTTACTAAGCGCCCATGGGTGGGATGTTAAGCCCTTTTGAATCCCTAAGGTTGACGCTGGATATTTTAATCCAACAAAGACAGGCGAACAAAATACCTTTTCTGGTTAGATTTACTTCTTCCAGTTAAAGACAGGCGAACAAAAGACCTCTTCTAGTTCATCTCTATTAGTTAATGACATGAAATCAACAGGCCTATTCTGGTTAAGATTATTTCCCTAGTGAAGTCACCAAACCACATACCTCTTCTGTCACTATGAGTGGAATTTGTAAGCCCATCTCCGACGAATTCTTTATCACCTCTCCAAATGGCATCTTTAAGTCCATTCCTGACACAATCAACCAACAACCATCAAGTGCGAATTTCTGGGCACTCTAATGTCCAATCATCTTCCACCTTCAAGTCACGAGTGGCAGAACCGTCTATCTAACTTTTCAGGTTTAAGCAGATTGAACAGGGGCAACTGTTGTACCCCAAAATTTGCCATTCCTTTTCTCAATATGTTTCCCACAAAGATCTTCAATGATTCAAGTTTGCATAAGTATTAACTAGGTTAAGCCATCTCCTCAACACTGATGCCTCCAATTAGGTTTTGAGTTTGCACAAGGACAATTAGACTTTTAATGTTTCAAATGACTTTCATGGACCATTATGGACCCTCAAGATTGCTCCTGGAAAGTTTCAAGTCTTGGATCACAAAATTGCTCAGTCAATTGATCAAGTGGTTCAAAATCTACTGTATTGGTTAAAAAGTCAAGTGTGGTCCACCTACACTCAAACTTCAAGATTTTGGACCAATATCAACATTTTGAGGTTATATGCATCATTTGATCAAGATTGGATCATAATTATCCAAGAAAATTGTTCAAATCGTCAAAAGGACAAAATGGTTAAAATTAGGGTTTTAACTGAGAATGACCAATCTTTGACTTTTGACCCAGTACATGACTTATTGGTCTGAAACATGATCTCAAGGATTCAAGTACATCATTTTAACCTAATCGCATATTTCAATTCATCTCCTGAGATCAGTGGATTGATAGATGAAATTTGGCCAACTGATGAAAAGTCAACTGTATACTGAAAAGTCAAATTTTGACTTTTTGATCAAATTTGAGTTTCAAATATCACATTTCATCAAGATATTCAAAATATGAAATTTGATCATCAAGAAATCAAGAAAGTCAAAAATCAAACTTTGCAAGACTTGAAAATTTGTTCTAAGTGTTTTCTATACATGTTAATTTCATTACTTCATGACATCTTTTCACCATAATTCAAGAAAATTCAAGTTGTTACAAGCTTTCAAGTAAGCAACAAGGCTGCATTTTTAAGTTAAAAATTACAATTTACAAATCCTAAACTTTGTCTTGTTTGAACTTTTTCCTTTGACTCAATCTTCAAACTTTGCTATTATGCTATCCACAAATATGTCTTGCCTTTGTTACAAGCTGTAGAAATCTATCCACAAAACCAGACTTTTATCATGCTACAAATGTTGTTGTCCAGAAAAGCCCCAAAATCATATATGCTGCCAAGTCCAAGCCTACTGCTACTAGCCCAAAACCATGTTAAAAAATAGTCTGTTGTCCTGTACAAAGCCATCCCTGCACCAAGCTGCCACTCCACTCCAAAACTGCTACAAAACAGCCCTACTATGTTGCCTCTAACCCTGTTCAAACCTGCACTATATGAGTCCCATATTTGCACAAAATTAGAACATAAGAGTTGCATCCAAAAAGCAATGAATCAGTATACCCAAACAGTTACAAAAAACTTATCTATTTCCCTCCCAAATTACAATCAACTTCATCTATAAATAAGCAGTTTCACAACACACAAAGGGTGAGTATTTTGGAGAGAAAAGAGGGAAGAGAAAAAAATAGAATTCTTTATAAACTCTGCTCATTCATAACAAAAATTATGCTCATCTTCAACTCTATTTTCATTCACAAAACAGAAAAAAAAACCTCAACCCACTCTACAACCTTGCAAGCTTTCCCCTAAACCAACTATCCAAACATCTCATATACATCACATAGAGATTGTTCAAACACAAGAATAATTTTTATAACACCATTATCATCACCTTCCAAACACAAAAAAAAAATAGTATTTTGCAACTTGACCGAGTGAGAGCGATTCTGGAACTTTGCGGCACAGAGCAAGGATTGGAGCAACTTCAAGAAGGAGCTCGATCAATCGTCACTTCGTGCCCGGAGACATCCGTACGTGTTTCAAAGTTTTCTCTCCAAGAGGTATACTTCTTTCCAAACTGTAATATCTTTATCCATACATCATTTGCTTTTTGTGTTCAAATATATATAAAAAAGACAGAGCAAAAGAAGAAAACTCCGCAAAAAGCCAAGACAGGGAACTAACACGGGTGCCCGTGTCACAGGACACGGCCCGTGTCAGCTCATCTGTTTGAAAATCTAACAAAAAATACAAGACAGGGTGCCCGTGTCACAGGACACGGCTCGTATTAGGCCAGACACCAAAAATATTATTTTTTTAATACTTTTTTGCTATTTATTTTCATTCAATATGGTTGTAATAGTAAAATTAGATTTTATTTGCTTTTATCTCCCCATTTGTAAACTTGAACCCCCATCCCCTAAAATGATGTAATAGCGTATGATTTTAATTTCCACAATTTACCGCTTTAATATAATTGTTAGTAATTAGAGTGTGTATGGCAAGATAAAATCAATCATAGAGAACCCTAATCTCAAAGACAAAAATGCATGCAATTAAACACTTTTTCACACGCGCACCTTTAGGTTAACCTCACTTGTTGCCTTGAAAAAGAATAGTCATGTCCCTCGAATGTGGGACACTTTAGCAAAGATCCTCGATAAAAAAGATCTTAGTCCCTCGATGACCCTTCGACGTTGCCTTCGGTAAAACGATCTTAGTCCCTTACGAAAATTACTAAAGCATCTCATAGGTTGCATTCTATGACTATACGATGATCCACGCCCATCCCTTCACATCTAATAATAGGGCTTCTTATCAATCAATGGTAAGATAACAACATCTAAAGGAGGAGGAAAAAAACTAAGACCCTTTTGAATAGGTAGAACGTTCATAGTTACTTGCTCACAACATTTTCAAAACAACATCTTTCAAAATACACCAACACTTTCAAAACGAAATATTTTCAAAAGTCAATGCTTTGTATACATTCTTATAGAGACGAGAATCATTACAAAGTTCACCTAAACGAAGGCCCTTTTCAAAAATACTTTCAAAACCAATCACAAACACATTTCAAACAAAGCATTTCAAAGTGAGCTAGCAACTAAGAACCCGTAGATAACTACAGATGAAAAGGGTGCTAACACCTTCCCTTTTCATAACCTACCCTCTGAACTCAAGAAAATATCTCAAAAGGTCTTTCCTGTTCTTTTCACCATTTCCTTTATTGGATAAAAGAAAAGTCGGTGGCCACTCTTGCTATCCGTAACAATTGTGATCAAACGCAAAACACCAAAGTCAGTTCTCCCACCGTATTACAATATTATTATATGGTGTTTGTATTTTAAATGAAAATACAAAAAATAAAGATTAGTTGTCTAGAAGGATTTATGAAAATAAGCTGAAAAAACTTTATGAACAATGTCATAAGTAGTTTTCATTAGTTCTCTCAAATAAATAACATCACAAAATATATGTTAATAGGTAAACTTGAATAAGTCAATGCAAATAAACATCTAGTCTAATTAATTTTTAATTTGTTAGTCTATCTTAACACTAGTGAATAGCTTATTTGAAAATGTTCAAATAAAATAAGCTTTTATGTAGACTAATAAGTCAATCAGGCATTCGAAAAGGCCAAACTTAAGCCTAAAAACAAACATTTGATGGATCACATGTCAGACTTAGGCTTTGAAATCTTTAGTAGGCCAGACCCAGGCTTGACTAAGCTTAACTTGACCCAATCTATTTTCATATTAAAAAGGAAATTAAATTTAAAATAAATTTAAAATTATCCTCTAAAAATGACAAGTACACATTCTTGTTTTTCTTATTCAAATGTTTCTTACTATATAGCATTATTCAATAAATATAAGTTATTTATTGGTTGTAAATAAAAAACTAGACAGTTTCTTTTTCCACTCTATTACCTTCTCCCAGATCCCTGATAAAATGTTAAAAATGTCCCATATTTTTGGAGATACATCTCCAAACGCACCTATTTCCCACAAAATTTCTATTATACTTAATTTCGGAGATACATATCCAGATAAACTTTATTTTTTATAGAAAAAGTATTTCGGATATGCATAACCGAAAAATTTCGTGTTGTGTTTTGTTTTAACTTAGTATTGAATGTATCCGGATAGACAGACCTAGTAGCCATGCATCAACAATGCAACAAATATGTAACCACGAGCAATTTCTCTATTAAGAAAAACAATTGGAAAATAGAAAAATATTAAAATAAAAATTAAAAATACAACTAAAAATCAAATAAAATTAAATTAAGTATCTATAAAAATTTTCAGATTTTTTCTAAAAATATGAAAACAGAAAATAAATTAAATAAAATAGAAAAAAAAGGAATTTAGAGTTTTTTATGATGAAATGACACGATAAAATTTTGATTCAGACAATTTTTGAGAAAATCGAGTTTTTTACGCTACGTCACGTAAATGCGAGAAACACAAGAACACAATGACTAGAACGCAAGGATACAATTCCTATGATTCTAATATTAGTTAAAATTGACAAAGAGTCTCCAGAAATGATGCTAATTTCAATGAAAAACGTACAGTAAATAGAGTAATATATGTTTTCAGATATACATCTCCGAATTTATTTTAGAAATTTTTAAAGATATATCTCCGAACTAATTTTTAGTAAAAACAAATTGAAAGTAGGTTGGAAAATATATTAAAAAAATTTCCGAAGACATTTTTTAGATTTTTAAGGATATGAAAGAAGTTAACACGTGAAAAAGAAATAGTCAAAAATGATTTTACAGAGGTGTAGCACCTATTTTCTCTAATGGGATTAAGGATGAAAAATGGTTTTATTTTGGTAAAAGATTCTTGAACCGTGGGTGGGAGATACCATATAATTAGCGTCCGTTCTTGTCTTAATCTCGAAATAAAAAGAAAATGAAAAAAAATAGAGTAACCTAAGGTGAGTATCGCGTTCTCTTGTTCGTCTCTTTCCGTCTTATCCCCATAATCTCTATCACACATTTTCGTTTTCATCGATTCCTCTCTCTCGTACTACACCCCTTCACCTTCATCTTTCTTCTCCGCTCTTTCTCCCATTCACCGTGTTTTGTTCCTTTCCCCGAGATTAGGGTTACCCACTCACCACAAAAATGCTTCATATACTACATGTTAGGTGAACTACTTGCTTTTCGCTTTTTCAATTTTTTAAATTCTGTTTTAAATTTTAATAATTGCTACAATTTGTTTGGTTATTATCATGTTGTTTAGTTGCACTGATTGACACAAGTGCTTGAGAAACAAAAATGTATATGTTTGTTTTAAGGATAACTGTAAGTGTATCTTTGGCTTGCTGTTATTAGATTGTGATTTTAGTTTGTGTATCAAGTTATGAACTTTTCCTTTGTGATGTTGCAGTAGGTAGGATGAAAGGTTTTAGAGATTGGGTTTTGTCACAAATAGTTTCCAAATCGTTGGTATCCCCTACACCGTTATCAGGCGGTAATGGTTTCTATACGGAAGAGCGTTTGAATGAAGATCTTAATGAGCAAGGTACAACTTTATATATGTGTATGTATAAGTTAGGTGTTTTGGGACTGTGAGTTCTGATGTGAATGTGACCCATTATCAGTCGAATTGGATTTAATGTTGTGCATTTTCAATTTTAGTTAGTTTAATGTTGAAATCTAAAGGTTAGTTTTTGCATATATCTATGTGTTAGTATATTTTAGCATTTTAGGTAGGATCCTACTACAATCAGTGTTACGATCTTTCATGTTACAATCTCTCACCACCATCCAATTCTAAGTAGAGTCTTGCTGTTGTTAACGTTGGTTATAGGGATGCAAAACTCCCGATAAAAAATGTGTTTGTTTGAAGGCATGCAAAACTCCACATAAAAAATGTGTTTGTTTGAAGGCATGCAAAACTATTCCCAGGAAGTTGAGCTTGGGGGATGTAACACTCCCCTTGTTTGGTACAATTTCTGGAACGATATTTATAGGTATTATCAGTTCCTAGTAATGTATTTTTAGAGAACCTATGTTTTTCCTTTACTTCCCATGGGAATAGAAGTTATTCCAAAACTTACCCAGTTATAGCTTCTAACTTCCACCTTATTCCACCACATATTTTCTATTTTCTATTCATACATGTTCCTTTTTTTTTATGCTCAGCTTCCACATCTAATAGTGTAACATTGCCGATTCCATCTGGCACATCAAACTCTTCTGCCAATCAGAGTAATCAGAGTAGTTCCACACTGCAGCAAGCTTCAGATGCAGAAATTTCTCAATCTCAAGAGAGTGGTAATGGAGGACAGAAGGATACTTTGGCAAAGGTTGAGGATCTCCAAGTTAAATTTTTCCGCCTGCTCCAGCGCCTCAACCAGTCAAAAGAAAACCTTTTGGTCACAAAGGTTCTTTATCGGATGCACCTGGCAACTTTGATTCGTACTGAAGAATTGGATCTGAAAAGAGTTAACCTTAGTAGCAGTCGAGCCCGAGCAATAGCAAATCAACATGAGGCGGCTGGGATGCCCCAATTGGAGTTCTCCTGCAGAATACTCGTCCTTGGTAAAACAGGAGTTGGTAAAAGTGCTACCATAAACTCTATATTTGGTCAAGAAAAAGCCACGACAAATGCTTTTCAACCTGCTACTGATTGCATCCAAGAAATTGTGGGAACTGTAAACGGGCTTAACATAACGTTTATTGACACCCCTGGTTTCCTGCCTTCCTCTACCAATAATGTGAAGAGAAATAAGAGGATCATGCTGTCTGTGAAGAGATTCATTAGAAAATCCCCTCCAGACATCGTTTTATATTTTGAACGGCTTGATCATATCAATTCTGGTTATAGTGACCTCCCACTTTTGAAACTCATAACCGAAGTATTTGGTGCAGCAATCTGGTTCAACACCATTCTAGTCATGACTCATTCTTCCTCAGCTATTCCAGAAGGACTTGAGGGATATACTGTCAATTATGATTCATATATATCTCAATGTACTAACCTAATACAGCAGTATATACAACAGGCGATGTTAGATTCAAGGCTTGAAAACCCTGCTCTTTTGGTTGAGAACCATCCTCAGTGCCCAATAAATATTACGGGGGAGAAAATTCTTCCTAATGGACAGGTTTGGAGATCTCAACTCTTGTTATTTTGCATTTGTACGAAAGTTCTGGGCGATGTAAACTCCCTCCTTAAGTTTCAGAATGGCGTAGAACTAGGACCAGCAAATAGTACCCAAGTTGCTTCTCTTCCCCATCTCCTTTCGTCCCTGTTACGACATCGCCCTGTATCTAGTCAAAGTGGAATTGATGATGAAGTGGAGGCAATTTTACTTTCAGACAAGGAAGAAGGAGATGAGTATGATCAACTTCCATCCATACGAATATTGACAAAATTCCAGTTTGAAAAGTTGTCCAAGGCACAGAAAGAAGATTATCTGGATGAATTGGAATACAGGGAGACCCTTTACTTAAAGAAACAAATGAAAGAAGAGTATCGTAGGCGCAAGGATAAGTTGATCTTAGAAGAACAAGAGTTTTTAAATAGTAACAATTCTGATGATCAACAGGCTCCTCCCGAACCTGTTCAGTTACCAGATATGGCTGTTCCTCTAAGTTTTGATTCAGATTGTGCGATACATAGATATCGCTGCCTTGTTGATAGTGACCAGTGGCTTGTGAGACCTGTTCTTGATCCCCAAGGATGGGATCACGATGTGGGTTTTGATGGTATAAACTTGGAGATATCTACTGAAATAAAGAGGAATGTATCCGGCACGGTGGTGGGACAAATGCATAAGAACAAGCAGGATTTCAATATTCAATCTGAGTGTGCTGCAACTTATGTTAATCCGTTGGGTCCTACTTATTCTATCGGCGTTGATGTTCAATCTGCTGGTAAAGATATGGTTTATACCGTTCATACTGACACAAAATTGAAAAACATAAAACACAATATTGCTGATTGTGGCGTTTCTTTGACATCTTTCGGAAAGAAATACTACGTGGGTGCAAAAGTTGAGGACACTTTGCTAATTGGAAAGAGATTAAAATTTGTCGTTAATGCTGGACGTATGGAAGGTCAAGGACAAGTGGCGTATGGTGGAAGTTTTGAAACTTGTTTACGCGGTGAAGATTATCCCGTAAGAAATGACAATTTAAGCCTGACAATGACAGTCCTCTCCTTCAATAAAGAAACGGTGTTGAGTGGAAGTTTGCAATCTGAGCTCAGGCTGAGTCGAAGCTTGAAAGCAACTGCTAGTGCTAATCTAAATAGTCGCAAAATGGGTCAGATATGTATAAAGATGAGTAGTTCTGAGCATTTACAAATTGCATTGGTCGCAGTTTTCTCAATTTTGAAGGTTCTGTTATCTAAAAAGAAGATTTAGTACAATTTTGAAGAAGGTAATGGAAAGATGATTAGGTTCTGTTTGATAGGAAAAAAGTGAAAAGTGGTGAAGCATTTCTGCAGGAAAGGATTGATATGGACCATTTTCCCTTTCTGAGGGAAAACGAAATTAGAATTGGATTTTTTTGAGGAGTTAGTTATTTATTTTTTGCTATACCTCAGATTCCAGTTTTTTGAAGACTCTTTAGGTAAGGCTGGCATCTTGAACCTGTAATCTATTGTTGTTCAATAATCAGTATTTGGGTGTTTCCACTATTATAGATGTTCATTTGTAGTAAATAAAGTCATAACTGTACATTAAAGCATAGAAAAACTGTTTTATTTTTCTGTGATTTGTTCAAATAAGTCAGTACATGAATATGAATTTCTCGGTTCAATAGGAGCTATTGCAGCGATGTCGTTTTAATTTGATGTTTTGCATTTACGATGTTCCAATATGCTGGATTTGAATTATTTGTGGTGCCTATCATCACTATCATCATATGATACTCCATTCCCATACTTACATATAGAAAAAATCATCGTATCTGAGTCCATATCTGTTTGGGCATCAACTTTAACACCCGTGTGTTGAAATCAGTTTTAAATTATGAGTCGTCCTCTTAATTTTTATTCTAAGGAAGGGAATATAAAGGAATAACTCTAAAGAGTTCAGAGATTCTAGATCGTTGACTCGGTTCTAGACGAGGGGAAGGTGTTAGACACCTCTCATCTATCTTGTTCACAAGAATATTAGATTTAGAAGCGCGGTTTTTAGAAAATAGGATTTTAATATTTATAGGGGAAAAGGGGTTTAATTTTAATAGGGGAACTCGCTACGATTTTAATCGTTTGTCTACGTATCCTCTTAGGAGGAATCAAAGTCTCATTTTGTAGTTCGCGATTTTGTTTGTGTTTTTTTATAGATTGTAGAAATACCTCGAATTCTCCTTGAACCAAGTCCGAGTTTGTAAATTGTGGAATCGTGGACGTAGCTTGCAGTCGATACAAAATATCAATATAACCCTTTTTGAAAATAAATATAAATTTGATTATATTAGTAAAAAAATTGATTTGAGGTTGGTTAGTTGTATTAAGACGTAGAGCGAAGGAGTCTGATATAGTCTCCTCATCACGTGGCCAAGTTGTATTAAGACGTAAAGCGAAAGAGTCTGATATAGTCTCCTCATCACGTGGCCAGATATTGGCCACGTGTCGCTCGCGGATGCAATAATTTGGTGAGCTGCGCGAGTTTTAATATTTTGATGTAAAACATTAAATTAACTTATATTGTGAAAAATATTTTTAAGTGCATGATTAAAAGAACAATTTAATGCAATAATAATAAAAAATATTTTTTATGAGTTAAAAATAATTAACTTGATAATAGCAAATAAATATAAAATAATTATAATTATAATAAAATAATAAAAAAATTAAATTAAAACGCAGGGGGTGTAAAATTAACTGACATAGTAAAAAGGTGGGGTGTGAATAGACTGGGTCAGAATTCAGATATTGAATTCAGGTCCAAAAAAGGCTTGGAGATATGTTTTTTAAGTGTTAGTAAAAACAAAAAGAAAAGGGGGGGGGGGGGGGGGGGGGGGGGGGGGGGGGGGGGGGGGAGGGGGTTGAGAGTAGCTAATGGGCATGGCCCAAAGCGCTTAGAGAGGGGGTTTGCTAGGATTGCGTGTGAGCGAATGCATGAGTGCTTACAGTAGAAATGTGTTTTGGGTGATTTGATTGGGATCAAACGGATATGAGCGGGGGGGGGGGGGGGGGGGGGGGGGGGGTGTTGAGAGTAGCTAATGGGCATGGCCCAAAGCGCTTAGAGAGGGGGTTTGCTAGGATTGCGTGTGAGCGAATGCATGAGTGCTTACAGTAGAAATGCGTTTTGGGTGATTTGATTGGGATCAAACGGATATGAGCGAGGGAGTATGATAATAACTATGAAGGAGCGCGTACGAGATCAGTAATTGTATTATATTTCATTTTACAAAACAAAAATTCATTTGTTAAATTATTCTCTCTCCGTCTTTCGCTTGCCTTCTCTTCTTTCTCTCTGAACGTCTCTAGCCTCTCATCTTTCTCCATACACCACAAACCCTAATTTGACCTCCTACGGCGGCGGCGCTGCCTCTCAATCTCTCGTCATGTGCATGCTTCTCTTCTCTTTAAGCCCTAAAAGTCCAACACTCGACGGCGTACAACGACGACCCAACAACAAACCTAAACCCCAAACCTACAAAAAACACAACGAGAAAGAAAACCCTGAAGCTAAGCGTCTTACCGCCAATCGTATTCATTTTGCATTAACTTCTGATGAGGGTTTTTTCTGATCTCTCTCTTCTGTTTGTTTTGCAGGTAAGGGTGATAAAGGTGGTGCGGTGGATGGTAGCGACGAAAAAGGGTTTCAGATGATGGTGACGACGAGGAGGCTTGAAGCTGCGTAATAGAGCTTCTCCGTCTCTGTTGTTTTTGTTCTGTAACTTGTTTTAGGTTTCTGTAATCACCCTCCCCCTCCCCCATTCGTCACTATTCTTAGCTTAGGTTTATATAAGAATTTTTAAGTTAATAGTTTTAGGAAATTGATTTAATGTCTTGATTATTTTGATTTTGATTTAGAAAGAATATTGATGTTTATTTCTGAATTAAGGAAATATTTTGATTTCGTTGATTAAGTTTCTGTAAATATTTTGCCTTGTATCTGCATTCTTGATTGGTAATAAAAACCAGAATTTGATTCTTGTTTGATCTAAACAGTAACGACTATTGAGCCTTAATCATGCATTTTCCTTTCTCTGATCTGCACAGTGTGTGTTTACACATTTTTGGGCCATTCACTTTGTTTTAGGCTTTGCTTTGTAATGACTTTTGGGCCATGTGTTCTTCTTGATTGTACAATTGGGCCTTCTGTCTCTTAGTCAGACGTTTTTTCCTTCAAATCAACATAATAGATATAATTTCAATAATAATAATAATGTTAATAATAATATAATAATACTAATAATAATAATCAGTTATAATAATAGTAATAATAATTAATAAAAGTGATCAAAAACAAAATAGCAATGTTAATAACGATAATAATGATGTTATATTTTAAAACAAAAAAATTCTCAAAACAGAAAAAAATTGACCGGGCTGGGCCATATCATTTAAACTTATTAGGCTTTAACATAGAAATAAATTTCTTTAAACACCCCCTCTCTTCAATATAAAAGAAATTCACACGGGACCTTTCTAATTTATATTGGGCCTCTAACAAAAAGAAACAAATTGCTTTTATACACTCTTTTTCAAATACTCCAAAACCTAAATGGGTCTTATTGCTAAAACAAATTGTTCACAACCCCTTGATTAAATAATACACCTCCCTTGAAATGAACCCCTTTTCTAAAACTCAAATGGGCTAAAAAAAAGATGGTCCATTTTGTATCAAAACAAACCCTTTTTGATTTTAAATACTCTCATAGAAATAAAACCTATATAGTACGATTTATTTAAAAAAGAAACCTAAGTGTAATATAAGGGTAGGGCAAATTTGGGGTATGGTAGTTGCCCCTATTTAATCACTTTTCAATTGAATGGTGCGAGAATGTGCATGTCTCGCACGTTCGAATCAGAGGGTTATTAAATAATGGAAGATCCCAAAATTTGATCAAAGATTTATTAAACAAAGATACACTGACATAACATACCCCAGAGCTCAAAGAAATAGACAGGGAATGATGATGTATCCTCTTACCAGCGTTTGAACCGAAGTTTTGATTAGAACTTAGACACGCCGTCATGAATAACTCGTCAGTATCTAAGAGATTGCAGATTCTTTTGCATATTTAAAAAATACAAGTTTTGAAATAATTGACTTACTAATGCTTGGAGACTAATATAGTAAGTTTTGATTTGATTTTGTTTATTCATCGCAACCTAAGGGATAGATAAAACAAAGTTGGATGACACAATACTGCATGGAGACTGATGCAAAGAGATATATCGCAAGAAAATTGATAACAACATTGCTGCATAAAGACTGATGCAATGAGTTAAATCGAGGAAGAAATTCTGATGGTGATATTGCTGCCTGGAGACTGACGCACAGGATTATACCGTGGAAAAAGTTTAATGAAAACAGTGTGGCATAGAGATTGATGCAATAGACAGTTTGGTAAAAACATTGATGCATGGAGACCAACACAATGGAAGGAAACTTGATAACATCGTTGTATAGAGACTGATGCAATGAAGGGAGTTTGATAACATCGCTGCACGGAGATTGGCGCAATGAGCTACATCAAGGAAGAAGCTTGATAATGACATTGTTGCATGGAGATTGATGCAAATGGATTATGTCGTAAAAGAAAGTTTGATAATAACATTGCCGCATGAAGACTGATGCAATGGATTATATTGCGAATTTCACACATTGATGCATGGAGCCTGACACAATGAGCTATATCGCAAAGGAGGAAACACATTGTTGCATGGAGACTGACGTAATGGGTTATATTATAGATTTTGCACATTGCTGCATAGAGACTGGCAGAATGAGTGGAGATGCTGATTTCGCAACATTGCTGCCTGGAGTCTGACACAATGAGCTAGATCGCGAAGAAAGAACATATTACTGCATGGAGACTGACACAATAAGTTAAATTATAGATTTCACACATTGTCGCATAGAGACTGACACAATGAGTGGAATTGCTGATTTCGTGACATTGCTGCCTCGAGTCTGACACAATGGGTTGAATCGCAAAGAAAGAACATATTGTTGCGTGGAGACTGACACAATAAGTTAAATATAGAAAATTTTACACATTGTCGCATAGAGAGTGACACAATGGATGGAATTGCTGATTTCGCAACATTGTTTCCTAGAGTATGACACAACGAGCTAGATCGCAAAGAAAGAACATATTGTTGTGTGGAGACTGACACAATAAATTAAATATGCAAATTTCACACATTGTCGCATAGAGACCGATACAATGGATGGAATGTATAGAAATCTGTTTTGAATGATCCACATCTTAGATAACTAAATCAGAGATGAGAATGAATTTCACTGGTTATTTTTTTCTAACCGAGGTAATAATCTGATGGAGAGCCCAAAGATATTGGTTTTGCCCAAAGCATGATTTGAGAAATGGCATGTGTGATGTATGTGCATGATGTCTTAAATCAGTATGGAACCCATAGTGTATATACACTGAGTGTGTATGCCCCAAGTATTTTGAAAATGTTTTTTATAATTTTCCTTCTTAAACCATCGGGTTCTTGTAGTCACCTACTTCCCAATGTTATTTGTTGTCAATTATTGTATCTCCAAGTTGTTTTGAATTTAGTGAAAGGTGTCAGCAAGATTGTGCATGCGTAGGTATGGACATAAATGTGGACGTTGGAATAGGCGTGGATTTTCTTTCAATGTTTTTCTAACCAGATTAGATTTTGATGCTTTATCAAATGTTCTTTGGTGTTTCCGTACGTTAGGTGCACCAAATGTTGTGAATGACTTTGAGATTTTGATATGGTTATGTGTATGTCATGCTTGGTATGAGGCTTTTTAACGGGATCTACTATCGAGATTTCTAAGGAATCTACTGCCAAGATTCAATTGAGAATTACCTTCTGCCGAGGTCTTCTGGATAATCATTTGCCGAGATTAACCAGGAGAATCTACTACAAAGATTCTGTTGAAATACCTTCTGCTGAGGTCTTCTGAATAATCAAACTCCCGTGATCAACTAGGGGAATCTACTGCCGAGATTCGATGTAGAATTACCTTATGCCGAGGTCTTCTGGATAATTAACTGCAGTGATCAACCAGGGGAATATACTGCCGAGATTCAATTGTAATACCTTTTGCCGAGGTCTTCTGGATAATCCACTGTCGTGATCAACCAGGGGAATCTACTCTCGAGATTCAATTGTAATACCTTCTGCCGATGTCTTCTGGATAATCTACTGTCGTGATCAACCAGGAGAATCTACTACCAAGATTCATTGTGAATACCTTTTGCCGAGGTCTTCCGGATAATCAACTGCCGGGATTAACCAAGGAAATCTACTGCCGAGATTCGTTGGTGAATTACCTTCTACCGAGGTCTCCTGGATAATCAACTACCATGATCAACCAGGGGAATCTTCTGTCAAGATTCAATTGAATTACCTTATGTCGAGGTCTTCTGGATAATCATCTGCCGTGATCAACCAGGGGAATCTACTGCAGAGATTCGTTTGTAAGCTACCATCTGCCGAGGTATTCCGGATAATCAACTGCCATGATCAACTAGGGGAGTCTACTGCCGAGATTCTATTGAATTACCTTCTGCCAAGGTCTTTCGAATAATTATCTGCCGTGATCAACCAGGAGAATCTACTGCCGAGATTCTATTGGAATACCTTATGTCGAGGTCCTATGGATAAACAACTTCTGTGATTAACCAGGGGAATCTACTTTCGAGATTCGTTTGTGAATTACCTTATGTCGAGGTTTTCCGGATAATCAACTGCCGTGATCAACCAAGAGAATCTACCGCCAAGATTCTGTTTGTGAGCTACCTTCTGCCGAGGTCTTCTGGATGATCAACCGGGAGAATCTACTGCCAAGATTCAACGTAGAATTTGTAGCTTGATTGATAATAAAGATTGTCTTCACATAAAACAAGGTTTTACGTTATGTGTGCAAATTTTATTAATGCACAAAATGAGATGATTGATTGATACATGAAATGTGATGATTGATTGATGCATGTAATGGGTGACTTGGATATGTATAAATGGATGTTGGACTTTGAAATGCATGTAATAGAGAAAGAACCTTTAGTTGAATTCACATTTAGTAGGTGCTGTATAAATAAGATAAATATGATTACAAGTTAAGAAGCTATATAAATAACTTGGAGCTGGTATTATACATTAGAGTTTCCTCTGTGGTTAATTAAACCCAAAATTAAATTGTTTTTTACTACACGGTATGAATTGATTGTTACCAGAACGAAAGAAATTACTCCACAACTTAATGCAGCTTTCACCATGTTGTAGATCTTTAGACGTAAAACGAAGCAAAAGATATTTCGTCCATATTGGTAAATGGTAGTAACTCTATGAAATGCAAAAGACCCTACCACACAATTACTCCACAAATGCAGTGCATGTGTTTTCTGTGAAAGCTTTTGATAAGTTATAGAAGTAGTTTGACCAACCCATATATTATCTTCTGCCTCACCATACACGTAGGTCCAGCAGTTCCATGATCTATCCTAGATATAATAATTATTTAATATATTTAAAATATAATTTTGTTCTTATTATAATGACTAGAGTAATTTATTTATTTATTTTTTAAATAGCAAATAATATTATATATAAAGAAGACGGGATGAAGAATCACAAAAGTTTTATTGAAGGATAATTTAGTATTTTAGTATGTTGTCTAGGTGGTCAATATGTGTGGATAAATAGATTAGTAGTAACTGTCATTTATATAATCTTTTATATAGCTTTTGTAGTCGTCATTATTTTGTGCATTAATAATGGATATCTAGAGCTTCGGTTCAAATCCACATGAAAACATGGGAAACACGAGTAAAGCAGTGAGGCATTGTGTGATTGATTTCGTTTCTTGAATTCATATTGAATCTTGAACAAAATCGTAACAAAATCACGTTTGATGATTCGGTGAGATTGGGAAACATCGTGTTCGGTGAGATCTGAGTGACTTGCACAAGGTTGAAGATGAACGTAAACAACAGTTTGGGCACCAAACTTCTAGTGTTCGATGGCAGGAACTGGAATAGCTAGATGATTCAGATGCGTGTGTTGTTTACCGTTCAAGATGTTCTTGATCTTGTCAACGATGATTATGTTTCGATTGCACTTCCAGAAAATGCAACTGATGCGCATAGAAATGTTCAACGTGATTTGAGGATCGAAGAAGTTACTTCAAGAAGTGATTCATGTTTTCTTGGTATTTCGTTTATTTTGTTCAGACCTGGGTGTCCATAATTTTATAATCATTGGATTAGGGGCCAACATGCTCATATTTTTTGTAAAACTTGGACAAGGGACTTTGCCCGACTCTCTTTTGTTTGGGCCTACGTGCCCTTAATTTTGTAATATCTGAACAACATCGGCCTTCGTGGTTAACTTTTCTGAATACTTTCATCTTGTATGTTTATTGCATATTAGATGTTTACTTGTCATTGTGTTTGATACATTTATTTCACGAAGTGTGGAATTTGTGCTCGACCTTAGTTGTGGTCGACCTTAGTTGTGGTCGACACATATGGAGATGTGTCGAGGAGGCATATTCAGAGTCCACATGGACGAGGCCAAGATCACGGTCGGAGTCCACTCGACCAATGAGCAAAAACCCGCCTTTTGTTATTGGTTAGAGGCTATGTTCGTACCTTAACATGCTTTTGTGGTGGAGCGAGCCCCGTCGTTTTCCAGAGAGGGTACATCGATTGCTAGGCCCTTGTGTTTATTTGGGAATTTGTTGTAATATTGTTTCAGCTTTATAGCATTCCATGGTCGAGGTAATGGTTCTCCACTCAGGTGTTCGAGGTAGTAGGCCCTATTTCCCGTCGTCCCTCAGACACGATAGGGGCCTTCCCAGTTGGCGGCCAGCTTTCCCTCACGGGAATCTTTCTAATTTCTCCATAACACTAGGATGTCGACCTAGAATTCGCGTTTTATGACTTTGACATCAAGACACAGAGTTATCTGCTACTTCAGTGTGGCCTCATGAAGAGACGCCCCGATAGGATCTCTTTGACCAGGTCGAGCTCTTCCCTTAGGGCCTCATCATTTAGTTCGTTGAGTGGGACTTCAGTTCATCAATACGGCTCCATGATTTCCACTAGGATGACTTCCTCAGTACCGTAGGTTAGTTGGAATGAAGTTTCCCCAATCTTCGAGTGTGGTGTCGTCCTGTAAACCCACAACACACTGTGAAACTCTTTGACCTGTCTTTTTTTGGCCTCACCTAACTTGTACTTGAGTCCTTGTAAGATGACTCTGTTTGCGGCCTCAACTTTCCCATTTGTTTGAGGGTGTTCGACGGAGGTGAAGTGTTGTTTGATGTCGAGCTTGGAGATGATATCTTGGAAGCTCCGGTCGGTAAGATGTGTCCTATTGTGGGTGACGAGTGCTTATGGTATACCGAATTAGGCAAGCATATTTCGTTTGTAGAAATGAAGAATGTTGTGTGTTGTGATCTTAGTGAGGGCTTCAGCCTCTATCCATTTTGTGAAATAGTCGACAACCACTTTCAGGAATTTATTTTGGTATGATCCTTGGGTGAAAGGCCCGAGGATATCCATCCCCCACTATGCAAATAACCACGAGGATGACAATGTTTTGAGCTTGTGTGGGGGCGCTAGGTGCATCTCTGCATGTTGTTGACATCTGCCGCATTTTTTGACGTGCTCCTTCGTGTCTTGCTGCATGTTGGGCCAGTAATACCCCTGATCATTATGCCTTTCGTGCCAGGGATCTCCTGCCTAAGTGTTGGGCATTGATTCCTTCATGTATTTCCCGTAAGATCTAAGAGACTTTATACTCCTTGACGCATTTCAGGAGTGGGATGGAGAATCCTCGTCTATAGAGCTTCTGCTCGACTACTACTTAAGAGCAGGCTCGTTGTTTGGTTGCATTGGCTTCTTTTTGGTCAACTGGTAACTCTCCCTTGGTGAGATAATTGAATACTGGGGTCATCCAACATGTAATGTCCCCAATGGAATTTACCTCGGGCGACACGATGGGCCTTTCAATACTCGGGCGAGAAGGGGACTCTTGAATGGCATATTTGTTTCCACCTTATTTCTTTGTGCTCGTGATTTTTAAAAGTATGTCGGCCCGAGTATTCTGTTCGCGGGATACGTGTTTGATTTCTGACGGTCGAATTTCTTCATCCTTTCTTTGACTAGGTTTAATTATTCGATGAGGCTATCGTTCTTGGCATGATACTCTCCTTGCACTTGAGAAGCGACAAACTGGAAGTCTGTGAATATTTGTACTTCTCGGGAACCTAGGTCTTCAGCTAGCTGTAGCCCCACGAGCAAGACCTCGTACCTGGCTTGGTTGTTCAACGTGGGAAACGATAGGGTGAGCGAATGTTCAATCACAATGCCCTCCTCGCTTTTGAGAAAGATTCCTATTCCACTTTCAGTTGAGTTGGACGCTCCGTCTACGAAGATGGTCCACTTGTGTTTCCCTCCCGTAGAGGGTCCGTGGGTGATCATCTCTGCAACAAAATCGACCAACATTTGGGATTTAAGGGCTTTCATGCTTCTGTACTAAACTTCGAACTTCGAAAGTTCCAGGGACCATTTAAGCATTCGACTGGCCATGTCTGGTCGACCTAGAAGTTGTCTTACGGGTTGATTCGTTCGTACAACGACTGTGTAGGCCTGAAAGTAATATTTGAGTCTCCTTGTTGCATTAATGAGTGTTAAGGCTACCTTTTCGACTTATTGATATCTGACCTCGGGGCCTTGCAACACTTTGCTAGTAAAGTACACTGGTTTTTTCTCGTCTGGTGTCTCGTAGACGAGGGTTGCACTTACGGCCTTAGTGGAGATGGCCAGATAAAGGAACAAAGTTTCCCTGTTCACTGGCCATGATAACATGGGCGGTTGCGAAGGGCTCGCTTGAGGTGGAGGGCATATTTACGCAAGAGTTTGAAAAATGGGAATGCGTATTGTTCAAGACTTGTATGCATTTTTTTGAGTTTGGTGTGGGGAGCTCGAAGATGGGAGCTCGGAGAATGCATTGCATTTTTTGGGGTTGACTTTGATTCTCCATTCAGTTAGATAGAAACCAAGGAATTTGCCCGCCTTAACCCCGAAGGTACATTTCTCTGGGTTGAACCTCATCCTACACCACCTTGCTTAGTCGAAAACTCTTTTCAGATGGGGAGCATGGTCGGTTTCCTCTCGAGACTTGATGATCATGTCATAAATGTATACCTCAAGCATGTCCCCAATCTCAACGCGAAAGACTTTGTTCATCATCCGCTGGTATGTTGCGCTCGCATTTTTTAGGCCAAAGGGCATTACGTTATAGTAGTGATTGTCCGACCCAATCATGAAGGCAATGCAATGTTTGTCAGTCATCGCCACGGGAATTTTATTATAGCCCAAATATGCATCCATAAACAATAACATTTTTAGCCGACCGAGTTATCGACCATCATGTTAATGTTAGGTAAAGGAAATGAATCTTTGAGACATGCCTGATTGAGATCAGTATAGTCAACACACATACGTCATTTTCCATTATTTTCCTTAACAAGTACAACATTGGAGATCCAGGTTGAATATCGGGCCTCAGAAATAAAATTCACTTCTAGGAGGTCTTTTACAGCTTTTTAAGCAGCCTCCTCTTTTTCGGGAGACTACTTACGCCTATGTTGTACTACTGCCCTAGCGTTTGGATCCACAACAAGTTGGTGACAGACGACCTCTGGGTCGAGTCCAGGCATCTCCGTAGCACTCCACGCGAACAAATCAATGTTTTTCCTTAGACACACCTTGAGCTGCTTCCTCGCCAGGTCGGGGAGTCCAACACCGATCTTCACACCTTTACTTGGGTCTTTGCCAAGGGGGATGGACTCAAAGTCTCCGTCGGGGACGAGTCAGAGAGGATCTTGTTCACTATTGGGGGAATCGACTTTATATTTAGTGAAGCGGGTGTCAAGGTCAATGGAGTCGACCTATGGTGGAGCTTGTTGTTCTTCAACTTAAGAAGGTCTGTCTTCCGAGGGAGCCACTGCTATCAAGAAGGTTGTCATGTTGGAAGCTCGTACCTAAGTGTCGACCATATTATGTGATTTGGAGACTGCATTGAAACATATCCAGGCAACTGCAGTGTCTCCATGGATTGTGGAGGCGCGGGCCCTTCTGGTGTAGAACTTTATCTTCAAATGCACCGTGGAGGATACGACGGTCAGCTCAACCAATGTTGGTCTACCCAGGATGCAGTTGTAGAGAGAGGGGCAGTCAATCACCAGAAAAACACACTTTGACTTGCCTTCTTCTCTGAACGTGACGAACAACTCGACGAAACCTCATGGCTTGAAGGTCGAACCGTGAAACCTTACCGATCGGACCCCACGTATGGTGACAACTAAGAATTATCGAGTTGCGAGGTGCAGAACAAATGGGTGTACATAATGTAGACTTAACCCCCCTCGTCGACTAGGATGTAATGTACATCAATGTTGGCCATCCTCGCCCTTACGAGCAAAGGGATGCTGGAGTTAGGGACTCCACCGAGTAGCTCCTCGAGATAAAAGGTGATTGGCTCAGATTTTCCCTTGAACTTTTCAAGAGTTACAACCTAGATCGAGGCTGCATCTATCAGCTCACTGAATTTCCTCTTCACTGAATTCATCGAGATGTCACTAAATCCCCCGCCAGATATGACCATGGCGAAGGGGAACTTCCCCCATCTGCTGTGGGTGAACAAGGGCTCGTCGTCTTCGATATCGCCGGGGATACAGAAATCCTCAGGCCTGGAGACTTAGAATGCAACCTGAAGGGAGGCCAAATTCATTGGTCGGTCGAGCATCCTCTTTAATTTCTTTCACCTCGCGGGTATCCCAGTGAGGGGCGTCATTCTTCTTGTACTGCCAAAGTCTCCCTGCCTTGATGAGAGTCTTGATGGCATCCTTCTAGTGGACCCAGTCTTCAGTCAGATGATTATGGCTCTGATAGTATTCACAGTATTTTGTCATATCGGCCCCATGCTTAATAGGAGTTGGTCGGGGGCGCCTGACCCCGCCATCCTTGAATTCAGTATTGGCGCACTCCGCAAGGATACGTTCACGGGAAACAGGCAGTGAGGTGTATTTGATGAATCGCCCAACTAGTCTTCTGTGGTCGCGGGAGTCACGAGGCTTCTATTCCCTTCTCTTATCCCCTATTCATCGAGGAGGGCCTGCATCATTGTGCCGCGGGATGCCAGTCGGCTCGCGGTTCCTTAAATTATGGGCGTTGTTGGCGATCTCATTTTCCTCGTAGGTCATGTAAGCCCAGGCTTTGTCGAGGAGTGTATCAAAAGACCTGGGAGGCTTGATGTCGACCACCTTTCTGAACTCAATTTACGGGAGGAGTCCCCTCTCGAGCAGGTTACTCTTCATGTGCTTGGTGCAGGGGACCCTAATGGCCCCGCGGTTGAATTAATCGATGTACTCCCTGAGTTTAGTCGCTCCTATGAGTAATTTCCTCGAGGGAGGCCTCAGTTTTAGAGTGTTTGTGAGACGCTATAAAGCTGCTGGAAAATTGATTCTTCAGACTTTTCCACGAGGTGATCGACCCAGGGGAAGGCTTTTATACCAGTCTATGGCTGTTTTCCTCAGTGTCATGGGGAACAACCTACACTTGATAGAACCCTCGATGTTGTCATAATTGAGCATTGCCTCGAAGCCGTCGAGGTGGTCGACAGGGTCTCTAACGCCACCGTACTCCTTCAGAGGGGGAGGCTTCTCTATCTCCTTAAGTATATGGGCGTCCATAGTGGCCTGTGATAATGGACCGTGGGGGTCGTCTTCGTCGCTCCATTCTGGGGAGCGAGAGGGAGACCGGCTGTAGCGGCATTCTTTGTGTCGGTCTTGGACACCAGGAGGATTTTGTGACCGAGTATTCTTTTATTCATCTCCCTTGTTCATTTTATGTTCAGGAGATCTTCATTCCTTGCGGGGGAGTGTGGCCGCGCTTCTTAACAACTTTGGGCTGGGTCCTCTCCAATGCCGGGCTTCGCCCAGTGCGGCGGGGAGAAGGGCTTCGAGAATTATCCCGCCAGTGTCTCTGCGGAGGAGATTGGGAGCGGTCCTTGTGTCATCGGGGAGGAGGACTTCGTGAATCAGGTCTTCGATGCTTTTTAGGGGACCGACGGATCTGTTCCAGCATCATCAGGTGTTCACCTTGAACGAAGATCATGTAGTTTGTTTGGTTGATTGCCGCGAACAAGGCCTTAGTCGTAGGATCAACATTCTCGGGAACGAGGATCTCCTGATACACGCGGGGCTCGTAGTTTTGCCGGAGAGGGTCGAAATTGTCGCGCAGTTGCGACTGGGTGGAGGAGGATGCGATCAATCTGTCTCTGGGGTTGTGCTCGGAAGCGGCATTGTTATTGTTGTTGCCAACATTGGTGAAGTGAATGTTTTGATCAACGTTGTTATCTTGGTTGGCCACGACGATCAAAAGGTTTAGAGAGTTGCTTTGGTCTTAAGTAAATGAAAGACGGGGAAGCTGGATCCCCACAGTCAGCACCAATGATCGTACCTGATCAGAAGGAATCGTCATTGGCCCACGAGTTTGAGTTGAATGACAATTGTTGATTAAAGTGGAAGGGGGTGTACCTGCAAGGTACTCCGATGCCAAAGTAAGAACAAGACCAATCAGAGTGCAAGTATTATAGTAAGAGCGAGTGAATGAATACCCGACCCTCTCAAGAGAGAGGGTATTTATAGCCCTCAGCGTTGGACCAAGATCCCCATGTTGGACTGGTTAAGCAGGCCTAAAATGGAGATTGTCATGACCTACGTGTGTAGTGGAGAGTAGCACGTGGTCTCCATCCTGAATGAACTGCTCTAAATTATCAGGGAGACGTGGATGCAGTTTTTTCGGAGTCAAGAGGACTCCGTGATATTCGGGAACATTGGGTGCCTGCCCTACTGTTGGCTCCCAAATTCGACACCTTTGTTTTGTTGATGTCAGCCATTAAAGCTGAAGGATGTTTTCGACTGGCTAAGTCTGTCGAAATGCCCGTCGAAAGATGGCAAAGTACTTAGAAGATTTCTTCCAAGGGAGAAGTTGGTTGCCTTCGACGTCGAAGGAGTTTCTCGTCGAAGATGTCTCTCGACGAAAGTGTTCGATGGTTCAGAGTGGAGCAGTTTGAAATTCAAGCTTTTGGAGGGAGAACGGTTTCCAGCAGTTACCACGTGCAAACGTGCAAGGATCTGGAGCGTCGAACGTGGAGAACGTGCCAAGTGGATTGATCTCGAAGCAGTGTAACTGCCCGACGGTTACTTGGGATGTTTTAGTATAAATAATAGTAGTCATGTAGTTTCTCGCGTGTGTTCACAATTCTATACAAAGTCACTCATATAGATTCGAGTACCCAGCGTGTGAGAAAGAATTGTTGAGAAATGTATGTGTGAAACACCAATTTTATTAATCAAAGTCATTTACTTTTCCAGAAATTTACTTGCTTTCCTCTTTACATTCCTGTCGAAGCCTTTTACTTTAAGCCTTGTTTATTTTACCAAGTCCTTTCTTCATGCAATTTACTTGAAACCTCTTTATTTCATTGAAAGCCTTTTTATTTAAAGCCTTATCCAATTTAATCAAAACTTCAAAATCAACCTATGTCCTAGGATCAATCTGATCGATCCTGCGAGTAACCAAATAAGTAACCATTTGGAGGATCAGCGGTTGTTTACCAAATCCCAAGGTAAACAAATTGGCACACCCGGTGGGACTGTGTGTTGATTGTTGAAAATAATCTCATCTTTTCGAGTTGTATGTTATTGAGGAGTGGTAGAATATACACTAACGATAACAATACTGCCAGAAGAAGGGAAGAGATGGCGAATCCGCCAAACAATAACGAAATCCCACAAACGAATGTGGGAGCAACGGTTAGTACGACCGTAAGTGAAGCGACAAATGTTGGTTCGATACCAGCAGTATCGCTCACAACCACGGGGCCAATACCTTCGTTAACAGGCCCCAGGATGCCTTTGGGAACTCCCCCACCAAGGGGAAATTTAGGCACAAGGCCTTTGGTTCCCCCAGGATTTATTCCATTCTATGGTATGCCAACTTATGAAGTGGCAAGCCTGACGAATGCTGCGTCCACTTTTTCAGACCCTTTCGTGAGTGCCTCTTCGCCACTCCAAGGCTCTGGAGTAGGCATGGCGAATAGAAATAGGACCCAACTCTTAGGAGGAACGTCCCAAATAGCCCATAGCCTTACAAATGCCTCGACAGCAGTCTTGAGGCAACAAATGGACGAAAGCAACCATGATATGGTGCAAATGTTGGCACAAACTTTGAGTACAGTGCTAAACCCTCTAATACAAAACACTACTCAATCGAATCAGTAAATGACAGCGCAAATGGCGCGCTTGGCTGATTTCTTTGGAGTACCCCAACCGATTCGACAGCCCCAAAGGGCGCAAATCAGGGGAACCCAGGGGATATTTTTAGAGGAAGAAACCACCATTAACCAGGCTCAACAGCCTGTCGAAGAAAACCTTAGGGCACGATTGGAACAACCTGTCGAGGAACCTAGGGTAATAACCCCAGAGGTAAGGTTAGTTAACAGAAACCAAAATGCTGACGAAGTGGTTCAGCATATCCAATACCAAAACATGGGTTTGGAAAACAATCTGGCAACCATGATCGAAAGGATCATGACTCAGAACGGGATGAACATGGGCTTTCGAAGGCCCAACTTTACATCTCCATTGTCAGAATACGTGTTACAAACGGACTTACCTCCTAGATGCAAGGTCCTCAAATTTACTAAGTTCTCTGGGGACACGACAGAGTCTACTGTCGAGCATGTGGCGAGATATTTGATCGAAGCGGGTGACATTTCGAACAACGAAAACCTAAGGATCAAGTACTTCCCAAGTTCTTTAACAAAGAACGCTTTTACTTGGTTTACAACTCTCCCCCCCAATTCGATCCATCATTGGACCCAGTTGGAAAGATTGTTCCATGAACAATTCTACATGGGGCAAACCAAGATAAGCCTGAAAGAACTGGCCAGTGTGAAGAGACGTTTCACTGAACCTATAGACGAATATCTAAATAGGTTTAGGTTGCTCAAGGCGAGATGTTTTACACAAGTGCCAGAACATGAGTTGGTAGAAATAGCCGCAGGCGGTTTAGATTATTCCATTAGGAAGAAGCTAGACACCCAGTACCTAAGAGACATGGCCCAACTGGCCGATAGAGTTCGACAGGTAGAACGCCTCAAAGCTGAAAAAGCTAAGACAACGAAAACTCACAAGAGAGAGAGGATAGCGTATGTTGAGATGGATGACGAAGATCTAGAATCCTTCGACGATACTTTAACTGTCGAAGAAGGAGAAGTCGATTTAGCAGAACTGAAACAAGGGCCACCATACTCTTGTAAACTGTTAGTCCCCTCAAATGGGAAAAATCCCATTGGTCCAGAAAGGACCAACGATAGGTTCCCAAAAAAGACTTATAGTTTTGACATCACAAAATGTGATGAAATATTCGACTTGCTGGTTAAAGATGGCCAAATGATAGTACCCCCAGGGGTAAAAGTGCCTCCTCTTGATCAAAGAAAGAAGAGAGGTTTTTGCAAATATCATAATTTTTTGGGCCATAAAACTTCTCAATGTTTTCTTTTCAGGAATCTTGTGCAAGACGCTATCGAAGAAGGGAGATTGAAGTTTGCTGATAAATCCCCCATGGCTGTCGACTCAAACCCATTGCAGGCTGAAGCCCACTATGTTGAACCCTCTGAGGTGAACGTGATAGAGGCAACCAGGATCCAGTCGAAGAAGCCAGGAATTACCATGGTCGAAGTCTCAAAGGACCACATCAACATGCCAATCTTTGGCAGTTTTTCTGGAAATTTATCCAGGAAGACAATTGAAGCTGTCCAGAAAGCGGTCGAAAACCCGAAGTCGGAGACCGCTGAAGCACAAAAAACTGGATCAAAACCCAGTTCCCACTTGGCCACCGTTCAAGGCCAGACGGAGAATCTGGAGATACAAATGAAGCAGTTAACTCTTGCTAACAAAGATACGATGAATATCAACATGGTCGAACTTTCTGACCCAAAAGCATCAGAAGAGGCCATGAGGCAAGAACAAGCTAATAAGACTGCTTTCCCTCGGGAAAATGAAAACTTGGCAGATTTTCTACAAAGATGCCAGAAAAAGAAATCAGAGGTGATGCTGTGTCCAAGATGCAGTTCGATCTTTGATAAAAAAGCTGCTGAGCACATTCAAGGCGTAAGAGCAGCGAATAAGAGAAGGGAGAATGTTGACCTTCGACATGATCCCAGAAGAGCCTCCCAAAGAGGTTCTAACCAAGAAAAGAGGCCAATGACTTTTAGGCCTCCAACAAATGTGCCAGTAGATACTTGGTACAAAACCTCTGGTCGGAAAAGGCCAAGTGAGGAGAAATGGAATTCTTTCGATGTGCCAAGAGGTTCCTCTTTGCCTCAAAAGAAAGAGCCTCAAGTTGCTGCCCCTAAGGTTGCACAAGTGTCCGGCAACTACAAAGGTAAAAATCCCATGTCTCGATCTCAATGGAGGAGATATCAAAGGAGACGAAAAGCTGAAAGGGAGGCTGCCAACGAACCAAAGGCAGAAACCAGTTCGAACGTTCCTCAAAGGAAGCAAAGGAAACCTCTAGAAAGAGAGCCAGTAACCAACAGGCTAGTTTGGCCTAACCAAAGTGAAGTCGAAGACGAAGACGATGCTGAGTCTGATGATACTTTGGACATAATGGTGAATATAGTTTCAGTGCTGCCCAGAGAATTCAATCGACAGGTAGAAGTCGAAGCAAGTGACTGGGAAGTGGAGCAAGAAATGGCCAAACATAGGCCAGTGTGCTATTTTGTCATGGACAATGGCACTACTGAGGAACAAAATGGCTTCTTCGAGCCACCTACAGAGGCGATGAAAAATCACCTCAAGCCTTTATTCATAAGGGCTAAACTCGAAGAAACTACTGTGAATAAAATATTGGTGGATTGTGGGGCAACCATCAACATTATTCCTCATTCTATGCTAAGGAAAATTGGCAAAAGGGATGAGGACATTAAGCCTCACAACATGGTCCTGTCGAACTATGAGGGCGGCATAGGGACCACTATGGGAGTGATCCAGCTAGATATCAAAGTAGGGTCGATCCTTCGACCAACGATGTTTATGGTCATATCGGCCAAACCTAACTACAATCTTTTGTTGGGCCGTGAATGGATTCATGGTGTTGGCGCTGTGCCTTCATCAATGCACCAAAGGCTGCTGCTATGGCGTCCAGATGGGATGGTCGAAAACATAGAGGCAGATCAAAGCTATTACCTTGGCGAAGTGAATCACCTGGGTTTGGCAGATTTCGACAAGAACTTGGCTCACATAGGGCCATGTCCAACACCTGACTTCGACATGGCGCCAGCGCCAAACACTTTTTGTTCCCTATACCTGCATCCTGAGCATGGTTTCCAATGGGACAGAGAAGACTTGTCCCACATAGACTTCAGTGGGTTAACTGATATCCAACCAACTGGTTGGGGAAGCGAATTCAGTGATAATGACTGAGTCACTATCTTTGAAGCGAATCTCGGCTTATGTAGCCGAAACCAAGATGATAACGGCTCTCGAAGCCGAAGTAAAGTACATGGCCACACATGCCAATGATCAACAATTATCTGCTGTAGGCCCAGGAAAGGATTTCGATCCAAAACCTCCTGATATCATGCCAGAAGAAATGCAGGAACAGAGGCTCGACGCCATCTATGACGATGAGCCTTTGGGCTTCGAAAAGGACCCCTTGGCGAACAACATTAAAATGTTAGCGCAAGACCCTTTAGAAGAAATCAACTTAGGCGAAGGATCAGAGAAAAGGCCAACTTACATCAGCGCCAAAATCGATCCAGGACTTAGGTTGGAAGTAATCCAATTGCTGAAAGAGTTTAAAGACTGTTTTGCATGGGATTATGACGAAATGCCTGGTCTCGACAGAGGATTGGTAGAACTTCAGTTGCCAATCAAACCTGGGAAGAAGCCAATCAAGCAAAATCCAAGGCGCTTCGCTCCAGAAATATTGTCGAAGATCAAAATGGAGGTCGAAAGACTTCTGAAATGCAAATTCATCCGTGTTACAAGGTATGTCGAATGGATTGCAAACATTGTGCCAGTAATCAAGAAAAATGGTACGTTAAGGGTATGCATAGATTTCAGAGATTTGAATGCTGCTACACCCAAAGATGAATATCCTATGCCTGTGGCGGAAATGCTAGTCGATTCTGCCGCTGGCTATGAATACCTGAGTATGCTCGATGGTTATTCAGGATATAATCAAATATTCATTGCTGAGGAGGATGTGTCGAAAACAGCTTTTCGATGCCCTGGGGCCTTAGGCACTTACGAATGGGTAGTGATGCCTTTTGGCCTAAAAAACGCTGGGGCAACGTATCAGCGAGCAATGAATACTATCTTCCATGATTTTATTAACACTTTTATGCAAGTATATATTTATGATATTGTTATAAAATCTGTTTCCAGGAAGAATCATATTGACCACCTTCGACAATCATTCGAAAGAATGAGAGAACATGGTCTGAAGATGAACCCTTTGAAGTGTGCGTTCTGTGTGAAAGCTGGAGATTTCTTGGGCTTCGTTGTCCACAAGAAAGGAATCGAAATCAACCAGAACAAGACAAAGGCAATTTTGGAAGCGAAAGCGCCGTCGAATAAGAAGGAACTGCAATCTCTCTTAGGCAAGATAAACTTTTTAAGGAGGTTTATATCTAATCTAAGTGGGAAAGCTCAGGCCTTTTCACCCTTACTGCGACTGAATAAAGAGGGGTTCGAATGGGGGCAAGAGCAACAAGAAGCCTTCGACAAAATCAAAGGGTACCTCACTAAGCCACCTATTCTGGTGCCTCCTTGTAGCAATAGGAGTATGAGATTGTACATAGCTGCATCCGACAAAACTCTGGGAAGCATGTTAGCCCAAGAGGATGAGAATGGAGTCGAAAGACCCATTTATTATCTCAGTAGAGTTTTGAACGATGCAGAAACTAGATATAGTGAAGTTGAAAAATTGTGTCTATGTCTGTATTTCTCTTGTACAAAACTCAAGCAGTATATAAAACCAGTTGATGTGTATGTTTCGTCTCATTTTGATGTTTTCAAGTATATGTTGTCGAAACCTATCTTGCATAGTCGAATTGGCAAGTGGGCATTAGCATTAACTGAATACTCCTTGACCTTTATGCCTCTTAAGGCAGTAAAAGGACAAGTGGTTGCAGACTTCATAGTCGACCACTCAATTCAAGTCGAAGATATTAATTATGTGGAGGTAGAGCCTTGGAAATTCTACTTCGATGGTTCCAGCCATAAAGATGGAACAGGAGTAGGAGTCTTGATTATTTCTCCAGATAAAATTCCAACAACATTCAAGTACAAAATATCAGGTTCTTGTTCGAACAATGAGGCTGAGTATGAAGCTCTAATTACTGGCCTTGAGATATTGTTGGAATTGGGGGCAACTCGAGTCGAAATCATGGGAGACTCAGAGTTAGTCATTAAGCAAGTCACAAAGGAATATAAATGCATAAGAGAGAATCTCATTATGTACTTTGTGATAACAAATCGTTTATTGAAAAGATTTGAAATGATCAATATTCGACACATACCCAGAGTCGAAAATCAAATAGCCAATGACTTGGCACAAATTGCATCTGGGTATAAGATTTCAAAATCGAGATTACAAAGAGCAATCGAAGTTCGAGAAAAGATAAAAGCAACTTGTCTATCACCATCAGACTTGGAATCGACGAGACTAGGATATGCTGATCACAGTAACTTCGAGATTTCGTTCATTGATAATTTGTCAGAGCAAGATTGGAGGAAACCCATTGTGGACTATCTTCAAAATCCAGGAGCTTCGACAGAACGAAAAACAAAGTACAGGGCGTTGAGTTATGTACTCATGGGTAATGAGTTATTCAAGAAAACGCCTGAAGGGGTATTGCTAAAATGCTTAAGTGAAACTGAGGCATACGTAGCCCTTTCGACTACGCATGCTGGGGCATGTGGGGCTCACCAAGCAGGCCATAAGATGAAATGGTTGTTGTTTTGACAAGGACTATATTGGCCCACTATGCTGAAAGATTGTGTTGAGTTCGCCAAGGGTTGTCAAGAGTGTCAAATCCATACAGGCATCCAACATGTACCAGCAAGCGAACTTCACTCGATAGTGAAGCCTTGGCCTTTTAGAGGATGGGCGTTGGACCTCATTGGAGAGATTCGACCAGCATCATCAAAGAGTCAGAAATACATACTGGTAGGCATTGATTACTTTACTAAGTGGATCGAAGCTATCCCTTTAGTCAACGTATACCAGGAAAATGTCATTGAATTTATTCAAAAGAACATTATCTTTAGATATGGAATTCCTGAGACAATAACAACTGATCAAGGATCAGTTTTTACTGGTCGAAAGATGCAAGAATTTGCTCAGGAAACAGGTTTCAAACTCCTAACATCCACGCCTTATTATGCACAGGCGAATGGTCAAGTCGAAGCAGCCAATAAAGTGGTGATTGGTTTGATAAAGAAACATGTGGAGAAGAAACCAAAGAATTGGCATAAGACGTTAGACCAGATTCTGTGGGCTTGTCGAACGTCCCCAAAAGAAGCCACTGGTACAACACCGTATAGGCTAACTTTTGGCCATGATGCAGTGTTGCCAGCAGAAATTTGTCTTCAATCTGCAAGGGTTCAGAGGCATTATGATATTCCTTCTGAAATCTATTGGAACATGATGTTAGACGAACTGGTGGATTTAGACGAAGAGAGATTATGCGCTCTCGACCTACTCAGGCTTCAGAAGAAAAGAGTAGAAGACTCTTATAATAAAAAGGTAAAACCTAAGGTATTTTTGCCTGAAGAACTAGTTTGGAAGGTAATTCTTCCCATGGATCGAAGGGATCGAAGCATGGGGAAATGGTCACCCAAATGGGAAGGACCCTTCAGAGTCATCAAAACTTTTTCTGGTGGAGCCTATGAAGTCGAAGAGTTAGGTGGAGATAAGAGGCTCTTGAGAGTAAATGGTAAATATTTGAAAAAATACAAACCTACACTTCAAGAGATAAAAATAAAATAATAAAAGAACAAGACTAAATTAACCATAAAAATGCCAAAATGGAAATTTTATAAATTTCAGCCAAGATGGCAATGTTGTCGAATATAGATTACAAAATATGGTTACAAAAGAGAATCAATCAAAAGGAAATAGAGTCCTTGAGTCGAAGGTACTTGGCTTGCTGCAGCTCCAACCTTTTCTTGCACCAGGCGTTCTCCTGCACTAGTTTGGCAATCTGAGCGTCGAAGCCTTGGGCCTTCTCAGCGAATTCCAGGCCTTGTTTGATTTCAGTTTGGCTCTCGGTGTCTGAGATGGTCGAAAGAAGTTCCTCCTTGCGTATAGTGTTGGCATTTATCTTCGCTTCTATCTCTGCGATTTGTGCCCGGAAGGAAGCGTTCTCTCGATCAATGGCATCGACTTCTTCCTGCGTAGATGCTTTTTGTTTCGACAACTCCGCAATTCGAGAAGTCGTATCCGAGACAGCAGTCCACGCAGAGGAGCTTTTGCCATACAACACCTCAAGCTGACTGTTAAACCCCCTTTGGCGCCTGTAATCTGCTGAGACTTGATCAATCATAGAGTGTAACTCCATGATCAAGCCTGAGACTTCTGGGGCTACAGCTAACAAGTCGACAGCATTCAAGACATCCTTCAAGTATGATGGAGCAGTGGGGTCCCCCTCTAAAGCCTTCATCAAGTCCTTCTTGAAGAACTGGGCCTTAACCTTCGCCAAAGCTTCATCGAGAGGAGAGGTTTCAGTAGACTTCCCCGACAGGGTAGGAATCTCCTGACTAGCATCAGACGAACTCTTGCTCTCGATGATTGCGTTGAGATAGCTAACAGGGTCAGTTTGTTTCAAGAGTTCTAAATCCTCTTTTGACCTGTGCTTCGTTGAGGTAACCCTTGCAACAACATTGTCTTGGGTTTGAGGCTGTTGAGTGTTAGGTGCCTCGACTTGTTGCTCTTCGACTCGGACTGGGGCAGTACCAGCGTCACCTTGGTGCTCTTCGCTAGCGTCACCTTGGTGCCCTTCGCCGGTGTCATCTTGGTTCTCTTCGCCAGCAGCACCTTGATTTTCTTCGCCAGCATTGCCTTGGTTCCTTTCTTCATGATTCTCTTCTGACAGATCCACCACCTGAACCGCTTCTGGCTGTTGTTCCTCCGTTTGAGGTTCCTCTGCTGGTTTTTCTACCGTTTCAGCATTGGCCTCATTTTCAGTATGGGCTTCGTCATGTCCCAAGCCTTTTTCTTGTGGCCTGCTGAGTTCAGCAGACTCCAGCGTTTCAGAGGTCCTTGGCGGAGAACTTTCAGTGGTGTCCTGAAAAAGGAAAGAAGACAAAATCTTCAGAGATCGAAAGAGACACAATCGAATATGGGTATCTATACCTAAGTTATAAAAGGGTCTAAGAGATTACCTGTAAATTAGCTTCAGCCCCAGGGCTGGAATTGTCGCTTTCGACAGGCTTGTTAAGAAGAACGTTTAGTTCCTCCTCCGTTGGCTCCTCAATGATCACTGGAGGTGGCCTAGGCTTTCTCCCAGCAACCTTTATTCTGAGGGTTCGACCTTCAGGAGCAGGAGCAGGAACAGAAGCATCCTTCGTCAACTTTCGCCTCTTTAGGGGGGCAGGAGGAGAATCACTTTCTTCATCGCTCCCAGATTCGACCACCAGTGCTGGCCGTTTCTTGGGCGAAGGTGCCTAGAAAACCAATGGGAATTCGATTTAATAATTGCATCGAAAGTCAAAAATCGAAAGCCAGGAGGAAATAATGAAAAGTCTGGTTACCGATATAGAAGGCTTCTTCGAAGAGCCTTCCCCCTGTTGGTTGCTTGTGGTCTTCGCCGGCGCTGTAGTCTTCGCCGGCGGTGGAGGTTTTGTTGAAGGGCCTCCTCCCTGTTGGCCTTCTGTAGCCTTCTTGGCTACAGGCTTTCGAACAACTGAAAGCAAATAAAAAAGTTAACAGGCTAGCAGTCGAAAAAAAAAAACAAAGTAATGTAAAAGGATGAACTTACATTTCTTTATTTTGTCCAACACAAGGACAAAAGATTTCTGAAGCTCATCCATGAAGTCCTTCTCGTCGAAGAACTCCTCAGCATAATAGCTTTTCCACCACTCCTCGAAGGATGGTGAGCAAAGAAAATTGAGCTGGTAGTCAAACAACGAGAGAACTGTTCGACCAGCATATCTTCCGATATGCTTGATGGCAGCTTCTTCGGTGTAATCATTGCAGAAGTACAACATTGACTTCTCTCGTGGAAAAATCAGAGAAGGTAGGGTTTGGATAATACCAAACTGGCGAGATACCAGGTTTGGTTGGTATGCAATCAGACTCAAGTGAGTCTTAGAGCTCCTGAATCGAAGAGGCATGATCCTTGGTGTGAGGAACGCCTCCCACAGTATTGTATGTTCGTCAACATTAGGACCACTCGACGTCCTTGGATGTGGCCTTGTGAACCATGCTGGGCCTACCTTCCGTCGAGCAAATGGAGCCATAGTGGAAACAAACTCTTTCCTTCGAGCAAACATCAGAACGAAGTTGGTGAAGGTTTGCTGAAACTCCAGTCCATCTTCCATAGGTGTCAACAGAGCCAGCCTGGTTCCTTCGACGCGTCTGTTCGCTACCTCTGGAGCCTGCTCATTTATCTGAACCTTCTTAGGAAAGAAAGATTCGAAAGTGGCATTGAGCCACAGTTGGAGCAGCCAAAAGGGCCCAGCAAGTAGCAAACTGGCCCTGTTCTCGATAATTTTTAGAAGAGTTGCCCCATTGCTGATCGAATCATAGAGGCTAGCCAGAATCAGTTCTGCCAAACAGATATTTTGGCGATGATGCAGTTGAGTAGTGAGAGTGACCATCTTTTTGGTCACCTGTAAAGACTTCGAGCAAAATACAAAGCGAGTCAGCCATAGGGCTAGAAACGCTATGTGTTCGACATCCGACACAGCATCTGTCGACCTGTCGTGATAGTGGTTGATGAAAGTGGTGTAAGTTGGTTTGGTGTCAGAGAAGCCAATTTGATCTTCCGACATCTCCTCCGGATCGAAGTAATCCCCTGTGGGTCGAAGGCCAGTAATAGCGGCCACATCGAAGAGTGTGGGGGTTAGCATCCCACAGGGAAGATGGAAAGTAAAGTGGGAGTAGTCCCAGAACAGCAGAGAAGCTATCAGCATCTCCGGAGAATAGTTCAAACCTGTCTTCGACAGCATCACCAGGTCGAAAATCCCCATATCCTTCCAGATCGAAGTTTGGTGCTTCTCCATCTTTTCTAGCCAAGCAACGTAATCAGGAGTAAGGCTAGGGCCAGACCTGAAGGCCCTAACACCTCTGTTGAAGAAGCGGAGGTCGATTTTTTCATGTGCAGGGTCTTCATTGTCTTCTGCGTCTTTCTTGGCGCATGCAACCGGTTTGAGTTTCTCAACTACCGGGAAATAGCTCTTGATCTTCATAGCCTCAGAGATACTTGGATACATGGGGCCAGACATAGCAAAGATCTGGTTGGAGTATCCAACCGGGATCATAAGGTGGCGTGAGTAGGCATCGCGAACGGCGATGTCCAAGGGTTCAGGAACCCTTCGTTTGCCTGTAGAAGTTACTACTGGAGCAGTGACGAAAACCTTAGGTCTAGCGTTTTCAGATGGTACAGTAGCGCCAGGAGTATTGGAAACAGATGCCATTGTTAGTGTTGAGGTTGAAGACGAAGTGAAGGAGAAAATGTTTTGCAAAGATGACAAGTTGTATGAAAACAGAGAAGTTTGAAAGCTAGATGGCGTAAAAAGTCCCACAATGGGGTACTTACTGCTATTTATAGTAGTGGGGGAAAATCCCCAAAACCGAGGACATTAAATGCCATTTAATTATTGCAGAAGTTAGTGGGACGCGTGGCAACCCCCTGTTGTTTTAGCCGTTCTGCAGAAATAGAGGGACGCAGCGTGCGTCCTCGTTTTTGGGAATTGTCATAATGACAAATTCTGAAATGACGTTTGGTACTGCACGCCGTACTGAAAGTGACGTCCTAGGTACAGATAAATGATGGTTTTCTTGGGATTGCCAATAGTTGGTAGAAAACAACAAAAAATGCACAAGTTAATTTGTGACTAAGCGTGAAAAGACAGGTGTCGAATGGCGTTTCAAAGAATGCCTTTTTCTTTCAGAGTCGAAATAAGGCATTCTTGGGGGGCAATTTGTTGGCTCCCAAATTCGACACCTTTGTTTTGTTGATGTCAGCCATTAAAGCTGAAGGATGTTTTCGACTGGCTAAGTCTGTCGAAATGCCCGTCGAAAGATGGTAAAGTACTTAGAAGATTTCTTCCAAGGGAGAAGTTGGTTGCCTTCGACGTCGAAGGAGTTTCTCGTCGAAGATGTCTCTCGACGAAAGTGTTCGATGGTTCAGAGTGGAGCAGTTTGAAATTCAAGCTTTTGGAGGGAGAACGGTTTCCAGCAGTTACCACGTGCAAACGTGCAAGGATCTGGAGCGTCGAACGTGGAGAACGTGCCAAGTGGATTGATCTCGAAGCAGTGTAACTGCCCGACGGTTACTTGGGATGTTTTAGTATAAATAATAGTAGTCATGTAGTTTCTCGCGTGTGTTCACAATTCTATACAAAGTCACTCATATAGATTCGAGTACCCAGCGTGTGAGAAAGAATTGTTGAGAAATGTATGTGTGAAACACCAATTTTATTAATCAAAGTCATTTACTTTTCCAGAAATTTACTTGCTTTCCTCTTTACATTCCTGTCGAAGCCTTTTACTTTAAGCCTTGTTTATTTTACCAAGTCCTTTCTTCATGCAATTTACTTGAAACCTCTTTATTTCATTGAAAGCCTTTTTATTTAAAGCCTTATCCAATTTAATCAAAACTTCAAAATCAACCTATGTCCTAGGATCAATCTGATCGATCCTGCGAGTAACCAAATAAGTAACCATTTGGAGGATCAGCGGTTGTTTACCAAATCCCAAGGTAAACACCTACGAGGACCTCCTGGGTGTCGCTGATCCTCCTCGACAGTCATGTGGCGAGAATGTCCTCGGAAGACATATCCTCGACGTGAGGAGTGAAATCACTGCTCAATATAGTCAATGGCATATTCACTCTTGCTAGTCTTCTCCTACAATATAGTTTGATCCATTTTTATCCTTATAAAGATCTCAAATTTTATTTTTAATCTCTATTAAAAAATAATAATTTTTGATCCCTAATTTTTTTTTATTCATCCAGATTTAGTCCCTGCTATTTTCTAAAATTTTAAAAACTGTTTAATTACCCTTAAAATTTTAAATTTTTGAATAATATTTTTGGTATGTGTTTAGAATACTATAAAATGTTTCTTTATCAAATTTTATAATTTTTTAAAATGAGAAGAATTAAATGTGATTTTTTTTAAATTTCAAAAGATAGTGATAAAAATAATAAAAATCTCGACTGAGAAATCAAATTTTAAATTTCTTTTTCTTTAAGAAACTTTTTATAACGTTCTAAACATATCTACAAAATAATCATTCAAAAATACACACTTATTTAACAACAGAGACTAAAATTATGTGCATAATAATTTTTTAAGGACTAAAACATATCATTATTTTAATAAGGACTAAAAATAAAATTTAAAATATTTATAAAGATAAAAAAACATATTTAATTCTAATTTAATCGAGATACTTAGATTAAGTGCGGGCCAAGTCCAAAAGAATATCCCATAATTAAAATATTAGTAATACTATCCATAATTAAAGTATATGATCCATCGTTGGCCATAGGTACTCACCAGGCCATTATAGTTTTTTTACTCACGTCATTATACTACTTCTCCATGCTAACCTTCGTCTAAATAAATAAAAGTCTCTGCTTAAATTGGTTATATTTTTAATAAGCAGAGAGTAAACACAAAATTCCTCTAGTTTAACTAACAATTTTTATTTCTGATTTTAATAAAGATAGCTTATCATACACCCAATAAAAAATAGTATTAAGAAGAAAAAGAAAAAAAAGAGAAAAAAATATTAATGAGTAAAAAAATAGGCAAGAAATATAAATATATTAGAGACGTGAAGAAGCATTAGGCTTTGTTTATTTGTTAACAAGTCCACGTGTCCACGTATAGCATATTCCATTCACGATTCTTCCAGATTCTTCCAGACTTGACTTTGACTCATTCCAATCACGTTTTAACAAATTTCTTTTTTCTTCTTTAAAAATTTAATTCCTAGCAACTCTGTTAGGAGTATTTTTTATTGGGATATATATTTATGAAAGACATATCATATACTTATCTTAAATCTTAAGATTTTAAATAAATAAGTGATGTGTTTTTTAAGAATGTTTATTGTCCGCCTCTTGTATTGCGTTAATAATGATATCATGAATTTTTGGTTTTGAGATTGAGACCAGCTTATTTGTATATAAATACTTCTTGTATGTGGTGGTTAGAAGATGTTCTGTTGAAGAGTATCACGAGTGGTATAAATGTGTATGAAAGAGAGTCATTCTACGTGAGAGAGATCATCGTGACTCACACTTGAGGAAAACTGTTGAGAATCCAGTGTAAGAAAAAAATTTCATATTAATAACACTATATAAAAGTGAGAGAATTCACATATCTATCACTTTAAAATTTAAAATAAATATGTGATATATCTCTCATAAAAAGTGTCACAAATAAAAGATACTCCTTCCTTAAAATTGCCCTTAACAAACTTAACAATTTTATCAAAAAAAAAAAACCCAAATTACAACACTAAAGAAATGCCTTTACTGAAGTTGCAGTATTAATTACACTTGCATCACTAAAACTGAATTAATTCCTTGTTATTTGTTGATAATATAATTGATTCAATTGTTTATAAAGGGTAGAATAAGAGGAATTTTAGGCCTCGGTTAGCGAAATTCATGATATTTTGAGTTTGAATCTTGTTTTAATTATGTCAGTTTGTATTTCTTTCTCTTTTTTGAATTAATATACCAATTTCTTGATTAGAAGAAAAAAAACTACTAATAATTGGCTCCACAAAACATAACTTAACAATCAAAGTATAATTCTAAGGAGAAGTACCCCATAAAACTTCAGCAACAATACTACCAGTTTCAGCATCAGAAACACAAACTTTTCTAACTCTCATCAATATTTCACCCTTAAATTCCCTTTTCTCTCTTTGCCTCAACCCTTCCCCAACCTCCAATTGCACTGCAAATCTCTTTACACAGTTTGCAAAATCACTGTTCCTTCCATTATTAACCTCCAATCTCTGCAATTCGACAAGCTTCTCCACAACGCCTTCCTTCAACATACCTTCAACCGCTTCCTTCCTTCCGTAATAGCCAATCTCAAGAACACACTCCATCGCTAAAACATTTAATTTCGTTTCATGAGAACTTAACAACGCTATGATTTTTGGTATTTCACCGTTTGATTCGACTTCATCGACGATCGGTGACCTAATTGATCTGATTAGAGAACAGAGAACTTCGATTGAACGAACGGAAGCGATGTTAACCAAAGCTCGAACGGTTGGACTCATGCAAAGTTTACCGACGAATACATCCTTGTTGAAACGAATCAAGGCCGCGATTGCAGTACCGGCGTGTTCGCGAATACGGTGAGAGGATTTATCGTCCAAGAGAAGCGATTCGAGGGAAGAGAAGAGTTTGAAACTGAGAACGAGTTGTTGTAACTCGCGGTTGAAGCCTTGTGAGAGTCGCTGAGAGAAACGAGTTAAAAGCGGAAGCAACTCGTTTTTGTTTTCGTCGTTGTTGTTGTTGTTGGAGATGAAACTAGAGACGGCGGTGATGGTTTCGTAGTCGATCCATGACTGGAGTTCGGATTCAATGGCGGCGGCGACTTTGGTGATGGAGTGAGTGGCGAGAGGACGAGTTAAGAACGATTTGATACTCGGTTTTGAGTTGTGAAGCGAGTCGACTAGGGTTTTGAGGTGGTTAAGGTGTTGAGAGAGGATGGAATCGGTGGAGAGAATTGTTTGGAGTTGGAAAAGTGCTTTTATGGATGGTGAATAATCGGAATCTGAAAAGTGATTATGGTGGTTTTGTATATTGTGAGAAGCTTGTTTAAGAGCTTCGAGTACTTGCATTAGTTGAGCTATTGGGATGTGGTTGTTGAGCTTTGAGTCTTGTTTCCATGAATATGAACATTCTTCTGTATCCATTGATTATTGTTAAAGCTTCAGCAAATACAATGAATTTTTTTATTTATAATGCAATACAATGGTTTCTCTGTTAATATATATAAGCCAGGTCCAATTAAGTGCTTCCACGAAATAATCCAATAATATAATCTTTTTGTTTTTCATAAGGAAACAATCTAACCTTACTTATGTGCATGTACTTTTTTTAATAATAAACCAGAATATAAGTGCATGCACATAACTATAATATCTTAGGTACATGAATATAACTTATGTACATGAATATAATATCTTTCTAAATATATTTTTTTCTTGAATTTTTTTAAATATATTTTTTGGCCAAAATAAATTGCTTAATATTAATAAATAAAAATTATTATTATTTGTTTAAAATAATTAAAATTAGATAAAATAATTTAAATTTAATTATAATTTTAATCATTCTATTTTAACTCATTAGCAGAACTAACTTTTCTATTTTAAATTTATGTCTCTTCTCACATTTTTATATTAAATTTGTTAATATATCTATTTTTAATGATATATTATTTAAAGAAAAAAAAGAAATATATTGACTGTATAAAATATTTTTACATTGTGAAAAAATATATATTACAATAAATTTTATTTTAATTTTTAAAATATTAAAATGACATAATAAATATATAAATTTTGATTAATTATATATATAAAATCATTTTACATTCACAATACACTATTTATGAAACTATGATAAATTATCACATAAAAATCTTTCAAGTACTTGACAAATCAACAGTATATATTCCCCCCCCCCCCCCCCCCCCCCCAAAAAAAAAAATAACAATATACTTTTAATGACATATCATTTATAAAACGAAATAAATTATCACTCATTAATTATTATTATTATTTATAAATAATTAATTAAATAAAAATGTTTATAAAAATATGACAAGTAGTTTTATATCTCACACTGTAAACCTATGATATTTATTTTTTATCTTTCTATGTAGTTTTTTAGGTGAATTTCTCTCCTTTATTCTATGGTTTTTATTTTCATTCAAATATTTTTAAAAATAATAACTCTAAATTTATAGTTTTTATTTTCTTTTGCTCCATGTTAGTTATAATTTTTTAGGTACATAATTTGAGAGGTTATTAAATCGAATATGTTATTAAATTAGTAAGAATTAATCAGAATCAATCAAAATAATAAAAATTGATGAATCGATAGTTTTAAAAAAATCAACGGATTAAATATATGTTTTTTCATACACGACTTTGTTTTGATAATTTTTTTAAAATAAAAATAAAAGTAAATTTTGTTCAAAATTTATTTAGAAAAAATTTCTCTCGTTTGTAATTAGACCTTATTCAAAATTTATTTGAATTTGTATTTTATACTATTTTATTGTGTGTGATGATTATATTTAAAATATAAATTTAAAGAATAAATTTTGTGAAATTATGATATTTTGAATTTTTGTAATTGTCGTAATATTTTATAGAGATTGAGTCATCTGATTCGATCAATTTAATAAATATATAATTTTGTTATAGAGACCAATTTATTTAATTAAATTATTTAATTTAATCTGATTTAATTATGCAATTGAACGAATGATTCAATACTCTTACTAATTTGATGATCTATTTAATTTTGAAAATATTAATTAGAAGTATCACATAATTAATATCAAAGAGCGGCTTAGAAGGTTAGAAGATGTGTCGTCTCTCTGAATCTATGCAAATTTTCTATTCTTTCTAACTTTTAGTATTGACTTTTAATTTTTTTATTATGTTTTTATTATGTGTTTTCTTAATTTTATTATTGTTTTCTAATTCTTTTAGTTATACTTTTTTAAGTCTATATTTTGAAGCATAACAAAATTATGTTAAGAAGTAGAGTTGTTGGAAAGAGTGAGATAGAAGAAGTATATTCATCTATGAATATATGATTTTTAATTTTCTTTTTAACTTTATTTCTTAATTATGTTTTTTTAACGTACATACTTCAAAGCATCACAAAATGGTGTTGAAGAAACCGAGTTATAAGAGAGAATGAGTTAGAAATATATGATTTTTGTTTTTGTTTTTATCTTTATTGTTGTTTTTTAATTTTTAGTTATCTTTTTTTTAGGGATATTTGAAGTATAACAAAAATGTATATCTTGGGTTGGATGAATAGAAGTATTTCGCTCTTTAAATATTTAGTTTCTATTTTTTGTCCCTTATAAAAATATTGTTAATTATTGGTTATGTTTTTTTTTTTATTACAAACATTAAAGAATAGAAGGAAATATATCATTCCTAAGTTGGTTTCTCCTTACCAAACATGTTTGGTATCGGGAAGAAAAATTCACAAAAACATAATAGTTGTGAAGGAAGCTATGCATAGCATGCATAAGATGAAAGGTAGGAGGGGGTATTTTGTGATCAAGGTGGGCCTGTCTAAAGCCTACGACAAAGTTAGCTGGGAGTCTATCTAAAAGGTTCTTCGTGAGATAAAATTTCTATATAGCATGGTAAATCTTATTATGCATGCAGTAACTGTAACGTCCCAAAATAAATTGTTTGATGTATTTTTAATAATTGATTTCTGTGATAAATTATACTTGTAATGCCTTATTAGTGAGTTAGGGGTTTTGAGGTCTTGGGAGGGATAATTATCTTAAACTAGGGGGATGTGTAGTATTGAAGGGGGTGTGTGTGAGTAAAAGTGTAGAATCATGGGTGTATGAAGAATATTATTTTATTATTATTGTTAGGATAATAATTATAATATTGTTAAATAAAATTATTAATAAGAATTAGAGTAAGGGTGTTATAGTAAGTGTAAGTTGGTTAAGTAGGGGCATAAGGGGAAAGTCCTAATGTGGTCCAGTGATAAAACAAAGAAGGGAAGAGAATTAGAATTATTCTATCAAACGTGAAATTTTGGAGAAACAGAGGAAGGGAAGAAGCAAGGAAAGACTAGGTCAAAGAGAGGTTCTACCATTGTTAGAGGCAAGTTTTGGAAAATCAAGATAAGAGGGGAGAATAGGTTCTCTAATTTGAAGATTATAGCATGAGAGGGTAGTGAGGGTTCCTTTCCCTCTTAGGTTTTATTAATTTTGTATTCCTTTTGTGTTTCGTTTGATTGTGAAGATGAATGTTGTGATTTCATTTGTATTCAATTGTGTTGGCATAATTGTGATATGAAAGTCTTGATCATTATGGATTGCTATGGGAAAAAACCTTAAAAAGAATGGATTAGAGAATATAGGTTTCCCTTAGGTATTGAGTTGTAATCTTTAGAATTGATAATGAAATTGGTAATAGAATGTATTATTAGTAGCAATAGTAAAGACCTATGTTAGAATGCTTAAAATTAGCATTTTGAGGCTATACTGTATTGGATTCGACTGGAATAGGGTCGATGTTAGTGTAGAAGTTCGCAGCCATAAGAAATACAATGTAGCAGAAAAATTCAGCACGAAACAATATGAATCGACCTGAGCACAGAGCGGGGATGACCTGAGCACACCCGAGGTAGAAAAAATTCCTTAAATTTTACCGATGCATCGACCTGAGCACAGGGGGAGGGTCGACCTGAGTAGTCCCGAGTGACATCCAATTTTTGACAGATTTTTCTAAAGGCCTTAACTTGAGTTTTTCGACTCCGTTTGATGCATCGTTCAAAGCGTTGAAAATCTAATGAAATGAACTATACCTTGGAAGAATAAAATTATTCATAGGATGTAGTTTTATAGTTTTTGAATTAGGATTAAGTGATGAACTATGTAGTGTTAACATATGAAGTATGCTCTTTGCTGTGAATTGACGTAATCGTGTCTTGATACAACTTGATGGATGTTTTCTTTATAATGATATGGTGTCATATGATAATGATATGTAGTTTTATAATTTTTTAAGGACTAAAACATATCATTATTTTAATAAGGACTAAAAATAAAATTTAAAATATTTATAAAGATAAAAAAACATATTTAACTCTAATTTAATCGAGATACTTAGATTAAGTGCGGGCCAAGTCCAAAAGAATATCCCATAATTAAAATATTAGTAATACTATCCATAATTAAAGTATATGATCCATCGTTGGCCATAGGTACTCACCAGGCCATTATAGTTTTTTTACTCACGTCATTATACTACTTCTCCATGCTAACCTTCGTCTAAATAAATAAAAGTCTCTGCTTAAATTGGTTATATTTTTAATAAGCAGAGAGTAAACACAAAATTCCTCTAGTTTAACTAGCAATTTTTATTTCTGATTTTAATAAAGATAGCTTATCATACACCCAATAAAAAAATAGTATTAAGAAAAGAAAGAAAAAAAGAGAAAAAAAATATTAATGAGTAAAAAAATACGCAAGAAATATAAATATATTAGAGACGTAAAGAAGCATTAGGCTTTGTTTATTTGTTAACAAGTCCACGTGTCCACGTATAGCATATTCCATTCACGATTCTTCCAGACTTGACTTTGACTCATTCCAATAACGTTTTAACAAATTTCTTTTTTCTTCTTTAAAAAATTAAGTTCATCTTTTTTTTGTCTTCCTAGCAATTCTATTAGGAATTTGTTTTGTTGGGACACACATTTGTCAAAGAGACATCACATATTTATCTAAAATCTTAAGATTTTAGATAAATAAGTGATGTATTTTTTAAGAATGTTCATCGTTTGACTCTCCTATTATGTTAATAATGATATCATGAATTTTTGGTTTTGAGATAGGGACCAGCTTACTTATATAGAAATACTTTTTGTAGGTGGTGGCTAGAAGATATTCTATTGAAGAGTGTCAACGGTGATACAAGTGTGTGTGGAACAGAATTCTGATGTTTCATTGAAGAGTATCACCAATGGTACAAGTGTGTATGAAAGAGAGTTATTCTACATGAGAGGGAGCATCGTGATTCACACATGAGAGAGTATGAGGAAAAAGTTTCATATTAATAACACTATATAAATAAGAGAACTCATACAACTATCACTTTGAAATTTTAAATAAATATGTAACACGTCACTCACAAAAAATATGTGACACCTCTCTCACAAAAATATATATCACAAATAAAAATACTCCTTCCTTAAAATTGCCCCTAACAAACTTAACAATTTCATTAAAAAAAACCCAAATTACAACAATAAAGAAATGCCTTTACTGAAGTTGCAGTATTAATTACACTTGCATCACTAAAACTGAATTAATTCCTTGTTATTTGTGGCAATTTGGTTAGGCCTAGAGCAATTGCAACGCTCTGGCTAGCTTGCCACGGGCGGCTGCCTATTAGGAATAGACAGCATCGTTTTGGGTTATTAGCTATAAATATTTGTTGTTTCTGTCCACAGGAGAAAACTATAAATCATTTCTTATCATGAGTGTAGTGAAACGAAAACTGTAAGTGCCCTGGCTGGAGAGTTGGCTTCATTTGTAAAACAAATAAGAAAGCAAGTTTACCCAGATCCCCTCTGTTGCTTTAATATGTGGTGTTGAAGAAGTTCAACATCTGGACCAACATGTTATGTAAGATGTCACAACATCAGCATGTGACATCGCGCCTGAAACTAAGTACTGATTAAGTAACTATGTTATATGTTGAATGTTTGTAACAGCTGTGACTTATAACCTAACTATTCTAAGTGATCTAAATTGTGGAAGAGGTTATTTGTTGTGTTGAAAAAGTTCAACATCTAGGAAAACATGTTAGATGTAATGTCATGACATCTGACCTGACATCACGTCAACAGAATTGATAATTCAGTTACAGTTCTGGTACTTAAATACTCTGAGAATATATGTGGCGTTTCTTGTGGAGAATCTGAAGATCAATCAAGAATCAATCAGAATATTTGAAGAAAATACTGTTTCTAAATATGGAGATATTTTAGGAACTAGAAGATTGAAGACCTTGATTATAGGAGAAGTTTGCTGCTGAGTTGTAACAGCAAGGAGAAAAACTTGCTGAGTTAGGTAATAGGTTATAAATAGCAGATTGTAACCTAGGGTTTGATAGACAAATAATGTAACATTGGGGGTGTTTTGTTAGGAAAACCTGTCGGTCTGTGGCAAGGTTACCATGTAGGTAACTCGAAACCTGTAGGTAAGAGTTTGAGTGTTCTTGGATGAAGCTGTGAAGCAAGTCTAAGTATTTCTGCATTACTTCATATTCATTGTAATGTAGTAAACCAAGTGGGAGGGCACTGCTTCTTGAGTAGGAGTAAGACTTCTGTTGTTGCGACAATAGGAATGGAAACTGGTAGGTTTCTATCTAGGAGTTCCTAGGTATAGGTTGCACTGGGTAGATGATTAAGTGAAGGATGGGAACTTGTGAAGTTTAGTCCTGAATTAATATTGCTAATAGTGGATCTTCTTCCTGGCTTGGTATGCCCCCAGAGTAGGTGTATTTCACCGAACTGGGTCAACAACTGATTTGTGTTTTTACCTTCAACACTTTATAATTCTGTCTGTTATATATCAAGGTAAAACTGTAATGTTGTAACAGATGATGTCTCAGAACTTGTTAAGACTTCATGCTGATATCTGTGCAGAAGAAACAGAACTGCAAAAACTGTTTGCTCTCTGCTGATCATGTACCACAGATGAGCAGAACTAGGCACATCAGTGTTCTATCCTCTGGATCTTCAAAGTAGATCTGGTACAGCTTGGTTAAACTGTGCTTCTGTTACTCTTCAGTACCGAATCATAAAAATTGGGTATCTACCTTGCAGTGTATTTATTATGTCATATCAGATGTTTAGACATTGAGTATAACATCTGAAGACTGGCATACACCAGAATTTCAATTGGTATCAAAGCAGGTATCCTGGTCTGTTTCTGGATGAGATCCATGGGTGATACTTTCTGGTATTTGCAAGGTCAATTTTAGTACTGAAGATTGTAACCTGGAATGGTTTGTTATTTCCCTGAATGGTCCCTTGAAGTGGGAGGATGGACTATTCTTGACAGGAACTGTGTGTACCTGTCTTTGGTGATTGACATTTGGCCTGGCTGTGTGGTAGCTGCTCTAGGTTTGATTTATGTTCAAACCCAGGATGTGTGTACGCCTGAAGTTGTGTATAGGAGTCATGCTAGGTTTATACCATAGTCTAAATTGATCTATTTTTAAAGACTAGTATGGTGGAGTGTGTGTGCAAAGATTGAGTTGTATTATGTTCTTCCGCTGCATAATACTTGGCAAAACTCAAGCTCTGATGTGTTTCCCCTCTTATGGATTGAAGACTACTGTATTCAAGATAATCTATTGAAGATGTCACAGATACTTGAGTCCTCTCAAGCCCACTCATGAAGACAGTCTTCGGTCAGGATGGTAAGAATCACATAATCACGGATTAGTGTTATACGAAGACCTTGAAGAATTTCAAAGAAGGCCTTGTTCCAAGGTGATGGAACTGATGTTCTATGTGATGGTGGAACAAGGATGCAGCTACTAGCTGAAGAGCATATGTTTTGGGTGTCAAACAAAGGGATACCTTTGTTTGGAACCTACTCCTGACCTGGAAGAGGAGACATTTGTGTGTGCAAAGTTGACAATGGTAAAGTCAACTATGTCTGTGTACTCCCGAAGGTTACTTTAGAAGTCAGAACTCTAGAAGTAAAGCTGGTTGAGATATGACTTTGATCAGGGCTGAGCAGTTGTTCCCTGGAGTACTATGGTGTGAAGTAAAGACCAGCTCATTGGTTAATAAAAGCCAATGATGGTACAACATTATTGCTTCTTCATAGAAGTAGATTGGGATCATGAGTCTTGTCATTTAACCATCGTGATTAGAGGTGGAAGACCTTTCAAGAATATGAAGACTCAGAGTTTGGTTAAGGTATAACTCTTGGAGTTAGTAAAATCTGGTAGGGAAGTCATATGTCATGTCGAGACATTTGTGCACAATGCATGGATATTCTGTGTGGAGCTTCCATGTCTGATAGCTTGAGGGGAAGATTTGGTTCACCTACTCACATTAGTTCATCCTGGTGTTTAGCTGGCTGTTGACCTATGTCACATGGGTTCTGGGTGTTATGTGACATATTTGCAAGAAAGGATTCATCTCTCTCATTCCTAAGGATGAATCTGATCTGGTAGGAGTCTCAAATCGGTTGAAGTAAGTAGAGCTTGTTCAGAGAAAATTCTATTTACTTGAGTCAAGGGTGGCAACCTAGATATCTCAACTCTTTGGTCTCTCAAAGAAAGAGCTTGCAAGAAGAAGATATTAACACACGAAGAGTATGTCAAAGTATTCAAATGGGAAAGTATCTTACTGGATAATGGGAAGGATTTATGATCAATTGCTATTTGTGACAAGTACAAGTATTTAATTGACTATCCTTGGAGTTCAAGATAACTGATGTTCTTAAAGATGTGGGAACATTCCTTCTTCTAGACCCTGTGAAGAATCACAGGAAGAGTGATACCTTAGAGCTATCTCCTTGGTGACAGAAAAATCATTTGATCCTTGAAAAGGTTTCCTGGAAACATGTTCAGACTTAAAGCCACAAGAAGAAGAAGACATCATAATCTTGATGAGGGTCACTTGGATCAGTCTGGAGCTGAATTCAACAACTAGATGTTATAACATAATGCTGTGACATTTGGTTCAACATCAGATTCTTGGTTGGTAAAGTGGCACATCAACTTAAGATAGGATGATCTACGAAGTTGAAAATTAGATCCTTCAAAAAGATCGTCTCTTTGCAGCTCTTTGGAGTTGTTACATGTTCCTGACTCGGTGTATCTAAGCCTTTTGTGATAACTTGTAGCTTGAAGTTCAAATTTCAATTGGAAGATCAGAATATCTTTGGGAAAAGTCTGATAAACATGGAGAAGTCAAAAGGTGGCAATTGATTTTTTAAGATTCATGAAGGAGATAATCAAACAGTGGCATTTGGTCTATCTCAGCAGTGGACTCTAAGAATCAAGATAATCAACATATGACAGCTGATTATTATCGAGAAAGTTTGATTCACAGTATGAATGCGTTCAACCAATATTATTGAACAGAGGGTGCGCTCTTGAAGACATGAAGATGCGTCTTATGTTTTCCATTCATCAAGGGGTCCTATTTACCTTGAATCAGAAACCACCTTGAAGGTCCAACTGAGTATTGAATGTGTCCTACTTGTTTCCATGAGGAGAAGTGATTGTCCCTAATAGGGGGAGTATTGAGTTGTACAAAAGGTCTCCATCAAACTCGTAGGATATAAAGTGTGGCACCTTATTAACTATTGGAATAATGTGTTCAAAACTGAAAAGGACTATGTCTGACCGAATGTCATCACATTGGTAATGACCTTGTTCCTAATTTCCTCTAAAACTACAGACAGGAGGAAAATTGGATGAAGTGTGGATTATTATTAATAAATCCATGTGTGTACAGCTGTATGACTCAGAGGGAGTAACCATCCGCTTTGTGAAAATAGAATGGTTTCAAATTAGCTGAATGTATGACGACATAGGATTTGAGCATGTTTTCATCTGCTAAGAAAACAGGGCTGTTGTGTCTCATTATGGAGCTGTTTAGTGAGCTGGAATGTTTAGATGATAACTTGTCAGAGTACTTAAAAGGTGTAGTCGGTTCTAAAAGACAAATGTCTGACAATGGTCAAAGGGTCAAACCCAAGGGTAGGTACCTGTATTAAAACCAGTCCTAGGGTACTGAAACTGTCAGAGTAAAGTACCAAGATCGTTACTATCTATGCCAAAATTGCATTATTTATGAAGACTCTCTCTATTCTTTCTCTTCATCAGAGGGTTTCAGCAATATGAAGTTTGTTAGCATCTGGGAAAATTGTGCATGGGTACGGATCTGTATGGGCAGTCTTTGTCAAATTCTGGCCAAAAAGGGGGAGAAAGATAGGGACCCAGTAGTCTCAGGCGAGACTCAGGTGAAAGCAACACACGGCAATGTCCAGCAAGACTCAGGTGAAAGCAACATGATCCTTAAGTAAGTAACTTTGTTTGTGTCTTGTGTTCTGAGTTAAGAGGATAGTTGTGACTTGTGATCTGAGTTACATGATCACAAGTAATAATCTTGAGAAAAGAAATCCTCTTGGGGCATCGATGGTTTGGAGTTGCTCACAGTTGAAGATAGAGGTTTGTTGTTTGCTCAAAGGACATCAGCCTCTACAAAAGAAGATGTTAGACAAGATGTTGTAACATCTCAACTGTGTTGTGGCCTGGTCCCAAAATACAACTTGCACTTATTTGTTTTAGCCAAAATTTGCCAAAGGGGGAGATTGTAAGTGCCCTGGCTGGAGAGTTGGCTTCATTTGTAAAACAAATAAGAAAGCAAGTTTACCCAGATCCCCTCTGTTGCTTTAATATGTGGTGTTGAAGAAGTTCAACATCTGGACCAACATGTTATGTAAGATGTCACAACATCAGCATGTGACATCGCGCCTGAAACTAAGTACTGATTAAGTAACTATGTTATATGTTGAATGTTTGTAACAGCTGTGACTTATAACCTAACTATTCTAAGTGATCTAAATTGTGGAAGAGGTTATTTGTTGTGTTGAAAAAGTTCAACATCTAGGAAAACATGTTAGATGTAATGTCATGACATCTGACCTGACATCACGTCAACAGAATTGATAATTCAGTTACAGTTCTAGTACTTAAATACTCTGAGAATATATGTGGCGTTTCTTGTGGAGAATCTGAAGATCAATCAAGAATCAATCAGAATATTTGAAGAAAATACTGTTTCTAAATATGGAGATATTTTAGGAACTAGAAGATTGAAGACCTTGATTATAGGAGAAGTTTGCTGCTGAGTTGTAACAGCAAGGAGAAAAACTTGCTGAGTTAGGTAATAGGTTATAAATAGCAGATTGTAACCTAGGGTTTGATAGACAAATAATGTAACATTGGGGGTGTTTTGTTAGGAAAACCTGTCGGTCTGTGGCAAGGTTACCATGTAGGTAACTCGAAACCTGTAGGTAAGAGTTTGAGTGTTCTTGGATGAAGCTGTGAAGCAAGTCTAAGTATTTCTGCATTACTTCATATTCATTGTAATGTAGTAAACCAAGTGGGAGGGCACTGCTTCTTGAGTAGGAGTAAGACTTCTGTTGTTGCGACAATAGGAATGGAAACTGGTAGGTTTCTATCTAGGAGTTCCTAGGTATAGGTTGCACTGGGTAGATGATTAAGTGAAGGATGGGAACTTGTGAAGTTTAGTCCTGAATTAATATTGCTAATAGTGGATCTTCTTCCTGGCTTGGTATGCCCCCAGAGTAGGTGTATTTCACCGAACTGGGTCAACAACTGATTTGTGTTTTTACCTTCAACACTTTATAATTCTGTCTGTTATATATCAAGGTAAAACTGTAATGTTGTAACAGATGATGTCTCAGAACTTGTTAAGACTTCATGCTGATATCTGTGCAGAAGAAACAGAACTGCAAAGACTGTTTGCTCTCTGCTGATCATGTACCACAGATGAGCAGAACTAGGCACATCAGTGTTCTATCCTCTGGATCTTCAAAGTAGATCTGGTACAGCTTGGTTAAACTGTGCTTCTGTTACTCTTCAGTACCGAATCATAAAAATTGGGTATCTACCTTGCAGTGTATTTATTATGTCATATCAGATGTTTAGACATTGAGTATAACATCTGAAGACTGGCATACACCAGAATTTCAAAAACTATTTGAAAAAAAAGTATTAGATTGAATTCAGATAACACATGAGTCTTGTGGCTGTGGACAAATGAACTCAAGTGAATCATTGCAACTAGTAAAAGTAAAGGTTGAGGGACGAATTTGTTTAAAATGCCTGCTGCAAAAACGATTTACGGTGTTTGGCGCTACCAAAATGATATATGTTTTTGGAGACTCTGGTAGGAAATACGAGATTAGTTGATAATATAATTGATTCAATTGTTTATAAAGGGTAGAATAAGAGGAATTTTAGGCCTCGGTTAGCGAAATTCATGATATTTGGGTTTGAATCTTGTTTTAATTATGTCACTTTGTATTTCTTTCTCTTTTTTTGAATTAATATACCAATTTCTTGATTACAAAAAAAAAACTACTAATAATTGGCTCCACAAAACATAACTTAACAATCAAAGTATAATTCTAAGGAGAAGTACCCCATAAAACTTCAGCAACAATACTAACAGTTTCAGCATCAGAAACACAAACTTTTCTAACTCTCATCAATATTTCACCCTTAAATTCCCTTTTCTCTCTTTGCCTCAACCCTTCCCCAACCTCCAATTGCACTGCAAATCTCTTTACACAGTTTGCAAAATCACTGTTCCTTCCATTATTAACCTCCAATCTCTGCAATTCGACAAGCTTCTCCACAACGCCTTCCTTCAACATACCTTCAACCGCTTCCTTCCTTCCGTAATAGCCAATTTCAAGAACACACTCCATCGCTAAAACATTTAATTTCGTTTCATGAGAACTTAACAACGCTATGATTTTTGGTATTTCACCGTTTGATTCGACTTCATCGACGATCGGTGACCTAATTGATCTGATTAGAGAACAGAGAACTTCGATTGAACGAACGGAAGCGATGTTAACCAAAGCTCGAACGGTTGGACTCATACAAAGTTTACCGACGAATACATCCTTGTTGAAACGAATCAAGGCCGCGATTGCAGTACCGGCGTGTTCGCGAATACGGTGAGAGGATTTATCGTCCAAGAGAAGCGATTCGAGGGAAGAGAAGAGTTTGAAACTGAGAACGAGTTGTTGTAACTCGCGGTTGAAGCCTTGTGAGAGTCGCTGAGAGAAACGAGTTAAAAGCGGAAGCAACTCGTTTTTGTTTTCGTCGTTGTTGTTGTTGGTGGTGGAGATGAAACTAGAGACGGCGGTGATGGTTTCGTAGTCGATCCATGACTGGAGTTCGGATTCAATGGCGGCGGCGACTTTAGTGATGGAGTGAGTGGCGAGAGGACGAGTTAAGAACGATTTGATACTCGGTTTTGAGTTGTGAAGCGAGTCGACTAGGGTCTTGAGGCGGTTAAGGTGTTGAGAGAGGATGGAATCGGTGGAGAGAATTGTTTGGAGTTGGAAAAGTGCTTTTATGGATGGTGAATAATCGGAATCTGAAAAGTGATTATGGTGGTTTTGTATATTGTGAGAAGCTTGTTTAAGAGCTTCGAGTACTTGCATTAGTTGAGCTATTGGGATGTGGTTGTTGAGCTTTGAGTCTTGTTTCCATGAATATGAACATTCTTCTGTATCCATTGATTATTGTTAAAGCTTCAGCAAATACAATGAATTTTTTTTTTAATAATGCAATACAATGGTTTCTCTGTTAATATATATAAGCCAGGTCCAATTAAGTGCTTCCACGAAATAATCCAATAATATAATCTTTTTGTTTTTCATAAGGAAACAATCTAACCTTACTTATGTGCATGTACTTTTTTTAATAAACCAGAATATAAGTGCATGCACATAACTATAATATCTTAGGTACATGAATATAACTTATGTACATGAATATAATATCTTTCTAAATATATATTTTTTCTTGAATTTTTTTATATATATTTTTTGGCCAAAATAAATTGCTAATATTAATAAATAAAAATTATTATTATTTGCTTAAAATAATTAAAATTAGATAAAATAATTTAAATTTAATTATAATTTTAGTCATTCTATTTTAACTCATTATTACAACTAATTTTTCTATTTTAATTCATTAGCACAACTAATTTTTCTATTTTAAATTTATGTCTCTTCTCACATTTTTATATTAAATTTGTTAATATATCTATTTTTAATGATATATTATTTAAAGAAAAAAAGAAATATATTGATTATATAAAATATTTTTTACATTGTATGAGAAATAAATAAATTTTATTTTTTATTTTTAAAACATTAAAATGACATGATAAATATATAAATTTTGATCAATTACATTCACAATACACTATTTTTAAACACTATTATTTATAGAACTATGATAAATTATCACATAAAAATCTTTGAAGTACTTGACAAATCAACAATATATATTTCCCCCCAAAAATAAAATTAACAATATACTTTTAATGACATATCATATATAAAACGTAATAAATTATCACTCATTAACTATTATTATTATTATTATTATTATTATTATTATTATTATTATTATTATTATTATTATTATTATTATTATTATTATTATTATTATTATTATTATTATTATTATTATTATTATTATTATTATTATTATTATTATTATTATTATTATTATTATTATTATTATTTATAAATAATTAATTAAATAAAAATGTTTATAAAAATATGACAAGTAGTTTTATATCTCACCCTATAAACCTATGATTTTTATTTTTTATCTTTCTATGTAGTTTTTTAGGTGAATTTCTCTCCTTTATTCTATGGTTTTTATTTTCATACAAATATTTTTAAAAATAATAACTCTAAGTTTATAGTTTTTATTTTCCTTTGCTCCATGTTAGTTATATTTTTTTAGGTCCATAATTTGAAACAGTATTTTAAAAATCAGATCAAATTGGTCAGTCAAATTAAAAATTAGAGAGATTATCGGTCTATCTGATTATTAAATCGAATATGTTATTAAATCATTAAGAATCAATCAGAATCGATCAAAATAATAAAAATTGATGAATCGATAGTTTTAAAAAAACTAACGGATTAAATATATCTTTTTTCATACACGGTGTTGTTTTGATAATTTTTTTAAAAACAAAATTAAAATAAAAGTAAATATTTTTCAAAATTAATTTAGAAAAAATTTCTCTCGTTTGCAATTAGACCTTATTAAAAATTTATTTGAATTTGTATTTTATACTATTTTATTATGTGTGATGATTATATTTAAAATTTAAATTTAAAGAATAAATTTGTAAAATTATGTTATTTTGAACTTTTGTAAATATCGTAATATTTTTTTAGAGGTCGAATTATCTAATTTGATTGATTTAATAAATATATAATTTTGTTATATAGACTAATTTATTCAATCAAATTATTTAATTTAATCTGATTTAATTATGTGATTCAATGAATGACTCAATATCCTTATTAGTTTGATGATCAATTTAATTTTTAAAATATTAATTTGAAGTATCACATAATTAATATCAAAGAGCAGGTTAGAAGGTCAGAAGATGCGTCATCTCTTTGAATCTATGAAAATTTTCTATTCTTTCTAACTTTAGTATTGACTTTTAATTTTTTATTATATTTTTATTATGTGTTTTTTTAATTTTATTATTGTTTTCTAATTCTTTTAGTTATATTTTTTTAAGTCTATATTTTGAAGCATAACAAAATTATGTTAAGAAGTAGAGTCGTTGGAAAGAGTGAGATAGAAGAAGTATATTCATTTATAAATATATGATTTTTAATTTTCTTTTTAACTTTATTGTCGATTTTAATTTTTAATTATGTTTTTTTTACGTACATACTTCAAAGCATCCCAAAATGATGTTGAAGAAACCGAGTTATAGGAGAGAATGAGTTAGAAATATATGATTTTTGTTTTTTTTTTAAATTTATTTTTATTGTTGTTTTTAAATTTTTAGTTATCTTTTTTTTAGGGATATTTGAAGTATAACAAAAATGTATATCTTGGGTTGAATGAATAGAAGTATTTCGCTCTTTAAATATTTAGTGCGTTTGGTTCAAGGATTCGAAAGAGTTTTTCAGGAATAAGTTATTCGGGAATAAAAATAAGGAAGTTTGATTTCTGGATATTTTAAAGAAAATATATTTGACATATTATTTGATATTTTCAAGAAAATTAGTAGTTATATTTTTTTATACAAAAATCATGTGAAATTTAATAGGAATGAACATTCCCACTTTCTTACATGAGAATAAAATAAATGAGATTATATAAATTATTGGAAGTTATTTTATTCCTTGAAACATTTATTCTTAGGAATAGTTTTTTTTTCCAAACTCTTAACAAATATGGGTATAATCATTTTCTAAAAGATTATTCTAAAAGATTTTCAAAGATCAAGAGCGAATGACTCAGGGAGAAAGTACAAGCATGTAGAGTGGTTAGGCACTTTAAACATGTTTTCTTCTGACCCTTTATCTTGAGTGTGGACAGAGGAAACAAGTTAGGAGCTCAAGGAGAGTTGACATTTGCAAAAACAATGCTTTATCAAAATAACAATGGTAACTTTGTTTCATAAATGGAAAATTATCTTGGATAAAGCTTGAATTAAGTGGATAATAGCTCAAAAGCAAGTGTAATCTTCTGATTAGGGAGAGATCTTGAGGTTTAGAGGCCTGCAAAGCAAGATTCTGCAGCATAGGCTTGAGATTTGAATTCTTGTTCATAAAAAATGACCTATAATTTCAGTTTGAAAACCCTAACTTTATCTCTTTGATTCTCCTTGCTCAAGAATGATCTCAAGGAGTTCTTGGACATTTTGGAAATCTTATAATGTGCTCTACAACCCCTATTTGAATCACTTTTGAAAATTCCCCTTGTAAATATGTGAAAAATTGCCATGAAGTTAGGTCAAAATCCTGCCTTAACTAGGGCAAAATTTTCACTAAGTATTTAGTTTCATGACCATGACTTCATGGATTAATTACTTGAGATCCAAGCATTTCCAGGAGAAGTTGTGTAAATAAATGTTGTAGATCTCATGGAGATCTACAACTTTCATTTTGAAAGTTTCTTTTGAATCATCTTGCATCATGGTATAAAATTTGCTCAAAGTTATGAAAAAAATATGAAGTTTTCAACACTTAGAAAAATTTCTAAGTTTGAAAACTTTGACTTTTCAAAATGAAATCTTGAATTTTTTATTTCTTGATGAATAAGTTTCATATTTTGACATGTTTTGATGAATTGTGATATTTGACACTTGATTTTGACCAAAAAGTCAAAGTTTGACTTTTCAGTATACAGTTGACTTTTGATCAGTTGACTGAAAATCAACTATCAATCCAATTGATCTTGAGAAATGTTTTGAGTTATGCCATTATGTAAAAATTATGCAATTTAACTCTTGAGATCATGCTGTAAGTCTCAAAGTGCCTAAGAGGGGGGGGGGGGGGGGGGGTGAATTAGGTCTTATAAAATTTATTCGGTTTTATGAGAATGCTTGGTAGTAATTTTTGGTTAAGTGTTTGAAGGTTTTGATTATATCTTTATCTTTTCTTGATTACGGTGATGAAAGCGATAAATGCGGAAAAGTAAAGAACATGGTGATATATCCTGGTTCCCCTCACAATCTGAGAGTACTCCAGTCCCCTTTCCAACACGAAAAAGATTTCACTATAGTTAGAATGATTGTACATCCTATGCTTACTATCTAACCTATAGGGTGATCAAAGGTTCTTAACACCTTTAAGACCAAACAAACACTAATGTGAATGAAGAACAATCCTCTTCAAATCACAACACTTACTTCCAACAATCCTGGATAGTAAGGGAAAATCTTTAAGTAATACAATGATTTAGTTTGAAGTATATGGAGATCTTTATCAATCTTCAATTGATCTTCTTCTTCAAGATAAAACAATTCTCAATAATGTATATAAATGTTCACAATGTATGAATGAAACTTGTAATGATAATGAAAGTGTATATGGCAAGTTTCACAAAATTATGAACACATGAAAGTTTAAATTCAAATGAGAGTGAATGAGAAAATTGTTAATGAAGAAGTATATTTGTTAATTTGAAAATTGAAGTGTTGAATATATATTTGAAATAAGAAAATATGCATTTTATAAAGTTGTAAGAACCTCTTCATTCATGCCAATTCATATGAAAAGTTGCAATGCATTCATGAAAAGATACCACTTGAAAAATGTTCAAAAAACAAAGTAAAAGCTGCATTGGTTCGCTAGGAACCGGTTCCGACACTGACAGAACCCGGTTCTTAGTGAACGTTATAAGTTGGAATTCAAATTTATCACGCAGGAACCGGTTCCCCTATTGGTACAACCCGGTTCCTGGTACAAAATCCAGGGACATGTTTTTTGAGAAAAGCTGGAACCCGGTTCCCTGTTAGGGAGGAACCGGTTCCTAAAGGTTTATTTTCAAAAATACTTTTTGAAAGATATTTCAAACAAAGTTTTTCTTGATGTTAAAGTTATGGAATATGTATATGTTGATGAATGCATATTGTGAACATCTATATTCAAGGTTTTAAGAATTATTTATACCATATTGACATTTGATGATTTCTTCAATAATTCTTCAATAATCTTCAAGACTTTTATTTGATGTTGATAAGCTTTTTGCACATCCTTTGAAAGTTGATGTCCATGTTGTCTTCATCAAAACACATACTTTAAATATGACTTGAGAAGCTTGCAATTACATTCTCCCCCTTTTTGATGATGACAACCAAGTCTTGAAAATGGTTCTTGAAATGTTCATGTTGTTTTGTGTAGCAAACATGTTGAGCAAATGCAAGGCTCCCCCTAAATTGTATGCTCCCCCTAAGTCCATGATTCTTTGAATTTTGGAGTGAGTTTGATATTTATTTGGGCCTGCAATTTCTTTGAAACAAAATAACATACATGCATATTCTTCTCCCCCTTTGTTAACATCAAAAAGGATGGGGAAAAAGAGTGAAATAGATACATATAAAAATTAAGACGTGCATCTTAAGAGAAACATTAGATATCACCTTCATCCAAAATACCAAGTTCTCTTCGGATTTTGAAGAAAGGTTCTTTTATTATAAATTCTATATGCTTTACTAGAAAGCGAATAACCAAGGAATATACCTTCGTCGGATTTCTCGTCAAACTTACCGAGATTATCCTTGTCATTATTAAGAACAAAGCACTTGCATCCAAAAATGTGAAAGTGAGCAATATTTGGCTTTCTTCCTTTGAAGAGTTCATATGGAGTCTTCTTTATTATAGGTCTAATGATAACTCGATTTCCAACATAACATGCCGTACTAACCGCATCCGCCCAAAAATATTTAGGAAGATTTGCATCACTAAGTGAAATTCTGGCAGCAGATACTCAATGTCACGTTCAATGTTATGACACCGTATCTGACTTACTATATGACAGTAAATACAAAAGCAATAAAGAACACAGTCAATTGTTTACCCAGTTCAGTGTGCAACAACACCTACTCTGGGGGCTACCAAGCCAGGGAGGAAATCCACTATAAGAGATGTTAATTCAGGAATAAACCAACCAGTTTATCTCCTTCACTTAAGACCTACCCAATGCAATTCCAATCTAAGTACAGCTTAAACCTGAGTTCCTACTCACTCCCCCTCAATCACAGCAGTGATACATAAACCAATTTGACTTAAGAATTGATGAAGACACTCTTCAAAAACAAACACTTGATTAAGCTTCACAGCTTTTTAATCAAGCAACACAATCACTCGTGCTTCACAGCTTTGAGTGATGCACACATCTAACTTGACTCTGCTTCACAGCTTTAGTCAAGGAACATTCAAACACTCTTGCTTCAAAGCTTTGAGTGCTACACAACCCTTACAATTAGAAACCTATTCCAAGGCACTTATCACAATGATAATTGCTTGGAGTACAATAATCAAATCTATACAGATTACAAATGATCTTCTGATCAATAAAAGGGATGCCTTGAAAAACAGCAGCTCTGTTGAATATATAGCAGTTGCAACTTCAGTTAGGGTTTCCACAAAAACCTAGGGTTAATTCCGTTTGACCTAAAGACCAGGTCACAGGGCTTTATTTAACCAGGTTAGGGTTGAGCTAGGTTACCCCTCAGAAAACGCAGGATTCTGTTCAGGAAAGACTGAGTTATTTTCCTGAAAAAACTCAGACTTATCCAACCTGTAAACTTGTTAGTTCAGAACAGGATGTCATAACATCTGTTATGACATCTGAGAAAACCTGTCTACTGATTTAGCAAAATGTGATCATTTTGAAAAATGCTCAGATACACACTTATAAACATCAGTACTTGAATTACAATATTTTTCTGCAAAGGTACCTAATGAGTCAGTACAAACTGAACTAGAATGTTATGACATCAGTCATGACATTCACACATACACTTGGGATTTACCAAAAATGCAAGCCAATACCTAAACACCTACACTAAGCATTGTTCATGCAAGTTCTACTAGAAACCTATTCTTTATTTCAACTACTCCATTTTGTTGTGGAGTTCTAGGTGCTGAAAAATTATGAGAGATACCATGTTCTTCACAAAATTCTTCAAATTGAGCATTTTGGAATTCTCCACCATGATCACTTCTTATGTACAATCTTTAGTGATTTTTCATTTTGGATTTGCTTAACATACTTCTTAAAGGCTTTGAAAGCATCACTTTTCTGCACAAGAAACAAAGTCCAAGAATATCTAGAAAAATCATCAATAATGACTAAAGCGTATACATTACCTCCGAAGCTTTTTGTTCTTGATGGACCAAAGAGATCCATGTGTAACAATTGTAGTGGTCTTGTAGTAGACACCACATTCTTAGATTTGAAATTTGTTTTGATCTGTTTGCCCTTTTGGCATGCATTACATAATTTGTCCTTGATGAACTTCATCTTTGGTAGACCAATAACTAAGTCATGCTTAACCAATTTGTTCAAGTGCTCCATGTGAATGTGAGCGATCCTCTTGTGCCATAACCAAGCGTCATTGTTGTTTACCATAAGACATTGTACCTTCAGAGACAAATCATCTAAAGTAATCATAAAAATATTGTTAGTTCTTATACCTTTGAGTTTTACCTCATTGGTTGCCTCATCCATAATGAGACATTCATATTTGTTGAATTTGATCTTGAACCCTCTATCGCAAAGTTGACTTATGCTAAGAAGATTGTGTTTTAATCCTTCAACATAGAGAACATCCTCAATTTGAATGGATGGAGGTGTGCCAACTATTCCAACGCCAAGAATCTTTCCTTTGGTGTTGTCTTCATAGGTGACATACCCTTTGGCTTTATGTACTAGATATGAAAATTGGTGTACATCTCCTGTCATATGCTTTGAACAACCACTATCAAGATACCAAACATTTGATGTGGATTTCAAGCATACCTCTTCTTCATTGTCGGAGTGATGTGAAGCCATTAATGCTAGATTTGCACATTCCTCGCTTTCCGAATCGGATAAAGAACTTATCTCATTATCTTCCCATGCAACATAAGCCTTTTTGTTCTTGAACTCATTTTTGCCTTTGAATCCATTTTTCTTGGAGAGTTTTGGACAACCCGGCTTTATGTGACCTTGCTTTCCACATTCATAACATGTGACATCTTGTGTTGATGTGGAGGCTTCTTTATCTTTATGATTATAAAATTTCTTCCTCTTGACAAAGTTAGCATTATGAAGATTATTTTTATGACCAAAATATTTTCCTAACCTTTTTACAAGAAGCAAGAAGTTTTCATCTTCCTCCGATGCATCTTTATCTTGACTTTCTTTTGAATCAACTTTCAAAGCAATTCCTTTGGATTTCTTCTCTAAATTTTCATGTTTTTCAAGTCTACCGAGTTCCGTTTCATATTCTTGAAGTTTGCCAAATAATGTAGCGGAGGTCATTGCGGAGAGACTCTTCTTTTCCGAGATTGCCGTTACCTTTGGTTGCCATTCCCTAGTCAATGATCTAAGGATTTTCAAGTTGAGTTCGTCATTTGTCAAGGTTTTACCAAGAGCATTTAAGTGATTTGTCAAATGCACAAATCTCTTTTGTAAGTCAAGAATGGATTCTCTGGGCTGCATTCGAAATAGTTCATATTCTTGACTCAAGGTATTTAGCCTTGATCTTTTTACTTCAGTCGTTCCTTCATGAGTTTGAACCAGGGTATCCCATATTTCTTTTGCTGTCTTGCAGTTCGAGACACGGAAAAATTCGTCCATACTGAGTGCACCTTGAAGAAGGTTTATTGCATTTTTGTCATAGAGAACTTTCTTTTTATCATCGTCGTCCCATGCAGTTTTGGTTTTTACAGAACCAATGCCATTGATTACTGATATTGGGATAAATGGACCATTTTCAACAGCATCCCATACTTCCTCTCCTTGTGCTTCTAAATGCGCCTTCATGCGTATTTTCCAGAAGTCAAAATATTCACCACAGAAAAGAGGAGGCTTGTTGTTACTACCACCATCTCTGAAGACTGGTTGATGATTTGCGGAAGCCATTCTGGATCTTTAGGAACAAGTTACCTATAACTTGCTCTGATACCAATTGTAAGTCTCATAGTGCCTAAGAGGGGGGGGGGGGTGAATTAGGTCTTATAAAATTTATTCGGTTTTATGAGAATGCTTGGTAGTAATTTTTGGTTAAGTGTTTGAAGGTTTTGATTATATCTTTATCTTTTCTTGATTACGGTGATGAAAGCGATAAATGCGGAAAAGTAAAGAACACGGTGATATATCCTGGTTCCCCTCACAATCCGAGAGTACTCCAGTCCCCTTTCCAACACGAAAGAGATTTCACTATAGTTAGAATGATTGTACAGCCTATGCTTACTATCTAACCTATAGGGTGATCAAAGGTTCTTAACACCTTTAAGACCAAACAAACACTAATGTGAATGAAGAACAATCCTCTTCAAATCACAACACTTACTTCCAACAATCCTGGATAGTAAGGGAAAATCTTTAAGTAATACAATGATTTAGTTTGAAGTATATGGAGAGCTTTATCAATCTTTAATTGATCTTCTTCTTCAAGATAAAACAATTCTCAACAATGTATATAAATGTTCACAATGTATGAATGAAACTTGTAATGATAATGAAAGTGTATATGGAAAGTTTCACAAAATTATGAACACATGAAAGTTTAAATTCAAATGAGAGTGAATGAGAAAATTGTTAATGAAGAAGTATATTTGTTAATTTGAAAATTGAAGTGTTGAATATATATTTGAAATAAGAAAATCTGCATTTTATAAAGTTGTAAGAACCTCTTCATTCATGCCAATTCATATGAAAAGTTGCAATGCATTCATGAAAAGATACCACTTGAAAAATGTTCAAAAAACAAAGTAAAAGCTGCATTGGTTCGCTAGGAACCGGTTCCGACACTGACAGAACCCGGTTCTTAGTGAACGTTATAAGTTGGAATTCAAATTTATCACGCAGGAACCGGTTCCCCTATTGGTACAACCCGGTTCCTGGTACAAAATCCAGGGACATGTTTTTTGAGAAAAGCTGGAACCCGGTTCCCTGTTAGGGAGGAACCAGTTCCTAAAGGTTTATTTTCAAAAATACTTTTTGAAAGATATTTCAAACAAAGTTTTTCTTGATGTTAAAGTTATGAAATATGTATATGTTGATGAATGCATATTGTGAACATCTATATTCAAGGTTTTAAGAATTATTTATACCATATTGACATTTGATGATTTCTTCAATAATTCTTCAATAATCTTCAAGACTTTTATTTGATGTTGATAAGCTTTTTGCAGATCCTTTGAAAGTTGATGTCCATGTTGTCTTCATCAAAACACATGCTTTAAATATGACTTTAGAAGCTTGCAATTACACATGCCTCAAATCAATTAACCATTTGCTAGGGCAAAAACCAGAAATTGCCCTTTCTCAGTTAAAATCCCAATTTTGACCATTTTTCCCTTTTGATGATTTGATCAAATTTCCGGAGGAATTGTGGTCCAACCTTGATCAAATGATACATATGAGTTTATAATGTTGATATGGATAAAAAATTATGAAGTTTGACTATAAATTGGCCACAATTGACTTTTTCCCCAATACAACTGATTTTTAGGTCAACTGGTCAATTGACTGAGCAAAAATGTGATCCAAGGCTTGAAACTTGACATGAGTAATCTTGGGGGTCCATAATGATCCATGAAAGTCATATGAGGCATTAAAAGTTCAATTATCCTTATGCAATCTCAAACCCTAATTTCAGTCATCAGTGCTTAAGAAGGTGTCTTGAGCTGATCAAACCTTGTGCAATCTTGAACCAAAGGAGATCTTGTGAGAAATTATTTGATAAATGAGAGAGCAAATTTTTGGGTACAATAACTTCCCCTGTTTAATCTTCTTAAACCTGAAGAGTTAGATTGGCGGATTCGCCATTCGTGACTTGAAGGTGGAAGATGATTGAACACTAGAGTGCCCAGAAATTTACACTCGAAAATGAAATAGGAATGGGCTTATAGATGCCATTTGGAGGAATGATGGAGATTTTATAGAGATGGGCTTGTATATTCCATCCAAGGGTGACTGTTGACAGAGGATGGACTAAGTCTGAATTTGATTTCAACTGGAAAAGAATTAGAATAAATCTTTGGAGCGACTTATCTGAACTAGGAGAAGTCTTGTATGTTGTTTGACTGGGAAGAATCAGGATAAATCTTGGAGCGATTCATCTGAACCAGAAGTGTTCCTTTGGAAAGCATCAGGATAAACCATTGAGGGGTTTAAACTGAACCAAAAGAGATCTTGAATATTCTTTAACTGGAAAGAATCAGAGTAAATCTTTGAGCGATTTATCTGAACCAGAGAAAGCGTCTGCGAGAAAAGAATTAAAATAAACAGTTGAGAGATTTAAACTGAACCCGAAGTATTCCTTTGGAAAGTATCAGGATAAGTGGTTGAGGGGTTTAAACTGAACCAAAAGAGATCTTGAATATTCTTTAACTGGAAAGAATCAGAGCAAATCTTTGAGTAATTTATCTGAACCAGAGAAAGTGTCTGCGGGAAAGAATCAGAATAAATAGTTGAGAGATTTATCTGAACCCGAAATTTTCTTTTTGGAAAGTATCAGGATAAACCATTGAGGGGTTTAAACTTAACCAAAAGAGATCTTGAATATTCTTTAACTGGAAAGAATCAGAGTAAATCTTTGAGTGATTTATCTGAACTAGAGAAAGTGTCTGCGGGAAAGAATTAGGATGAACCGTTGAGAGATGTAAACTGAACCGGCAGGGATTTGGAGAAGAATAAGAAAAAAATCATTGAGAGATTGGTCTGAACCAGAGAAAACATCTGCGGGAAAGAATCAGAAAAAATCATTGAGAGATTTAAACTGAACCGGCAAGAGTCTGAAAGAAATATCTATTATGTAGATGGTTGACCAGTCCTTTCTTGGGAATTGATCTGTAATTGACTTGTTGAAAATTTGACGATAATTTTCTATTGATTGATCTTTCCTGAAAAAGATGAAAAGTTAGTTGTATGAAATGTCATGATGTATGAAATGCATGGTGTAATGATGTTCTCAAAATAAATGAGATTGTGTCGTATGTATATGTGCCGTCAATGCTATGATGTATGGATGTAATGTATGGACACGTTAATTGTTATTCCGCAGTATTGCTGGAGTCGGGGAAAATAAATCCCGGAGTGCTGCTGGATACGAGGAGTGCTAGCCTTCATGTTTTGAGGTTGAAGTGTTGATGAGCTTCCAATTAGAGAAATAAACTCTATTGTGTAAGGGAAACGTCGTGTATTGCTTGTGGACCTCGTGAAATCCAGTTGGGGAATCCTGAGAAATTGGGCGACTTCCACTGGGGAATCTTAGGAGTGGTAACTGGAAGTTTTGTTCTATCTGGGATGTAAGAGAGCTTGATATCATTAAGCTGCATACTGGAGATACATTAGCGATCCTGTAGTGGGATATCCGGTTTTCTGCTCTTGCTGGAAAAGTATCTGCGGGGGATTTTATGGAATAGTCTAAAGATATCATCCTATTTCTTAAAGCCATTAGTGATTGTCTTTCTATTTTATGTTCTCCTTTTTTTTGTTCATTTGTAAATAGTAGTCATGTTCAAATGCATATGTTCAAAAATAAATCATTTGGACGTTTTCGCAAACAAAACACGGAAAAAGAAAAAACAGATAGTTTTGCACTTTCAAAGGGATTTCTTTGTATTAACTTGAATAAGTATTTTTGTACAATGAGGCGAACATTCTAGTAAGATAATTTCGTCGTAAAAAATGAAAATTTGATACAAAGAAAAGATAGCTATGTGAAATAATCTCTTTGGGGTTCCCATTCTGCTATAGCCTTCGTGTCTCTGAGTGTCTTGTCCACTTACTGCCTTGTCTGAAGCTGATTGGATTGATCAAAACCGTTTGAGTTTGTCAGTAGATGATAAAGGTTGTCTGTAAGGTGATCCAACGGGACATAGTCATACGCTTTAATTCCCTAACTTTTTCTTGGACCGCCCTTTCGGGTTTTCAGTCCAAGGGGATACCCTTTTTTGCCCAAACCGCCTTTTCAGGTTTTCAGCTTGCCAGGTGTACATATATATTTTTTGTTTTATCCCTAATTTTTGCCCGAACCTTTGTGGTTCGCTGGGATATCCTTGTTTTGCCTAGGTGTGTCAACCTAGCGGCTCTCTTATGCGTAGTATCTTTTGACTATGTCTGTGTTCACAGGGTGCGGAAGTTCGTCGCCATCCATAGTGGTTAAGATCATTGCCCCACCAGAAAATATACTTTTGATCACAAATGGTCCCTCATATTTAGGAGTCCATTTTCCCCTGGGATCACCTTATAGTAATATGATATGCTTGATTACCAAGTCACCAACCTGATATACCTGACGTCTGACCTTTTTGTTAAAAGCTCTGATCATACGTCTTTGGTACATCTGGCCGTGACAAACAGCCGTAAGTCTATTCTCATCAATTAGGTTCAACTGGTCAAGCCGAGTTTGGATCCAATCATCTTCATTCAGCCCTACACCTTTTATGATTCTCAGAGAAGGTATTTATACTTCGATTGGTAGAACAACTTCCATGCCGTATACCAAGGAGAAGGGAGTTGTCCCTATTGATGTGCGTGTCATGGTATGGTAACCGTGGAGAGCGAATGGTAGTATCTCATGCCAGTCTTTGTAAGTTACTGTCATTTTTTGTATGATCTTTTTGATGTTTTTATTTGCGGCTTTGACAACGCCATTCTTCTTTGGTCGGTAAGGAGAAGAATTATGGTGTTGGATCTTGAATTGCATGCACAATGCGGTGATCATAGCATTGTTGAGATTCGTGCCATTTCTGTGATGATTCTCTCTGGGATGCCATACCGACAGATGAGATTCTGTTTGATGAACCGGGCCACAACATTCTTGGTAACAGAAGCGAAAGAAGCTCCCTCAACCCACTTGGTGAAATAGTCAATAGCCACCAGAATGAAGAGGTGTCCATTAGAAGCTGTAGGTTTGATTTATCCAATCATATCGATTCCCCACATCGCGAATGGCCAGGGAGCGGTCAGGACGTTTAGAGGTACTGGAGGCACATGCACTTTATCAGCATAAATCTGACATTTGTGACAGCATCGTGAATGCTGATAGCAATCTGCTTCCATGGTAGACCAGTAGTACCCTGTCCGTAGGATCTTCTTAGCCATCGTATGCCCACTAGAATGAGTGCCAAAAGTGCCTTCATGTAGATCAACCATGATCTTTTCTGCCTCAGCCTTGTCTATGCAACGAAGCAAAACAGATTCGTGGTTGCGCTTGTAGAGAATGCCATTACTGATGAAGAACTTAGCAGAGAATCTTCTCAAGAACTTCTTATCATTGACTGAAGCTCCCTCCGGATACTCTTGGGCCTCGAGATACCTCTTAACTTCACGGAACCAAGGCTGGTCCACTACTTCTTCAGTATCGATCTCGTGACTATAAGCTAGTTCATCCATCCGTTCAATGGTGATCTGGGGAGCCTCGTTACCCCACTTGAGTTTAAACATGGATGACATAGTGGCTAACGCGTCCGCTAGTTAATTTTCCTCTCGTGGAAAATGCTCGAAGGTAATTTCCTCGAAATGTGGGATAAATGTCAACACATGTTCTTTGTAGGGGATGAGGTTAGGGTGCTTCGTGTCCCATTCTCCTTTGATCTAACTGATGACTAAGGCTGAATCTCCAAATACACTTAAAGACTTGATTCCCAAATCTATGGCAGCTTTGAGACCAAAAATACACGCTTCGTATTCTGCCATGTTATTAGTACAGTTGAAGAAAAGTCTTGCAGTGAAGGTAGTATGACATCCTTCAGGAGATATGATTACAGCACCTATTCCATTGCCGAGTGCGTTGGAGGCTCCGTCAAAAACCAAGGTCCATCGGGATCCTTGTTCAGGTTCGTCATATGGTCTGAATTCTTCACAATTGTTTACCATCATGATGTCTTCATATGGGAACTCGAACTTCATGGACCGATAGTCATCCACAGCTTGATGAGCAAGGTGATCAGCTAGTACACTGCCCTTTATTTCTTTTTGGGTAGTGTACTAAATGTCGTATTCTGTCAGGATCATCTGCCATCTTGCTATTCTTCCCGAGAGGGCAGGCTTCTCAAATATGTATTTAATTGATCTATCTTGGATATCAATAAGGTAGTATGGGTCAGCATATACTGTCTTAACCGGCGAGCAGCCCATTCTAGAGCGCAACAAGTTTTATCGAGCAGTGAATATCTTGTTTCACAGTCGGTAAACTTGTTGCTCAGGTAGTAAATAACATGCTCTTTTCGGCCAGACTCGTCATGCTGCCCCACCACACACCCCATTGAATTTTCCAAGACAGTTAGATACATGATCAAAGGTATTCCCTCGACCGACGACATCAAAACATGAGGCTCTTGTAGGTACTCTTTGATCTTGTTGAAGGTAACTTGGCACTCATCATTCCATTTGACTACTTGAACTTTCTTCAGTAATTTGAAGATTGGTTCACAAGTAGCGGTCAGGTGAGAAATGAATCTGGTGATGTAGTTAAGCCGTCCTAATAATCCTCTGACTTCCTTCTCATTGCGAGGAGCATGCATTTCTTGTATTGCTTTCACCTTGACAGGGTCCACTTCGATACCTTTACCGCTGACAACGAAGCCTAGGAGTTTACCAGACCTCACCCCAAACGTGCATTTATTCGGGTTCAACCTTAGCTTGTATTTCTTTAGCCTTTCAAATAGTTTATGCAAATGGTCAAGATGTTCCTCTTAAGTTTGAGATCTGGATATCATGTCATCCACATAGACCTCTATTTCATGATGGATTATATCGTTAAATAGAGCTACCATGGCATGCTGATAAGTTACCCCAGCGTTCTTCAATCCGAATGGCATAACCTTGTAACAAAATATGCCCCACTGTGTGACGAAGGTTATTTTATCCATGTCCTCATGTGCCATTTTGATTTGATTATAGACTGAGAAACCATCCATAAATGAGAACACTTTATGCTGTACGGTGTTGTCAACCAGAATATCAATGTGGGGAAGTGGGAAATCATCCTTAGGGCTTGCCCTATTCAAATCTCTGTAGTCCACACACATGCGTACTTTGCGGTCCTTTTTAGGCACTAGAACAACATTGGCGATCCATTGTGGATAGGAGGTGACGACTAAGAATCCGGTGTTGAATTGTTTCATGACTTCAGCCTTGATATTCTCTGACATGTCTGGCCTCATGCAACAGACTTTCTATTTTATCGGAGGGCAGTCTTATTTCATCAGTACACGATGGACCATGATATCAACATCAAGTCCTGGCATGTCTTCATACGACCAGGAAAAGACCTCAAAATAGTCATGTAATAGCTGAGTTAAACGCTTCTTGACACTGGGTTCCATATTGGCTCCTACCTTGACTTCTTTCTTGTCCTCTTCGGTACCTAGGTTAACTGTGTCCACTGGTTCTTCGTGGGGCTGCATGGTCCTTTCTTTCTGTTGTAGTAACCTGGATAGTTCTCCTGGAACTTCACAATCTTCCCCACCTTCGCCTTCGGCTTGGTAGATTAGATTTTCAAATTCACAAAAGGCCATAGCGGAATTTTTACCCATGGGATCCCGAGTGAATGTAGATATGCATTTTAATATGTGAGTGTGTGTAAGAGCATAGCTGTGATATGGTGGGAGAAATGACTTGAAGGTTTTGCGTTTGATCGTAAATGTTATGGTTAGCAAGAGTCGCCACCGACTTTTCTTTTATCCAAAAGGAAAGGTGAAAAAGCACAAGAAAGACCTTTGAGATTATTTCTTGAGTTCGGGGGGTAGATTATGAAAAGGGAAGGTATTAGCACCATTTTCATCCATGGTTTTCCATGGGCTCTTAGTTACTTGCTAGATCAATTGCTTTTGTTTGAAATTGTGCTTTGTGTGGTTTTAGAAAGTATTTTGTAAAGAGGCCATTATTTAGGCAATCTTTGTAATGATTCTCGTTCGTAAGAATGTATACAAAGATGTTTGATCTTTTTGAAAATGTTTTCAAGTTTGTAAGATGTTTGAAAGTGTAGGTGTTTGTTTTAAAAATAGCAAGGATGTTTTGTTTTGAAATTGAGCAAGTAATTAGGAGCATTCTACCTACTCAAAAGTCTTTCATGTTCATTTCCTCTTTCCTTTGAAATTGTTATCTTACCATTGATTTGGTAAGTAATTCTATCTTTAGATGTAAACGGGACGGGCGTGGGTCATCGTATAACCATAATTATCAATGTTCCAAGGTATATTAGCATTCTCTTTTAGGGACTAAGATCATTTTGAAAGGCAACTCAGATAGCGTCATCGAGGGACTATGATCTTGTATTTGCTTTGTTTTTGCTAAGATACCTCACATGTGTAATATGGCCATTTTGTAAAGGCAACCAAGTGGATTTTACCCTAGGGGTGCTTGTGTGAAAGTGTATTGTTTTCATGCTTGATTTTGTCTTGGATTAGGGTTTTCTAAGCATTGGTTTTAGTCTTTCCATACAAACCCTAATTACTAGCATTTGTATATAAAAGCGATAAATTGTGGAATTTAAAGTTACTACGCTATTACAATACTTGTGGGAGGGGGTGTACAAATCATGAATGAGGATTGCAAGAAAATAAACCTAATTAATCTATTACAACCATATTGAATTGGTATCAATGTATAAAAAATTAAATGAATATAAAGTACAAGATGAATAAATGTACAAAAAAGGCAAATATAAAGAAAATGGATCTTTGTTAGATTTTTTAAAGGAAAAGGGGTTTTGATTTTAACCTAATTAATTAAAGGAAAAATAGTTAATTAAAGTAGTAAAACATAAAATCTAAAAATTGCTGAAAAAATATTTTAAATAAAACCCTAAATTTATTAATTGATTAAAAAGAAATTAAGTATAAGAAAAGTATTTTTTGTATTTTTGTCTTGAAAATAAATTATAGTATTATAAAATATTTTTGGTCTTTTTAAATATTAAAATAATATATTTTAATTGGTGTAAAAGAAAATAACTAAAACCTATTTTTTAATTAAATTTACAAAGATAATTAGTAAAGTAAATAAAGTATTGATTAAAAATAATTTTTTGTGTGAGAAAAATAAATAAAATATGCTAAAATGTAAATATATTATTTTTGTATTTTTTTAACGATTTTTTAGTATTAAGAAATATTTAAGAAAATAAATAAAATAAAAATAAGAAAAGAAAAATAAAATGGGCCAGGGTTGTGAAAAGGAAACAAGGGGGTTAGTAAGAAAAAACAAAAACAAACAAGGCCCAAGGAGGCCTAGCGCCTGCAAAAAAGAAAGTCATAAAATACAAAAAATGTGAAAAAACTAAAAGGGTAACACTGGGGCTCGAACCCAGGTCCCTCAAGTTACAGGCGCACGCTTCTATCACTGGGGTGGCTATACATCCGTTTATATAAATAGAACAATAAATACATAAGGCAAACACGTTCCGGAGACCAACTTCATCTTCAACCTCACGCCCAACCATAACCTCTGTAACTTGTTCAAATCTCAATAAAAATGAAAACTATAAACATGAAACTTGTAGTAAATTTCCTCACGGTTCCAGAAATGTAAAGCACTATATAACTTTAAGATAAACATGAATTTTAATGATCCTATTCTGAACCCTAAAAATCTTAGAAAATTCAATCTTAAAATTCTCTAAGCTCAGGCAAAATTAATAGAAATTATGGGCATGGTTAGATTTAGGGCAATGATACCTACATGTTTCATTCACAAATAAATCATTGATGATACCTGTATGAAAAGTTCCAAAGTTAGAAAACTTACCTTGCAAGAGGATATCGGGTTTGGAGTTTGAGAAGCTTTTAGTGAGTTCCAATGATTGGGTTAGCTTTCTCAAGTTCCCAGGAAGCTAATGGGATGCTTAGCTTGAGCTGAAAGTACCTGAGGAGTTCTGGAGAAGTCTAAGTGCAAAGCTCTATTTTTGAAAATGGAGGATGGTGTTAATGGTGTTACAGTCTTGTAACAAGGTGTGAGATCAGTTATAAATGATGTTTAGAAGCTTTGGGAACAAAGAGGCTTGAAAACGCACGAAGGAGTTTTGAGTTTCAAGTTTTTGGTCAGTTAATGTGAAAATGGAGGTATGAGATGTGATTCTGAGCTCTTGGTGTTTTTAGGGGTCCAACCTTCGTGTATTTTGTGTCAAATGGTTTGTCTATGTATAAGCAAAAGGTCTTGAGTGCATTGGCAAGTCAGAAGTACAAGTCATAAGCTATTTGCTATGTTACTTGATTTTCAAGAAAAGAGGGAAACCAAGTGTCAATGTGTAGTACAAGCATGGATTGGGTGATTGTAAGTGTCTAACAAGTTTCTTATGGGTTATGGGACTTGTATGATCAAAAGAGAACAAGTGCAAGGCTCAAGAACAAGTTTTATGTAAAAAAGCACTTTATCAAAAATGGCAATGTACACTTTCTTCCCAAAATGGATATAAAGCATGGCCTTGCATTGAATGCTTGAAATGAGACCTCTAAAAGATGTGCAAACAATTAATTATGGAGTTCCAAACAAGTTTGAGGCCTGTATAGTAGAGGTTATGCAACATACTTTGAATTTTGAATTTGGTTCATCACAAAATGACTTGTAATTCAAGTGATAAAATCCTAACTTCATCTCTTTGATTCTCCTTACTCAAGAATGAAATCAAGGAGTTATTAAATTTTTTGCAAAGCTTGAAATGTTCTCTACAATCCATCTTTGAATTGATTTTTAATATTCCCCTTGGAACTATATGTAAAAGTGCCATGAAGTTGGGTCAAAATCCTGACCAAATTAGGGCAAAAATTTCACTAAGTGTTTTGTTTCATGACCATGTATTCTTAAAATTAAAACATGAGATCCAAGCAATTTTGGAAGAATTTGTGTGAATAAAAGTTATAGATTTCATGGATATCTACAACTTTCATGTTGGAAGTTTCTTTTGAATCAACTTGCATCATGGTGAAAATTTTGCTCAAAGTTATGAAGAAAATAAGAAATGTTTAGAAATTTCCACTTTTCAAAATGGAATTTTGAATTTTGGATTTCTTGATGAATACGTTTCATATTTTGAAATGTTTTGATGAATTTTGATCTTTGACATTTGAATTTGACTAAAAAGTCAAAGTTTGACTTTTTAGTATACAGTTGACTTTTGATCAGTTGACTGAAAATTCATCTATCAATCCTTTGAACTTGAGCAATATTTTGAGCAATGTATTTAGGTAAAAATGATGCAATTGGACTCTTGAGATCATGCCTTAAATCAATTGATCATTTTCTTGGTCAAAAATCAGAAATTGCCCTTTCCCAGTCAAAACCCTAATTTTGACCATTTTGCCCTTTTGGAGATTTCATCAAATTTCTTGAGGAATTATGGTCCAAACTTGATCAAATGATACATATGAGTTTAAAATGTTGATGTGGATAAAAAGTATGAAGTTTGACTGTAAATTGGCCATAGTTGACTTTTTCCCCCAATACAGCTGATTTTTAGGTCAACTGCTCAATTGACTGAGCAAAAGTGTGATTCAAAGCTTGAAACTTGAAATGAGTAATCTTGAGGGTCCATAATGATCCATGAAAGTCATATGGGGCATTAGAAGTTCAAAAATCCTTGTGCAAACTCAAACCCTAATTTTGGTCATCAGTGCTTAAGGAGGTGTCTTGAGCTGATCAAACCCTAGTGCAGTCTTAGTCAAGGGAGATCTTGTGAGCAAATTCTTGATAAGTGAGATGGAAAATTTTAGGGTACAACAGCTTCCCCTGTTCAATCTTCTTAAGCCTGAAGAGTTAGATTGGCGAGTTTTACCATTCGTGACTCGAAGGTGGAAGATGATTGGACACTAGAGTGCCTAAAAATTTGCACTCGGTGATGTGAAGGTTGATGGTATAGGGAATGGGATTAAAGATGCCATTTGGAGGGATGATGGAAATTTGTTGGAGATGGGCTTTTAGATGCCATCCAAAAATGATTGTTGAACTAAATCTGAAAGTGAACCTGAAATGGGTATTAGAATGGCATCCGTGTCTGGAGCGTATATGTACTGTATCTAAAAGCTCAATCTGAATAAGTATCAGGATGGCATCCATGTCTGGAGCGTATCTGAACTGTATCTGAGAGTTGAATGAGTTTCAGGATGGCATCCACGTCTGGAGCGTATCTGAACTGTATTTGAGAGTTGAATTTGAATGAGTATCAGGATGGCGTCCGTGTATGGAGCGTATCTGAACTATATCTGAGAGTTGAATGAGTTTTAGAATGGCATCCGTGTCTAGAGCGTATCTGAACTGTATCTGAGAGTTGAATCTGAATGAGTATCAGGATGGCATCCATGTCTGGAGCATATCTGAACTGTATCAGAGAGTTGAGTTTGAATGAGTATCAAAATGGCATCCGTGTCCGGGGCATATCTGTACTGTATCAGAAAGTTGAATCTGAACGAGTATCAGGATGGCATCCGTGTCTGGAGCATATCTGAACTGTATCTGAAAGTTGAATTTGAATGAGTATCAGGATGGCATCCGTGTTTGGAGCATATCTGAATTGTATCTGAAAGTTGAATTTGAATGAGTATCAGGATGGCATCCGTGTCTGGAGCGTATCTGAATTGTATCAGAAAGTTGAATCTAAATGAGTATCAGGAAGGCATCTGTGTCTGGAGCGTATCTGAACTATATCAGAGAGTTGAATCTAAATGAGTATCAGGATGGAATCCGGGTCTGGAGCGTATCTGAACTGTATCTGAAAGTTGAATCTGAATGAGTATCAGGATGGCATCCGTGTTTGGAGTGTATCTGAACTGTATCAGAAAGTTGAATCTAAAGAACCCGTGCTGGTTTGCTTAGTTGGTCGTGTAGATAATTGTCCTGGCTTATCTTAGGTATCAATCTCTGACCTTTGTAAATTGGTGATAATAGCCATTGATTAATCTTATCCTGAGAAAGGGTAAAACATTAGCCGTATGCAATGTCATGATGTATGAAATGCATGGTACAATGAGATTGTGATATATGCATTCGGGTTTATCAATATTTATGATATATGGATGTGATGTATGCGTATGTGAGTGAATTTTCTGCACTGCTGTTGGATTGGGGAAAATAAATCCCTGATTGCTGCTGAGGATATGGAGTGTAAGTCTTCATGTTGTGAAGTTGAAGTGTTGACGAGTTTCCTTTTAGAGAAATAAACTCTGTTGTAAGGAAACACCGTGTACTGCTTGTGAAATTCTGTTGGGGAATCCTGAGAATTTTCGTGACTACTACCGGGGATTGATAACTGGAAGCTTTGTTCCGCTGGGGATTAACATGTGCACTGCGGGGAATCTTATGGAAATAACTTGGAGAAATTTCCCTATCTCTTAAAGCCATCAGTGATTGTCTTTTTATTTTGTTCATTTGTAAACAGTAATTATGTTAAAATGCATATGTTCAAAAATAAATAATTGGACGTTTTTGTAAACAAAACGCAAGAGTAAAGAAAAAATAGATAGTTTTGCACTTTCAAAGAGATATCTTTATATTGACTTTGAGTAAGTATTTGTACAATGAGGCAAACATTCTAGTAAGAGAATGCCGTCGTGAAAAATTAAAATTTGATACAAAGAAAAGATAGCTATGTGAAATAATCCCATGGGGTTCCCATTCTGCTATAGCCTTCGTGTCTCTGAGTATCTTGTTTGTTTATTGCCTTGTCCGAAGTTGATTGGATTGATCAGAACCGCTGAGTTTGTCAGTTGAAGCCAAAGGTTGTCCGTAAGGTGATCCAACGGGACACGGTCATACTCTTTAATTCCCTAACTTTTGCCTAGACCGCCCTTTCGGGTTTTCAGTCCACCGGGAAACCCTTTTTTGCCCAAGCCGCCCTTTCGCGTTTTCAACTTGCCGGGTGTACAGATTTTTTTGTTTTATTCCTAATTTTTGCCCGAACCTTTTTGGTTCTCTGGGATGCCCTTGTTTTGCCTAGGTGTGTCAACCTAGCGGGTCTCTTATGCATAGTATCTTTTGACTATGTCTGTGTTCACAGGGTGCGACAGGTCTTCACCATCCATGATGGTTAAGATCATTGCTCCACCAGAGAATATGTTTTTGATCACAAATGGTCCTTCGTATGCAGGAGTCCATTTGCCCCTAGGATCACCTTGCGGCAGTATGATACGTTTGATCACCAGATCCCCGACTTGATACACTTGGCGCCTGAACTTTTTGTTGAAAGCATTGATCATCAGTTTTTGATACACCTGACCATGACAGACAACAGTAAGCCTTTTCTCATCAATCAAGTTCAGTTGATCAAGTCGAGTCTGGATCCAATCTTCTTCATTCAGCCCTGCATCCTTCATGATTCTTAGAGAGGGGATCTGAACCTCAATAGGCAAGACAACTTCCATGCCATATACCAAAGAGTAGAGTGTTGCCCGGTTGATGTGCGTGCTGTGGTACGATATCCGTGGAGAGCGAATGGTAGCATCTCATGCCAGTCTTTGTATGTGACTGTCATTTTCTGTATGATCTTTTTTATGTTCTTATTTACAGCTTCGACAACACCATTCATCTTTGGCCGATAAGGGGAAGAATTGTGATGCTGGATTTTGAATTGCTCGCACAGGGCGGTGATCATAGTATTGTTTAGATTCGTACCATTGTCTATGATGATCCTCTCCGGGATACCGTAATGACATATGAGATTTTTTTTAATGAATCGGGCAACAAAATTCTTGGTAACGAAAGCGAAAGAGGCTGCCTCAACCCACTTTGAAAAATAGTCAATGGACACTAAGATGAAGCAGTGTCCATTAGAGGCTGTTGGTTTGATTTCCCAAATCATATCAATCCCCCACATAGCAAAGGGACAAGGAGCCGTCAAGACATTCAGAGGAACCGGGGGTACATGCACCTTGTCAGTGTAGATCTGACACTTGTGGAAGGTTCGAGAGTGTTGATAGCAATCTGCTTCCATGATAGACCAGTAATATCCTGCCCGTAGGATCTTTTTTGCCATCATATGCCCACTGGAATGGGTGCCAAAAGTGCCTTCATGTAGATCAGCCATGGTATTTTCTGCCTCAACCTTGTCTACGCAACGGAGCGAAATAGAGTCATGGTTGTGTTTGTAGAGAATGCCGTTACTAAGGAAGAATTTAGCAGAGAATCTCCTTAAGAACTTCTTATCATTGACCGAAGCTCCTTCATGATATTCTTGAGCCTCGAGATACCTCTTGCCTTCGTGAAACCAAGGTTGGTTCACTACTTCTTCAGTATTAATCTCGTGACAGTGAGCTGGTTCATCCATTCGTTCAATGGTGATCTGGGGAGCCTCGTTATCCCATTTAAGTTTACACATGGATGACATTGTGGCTAGTGCGTCTGCAAGCTAATTTTCTTCTCGCGGGAAATGCTCGAAGGTAATCTTCTCGAAATATGGGAGAAATGTCAACACATGTTCTTTGTAAGGGATAAGGTTAGGGTTTTTGGTGTCCCATTCCCCTTTGATATGGTTGATGACCAAAGCTGAATCTCCGAATACGTTTAAGGATTTGATCCCCAAATCTATGATAGCTTTGAGACAAAAAATGCACGCTTCTTATTCTGCCATGTTATTTGTACAATTAAAGCAGAGTCTTGCAGTAAAGGGAGTATGACACCCTTCAGGAGATATGAGTACAACACCAATACCATTTCTGAGTGTGTTGGATGCCCCATCAAAAACCTGGGTCCATCGGGATCCTTGTTCAGGTTTGTCATATGTTCTGAATTCTTCACAGTTATTTACCATCATGATGTCTTCATCTGGGAATTCAAACTTCATGGACTGGTAGTCTTCCACAGCTTGGTGAGCAAGGTGATCAGCTAGAACACTACCCTTTATCGCTTTCTGGGTAGTATACTATATGTCATATTCTGTCAGGATCATCTACCATCTCGCTATTCTCCCAGAGAGGGCAGGTTTCTCGAAGATGTACTTTATTAGATCCATTTTAGATATCAACAAGGTAGTATAGGTCAGCATATACTGTCTTAGCCGACGAGCAGCCCATGCCAGAGCGTAACAAGTTTTCTCGAGCAGTGAATATCTTGTTTCATAGTCGGTAAACGTTTTGCTCAGGTAATAAATAACATGCTCTTTTCGGCCAGACTCGTCATGCTGCCCCAGCACACACCCCATTGAATTTTCCAAAACAGTTAGATATATGATCAACGGTCTTCCCTTGACTCGTGGCATCAAAATAGGAGGCTCTTGTAGGTACTCTTTGATCTTGTCGAAAGTAGTTTGGCACTCAGCATTCCATTTGACTACTTGATCTTTCTTCAGTAATTTGAAGATTGGTTCACAAGTAGCTGTCAAGTGAGAAATGAATCTGGAAATGTAGTTTAACCGTCCCAAGAATCCTCTAACTTCCTTCTCAGTACGAGGAGTAGGCATATTTTGTATCGCTTTCACCTTGGCAGGATCTACTTCAATACCTTTACTACCGACGACAAAGCCTAAGAGTTTACCATACCTCACCCCAAACGTGCATTTATTTGGGTTCAACCTCAACTTGTATTTCTTTAGTCTCTCAAACAGTTTTTCTAAATGATCAAGATGCTCTTCTTCTATTTGAGATCTAGATATCATGTCGTCCACATATACCTCTATTTAGTGATGTATCATGTCGTGAAATAAGTCTACCATGGCACGTTGATAGGTTGCCCCAGCATTCTTCAGTCCGAATGGCATAACCTTGTAGCAGAATATGCCCCATTGTGTGACAATAGTTGTTTTCTCCATGTCCTCAGGCGCCATTTTGATTTGGTTGTAGCCTGAGAAACCATACATGAAGGAAAACACTTTGTGTTGTGCCATATTATCAACTATAATATCAATATGGGGAAGTGGGAAATCATCCTTAGGGCTTGCCCTATTCAAATCTCTATAGTCCACGCACATTCGTACCTTGCCGTCCTTTTTGGGCATGGGAACAACATTGGCAACCCACTGTGGATAGGAGGTGACGACCAAGAATCCGGTGTTGAATTGCTTCATGACTTCAACTTTAATCTTCTCTGACATGTCTGGTCGCATGCGATAGACCTTTTGCTTTAAGGGTGGGCAATCCTCTTTTGTAGGTAGACGATGTACAACGATATCTGCGTCAAGTCCTGGCATGTCTTCATACGACCAGGCAAAGATCTCAACGTAATCGTGCATCAACTGAATTAGACTCTCTTTAACACTGGGTTCCAGATTGGCACCCACCTTGACTTCTCTTTTGTCTTCTTCGGTACCTAGGTTAATTGTATCCATTGGTTCTTCGTGGGGCTGAATGGTCCTCTCTTCTTGTTGTAGTAACCTGGCGAGTTCCCATGGTACTTCACAACCTTCCTCACCTTCGTCTTCGGCTTGGTAGATTATATTTTCAGAGTCACAAAAGGCCATAGCAGAACCGTTACCCATGGGATCCCGAATGGATATAGACCTGCATTGTGAGTGTGAGTGTGTGTAAGAGTATAGCTATCTTTGAAAGAAATGAAAATGTAAAAAGAAAAACAATAAGCACAAAGTTTTTATGCAAAAACGTCCATGATTCATTGATGTCATATGTAAATGAGATGATAACCCCTTACAAATGGACCATTGTGCCTCGGGTAAGACACAAGGTTTTAAGAGTCTGAATTATTTTAATATTACAGATCCTACAAAATTAAAAGACAAATTACTGTGGGATAAATGTGACCGGGACAAAATATCTAGCTTCTCAGTTGCTGAGCCCTCCACCGACAGTTGGGAAAATCCAATCCTCTAGGTTATAACTGTCTTCATTATCCTCTACTGCGTTGACTTGGTGGTTGATGATCTTTAAGGGTAGTCCTCTAGCACGAGCGCGACGTACAACCTTCTGGGAACCTGAAGTGAAACCCAGACTAAATTTGTCAAATTTGTATGGGATATCTGGGAGTTGACCTCAAATAGTGCACCCACCTTCTTCTATCACTGCTTTGGCATCCTTCAAAGACGACATCTTGAGTGGAGGCCTTGTGATCTTGAGAATTTGAGATACAACCTTGGTTATTGCCATATCTTGCGGGACTTCTTCAAAGTGCTGGAATGGAGTTTCAATAAATTCACCATCTAGTTCCACATATCTGAAGGAATTTAGATGGCTGACCATATATTATTCTTCTCCATGAACGATGATGATTTCCCGTGAATTGGATATTTCAGCATTTGATGCAACGTAGAAGTAACAACGCCAACATTGGGAATCCACGGTCGGCCTAGTAAGCAGGAATATGAAGGGCGAATATCCATTACATAAAAAGTTGAATCAAATGTTTGGGTTCCAACTTTTATGGGGATGTCCACTTCCCCATGCACCATCCTTTTTGAGCCGTCGAAGGCTCTCACTACTATGTTGCTTGGTTTCAATGTCAATCCTTTGCAGTCAAGCCTATCAAGAGCCTTTTTAGGCAACACATTCAGAGACGAACCAGTGTCAACCAAGACATGAGCCAACATCGTGCCCCTACATTCGACTAAGAAATATATTTCCTCATTATGCTTCCTCCATCTTGGGGTTAAATCAGCATCTGAAAAACCTAAGCCATTATCTGCAGTCAAGCTGGCTATGCAGTCTTGGAACTGATCGACAGATGTTTCTTGGGATACATGGGCAACTTTCAGGAATTTTACCAGGGCCTTTGCATGAGCCTAGAAACATAGTAATAAAGCCAGCATGGAAATTTTTGATGGAGTTTGCCCCAGTTGCTCGACTACATTGTAGTCGCTTCTTTTTATGATCTTTAGAATTTCCTCCATCTCTTTCCAGGAGGTCTCAGGGATAGCTACTGATCGTGCCTTTATCTGGACATGCTCAACCAGAATACCTTTACCTCGAGTCTCGGTTGACTCCGCAGCAGGAATGTCAGTAGGGGTGATAACAGGGATTGTAACAGCTTTGTCAACAAGAGTATTAGCAGAGATGATTGTAGGACTAGGAGTAACCTTTGGAGGAGCAACAACAACAAGAATGATTACGGGTCCATAAATAACTTTTGGAGGAGTAATTTTTGGAGAGAAAACCCTTCCGCTCCGGGTTATCTTACTAGTCCATGCAATATTATTGATATCAGAGTCAACTTTCTCAGAACTTGAATTTTCAGTAGCTGGCCAATCCTGCTTGATACCGTGGTAGTAGACATCACCTCCATAATTCCATGGGACGGTTTTGTCTGACGAATACGAGATTGGTCCAGGCATTATAATTATCAAAGGAGCTACTTTGGGAACTAATGTAATTCTAACGGGTCTTTTAGTGGAGACCCTGGAAGAATTGTTGGAAATGGTCACGATGGAAACATCATTATAAGAAACAGTTGGAATATAAGTCTTCTCGAATAAAATCTCCTTGTTATCTATTAGGCATTGAACACCTGCTTTCAACAAAGGACAACTGGTTGGTGAGGATAAAATAAAATGACATCTTTCATCACAGCCCGAGAATACACTGGCACTTAACAAATTCTTTTTGATAGTTGAGAGTGGGGTCATAAGTTCATCAACTGAAGTAAAAAAAATATCTTCCTCAACGGCATTGGCATTATGGTCGTGCTTGGGCATATGGGCAGTAATAACATTGGGAATTTCTGGCGCATCGAATTCAATCTCTTTAGCTTCAAAGAGGTCTTGTACTTTGTTCTTTAGAGCCCAACAGTTGTTAGTGTCATGGTCGGGATTCTCAAAATGGTATGCACAACGGGAATTAGGATGATAGTGAGGAGAGGTTGTGTTAGGATTCTTTGGAGCTTCTTTTAAAGTCACTAGATTGGATCTTAACAAATGGGGAAATACTTGGGATAATGTCATATTAATTCGGGTGAACTTTCTGACTGGTCTTTCCATTCTTGGCTGGTTGCTTCTTTGCTGAGCAGGTGCGGGTTTAGGAATCGTGACAGCCCCCACCATTAGACGGTGCTCAACCCTATCTTGATTTCTCTGAGGATATACATCAATAAATTCTTTCTTTCCAATGAAAGGTTTCCTTACAACAGCAGAGGATGCATCTTTCTGAATCTTCCCATTCTTTATCCTGGCTTCTACCCTTTCTCCGCTAAATATCAATTCAGTAAAACCTGCCGATGAACTCCCAATTCAGTGATTAAAGAAAGGACCAGACAAGGTGCCCAAAAACATATCAACTAATTCTCTTTCAGATAAGGGAGGCTGGATTCTCCCTGCTAAGTCCTTCCATTTTTGCGCATAGTCATTAAAGCCTTCACTTGAAACCATGGCCATACTCTGGAGTTGAGTACGGGTTGACGCAATATCAGCGTTGTATTGGTATTATTTGTAAAAGGAAGCGGCCAAATCTTCCCAGTTATGAACATTGATTCTTTCTAATTGATAAAACCAATCAAGTTGAGTTCCAGACAGGCTGTCTTGAAAGAAGTGTACCCATAAGTCCTTGTCAGCGGTGTGAGGTTGTATTTTCCTCACATAGGACCGAAGATGCATTTTGGGACGTGAAACACCGTCATATTTGGCGAACACCGGTGCTTTGAATTTTGGAGGAATGATAATCCCCGATACTAATCCTAACTCCTCAAAGTCCAATCAGGGCACTTTTTGGATTTCCATTGTACTCAACCGTTCTTCTAGATGCTAATACTTATCTTTGGATGGAGGGTATTGTTTTTCAGAGTAGTCTTCTTCTTCCTCTTCCTCTTCTGACTCTGGCTAGACAACTATTTCCTTGCCTTTCCCATCTTGATTGTCTTTCTCACTAGATGACGTTGCAAAGTCTAGGGTCCTTCTTGTCTGCCCTTGGAATCTTCTTCCTATGTTTAGAACTCCGGTTATTTTCTTTGTCTTCTTTTTCTTCTCCTCAGCCAGTAAGGTCTTCTACTCTTCTTGTCCTTTGGCTAGAGTTAAGAACATCTGTTGAAATTGTGCATTCTGAGCTTGGAGGTCCTTCACCGTTTGCTCGAGATCCATCTTACTGAAATAAATAGTAGAAAGATGAGGAGACTTGTTACAAGAAACCTGATTATGTTATGATGAATGGTAAATGCATATGCAATGATTTCAAGGATTTTAAAGATTCAAATTTGTTTTAGACAAGAAGGAAACACACGTTATATTAATAAATTAAAGCTTAAGTACATCAATGCCTTTTTGGGCAAAATGATACAAAAACTCTAAGATAAAAAGGTTATACGCATCCTCTTTGGTGCGATGTAGGCATTCAGGTTCCTCTCCTCATGAAGTTGCTTAGTGAGTTCCAAAACCTTCTTCTCGCTAGCGTAGAATTGGGCTTCAAAAGTACCTCGCTCCCCCTTGAGTTGTATCCAATCTCTTTGTAAGTCTTTAAGAGAGGTGGGCATGTCAGGATGTAGGATAGTGTTTGGAACATCTCCTTCCATAACAGGCTCAATGATTACCGGGAGAGTGGAGGGGTAAGGCATCATAAGACTTTGAGCACGAGTTCGTACCCATTTGAGGTAAGGCTCAAGATGGATGGGATTCTTATGCACCAATGTCTTGATATCTACCTTGTTCAACATCCTCCAAGCTCGGATAAATCTCTGGCGAAGACCTTGATCGTCGTTCTCGTAGTCAAATACCACACCTTGGATCAGCATCTCATGCGGGCCATCCCTTCGGGCATAACCAAACTGTCTTAAGGCTAAGCAGGGATTGTAGGTGATACCTCCCCTAATTCCAAGTAAGGGGACATTAGGGAATTCTCCATAACGTTCGACAATAGTAACATTCTCTATAGATCGGGAACACCAATGGATGTCTGAATGTTTGATCGTCATCAACCTTTGGGACGACCTTGACCTTGCTCGTTCTTTAATACAAATTGGGGAAGATGCGAAATAAACCATCTTGCCAAGAGAGGAGTGCAACACATAAGGACACCTCTTTTCCTCATAGTGCGAGTGTGAAAAGAGTGTAGGATGTCCCCTAGCAAAGTAGGCACCGGGTTACGGGATATGAAGATTTTAACGGTGTTCACATCTATGAGTTGGTCAGGATTTGGAAACAAAACCATCCCATAGATGAGGAGAGCCCCAATTTCCTCAAAAGCTTGCAGATCCAAAGAGTTCCAACAGTTTTGGGATTTTTCAAACAAGAACTTTGCTAGGAAACCCTTGACACCACTCCTTGTTTCCCAATTGGTTGTGACATCAGAAGATTACAAGTGTAGATCTTGAGCAATCTCTTCTGGCTTTGGGTCTCTTTCTGTACCGTTGAAAGGTAGTTGATTTAGAATGGGAATCCTCATGAGTCGGGAGAATTCTTCTAAAGTAGGCACACATTGATAATCGGGAAATGTGAAGCAATGGTGTAAGGGATTAAAGAAATGAAAGAGCACCTTTATCATGTCCTCATCAGTGTTAGAGGTGACCAAGTTGAGTAGGCGACCATGTCTCTCAGTGAATGGAGAATTTTATGGAATCCTTGAAGCTAATTCCTTAAGTTGTGGAGGGATCCTTACAAGGTTGACTTGAATAGTTTTTTTGCGAATGAAATCCATGTCCTACAAAACAGAAACAAACATAAATCCCAAAATCCTTGAAATGGTTAGTGAATGAGTATGATGTTATGATGTCCATGATTTTATGTACAAGTATGTATATAGAAACAAAGCAAACACGTCCTTAGGTTTAGGCTTTTATGGAGTCTTATAGGTAAGTACCCTCTTGAAGTTTAGTTGGCTCAAACATGTCCTAGTAATAGTAACCGGGTTCTAAGGAGCTCAATATCACTGGTTTTTTCCTTGGTCATTGTTTCAGCATAAGCCTCTTTAATGGCAACCGAAATATCCCAAAAAACCAAACCTCAATGAGTGTTGTATCGATTATCTACCAACTTACAAACTGCTCCAAAGTCGGTCATCTCACTACGTCCTAAAGGCCAAGTTGGTCAAGTAAAGGTTCTAAAAGTTCATTAGTGCTTCATGACATCACTCAGCGGCCCCATATTCTCCTTGATTAACTCAAGGGCTACCGGTATCCACAAATATGTCGCACTAACATAGCTATTGCTTAGACCATGTCGGTATACTCCGCACAGTTTCCACAACGTATTGCTACTTACCTATAAGGTATCCCAAATCCTGGTAGAGGATTCAAACCTAAACAAAGAACCATAATGTAAAGGAAACAAGTCAAACAATGAAAGCAAGTAAATGTGATCTAACCCTAAGGTAACCCCACTTTTAGAATTTTCCCCAGCAGAGTCGCCAGTTCTGTGATACGGTGGGAGAACTGACTTGAAGGTTTTGTGTTTTATTGCAAATGTTGTAGTTAGCAAGAGTCGCCACCGACTTTTCTTTTATCCAAAAGGAAAGGTGAAAAATACAGGAAAGACCTTTGAGATTATTTCTTGAGTTCGGAGGATAGATTATGAAAAGGGAAGGTATTAACACCCTTTTCATCCATGGTTTTCCATGGGCTCTTAGTTACTTTCTAGATCACTTGCTTTTGTTTGAAATTATGCTTTGTGTGTTTTTTGTAAGTATTTTGTAAAGAGGCCATTGTTTAGGCAATCTTTGTAATGATTATCGTTTGTAAGAATGTATACAAAGATGTTTGATCTTTTTGAAAATGTTTTCAAGTTTGTAAGATGTTTGAAAGTGTAGGTGTTTGTTTTGAAAATAGCAAGGATGTTTTGTTTTGAAATTGAGCAAGTAATTAGGAGCATTTTACCTACTCAAAAGTCTTTCATGTTCATTTCCTCTTTCCTTTGACATTGTTATCTTACCATTGATTTGGTAAGTAACCCTATCTTTGGATGTAAACGGGACGGGCGTGGGTCATCGTATAACCATAATTAGCAATGTTGCAAGGTATCTTAGCATTATCTTTTAGGGACTAAGATCATTTTGAAAGGCAATTTAGATAGCGTCGTCGAGGGACTATGATCTTGTATTTGCTTTGTTTTTGCTAAGATACCTCACATGCGTAATATGGCTATTTTGTAAAGGAAACCAAGTGGATTTTACCCTAGGGGTGCTTGTGTGCAAGTGTATTGTTTTCATGCTTGATTATGTCTTGGATTAGGGTTTTCTAAGCATTGGTTTTAGTCTTTCCATACAAACCCTAATTACTAGCATTTGTATATAAAAGCGATAAATTGCGGAATTTAAAGTTACTACGCTATTATAATACTCGTGGGAGGGGGTGTACAAATCATGAATGGGGATTGCAAGAAAATAAACCTAATTAATCTATTACAACCACATTGAATTGGTATCAATGTACAAGAAATTAAATGAATATAAAGTACAAGATGAATAAATGTACAAAAAATGAAAATGTAAAGAAAATGGATCTTTGTTTGATTTTTTAAGGAAAAGGGGTTTTGATTTTAACCTAATTAATTAAAGGAAAAATAGTTAATTAAAGTAGTAAAAGATAAAACCTAAAAATTGCTAAGAAAAGATTTTAAATAAAACCCTAAGTCTATTAATTGATTAAAAAGAAATTAAGTTTAAGAAAAGCATTTTTTGTATTTTTGTCTTGAAAATAAATTATACTATTATAAAATATTTTTGGTCTTTTTAAATATTAAAATAATATATTTTAATTGGTGCAAAAGAAAATAATTAAAACCTATTTTTAATTAAATTTACAAAGATAATTAGTAAAATAAACAAAGTATTGATTAAAAATAATTTTTTGTGTGAGAAAAATAAATAAACTATGTCAAAATGTAAATCTACTATTTTTGTATTTTTTATGATTTTTTAGTATTAGGAAAATATTTAAGAAAATAAATAAAATGAAAATAAGAAAAGAAAAATAAATGGGCCAGGGGTGTGAAAAGGAAACAAGGGGGCTAGTAAGAAAAAACAAAAACATACAAGGCCGAAGGAGGCCCAACGCCTGCAAAAAAGAAAGTCAGAAAATACAAAAAATGTGAAGAAACCAAAAGGGTACCACTGGGGCTCGAACCCAGTTCCCTCGGGTTACAGGCGCACGCTTCTACCACTGGGGTGGCTATACATCCGTTTATATAAATCAAATAATAAATAAATAAGGCAAACACGTTCCTGAGGCCAACTTCATCTTCAACCTCACGCCCAGCCAGAACCTTTGTAACTTGTTCAAATCTCAACAAAAATGAAAACTGTAAACATGAAACTTGTAGCAAATTTGCTCACGGTTTTAGAAATGTAAAGCATTAAAACTATAGCTCGAAGATAAACATGAATTTTAATGTCCCTATTCTGAACCCTAAAAATATCAGAAAATTCAATCTTAAAATTCTCTAAGCTCAGGCAAAATTAATGGAAACTATAGGCATGGTTAACTTTAGGGCAATGATATCTACATGTTTCATTCACAGATAAATCATTGATGATGCCTGTATGAAAAGATCCAAAGTTAGAAAACTTACCTTGCAAGAGGGTATCAAGTTTGGAGTTTGAGAAGCTTTCAGTGAGTTCCAATTATTGGGTTAGCTTCCTCAAGTTCCCAGGAAGCTAATGGGATGCTTAGCTTGAGCTGAAAGTACCTGAGGAGTTCTGGAGAAGTCCAAGTGCAAAGCTCTGTTTTTGAAAATGGAGGATGGTGTTAATGGTGCTACAGTCTTGTAACAGGGTGTGGGACCAGTTCTAAATGATGTTTAGAAGCTTTAGGAACAAAGAGGCTTGAAAACGCACGAGGGAGTTTTGAGTTTCAAGTTTTTGGTCAGTTTATGTGAAAATGGAGGTATGAGATGTGATTCTGAGCTCTTGGTGTTTTTAGGGGTCTAGCCTTCGTGTATTTTGTGGCAAATGGTTTGTCTATATATAAGCAAAAGGTCTTGAGTGCATTGGCAAGTCATAAGTACAAGTCACAAGCTATTTGCTATGTTACTTGATTTTGAAGAAAAGAGGGAAACCAAGTTTCAATGTGTAGTACAAGCATGGACTGGGTGATTGTAAGTGTCTAACAAGTTTCTTATGGCTTATGGGACTTGTATGATCAGAAGCGAACAAGTGCAAGGCTCAAGAATAAGTTTTGTGTAAAAAAACATTTTATCAAAAATGGCAATGTACACTTTCTTCCCAAAATGGATATAAAGCATGGCCTTGCATTGAATGCTTGAAATGAGACCTCTAACAGATGTGCAAGAAATTAATTATGGAGTTCTTAACAAGTTTGAGGCCTGCAAAGTAGAGATTATGCAACATACTTTGAATTTTGAATTTGGTTCATCACAAAATTACTTGTAATTCAAGTGATAAAACCCTAACTTCATCTCTTTGATTATCCTTACTCAAGAATGATCTCAAGGAGTTATTAAACATTTTGGAAAACATGCAATGTTCTCTATAACCCATCTTTGAATTTCTTTTGAAGATTCCCCTTGGAACTATATGTAAAAGTGCCATGAAGTTGGGTCAAAATCCTGACCAAATTAGGGCAAAAATTTCACTAAGTGTTTTGTTTCATGACCATGTATTCTTAAAATTATAACTTGAGATCCAAGCACTTTTGGAAGAATTTGTGTGAAGAAAAGTTGTAGATTTCATGGATATCTACAACTTTCATGTTGGAAGTTTCTTTTGAATCAGCTTGCATCATGGTGAAAATTTTGCTCAAAGTTATGAAAAAAATAAGAAATTTTCAACACTTAGAAAAATTTCTAAGTTTAGAAATTTTCACTTTTCAAAATGAAATTTTGAATTTTGGATTTCTTGATGAAGAATTTTCATATTTTGACATGTTTTGATGAATTGTGATCTTTGACATTTGAATTTGACAAAAAAGTCAAAGTTTGACTTTTCAGTATACACTTGACTTTTGATCAATTGATTGAAAATTCATCTGTCAATCCTTTGAACTTGAGCAATGTTTTGAGCCATGTTATTAGTTAAAAAATGATGCAATTGGTCTCTTGAGATCACTCCTTAAACCAATTGATCATTTGCTAGGTCAAAAATCAGAAATTGCCCTTTCCCAATCAAAACTCTAATTTTGACCATTTTGCTCTTTTGGAGAATTGATCAAATTTATTGAGGAATTATGGTCCAAACTTGATCAAATGATAAATATGAGTTTAAAATGTTGATGTGGATAAAACATTATGAAGTTTGACTGTAAATTGGCCATAGTTGACTTTTTTCCCCAATACAGTTGATTTTTAGGTCAATTGCTCAATTGACCGAGCAAAGGTGTGATTCAAAGCTTGAAACTTGACATGAGTAATCTTAAGGGTCAATAATGATCAATGAAAGTCATATGGGGCATTAGAATTTCAAAAATCCTTGTGCAAACTCAAACCCTAATTTTGGTCATCAATGCTTAAGGAGGTGTCTTGACCTGATCAAACCCTAGTGCTGTCTTGAGTCAAGGGAGATCTTGTGAGAAAATTATTGAAAAGTGAGAGGGAAAATTTTATGGTACAACAGCTGCCCCTGTCCAATCTTCTTAAGCCTGAAGAGTTAGATTGGCGAGTTTTGCCATTCGTGACTCGAAGGTGGAAGATGATTGGACACTAGAGTGCCCAGAAATTTGCACTCGGTGATGTGAAGGTTGATGGTATAGAGAATGGGCTTAAAGATTCCATTTGGAGGGATGATGGAAAGTTGTTGTGGATGGGCTTGTAAATGCCATCCAAAAATGATTGTTGAACTGAATCTGAAAGTGAACCTGAAATGGGTATCAGAATGGCGTTCGTGTCTGGAGCATATCCGTACTGTATCTGAAAGCTGGATCTGAATGAGTATCAAGATGGCGTCCGTGTCTGGAGCGTATCTGAACTGTATTTGAGAGTTGAATGAGTTTCAGGATGGCATCCGTGTCTAGAGCGTATATGAACTATATCTGAGAGTTGAATCTGAATGAGTATTAGGATGGCGTCCGTGTCTGGAGCGTATCTGAACTGTATCTGAGAGTTGAATGAGTTTCAGGATGGCATCCGTGTCTGGAGCGTATCTGAACTTTATCTGAGAGTTGAATCTGAATGAGTATCAGGATGGCATCCGTGTTTGGAGCGTATCTGAACTGTATCTGAGAGTTGAGTTTGAATGAGTATTAGAACGGCGTCCGTGTCTGGGGCGTATCTGTATTGTATCAAAAAGTTGAATCCGAATGAGTATCAGGATGGCATCCGTGTCTGGAGCGTATCTGAACTGTATCTGAAAGTTGAATTTGAATGAGTATCAGGATGGCATTCGTGTCTGAAGCGTATCTGAACTGTATCTTAAAGTTGAATTTGAATGAGTATCAAGATGGAATCCATGTCTGGAGCGTATCTGAACTATATCAGAAAGTTGAATCTGAATGAGTATCAGGATGGCATCCGTGTATGGAGCGTATCTGAACTGTATCAGAGAGTTGAATCTGAATGAGTATCAGGATGGCATTCGGGTCTGGAGCGTATCTGAACTATATCTGAAAGCTGAATCTGAATGAGTATCAGGATGGCATCTGTGTTTGGAGCGTATCTGAACTGTATTAGAAAGTTGAATCTAAAGAACCCGTGTTGGTTTTCTTCAGTTGGTCGTGTAGATAATTGTCCTGGCTTGTCTTAGGTATCAATCTATGACCTTTGTAATTTATTGATAATAGCCATTGATTAATCTTATCCTAAAAAAGGGTAAAACATTAGCCGTATGCAATGTCATGATGTATGAAATGCATGGTACAATGAGATTGTGATATATGCATTAGTGTTTATCAATGTTTATGTTATATGGATGCGATGTATGCGTATGTGAGTGAATTTGCTGCATTGCTGTTGGATTGGGGAAAATAAATCCCTGACTGCTGCTGAGGATATGGAGTGTAAGTCTTCATGTTGTGAAGTTGAAGTGTTGACGAGTTTCCTTTTAGAGAAATAAACTCTATTGTAAGGGAGACACTGTGTACTTCTTGTGAAATTCTGTTCGGGAATCCTGAGAATTTTGGTGACTACTATTGGGGATTGATAACTGGAAGCTTTGTTCCGCTGGGGATTAACCTGTGCACTGCGGGGAATCTTATGGAAACAACTTGGAGAAATTTCCCTATCTCTTAAAGCCACCAGTGATTGTCTTTTTATTTTGTTCATTTGTAAACATTAATTATGTTCAAATGCATATGTTCAAAAATAAATCATTGGACGTTTATGTAAACAAAATGCAAGAGTAAAGAAAAAACATATAGTTTTGCACTTTCAAAGAGATATCTTCGTATTGACTTTGAGTAAGTATTTTTACAATGAGGCAAACATTCTAGTAAGAGAATGCCGTCGTAAAAAATGAAAATTTGATACAAAGAAAAGATAGCTATGTGAAATAATACCATGGGATTCCCATTCTGCTATAGCCTTTGTGTCTCTGAGCATCTTGTCTGTTTATTCCCTTGTCCGAAGTTGATTGGATTGATCAGAACCACTGAGTTTGTCAGTTGAAGCCAAAGGTTGTCCGTAAGGTGATCCAACGGGACACACTCATACACTTTAATTCCCTAACTTTTTCCTGGACCGCCCTTTCGAGTTTTCAGTCCACCGGGAAACCCTTTTTTGCCCAAGCCGCCCTTTCAGGTTTTTAACTTGTCAGGTGTATAGATTTTTTTGTTTTATCCCTAATTTTTGCCCGAACCTTTTTGGTTCACCGGGATGCCTTTGTTTTGCCTAGGTGTGTCAACCTAGCGGGTCTCTTATGCGTAGTATCTTTTGACTATTTCTGCATTCACAGGGTGCGGCAGGTCGTCACCATCCATGGTGGTCAAGATCATTGTTCCACCAGAGAATATGTTTTTGATCACAAATGGTCCTTCATATGTAGGAGTCCATTTGCCCCTGGGATTAACTTGCGGCAGTATGATACGTTTGATCACCAAATCCCCGACTTGATACAATTGGCGTTTTACCTTTTTGTTGAAAGCCTTGATCATCCGTTTTTAATACATCTGACCATGACAGACAGCAATAAGCATTTTCTCATCAATCAAGTTCAGTTGATCAAGTCGAGTATGGATCCAATCTTCTTCATTCAACTCTGCATCCTTCACGATTCTTAGAGAGGGGATCAGAACCTCAATAGGCAAGGCAACTTCCATGACATATATCAAAGAGTAGGGTGTTGCCCCGATTGATGTGCGTGCTATGGTACGATATCCGCGGAGAGCGAATGGTAGCATCTCATGCCATTATTTGTATGTGACTATCATTTTTTGTATGATCTTTTTGATGTTCTTATTTGCGGCTTCGACAACACCATTCATCTTTGGCCGATAAGGGGAAGAATTGTGATGTTGGATTTTGAATTGCTCGCACAGGGCGGTGATCATAGTATTTTTTAGATTCATACCATTATCTGTGATGATCCTCTCCGGGATACCGTAACGACATATGAGATTTTTTTTAATGAACCGGGCTACAACATTCTTGGTAACGGAAGTGAAAGAGGCTGCCTCAACCCACTTTGAAAAATAGTCAATGGTCACTAAGATGAAGCGGTATCCATTAGAGGCTGTTGGTTTGATTTCCCCAATCATATCAATCTCCCACATAGCAAAGGGCCGAGGATCCGTCAAGACATTCAGAGGAGCCGCGGGTACGTGCACCTTGTTAGCATAGATCTGACACTTGTGGCAGGTTCGAGAGTGTTGATAGCAATCTGCTTCCATGGTAGACCAGTAATAGTATGCCCGTAGGATTTTTTTTGCCATCGTATGCCCACTAGAATGGGTGCCAAAAGTGCCTTCATGTAGATCAACCATGACCTTTTCTGCCTCAACCTTGTCTATGCAACGGAGCAAAATAGAGTCATGGTTGCGTTTGTAGAGAATGCCATTACTAAGGAAGAATTTAGCAGAGAATCTCCTTAAAAACTTCTTATCATTGACTGAAGCTCCTTCAGGATATTCTTGAGCCTCGAGATACCTCTTGACTTCGTGAAACCAAGGCCAGTCCACTACTTCTTCAGTATTAATCTCGTGATAGTGAGCTGGTTCATCCATTCGTTCAATGGTGATCTGGGGAGCCTCGTTATCCCATTTAAGTTTAAACATGGTTGACATTGTGGCTAGTTCATCTGCTAGCTGATTTTCTTCTCGTGGGAAATGCTCGAAGGTAATCTTCTCAAAATATGGGAGCAAATTCAACACATGTTCTTTGTAAGGGATAAGGTTAGGGTGTTTGGTGTCCCAATCCCCTTTGATCTAGCTGATGACCAAAGCTAAATCTCCGAATACGTTTAAGGATTTGATCCCCAAATCTATGGTAGCTTTGAGACCAAATATGCATGCTTCGTATTCTGCCATGTTGTTTGTACAATTGAAGCAGAGTCTTGCAGTAAAGGGAGTATGACACCCTTCAGGAGATATGAGTACATCACCAATACCATTTCCGAGTGCGTTGGATTCCCCATCAAAAACCAGGGTCCATCAGGATCCTTGTTCAGGTCCGTCATATGGTCTGAATTCTTCACAGTTATTTACCATCATGATGTCTTCAGCTGGGAATTAGAACTTCATAGACTGGTAGTCTTCCACAGCTTGGTGAGCAAGGTGATCAGCTAGCACACTTCCCTTTATCGCTTTCTGGGTAGTATACTGTATGTCATATTCTGTCAGGATCATCTGCCATCTCGCTATTCTCCCAGAGAGGGAAGGTTTCTCAAAGATGTACTTTATTGGATCCATTTTAGATATCAACAAGGTAGTATGGGTCAGCATATATTGTCTTAGCCGGAGAGCAGGCCATACCAAAGCGCAACAAGTTTCCTCGAGCAGTGAGTATCTTGTTTCACAGTCGGTAAAAGTTTTGCTCAGGTAATAAATAACATGCTCTTTTCGGCCAGACTCATCATGCTGCCCCAGCACACACCCCATTGAATTTTCCAAAATAGTTAGATACATGATCGACGGTCTTCCCTCGACTGGTGGCATCAAAACAGGAAGCTCTTATAGGTACTCTTTGATCTTGTCGAAAGCAGTTTGGCACTCATCATTCCATTTGACTACTTGATCTTTCTTCAATAATTTAAAGATTGGTTCACAAGTAGCCATCAAGTGAGAAATGAATCTGGAAATGTAGTTTAACCGTCCCAAGAATCCTCTGAATTCCTTCTCAATACAAGGAGCAGACATCTCTTATATCGCTTTCACCTTTGCAGGATCTACTTCAATACCTTTATTGCTGACGACAAAGCCTAGGAGTTTACCAGACCTCACCCCGAACATGCATTTATTTGGGTTCAACCTCAGCTTGTATTTCTTTAGTCTCTCAAACAGTTTTTGTAAATGATCAAGATTCTTTTCTTCTGTTTGAGATCTAGCTATCACGTCGTCCACATAGACCTCTATTTCATGATGTATCATGTCGTGAAATAAGGCTACCATGGCACACTGATAGGTTGCCCCAATGTTCTTCAGTCCAAATGGCATAACCTTTTAGCAGAATGTGCCCCATTGTGTGACAAAGGTTGTTTTCTCCATGTCCTCAGGCGCCATTTTGATTTGGTTATAGCCTGAGAAACCGTCCATGAAGGAAAACAATTTTTGTTGTGCCGTGTTGTCAACTAAAATATCAATATGGGGAAGTGGGAAATCATCCTTAGGGCTTGCCCTATTCAAATCTCTGTTGTCCACGCACATTCGTACCTTGCCGTCCTTTTTGGGCATGGGAACAACATTGGCAACCCACTGTGGATAAGAGGTGACGACCAAGAATCCAGTGTTGAATTGCTTCATGACTTCAGCTTTAATCTTCTCTGACATGTCTGGTCGCATGCGATATACCTTTTGCTTTAAGGGTGGGCAATCCTCTTTTATAGGTAGACGATGTACAACGATATCTGCGTCAAGTCCTTGCATGTCTTCATATGACCAGGAAAAGATCTCAACGTAATCGTGCATCAACTGAATTAGACGCTCTTTGACACTGGGTTCCAGATTGGCACCCACCTTGACTTCTCTTTTGTCTTCTTCGGTACCTAGGTTAATTGTATCCATTGGTTCTTCGTGGGGCTGCTTGGTCCTCTCTTCTTGTTGTAGTAACCTGGCGAGTTCCCCTGGTACTTCACAACCTTCCTCACCTTCGTCTTCGGCTTGGTAGATTAGATTTTCAGAGTCACAAAAGGCCATAGCAGAACCGTTACCCATGGGATCCCGAATGGATGTAGACCTGCATTGTGAGTGTGAGTGTGTGTAAGAGTATAGCTATCTTTGAAAGAAATGAAAATGTAAAAAGAAAAACAATGAGCACAAAGTTTTTATGCAAAAACGTCCATGATTCATTGATGTCATATGTAAATGAGATGATAACCCCTTACATATGGACCATTGTGCCTCGGGTAAGACACAAGGTTTTAAGAGTCTGAATTATTTTAATATTACAGATCCGACAAAATTAAAAGACAAATTACTGTGGGATAAATGTGACCGGGACAAAATATCTAGCTTCTCAGTTGCTGAGCCCTCCACTGACAGTTGGGAAAATCCAATCCTCCAGGTTATAACTGTCTTCATTATCTTCTACTGCGTTGACTTGGTGGTTGCTGATCTTTAAGGGTGGTCCTCTAGCACGAGCGCGACCTACAACCTTCTGGGCACCTGAAGTGAAACCCAGACTAAATTTGTCAAATTTGTATGGGATATCTGGGAGTTGACCTCAAATAGTGCACCCACCTTCTTCTATCACTGCTTTGGCATCCTTCAAAGATGACATCTTGAGTGGAGGCCTTGTGATCTTGAGAATTTGAGATACAACCTTGGTTACTGCCATATCTTGCGGGACTTCTTCAAAGTGCTGGAATGGAGTTTCAATAAATTCACCATCTAGTTCCACATATCTGATGGAATTTAGATGGCTGGCCATATATTCTTCTTCTCCATGAACGGTGATGATTTCCCCCTGAATTGGAAATTTCAGCATTTGATGCAACGTAGAAGTAACAATGCCAGCATTGTGAATCCACGGTCAGCCTAGTAAGCAGGAATATGAAGGGAGAATATCCATTACATAAAAAGTTGAATCAAATGTTTGGGTTCCAACTTTTATGGGGATGTCCACTTCCCCATGCACCATCCTTTTTGAGCCATCAAAGGCTCTCACTACTATGTTTCTTGGTTTCAATGTCAATCCTTCACAGTCAAGCCTATCAAGAGCCTTTTTAGGAAACCCATTCAGAGACGAATCGGTGTCAACCAAGACATGAGCCAACGTCGTGCCCCTACATTCGACTGAGACATGTAATGTCTCATTATGCTTCCTCCCTCTTGGAGTTAAATCAACATCTGAAAAACCTAAGTCATTATCTACAGTCAAGCTGGCTACGCAGTCTTGGAACTGATCGGAAAATATTTCTTGGGGTACATGGGCAGTTTTCAGGAATTTTACCAGGGCCTTTGCATGAGCCTCAGAACATAGTAATAAAGCCACCATGGAAATTTTTGTTGCAGTTTTCCCCAGTTGCTCGACTACATTATAGTCGCTTCTTTTTATGATCTTTAGAATTTCCTCCATATCTTTCTGGGAGGTCTCAGGGATAGCTACTGATTGTTCCTTCGCCTGGACAGGCTCAACCAGAATACCTTTACCTCGAGTCTCGGTTGACTCGGCAGCAAGAATGTCAGTTGGGGTGATAACAAGGATTGTAACAACTTTTTCAACAAGAGTATTAGCAGAGATGATTGTAGGTCTGGGAGTAACCTTTGGAGGAACAACAACAACAGGAATGATTATGGGTCCAGAAATAGCTTTTGGAGGAGCAATGTGATACGGTGGGAGAACTGACTTGAGGTTTTGCGTTTGTATTCGCAAATGTTTCGGTTGAGCAAGAGTCGCCACCGACTTTTTATTTTATCCTAAGGAAAGGTTAAAAAGCACAGCAAAAACCTTTTGAGATGTTTCTTGGGTTCGGGGAGTAGATTATAGAAAGGGAAGGTATTAGCACCCTTTCTATCCATGGTTATCCATGGGCTCTTAGTTTCTTGCTTAGGTCACTTGCCTTTTGTTTTCAATTGTTTTAAATGGTGCTTGAGTGTGTGGGTTTGAAAATATTTTGAAAAGAGGCCAATGTGGTGGCAATCTTTGTAATGATCCATGTGGGGATGTATACAAGGATGTATGTCTTTTGAAAAGGTTTTCATTTGTTTTTGAAAGTAGTTTTGAAAGTGTAGTGTTGTGTGGTTTTGAAATTAGGCAAGTGTTTTGTTTTGCAAGTTTGATTCAAGTAACTAAGAGATTATCTACTCCTAAATTTCTCAAAAGATTATTGCTATGTTTTAACCCTTTTAACAAGTTTGTTCCACCATTGTATTTGGTGGGCAATCTTGTGTTAGGATGTGAAAGGGACAGGCGCGGGTCATCGTTTAGACCATAATTGCAACGACGTTAAATGTCTTTGGGCAATTTCTTTAAGGGACTTGATCATTTGTTTTTGTTTGTTTTTGAAAAGTTTTGTCGAGGGACTATGATCATTCAAATTATTTGCTTTGCCCAAAGAAGTTCAACATACAATATGGCCCATTTATTTGAAGGCAACAAGTGGAATACCCTAGGGGTGCAAGTGTGATTTGTGTTTCCATTTTCATGCTTATTTGTCTTGAGATTAGGTCATAACAATTTTTTTATCGTTTTTTCGCATACAAACCCTAATTCTAACATGTTATCATTAGAAAGCAATAAAATGCGAAATTAAATTTACTAAGCTATTACAAAACCAAATATGGGAAGGGGGGTACAAATGTTCAAATGGGGATATTGACAAGAATTTAAATCTACATTATTACATCATTTTGAATATTTGCAAATTAATCAATGTAAAAAATTAAATAAGAATGCAAGATGCAAAAGAAATGTTTTGTATATATATGAAAAAATATTATTTATGTAAAAGAGAAAAGAAAATAAAAATATATTATTTTTTTGGAGTATTTTGAATTTAGGGCAAAAACCCTAATTTTAAAGAAAATGTATTATTATCTAATTTAATACAAATATTTGTTTATTATTTATAAAAATAAAATAAAATGAAGTATATTGTGAAAAAAAGTATTTTTGTATCAAATATTAATAAAAATGAAAAATTCAAGCATTTTTATATTTTAGCTTAAATATATTAATAAACATATATATATATATATATATATATATATATATATATATATATATATATATATATATATATATATATATATATATATATATATATATATATATATATATATATATATATATATATATATATATATTAAGTTCTAAATATTATATACAAATAATAATAATAATTAATTTTTAATAAAATAAATAAAAAAAGGTATTTTTATGTGAAATATTTTCAGAAGGTAAAAAAATAATAAAAATGTATTTACACTATTTTTTATATTTTATTCTAATAATAGTATATATATAATGTTTATGTATAAACAAAGGAAATAAACAAATAAATATGCAATAAATACAAAAAATGATGGAAAAAATATTTTCAAAATTTTAATGTGCTGGGAAAAAATAAACAAGTTAAACAAAAAAGGAAAAAAGTCAAAAATGTTAAAAAATGAACAAATGGGCTCAGGGGGTGTGAATCAAAAAAAGTGGTGTGAAGAGAAATAACTTAAAAGCCCAGCCCAAGAAGACACTGTCTTTAACCTTTGGCCAAGACTGAGTTCAAAAACGCGCGCCTCTTGCTTCAACATCAAGGTCCTGATTCTTTGATCCTTTGAACAAACTTCCAACACAAAACATGTAAAGCATAATCTCACGATTTTATACATATAAAGAACATGATCTATCTCTCAGAAATGAGAGAGAATTTCTTCTCTCCCAAATTCTAACCTAATTTTTTAACCATGTTCAGACATAAAATTCTCTAAGCACACGAAATATAAATGAAATCTAATCATATGAGCATGTTCAGGGCTATGATTGTGACATATTTTCTTCACAAACCTAAAGCTAACAATGCCTAATAAGAGAGATAGAACTTCATGAACTTACCTGTTCAGTTGGAATCGAGCTTTGCAATGGAGGATGTTTCAGAGTGAAATGATGACTTGTATAGCTTCCTTGAAGTGTAAGGATGCTTTTCCAAGTCTTACTTTGTCTTGAAACTCCCTGAATCGAGCTAGTGAACTCCAACTGCAAAACAGAAATTTAAAAATGGTGAAGTGGCTTGGAGGTGTTACAGGTCAGGTTTCAAGTCATGGTTAGCTTGCATAGGTTGTAAGGAAGGTAGAGGAACAGGTTTGGGCAAGAATGCTTGAAGGGATTGAGAGATAGCACTCAATCTGCAGGGGTTGCCTTGTTTGAGCAGTTTCAAGGTGATTCTGAGATGGAGGGTGCTTGAGAGGTTCAGGACTCGTGCAAAAGCTTGGATATGTTATGTGTAAGGTGTTTGATAACTTCTTTCTTGTGTGCTTAAGCTGAGATGAGATATGGTACAAGTTATGCAATGTTACTTGAATTTGAAGCAAGCAATGGTCACTTTGTGTTTTAGGTTAGTAGGGGGCCTCTAATCCTGCTGCATAAGCCTCTCTTGATCAGATCAATTTGCCCATAATCTTGTGCCAAAAGGATTTTGCTTGTACCTTCTTGGATTTCAATTTGACATAAAGCTAGCTTTTTACAAAAATGGATAAAGCACTTTATCTAGTTTAGGATTAATCCACTATGCAATGTTAGAACACAAAGAACATGGCCTTAACACATTGAATATGCATTAAATTATTGAGTATGGAATGGTTCAAGGACCTGTAATCAAGCATAAAGCAAGCTGAGTTCAAATTTGCAAGATTATGAACATGTTTTGATGAAGAACAAAAGTGAATTTTTACCAACTTGTGAAATTCGAATCTCTCAAGTTATGAGGTTGTTTGATGAGTTCTTGGACATTTTGGAAAGCTTGGAATGTGTACTACAATCCATCTTTGAAATGCAAATTAAAATTCCAAGTGGAAGGGTATGAAAAGTGGCCTTGAAGTGGGATAGAAAACCTTGTCAAAATAGGTTAAAATTTCACTAAGTTAAAAATGGTTTAGTGCCCTTATTCAAAAAATTGTAACTTGAGATACAAGCTTCAAATGAGAAAACTTTGTGAATCAAAGTTGTAGATTATGCAACAAGCTACAACTTTCATGTTTTGACTTTTGCTTGAATCCAAATGGATCTTGGTGAAAAGATGGGGCAAAGTTGGGAAAAAATTAGGGTTTTTCATAACTTAGAAAAATTCTAAGTTATGAAAAATTCCATTTTCTAACCCTAATTTGCATTTTGTGATTTCTTGGTGAACAAGTTTCATGATTTGGCAAGTTTTGATGAAAAATGAATCTTGACTCTTGATTTTGACCAAAAAGTCAAAGTTTGACTTTTCAGTATACAGTCAAAATTGATCAATTGACTGGGAAATTCAACTGCCAATCTTGTGTACTTGGGATCTTTTGAGCTTGATGAATGTGTCAAGACCATTTCATTGAGTCCTTGAGGCTATATGTGAGCTTGATTTGCCATTGGCTAGGTCAAACAGTCAAAAATTGCCTTTGTGCAGTCAAAACCCTAAAAATGACCATTTTGCCCTTTTGATGATCTGATCAAATTTCTTATGGAATTGTGATTCAAACTTGATCAAATGGTCCATGTGAGTTCATAATGTTGATGTGGGTCAAATTTCATGAGGTTTGACTGTCAATTGGCCACAGTTGACTTTTTCCCCAATACAGCTGATTTCTAGGTCAACTGTCCAATTGACTGGGCAAAACTTGGAATCAAGACTTGAAACTTGGTGAGGATAAACTTGGGAGTCCAACATGAAGCATGAAAGTCATATTAAACATTTTAGGTCAAAACATCCTTGGGAAATCACAAACCCTAATTTGAGTCCACAGTGCAAGGAGAAGTCTTGGGCAGAGAAAACCCTAACTGGATCTTGATTTTCAAAGGTCTTGTGATGAGAAAATGTTGAGGAAATGGGAGGGCAAATTTTGGGGTACAACAAGCAATTTCTGGAGAGAAAACCCTTTCGCTCCGGGTTATCTTACTAGTCCATGCGATATTACTGATATCAGAGTCAACTTTCTCAGAACTTGAATTTTCAGCAGCTGGCCAATCCTGCTTGATACCGTGGTAGTAGACATCACCTCCATAAATCCATGGGACGGTTTTGTCTGACGAATACGAGATTGGTCCAGGCATTGTAATTATCAAAGGAGCTACTTTGGGAACTGATGTAATTCTAACGGGTCTTTTGGTGGAGACCCTGGAAGAATTGTTGGAAATGGTCACCATGGAAACATCATTATAAGAAACAGTTGGAATAGAAGTCTTCTAGAATAAAATATCGTTGTTATCTATTAGGCATTGAACATCTGCTTTCAACAAATGACTGCTGGTTGGCGAGGATAAACAGAAATGACAGCTTTCATCACAGCCCGAGAATACACCGACACTTAACAAATTCTTTTTGATAGTCGGGAGTGGGGTCATAAGTTCATCAACTTAAGTAACAAACATATCTTCCTCAATGGCGTTGGCATTATGGCCGTGCTTGGGCATAGGGGTAGTAATAACATTGGGAATTTCTGGCGCATCGAATTCAATTTCTTTGGCTTCAAAGAGGTCTTGTACTTTGTTCTTTAGAGCCCAACATTTGTTAGTGTCATGGCTGGGACTCTCAGAATGGTATACACAACGGACATTAGGATGATAGTGAGGAGAGGTTGTGTTAGGATTATTTGGAGCTTCTTTCAAAGTCACTAGATTAGATCTTAACAAATGGGGCAATACTTGGGATAGTGTCATATTAATTCGGGTGAACTGTCTGACTGGTCTTTTAATTCTTGGCTGGTTGCTTCTTTGTTGAGCAGGTGCAGGTTTAGGAATCATGACATCCCCCACCATTGGACGATGCTCATCCCTATCTTGATTTCTCTGAGGATATACAACAACAACTTCTTTCTTTTTAATGAAAGGTTTCCTTACAGTAGGAGAAGATGCATCTTTCTGAATCTTCCCATTCTTTATCCCGACTTCTACCCTTTCTCCGATCAATATCAATTCATTAAAACCTGCCGACGAACTCCCAATTAAGTGATTGAAGAAAGGACCAGACAAGGTGCCCAAAAACATATCAATTGATTCTCTATCAGATAGGGGAGGCTGGACTATCCCTGCTAAGTCCCTCCATTTTTGCGTATAGTCTTTAAAGCCTTCACTTGAAACCATGGCCATACTTTGTAGTTGAGTATGGGTGGGCGCAAGATCAGCGTTGTATTGGTATTGTTTGTAAAAGGAAGCGGCCAAATCTTCCTGGTTATGAACATTGACTCTTTCTAACTGATAAAACCAATCAAGTTGAGTTCCAAACAGGCTGTCTTGAAAGAAGTGTACCCATAAGTCCTTGTCAGCGGTGTGAGGTTGTATTTTCCTCACATAGGACCGAAGATGCATTTTGGGACATGAAACTCCTTCATATTTGGAGAACACCGGTGCTTTAAATTTTGGAGGAATGACAATCCCCGATACTAATCCTAACTCCTCAAAGTCCAATCCAGGCGCTTTTTGGATTTCCATTGCACTCAACCGTTCTTCTAGATGCTTATACTTGTCGTCGGCTGTAGGGTATGTTCTTCATAGTAGTCTTCTTCTTCCTCTTCCTCTTATGAGTCTTGCTGGACAACTGTTTCCTTGCCTCTCCCATCTTGATTGTCTTTCTCACCAGATGATGTTGCAATGTCTAGGGTCCTTCTTGTCTGCCCTCGGAATCTTCTTCCCATGTTTAGAACTCTGGTTATTTTCTTTGTCTTCTTTTTCTTCTCCTCAACCAGCAAGGTCTTCAACTCTTCTTGTCCTTTAGCTAGAGTTAAGAACATCTGTTAAAATTATGCATTCTGAGCTTGGAGGTCCTTCACCGTTTGCTCGAGATCCATCTTACTGAGATAAACAGTAGAAGGATGAGGAGACTTATTGCAAGAAACCTGCTTATGTTATGATGAATGGTAAATGCATATGCAATGATTTCAAGGATTTTAAAGATTCAAATTTGTTTTAGACAAGAAGGAAACACACGTTATATTAATAAATTAAAGCTTGAGTACATCAATGCCTTTTTGGGCAAACTGATACAAAAACTCTAAGATAAAAAGGTTGTACGCATCCTCTTTAGTGCAATGTAGGCATTCGGGTTCCTCTGCTCATGAAGTTTCTTAGTGAGTTCCAAAACCTTCTTCTCGCTAGCGTAGAATTGGGCTTCGAAAGTATCTCGCTCCCCCTTGAGTTGTATCCAATATCTTTGTAAGTCTTCAAGAGAGGTGGGCATGTCAGGATGTAGGATAGTGTATGGAACATCTCCTTCCATAACAGGCTCAATGATTACCGGGAGAGTGGAGGGGTAAGGCATCATAAGACTTTGAGCACAAGTTCGTACCCCTTTGAGGTAAGACTCAAGAGGGATGGAATTCTTATGCCCCAATATCTTGCTATCTACCTTGTTCAAAATCCTCCAAGCTCGGATAAATCTATGGCGAAGACCTTGATCGTCGTTCTTGTAGTAAAATACCACACCTTGGATCAACATCTCATGCGGGGCATCACTTCGGTCATAACCAAACTGTCTTAAGGCTAAGCAAGGGTTGTAGGTGATACCTCCCCTAATGCCAAGTAAGGGGACATTAGGGAATTCTCCATAACGGTCGACAATAGTAACATTCTCTATAGATCGGGAACACCAATGGATATCTGAATGTTTGAGCGTCATCAAACTTTGTGACCACCTTGAACCTTGCTTGTTCTTTAATACAAATTGGGTAAGATGCAAAATAAACCATATTGCCAAGAGAGGAGTGCAACACATAAGGACACCTCTTTTCCTCATAGTGCGAGTGTGAAAATAGTGTAGGATGTCCTCTAGCAAAGTAGGCACCGGGTTGCAGGATATGAAGATTTTAACGGCGTTCACATCTATGAGTTGGTCAGGATTTGGAAACAAAACCATCCCATAGATGAGGAGAGCCTCAATTTCCTCAAAAGCTTGCAGATCCAAAGAGTTCCAACAGTTTTGGGATTTTTCAAACAAGAAGCTTTCTAGGAAACCCTTGACACCACTCCTTGTTTCCCAATTGGTTATGACATCAGAAGATTGCAAGTGTAGAGCTTGAGAAATCTCTCCTGGCTTTGGGTCTCTTTCCGTACCGTTGAAAGGTAGTTGATTGAGAATGGGAATCCTTAAGATTTGGGAGAATTCTTCCAAAGTAGGCACAAGTTGATAATCGGGAAATGTGAAGCAATGGTGTAAGGGATCAAAGAACTAAAAGAGCACCTTCATCATGTCCTCATCAATGATAGAGGTGACCAAGTTAAGTAGGCGACCATGTCTCTCGGTGAATGGAGAATTTTATGGAATCCTTGAAGCTAATTCCTTAAGTTGTGGAGGGATCCTTACAAGGTTGACTTGAATAGTTTTCCTGCAAATGGAATCCATGTCCTACAAAACAGAAACAAAGATAAATCCCAAAATCCTTGAAATGGTTAGTGAATGAGTATGATATTATGATGTCCATGATGTTATGTACAAGTATGTATATACAAACAAAGCAAACAAGTCCTTAGGTTTAGGCTTGCATGAAGTCTTATAGGTAAGTACCCTCTTGAAGTTTAGTTGGCTCAAACCTATCCTAGTAATAGTAACCAAGTTCTAAGGAGCTCAATATCACTGGTTTGTTTCCTTGGTCATTGTTTCAACATAAGCCTCTTTAATGGCGACTGAAATATCCCAAAAAACCAAACCTTAATGAGTGTAGTATCGAGTATCTACCAACTTCGGACTGCACCAAGGCCGGTCATCTCACTACATCCTAAAGGCCAAGTTGGTCAAGTAAGGATTCTAAAAGTTCATAAGTGATTCATGGCATCACTCAGTGGCCCCGTATTCTCCTTGATTAACTTAAGGGATACCGATACCCACAAATATGTCACACTAACGTAGATATTGCTTAGACCATGTCGGTATACCTCGCACAGTTTCCATAATGTATTGCTACTTACCTATAAGGTATCCCAAATCTGGGTAGAGGATTCAAACCCAAACAAAGAACCATAATGTAAAGCAAACAAGTCAAACAATGAAAGCAAGTAAATGTGATCTAACCCTAAGGTAACCCCACTTTTAGAATTTTCCCCAACATAGTCGCTAGTTCTGTGATACGGTGGTAGAAATGACTTGAAGGTTTTGCGTTTGATCACAAATGTTGTAGTTAGAAAGAGTCTCCACCGACTTTTCTTTTATCCAAAAGGAAAGGTGAAAAAGCACAGGAAAGACCTTTGAGATTATTTCTTGAGTTCGGGGGGTAGATTATGAAAAGGGAAGGTATTAGTACCCTTTTCATCCATGGTTTTCCATGGGCTCTTAGTTACTTGCTAGATCACTTGCTTTTATTTGAAATTGTGCTTTGTGTGGTTTTTGAAAGTATTTTGTAAAGAGGCCATTGTTTAGGCAATCTTTTTAATGATTCTCGTTCGTAAGAATGTATACAAAGATGTTTGATCTTTTTGAAAATGTTTTAAAGTTTGTAAGATGTTTGAAAGTGTAGGTGTTTGTTTTGAGAATAGCAAGTATGTTTTGTTTTGAAATTGAGCAAGTAATTAGGAGCATTCTACCTACTCAAAAGTCTTTCATGTTCATTTCCTCTTTCCTTTGACATTGTTATCTTACCATTCATTTGGTAAGTAACCCTATCTTTGGATGTAAACGAGACGGATGTGGGTCATCATATAACCATAATTACCAATGTCTCAAGGTATCTTAGCATTCTCTTTTAGGGACTAAGATCATTTTGAAAGGCAACTTAGATAGCGTCATCGAGGGACTATGATCTTGTATTTGCTTTGTTTTTGCTAAGATACCTCACATGCGTAATATGGCTATTTTATAAAGGCAACCAAGTGGATTTTACCCTAGGGGTGCTTGTGTGCAAGTGTATTGTTTTCATGCTTGATTTTGTCCTAGATTAGGGTTTTCTAAGCATTGGTTTTAGTCTTTCCATACAAACCCTAATTACTAGCATTTGTATATAAAAGCGACAAATTGCAGAATTTAAAGTTACTACGCTATTATAATACTCATCTAAGGGGGTGTACAAATCATGAATGGGGATTGCAAGAAAATAAACCTAATTAATCTATTACAACCATATTGAATTGGTATCAATGTAGAAGAAATTAAATGAATATAAAGTACAAGATGAATAAATGTACAAAAAATCCAAATGTAAAGAAAATGGATCTTTGTTTGATTTTTTAAGGAAAAGGGGTTTTGATTTTAACCTAATTAATTAAAGGAAAAATAGTTAATTAAAGTAGTAAAAGATAAAACCTAAAAATTGCTAAGAAAAGATTTTATATAAAACCCTAAATCTATTAATTGATTAAAAAGAAATTAAGTTTAAGAAAAGTATTTTTTGTATTTTTGTTTTGAAAATAAATTATACTATTATAAAATATTTTTGGTCTTTATAAATATTAAAATAATATATTTTAATTGGTGTAAGAGAAAATAACTAAAACCTATTTTTTAATTAAATTTACAAAGATAATTAGTAAAATAAATAAATTATTGATTAAAAATATATTTTTGTGTGAGAAAAATAAATAAACTGTGTCAAAATGTAAATCTATTATTTTTGTATTTTTTTAATGATTTTTTAGTATTAAGAAAATATTTAAGAAAACAAATAAAATGAAAATAAGAAAAGAAAAATAAAATGGGCCAGGGGTGTGAAAAGGAAAAGGGGGTTAGTAAGAAAAAACAAAAACAAACAAGGCCCAAGAAGGCCCAGCGCCTGCAAAAAAAGAAAGTCAGAAAATGCAAAAAATGTGAAAAAACCAAAAGGGTACCACTGGGGCTCGAACCCAGGTCCCTCAGGTTACAGGCACGCGGTTTTATTACTGGAGTGACTATACATCTGTTTATATAAATCAAACAATAAATACATAAGGCAAACACGTTCCTGAGGCCAACTTCATCTTCAACCTCACGCCCAGCCAGAACCTCTGTAACTTGTTCAAATCTCAACAAAAATGAAAACTGTAAACATGAAACTTGTAGAAAATTTCCTCACAGTTTCAGAAATGTAAAGCATTAAAACTATAACTCAAAGATAAACATGAATTTTAATGGCTCTATTCTGAACCCTAAAAATCTCAGAAAATTCAATTTTAAAATTCTCTAAGCTCAGGCAAAATTAATGGAAACTATGGGCATGGTTAGCTTTAGGGCAATGATATCTACATGTTTCATTCACAAATAAATCATTGATGATGCCTGTATGAAAAGTTCCAAAGTTATAAAACTTACCTTGCAAGAGGGTATAGGGCTTGGAGTTTGAGAAACTTTCAGCGAGTTCCAATGATTGGGTTAGCTTCCTCAATTTCCCAGGAAGCTAATGGGATGCTTAGCTTGAGTTCAAAGTACCTGAGGAGTTCTAGAGAAGTACAAGTGAAAATCTCTACTTTTGAAAATGGAGGATGGTGTTAATGGTGTTACAGTCTTGTAACAGGGTGAGGATCAGTTCTAAATGATGTTTAGAAGCTTTAGGAACAAAGAGGCTTAAAAACACACGAGGGAGTTATGAGTTTCAAGTTTTTGGCCAGTTTATGTGAAAATGGAGGTATGAGATGTGATTCTAAGCTCTTGGTGTTTTAAGGGGTCCAACCTTCGTGTATTTTGTGGCAAATGGTTTGTCCATGTATAAGCGAAAGGTCTTGAGTGCATTGGCAAGTCAGAAGTACAAGTCACAAGCTATTTGCTATGTTACTTGATTTTCAAGAAAAGAGGCAAACCAAGTTTCAATGTGTAGTATAAGCATGGGCTGGGTGATTGTAAGTGTCTAACTAGTTTCTTATGGTTTATAGGATTGTATGATCATAAGAGAACAAGTGCAAGGCTCAAGAACAAGTTTTGTGTAAAAAAGCACTTTATCAAAATGGCAATGTACACTTTCTTCCCAAAATGGATATAAAGCATGGCCTTGCATTGAATGCTTGAAATGAGACCTCTAACAGCTATGCAAGCAATTAATTATGGAGTGCCTAACAAGTTTAAGGCATGCAAAGTAGAGGTTATGCAGCATACTTTGTATTTTGAATTTGGTTCATCACAAAATGACTTGTAATTCAAGTGATAAAACCCTAACTTCATCTCTTCGATTCTCCCTACTCAAAAATGATCTCAAGGAGTTATTGGACATTTTGGAAAGCTTGAAATGTGCTCTACAACCCATATTTGAATTGATTTTGAATATTCCCCTTGGAACTATATGAAAAAGTGCCATGAAGTTGGGTCAAAATCCTGACCAAATTAGGGCAAAAATTTCACTAAGTGTTTTGTTTCATGACCATGTATTCTTAAAATTATAACTTGAGATCTAAGATATTTTGGAAGAAGTTGTGTGAATAAAAGTTGTAGATTTCATTTAGATCTACAACTTTCATGTTGGAAGTTTCTTTTGAATCAGCTTGCATCATGGTGAAAAGTTTGGTCAAAGTTATGAAAAAAATAAGAAATTTTCAACACTTAGAAAAATTTCTAAGTTTAGAAATTTTCACTTTTCAAAATGGAAATTTGAATTTTGGATTTCTTGATGAAGAAGTTTCATATTTTGACATGTTTTGATGAATTGTGATCTTTGACATTTGAATTTGACTAAAAAGTCAAAGTTTGACTGTTCAGTATACAGTTGACTTTTGATCAGTTGACTGAAAATTCATCTGTCAATCCTTTGAAATTGAGCAACATTTTGAGCCATGTCATTAGGTCAAAATGATGCAATTGGACTCTTGATATCATTCCTTAAACCAATTGATCATTTTCTAGGTCAAAAATCAGAAATTTCCCTTTCCCAGTCAAAACCCTAATTTTAACCATTTTGCCCTTTTGGAGATTTGATCAAATTTCTTGAGGAATTATGGTCCAAACTTGATCAAATGATATATATGAGTTTAAAATTTTGATGTGGATAAAAAATTATGAAGTTTGACTGTAAATTGGCCATAGTTGACTTTTTCCCCCAATACATCTGATTTTTGGGTCAACTGCTCAATTGACTGAGCAAAAGTGTGATTCAAAGCTTGAAACTTGACATGAGTAATATTGAGGGTCCATAATGATCCTTGAAAGTCATATGGGGCATTATAAGTTCAAAAATCCTTGTGCAAACTCAAACCCTAATTTTGGTCATCAATGCTTAAGGAGGTGTCTTGAGCTGACCAAACCCTAGTGCAGTCTTGAGTCAAGGGAGATCTTGTGAGCAAATTCTTGATAAGTGAGAGGGAAAATTTTGGGGTACAACAATAGCTATCTTTGAAAATTGTAGAAAAATAAATACAAAGAGCACAAAGTTTTCATGCAAAAATGTCCATGATTCATTGATGACATATGAAAATCAGGTAACAACCCTTACAAATGGACCGTTGTGCCTCGGGTAAGACACAAGGTTTTAAAAGTCTGAATTGTTTAATTATTATAGATCTGAAAAAATTTTTAAAGACAATTACTGTTGTATAAAAGTAATTGGGATAAAATCTTTAGCTTCCCAGTTGGTGAGCCCTCAATTGATGGTTGGGAAAATCCAATCCTCTAGGTCACAACTGTCATCATCATCCTCCACTGTGTTGACTCCGTGGTTGCTGATCTTCAAAGGTGGTCCTCCGGCACGAGCACGACGAACAACTTTCTGGGCTCCTGAAGTGAAACCCAAACCAAATTTTTCATATTTGTATGGGATATCCGGGAGTTGGCCCCAAATAGTACTCCCACCTTCTTTGATTACTGCTTTGGCATCTTTCAGAGAGGACATCTTTAGAGGAGGTCTTGTAATCTTTGGGACTTGGGAAACAGTCTTGGTAGCTACCACAATTTGTGGGACTTCCTCAAAATTATGAAACGGAGTTTCAATGAATTCACCCTCCAATTCCACGTATCTGAAAGAGTTTAAGTGACTGATCATATATTCCTCTTCTCCATGGACAGTAATGTTTTTTCGCTTGGTTGGGTATTTCAGCATATGATGTAATGTAAAGGTGACGACACCAGCGTCATGAATCCATGTCCGACCCAATAAACAGGAATAGGAAGGGCGAATGTCCATCACGTAAAAAGTTGAATCAAAGGTTTGAGTTCCAACCTTAATGGGGATGTCCACCTCCCCATGCACCATTCTCTTTGAACCGTCGAAGGCCCTTACAACTATGTTGCTGGGTTTTAAGGTCAAACCTTCATAGTCGAGTCTATCCAAAGCTTTCTTAGGAAGCACATTCAAAGATGAACCAATATCAACCAAGACATAGGCCAAAGTTGTGCCCCTACATTCGACAGAGACATGCAACGCCTCGTTGTGCTTCCTCCCTCTAGGTGTCAAGTCAGCATCAGAAAAACCTAAACCATTGTCAGCGGTCAAACTGGCCATACAGTCTTGGAACTGATTAGAAGAGGTTTCCTGTGGAACATGGGAAGTTTTAAGAAATTTCACCAAGGCCTTCGCATGAGCCTCGGAGCATAGCAGTAAAGCTAGCATAGAAATCTTTGATGGAGTTTGCCCTAGCTGTTCGACTACGTTGTAGTCGCTTCTCTTTATAATTTTCAGAATTTCTTCCATCTCTTTTTTGGAGGTTTCCGAGATAGATACTGATTGTGCCTTCATCCGGACAGGCTCAACCAGAATGCCTTTGCCCCGAGTCTCTGTTGACTCGGTGGTCGGGGTGTCAGTAGGAGTAATCATAGGGACTATAGTAGTAGTAGTGTCAACATGAACAAAAGCAGGGATGATCACAGGACCGGTAATAGTTTTCAGAGGAGAAATCTCTGGGGAGAATACTCTTCCACTTCGGGTTATCTTGCTGGTTCCCGCAATGTTGCCGATGTCGGAGTTAGCCTTCTAAAAAATCGAGTCTTCATCAACCAGCTAATCCTGCTTGACACCGTGATAGTAGACATCACCCCCATAATTCCAAGGGACAGTTTTATCTGATGACTACGGGATTGGTCTAGGCATAGTAATTATCAGTGGAGTCACTTTAGGAACTGATGTAATCCTAACGGATCTTTTGGTGGAGACCCTGGAAGGATTGGTGGAAATGGGTACTATTGAAACATCCTTGTAAGAAATGGTTGGAGTGGGAGTCTTTTCAAACAAAATCTCTTTGTCATCCATTAGGTGTTAGACACATGCTTTCAATAAGTGACAAATAGTTGGTAGGGATAAATAGAGGTGGCAGCTTTCATCACAGTCTAGAAATAAACTGGCCTTCAACAGGTTCCTCTTGACAGTCAGGAGAGGAGTAATAAGTTCATCAACAACAGTAACAAACATATCATCTTCAATAGTGTTAACATCACGACCATGCTTGGGCATAGGAGCAGTGATGACATTTGGGATCTCAGGAGCATCAAATTCAATTTCTTTTACTTCGAGAAGGTCTTTCACCTTGGTTTTTTAAATCCCATCAGTTGTTGGTATCATGGCCTAGACTTTCTGAATGGTAAGCACAACGAGCATTAGGGTGGTAATGAGGAGAGGCGGTGTTGGGGTTCTTCGGGGCTTCCTTCAAAGTTACTAGATTAGATCTCAACAAATATGGTAGGACTTAAGACAACGTCATATTTATCCGGGTAAATTGTCTTACCGGTCTTTCTGTTCTAGGCTGGTTGCTCCTTTGTTGAGTAAGTGCAGGCTTAGGGATCATGACAGCCCCTACCGTTGGACGGTGTTCAATTCTGTCTTGATTCCTTTGAGGGTATACAACACCAACTTCTTTCTTCCTAATAAATGGTTTTCTCACGGCATTGGAGGATGCGTCCTTTTGGATCTTCCCACTCTTAATCCCAGCTTCCACTCTTTCCCCGGTCAAGATTAATTCAGTGAAGCCTGCCGAGGAGCTTCCAATTAGATGATTAAAGAAAGGACCGGACATGGTACCTAGAAACATGTCTACTATCTCTCTTTCAGACAGGGCAGGCTGGACTCTTCATGCTAAATCCCTCCATTTCTGAGCGTAGTCTTTGAAACCTTTGCTTGAAACCATAGCCATAATCTGGAGTTGAGTACGGGTGGGAGCAAGGTCTACGTTGTATTGATACTATTTATAAAAATCAGCGACAAGGTCTTCCCAATTATTGATATTGGCCCTTTCCAGTTGATAGAACCAATCTAGCCGAGTCCCAGATAGACTATCCTGAAAGAAGTGGACCCATAAATCTCTGTCAGCAGTGTGAGGCTGTATCTTCCTCACATAAGATCAGAGGTGCATCTTGGGACACGAAACCCCGTCGTACTTAGCAAACACTGGTGCCTTGAATTTTGGTGGAATAACAATCCCAGACACGAAACCCAACTCTTCAAAGTCTAATCCAGGCACTTTCTGAATCTCCATTTCACTTAGACGTTCTTCCAAATGTTTGTATTTGTCTTCAGACAGGGGATACTGCTCTTCAGAGTAATCCTCTTCTTATTCCTCTTCAGGTTCTGGCTGGGCAGTCACTTCCTTGCCTTTCCCTTATTGATTATCCTTTTCACCAGATGAGGTTACGAAGTCAAGGGTCCGTCTAGCTGGCCCTGGGAACCTTTTCCTAGGTTCAGAGCACCAGTTTCTTTCTTTGCTTTCGTCTTCTTTTCTTCGATCAACAAAGTTTTCAAATCCTATTGTCCTTTGGCTAGAGTCAAGAACATTTGTTGAAACTGAGCATTCTGCGCCCAGAGATCTTTTACTGTCTGCTCAAGATCCATGTTACTGAAATAAACAGTAGAAAGATAAGGAGACCTATGGTAAGAAACCTGCTTATGTTATGATGAATGAAGATGCATATGCAATGATTTCAAGGAAATTAGAGATTTAAATTTTCTTTAGACAAAAAAGGAACATACGCCATATTAATAAATCAAAGTTTGAGTACATCATGCCTCTTTGGGCTTACAAAGAAATACAAAAACTCTAAGATAAAAAAGTTGAACGCATCCTCTTTGGTGCGATGTAGGCGTTCAGACTCCGCTCCTCATGAAGTTGCTTGGTAAGTTCCAGAACCTTCTTCTTGCTGGCGTAGAATTGGGCCTCGAAAGTGTCTCGCTCCCCATTAAGCTGTATCCAATCCCTTTGCAAGTCTTTAAGAGAGGTGGGCATATAAGGATGAAGGATAATGTAGGGGATATCTCCTTCAACAATAGGCTCTATGATAACTGGGAGAACAGAGGGGTAAGGCATCATAAGACTTTGAGCACGAGCTCGTACCCATTTGAGATAAGGCTCAAGAGGGATGGAATTCTTGTGCCTCAATGTCTTTCTATCTACCTTGTTTAACATCCTCCAAGCTCGGATAAACCTCTAGCGCTGACCTTGATCGTCATTCTCGTAGTCAAATACCAAACCTTGAATAAGCATCTCATGTGGGCCATCCCTTCGGGCGTAACAAAACTGTCTTAAGGATAAACATGGGTTGTAGGTGATACCTCCTCTAATTCCAAGGAAAGGGACATTAGGGAATTCTCCACAACGGTCGATGATAGTAACATTCTATATAGATCGGGAACACCAATAAATGTCTGAATGTTTAAGCGTCATCAACCTATGTGATCACCTTGAACCTTGCTCGTTCTTCAATACAAATTGGGGAAGATGCAAAATAAACCATCTTGACAAAAGAGGAGTACAACACATAAGGATACCTCTTTTCCTCATAGTGCGAGTGCGAATAGAATGTAGGATGTCTCCTAACAAAGTAGGCACCGGGTTACGATACATGAAGATTTTGACGGTGTTTACATCTATGAGTTGGTCAGGGTTTGGAAACAAAACCATCCCATAGATGAAGAGAGCCACAATTTCCTCAAAAGCTTGCAAGTCTAAGGAGTTCCAACAGTTTTGGGCTTTTTCAAACAAGAACTTGGCTAGGAATCCTTTGACACCACTCCCTATTTCTCAATTAGTTGTGACATCAGATGGTTGCAAATGTAAGGCCTGGGCAATCTCTTCTAGCTTTAGATCTCTTTCCGTACCTTTGAAACGTAGTTGATTGAGAATGGGAATCCTCAAGTGTTGGGAGAATTCTTCCAAAGTTGGCACAAGTTGATAATCAGGAAATGTGAAGCAATAGTGTAGAGGATCAAAGAACTGGAAGAGAACCTTTATCATGTCCTCACCAGTGTTAGAGGTAACCAAGTTTAGGAGGCGACCATGTCTCTCGGTAAATGGAGAATTTTCGGGAACCCTTGATGCTAGATCTTTAAGTTGAGGAGGGATCCTTACAAGGTTGACTTGAATGGTTTTCCTGCGAATAGAATCCATGTCCTACAAAACAGAACAAAGATAAATCCCAAAATCCTTGAAATGGTTAGTGAATATGAGTATGATGTTATGATGTTTATGATGTTATGTACAAGTAAACATATATAAACAAAACAAACAAGTCCTTAGGTTTATGCTTGCATGGAGTCTCATAGGTAAGTACCCTTTTGAAGTTTAGTTGGCTCAAACCTGTCCTAGCAATAGTAACCGGGTTCTAAGGGAGCTCAATATCACTGGTTTGTTTTCTCGGGCGTTATTTCAGCGTAAGCCTCTTTAATGGCGACCAAAATATCCCAAAAAACCAAACCTCAATGAGTGTAGTATCGAGTGTCTACCAACTTCGGACTGCACCAAAGCCGGTCATCTCACTACGTCCTAAAGGCCAAGTTGGTCAAGTAAAGGTTCTAAAAGTTAGTTAGTGCTTCATGACCTCACTTAGCGGCCCCGTATTCTCCTTGACTACTCAAGGACTACCGATACCCATAAATATGTCACACTAACGTAGCTATTGCTTAGACCATGTCGGTATACCCTGCACAGTTTCCACAATGTATTGCTACTTACCTATAATGTATCCTAAATCCGAGTAGAGGATTCAAGCCCAAACAAATAACCAAAATGTAAAGCATACAAGTCAAACAATAAAAGCAAATAAATGTGATCTAGCCCTAAGGTAACCCAACTTTTAGAATTATCCCCAGCAGAGTCACCGGTTCTATAACACAGTGGGAGAACTGACTTGTCGTTTTGCGTTTGATCGCAAATGTTGCGGTTTAGCAAGAGTTTCCACCGACTTTTCTTTTTTCCAAAAGGAAAGGCTGAAAAGAACAGGAAAGACCTTTGGGATGTTTTCTTGAGTTCGGGGGGTAGATTATGAAAAGGGAAGGTATTAGCACCCTTTCCATCCATGGTTTTCCATGGGCTCTTAGTTACTTGCTAGATCACTTGCTTTTGTTTGAAAATATGCTTTGTGTGGTTTTTTGAAAGTATTTTGTAAATATGATATTGTACCCCAAAATTTTCCCTCACATATTTCTCAAAACATTTCAAGAAAGATCCTCAAGTTGATCAAGGAAGTCCAAGGGTTGACCAGACAAGCTCCCTCCTAAGACAGTCTACCTTAAATTAGGGTTTCATGTTGCATCAAGATATTTGAGTCCAAGAGATCCCAAATGCTAACCATTGTCCTAATATGTTCTCAAGATCATTCATGTCAAGTTTCAAGCCTTGCAGAGGAAATTTGATCAGTCAATTGTTCAAAGGCTTGAAAATCGACTATGCTAGGGCAAAAGTCAACTATGTCCCACATATAGTCAAACTTCTAGATTTTTGGTCAACATCCTAATTTTGAAGTATTATCCATCATTTGATCAAGGATTGATCATGATTCCTCAAGGATTGCTCACAATTCATCAAAACCTAAAAGTTGCTAAATTAGGGTTTTATAGGAAAAGTCAACTCAACTTTGACCAAGCATAACTTTCTCATACTTTATGAGAAATGACCCATCTAAAGCTCATTTTGAAGAGGATGCAATTATATACAATTCATCTTCAGCTCCCAAGTTCAAAATATGCACTCACAAGAAGTTATGAATTTGGACATTATAGGTCAATTTGAAAAGTCAACAAAAACACCTTTTTCGTCAAAGCTTCATACATGAGCATGGAATATCAAATTGATATCAGACCAAAAGGGTTTCTTAGAGGACATCTCAAGATTTTTAAAAATTCCAAAAACACCTTCAAAGAGTTAAAATTGAGGAAGTTATGCATTGGTGAAGTTGACCTTTTTTACAAAATTGTCAAAAGTCAACTATGCCTAAAACTTCAAATTTTGCCAAATGGGCCCAATATTTTGCACTTGTTTTGAGTTGGCAACATGGTCCATGAGCCCTAGCCCTCGCCACTTGTCATTATCTTGTTTTTATTATTTATTTTGATTTTTATTTGAATTAAATCATTTTAAATCAAAACAAATCATAGAAAATCCAAAACATTGAAATTCAAAGATCTTGTGCTTATTTCAGGTCCTACATCCAGCTAGCCTAAGGTTGAATTCGTGCCAAGGCTTTGTGTGCACAAAAAGATTGAATTTTCCTAATTTTAGAAAGATATTCAAAGTAAATCAAATCCAAATCAAAGACATTGATGGAGGAAGATTGAGATCAGTTATGGAACCCTAATTTAGTCCTTGATATATATTGAACCATTGCAGACTAAAAAGGAGGCTAGAGAGAGGCGTGAGAACCAGAACAAACTTGCAAAAAATAGAGAAAAAGTGGTAATTCGAATTCATATTTCCAGGCATTCTCAAGGCCTCCTGACCATTCCAATCACTTCCTGGGAGTGTAGGCAAGCGAAACCAATCCAGAGCAAGCATTTTCAGACCCTGAATACCACTGTTAGTCATCCACGATGTTGAGTTATTTTTGAAATCGGTTAGCATAATTCTGGCACATATAGCACGAAACAATCATATATTCTTGATCCTTAGAACATTTTCAAGCTTTTTGTAATACTTAATTGCGTTTTCGTAGACTGAATCAAGAATTGCCATTGTTAGGTTTTTTGGTTCCGTTTTAGGGTTTTTGTATGCAGAAAAAATTAGCCTTCATGAAGGGTACCATGGTGTTCAGGATGACAAGACGGTTCGATCCATGGCATTAGATGTCATTTATATTGCTCATGGAGGATTTTGGAACGAGCCCAGTTTGTAGTGACGGACAAACGTCTGTAGGTAAAAGTCTGGGACTTTTACCAACGGAGCAAGGAAGAAGATAACATACGTGGATCTGTTTCATTCGCTTGTTTGAATCTTGGCGCCCTTTTTCATATTATTATATATTATGATTATTGCTTATTATATGAACAAGAAACGCGTGTAGCTCAGTTGGTAGCCAGGTGGTTGTAAAGTGCTTCAGGGCCTGGGTTCGAATCCCAGGTCTCTCAATTTCTTCACATTATTTTTCTTTCAGGGATTACATGCGCGTACAAGGTCAAGGTTCACCATGTGACCTCATCATCCAGCATACAAAGTGGCCAAATGGCCAGATCCAAAGGCCATCAATGAAGGAACACCTAAGGCGTTGGTCAAGGCAAGGCAGGAGATCATGAAGGTCAACGTGAGGCTTCTCTTCTTGGGCCAGAATTGTTGTATACACACCCCCCAAATCACTTTTGAGGCCCATATCTCTTTCTATATTCTTTTTTTTTTATTTTTATTTTTCCTAATTAATTTAATTAATTATTTCACTAACACAAAATAATATTTCTTTTATCAAAAAATCACAAAAAATATTTTCATCCAATTAAATTTAGGATATTTATTTTTTATCAAAAAATTAAATTAATTTGGTTAGGTTGTTAACTTTAGATAACTTTAATTCTTTTTGTAAATAAATTAAAAAATAATTAGAAAATTAGGGTTTTGTTTCTAACTTAATCATATTTTCTTTTTCTTAAAATAACCAAAAACACAAAAATAGGCCATTTATTTATTTTCATTAATTAATTTAATTAGCTAATTAATTGTATATTTAATTTCAAACTTAATTCCTTTTTCTTAAAAATAATTAAAAACAACAAAAACATTTTTCTTTCAATTAGGTTAGAAGAGGTCAAAACCCTAGTTCTCTCCCGATCTAATTTTCCTCGCGTGCGTTTTTATTATTTATTTTTACCCTATTAATGTAATTGCTCACAAGTTGTAATAGTTTAATTAGGTCTTTTATTTTCATTTATCGCTTTATTTTTAAGGGTTTGTTTTTGGCTATGTAAATACCCGAAGCTTTGTAATATCGTAGTTTAGTTTCTGCACTTTTAATTCCGCAAAATATTAAACTGTTAGATGTATGAATGTTAGGGATGCATGACAAGAATGTATGTAAAACTTTAAAACAATTAGACAACCCTAAAATGTGCAAAGATAATAATTTGAAATTGAATCACTCGCACATGCGCACTCCTAGGATACACTCCCACTTCGGTTACCTTTGGTAAACGGTCATTAGGTATAGGATGCTTTAGTGGTCGTCCTTTTGTCTCAAAGATCAAAGTTGCCTCGGATATTGTTTCCTCGAATAATTGATCTAAGACATTAGGGTTACTACTAAGACGTCCTAACATTACTTTAGTGACTGTATGTCCCTTTCGAATTGACCCTCAAAACTCCAACGATGGTGCTACCTACTCACTAATAGTGGGATAACGCTGTCTAAAGGAAACGAACATAGAACGATTCTTTTTTCGAGTAGGTATATTAGTTCTTAAGTACTTGCTCAATCCAAACAAACCTTTTCACACTTACACACCTTTTCAAAAACACTTTGTTACACTCTTGAAGACAGAAGCAAGAGTTAAATCAAAGTCAAAACAAAAACTTTTCAAATCACACAAACACACAAAGAAGCAATTTTGAAAATGATGAGCAAGTACCTAAGAGCCCGTAGATAACTATGGATAGAAAGGGTGTTAATACCTTCCCTTTCTATAATCTACCCCCCCGTACTCAGAAATATCTCGAAAAAGGAATTTTTCTGTGCTTTTTTCCTTTCCTTTGTTGGATAAAATAAAAGTCGGTGGCGACTCTTGCTTACCGCGACATTTTGCAAACACAAACGCAAAACGCAAACCAGCATTCCTAAAAAAAACAGTCTCGGTTATGGCCACCGTACCACAGATGCCATTGTTTTAGGCAAACTTTGTAATGATTGTAGTTCGTAAGAATTATACAAAGTGTTGATCTTTTGAAAATGTTTTCAAGTTTGAAAGGTATTTTTGAAAGTGTTGGTGTTTGTTTTGAAAATATCAAGGATGTTTTTGTTTTGAAATTGAGCAAGCAACTAGGAGTAATCTACCTACTCAAAAGTCTTTCATGTTCATTTCCTCTTTCCTTTGACATTGTTATCTTACCATTGATTTGGTAAGTAACCCTATCTTTGGATGTAAAAGGGACAGGCGTGGGTCATTTTATAGCCATGATTAGCAATGTTGTAAGATATGTTAGCATTTTCTTTAAGGGACTAAGATCATTTTGAAAGGCAACATGGATAGCGTCATCAAGGGACTATGATCTTGTATTTTTGCTTGTTTTTGCTAAGATACCTCACATGCATAATATGGCCATTTTTGTAAGGCAACAAAGTGGATTTACCCTAGGGGTGTATGTGTGCAAGCGTATTGGTTTACATGCTTGATTTGTCTTGATTAGGGTTTTCTACTTGTTGGTTTTAACCTTTCCATACAAAATCCTAATTACTAACATTTGTATATAAAGCATTTAAATTACGGAAAATAAAAATACTAAGCTGTTACATCATTTAGGGGAGGGGGTGTACAAATTTACAAATGGGGAATTGCAAGAAAATTAAATCTAAATAATTATTACAACCATATTGAACATTGTACAAAAATGAATAAATAAAATGCAAGAATGTAAATGTAAAAAAGAAATGTGATTTTTGTTTGGTTTTCATGAAAAGGATTTTTTGACCTAATTAAATAAAATAATTAACTAAAAATAAGAAAATTAAGATTAAGTTAGTAAAATAATATAATTTATTAAAGAAAACAAATTTTAGGTTTTTTGTGAATTGAATTAGTAAATAAAATTAATCAAATAAAAGTCCTAAGTTCTAAATTGATTTTATTCACAAGAAAATAATATAGTAGTTAAACCCTAGTCTAAATGTTTATTGAATAAAAAAGAAATTAATTTATTAAATAAAAAAGAAATGTTTTTGTTCTTTTAGTTTTTATGAAGAAAATAAACTAAATATAAATAATAAAATATAAATATTTTTGGGTTTTTTTTATTAATAAAAAAAATAAATAATAATAATAATAATAATAAAAGATGAAAATAAAAAAATAAAAGAAAGAAAATAAAATAACAAAGAAAAATAAATGGGCCAGGGGTATAAACAATAAGGCAGGGGGTCAGAAATAGCAAAAAAAGTTAGGCCCAATCATTTGGAGTCCCATGCGTTGCAAGAATAAAAAAATGTAAAGAAATGTGAAAAAAAGCAAAAGGAAGCGCACTGAGGTTCGAAGCCATTGCCTCTTGATTACCAGCGCGATGCCTTACCAATGAGGTGACTATACATCCATTAATATAACTGAAATGATAACTATATAATACAAAACAAGTCCCGAATACACTTCATCTTCAACCTCCGGCCAGACCACCTGTAACTTCACCATTTCTCAACAAAAATGGAAAATACAAACAAGAAAGTTGTTCCATTTTTCCATACGAATCCAACCATATAAATATCATAAACTATAAATCAAAGATGAATGAGAATTTTTGAAAGTACCAAATTCTGACCTAATTATTTTCAGAGGTTCAGATTCAAAATTCTAACTACTCAAGCAACAATAATGAAATCTAAGGATATGGTTAGCTTCAGGACAATGATATCTACATTTATTATTCATAAATAAACCATTAATGATGCTTGTATGAAGAGTTCAAAAGTCAGAAAACTCACCTTGTAAGAGGGTATCGTGTTTTGAGTTTGAGCAGCTTTTGATGAGTTCCAGTGATTGGGTTAGCTTCCTCAAGTTCCCAGGAAGCCAATGTGATGCTTGGCTTGAGCTGAAAGTGGCTGAGGAGTTCCAGAGAAGTTAAGGTGCAAGGTGCTATTTTTGAAAATGGTGGGTGGTGATGGAGGTGTTATAGTTGTGTTGCAGGTCTTGGAATTATTTGTATATGTTATTTAGAAGCTTTTGAAAGTAAAAGGCCAAGAAACGCACGAGCAAGTTTAGAGATTGGATTCAAAACTCAGAAATGGCAAGTTTTGAGATGTTTTTGGTGGTTCTGTGCTTTAGGGGGTCTCAGGGCTTGAGCATGCGTTTTTTTTCTTGCAAATGACTTGTGTATCTATAAGCAAAAGGTTGGAGAGGTTTTGCACAAAGGATTTCTGAGTTATAGGGTTATGGCTTGTTTGATTTTGAAGAAGAGTGAGAAAATGTAGTTTCAAGGTAGAAAGTATAAGCATGTAGAGTGGTTATACACTTTAAACATGTTTGCTTCTGACCCTTTATCTTGAGTTTGGACAGAGGCAACAAGTTAGGAGCTCAAGGAGAGTTGACATTTGCAAAAGCAATGCTTTATCAAAATAGCAATGGTAACTTTGCTCCATAAATGGAAAATTATCTTGGATAAAGCTTGAAATAAGTGGATAATAGCTCAAAAGCAAGTGTAATATTCTGATTAGGGAGATATCTTGAGGTTTAGAGGCCTGCAAAGTAAGATTGTGCAGCATAGGCTTGATATTTGAATTCTTGTTCATAAAAAATGACCTATAATTTCAGTTTGAAAACCCTAACTTCCTCTCTTCGATTCTCCTTGCTCAAGAATGATCTCAAGGAGTTCTTGGAAATTTTAGAAATATTGTAATATTCTCTACAACCCCTCTTTGAATCACTTTTGAAAATTCCCCTTGGAACTATGTGAAAAATTTCCATGAAGTTAGGTCAAAATCCTGCCTAAACTAGGGCAAAATTTTCACTAAGTGTTTAGTTTCATGACCATGACTTCATGGATTAATAACTTGAGATCCAATAATTTCTAGGAGAATTTGTGTAAAGCAATGTTGTAGATATCACGGAGATCTAAAACTTTCATGTTGAAAGTTTCTTTTGAATCATCTTGCATCATGGTGAAAAGTTTGCTCAAAGTTATGAAAAAAATTGAAGTTTTCAACACTTAGAAAAATTTCTAAGTTTGAAAACTTTGACTTTTCAAAATGAAATCTTGACTTTTTGATTTCTTGATGAATAAGTTTCATATTTTGATATGTTTTGATGAATTATGATCTTTGACACTTGATTTTGACCAAAAAGTCAAAGTTTGACTTTTCAATATACAGTTGACTATTGATCAGTTGACTAAAAATCAACTATCAATCCAATTGATCTTGAGCAATGTTTTGAGTCATGCAATTAGGTCAAAAGGATGCAATTGAACTCTTGAGATCATGCCTCAAACCAATTAACCATTTTCTAGGTCAAAAATCAGAAATTGCCCTTTCTCAGTCAAAACTCTAATTTTGACCATTTTGCCCTTTTAATGATTTGATCAAATTTCTTGAGGAATTGTGGTTCAAACTTGATAAAATGATACATATAAGTTTATAATATTGATATGGATCAAAAATTATGAAGTTTGATTGTAAATTGGCCACACTTGACTTTTTCCCCAATACAATTGATTTTTAGGTCAACTGGTCAATTGACTAAGCAAAAATGTGATCCAAGGCTTGAAACTTGACATGAGTAATATTGGGGGTCCATAATGATCCATGAAAGTCATATGAGGCATTAAAAGTTCGATTATACTTGTGCAATCTCAAACCCTAATTTCAGTCATCAGTGCTTAAGGAGGTGTCTTGAGTTGATGAAACCTTGTGCAATCTTGAACCAAAGGAGATCTTGTGAGAAAATATTTGATAAATGAGAGATAAAATTTTGGGGTACAACAGAATCCTTAGAAAGATTCTGGTCTATACGGATTTAAAGCAGGGTTTTATCAATAATCGTGGAATATTATTGCTGGTAAAGTTTGTGATCAGGTGAAAAGAATTTGGAAGAATTCGAGTGAGATAGCGAAGCTAAACCAGACAGACATTTGCTTAATTCCCAAAGTAGACCAACCACAAATGACCTCTCAATTTCGACCTATATCATTGTGTAATGCAATGTATAAAGTAATCTACGAGGTGGATGTGAATAGAAGGAAATATATCATTCCTAAGTTGGTTTCTCCTTACCAAACATGTTTCGTATCAGGAAGAAAAATTCACAAAAACATAATAGTTGTGAAGGAAGCTATGCATAGCATGCATAAGATGAAAAGTAGGAGGGGTATTTTATGATCAAGGTGGGCCTGTCTAAAGCCTACGACAAAGTTATCTAGGAGTCTATCTAAAAGGTTCTTCGTGAGATAAAATTTCTAGATAGCATGGTAAATCTTATTATGCATGCAGTAACTGTAACGCCCCAAAATAAATTGTTTGATGTATTTTTAATAATTGATTTCTGTGATGAATTATACTTGTAATGCCTTATTAGTGAGTTAGGGGTTTGGAGGTCTTGGGAAGGATAATTACCTTAAACTAGGGGATGTGTAGTATTGAATGGTGTGTGTGAGTAAAAGTGTAGAATCATGGGTGTATGAAGAATATTATTTTATTATTATCATTAGGATAATAATTATAATATTGTTAAATAAAATTATTAATAAGAATTAGAGTAAGGGTGTTATAGTAAGTGTAAGTGGGTTAAGTAAGGGCATAAGGGGAAAGTCCTAATGTGGTCCAGTGATAAAACAAAGAAGGGAAGAGAATTAGAACTATTTTATCAATCGTGAAATTTTGGAGAAACAAAGGAAGGGAAGAAGAAAGGAAAGGCTAGGTCAAAGAGAGGTTCTACCATTGTTAGAGGCAAGTTTTGTAAAATCAAGATAAGAGGGGAGAATAGGTTCTCTAATTTGAAGATTATAGCATGAGAGGGTAGTGAGGGTTCCTTTCCCTCTTAGGTTTTATTAATTTTGTATCCCTTTTTTGTTTCGTTTGATTGTGAAGATGAATGTTGTGATTTAATTTGTATTTAATTGTGTTGGCATAATTGTGATAATTGTGATATGAAATTCTTAATCATTGTGGATTGCTATGGGGAAAAAAACCTTAAAAAGAATGGATTAGAGAATATAGGTTTCCCTTAGGTATTGAGTTGTAATCCTTAGAATTGATAATGAAATTGGTAATAGAATGTATTATTAGTAGCAATAGTAAAGACCTATGTTAGAATGCTTAAAATTAGCATTTTGAGGCTATACTTGTATTGGATTCTACTGGAATAGGGTCGGTGTTAGTGTAGAAATTCGCAGCCATAAGAAATACAATGTAGCTGAAAAATTTAGCACGAAACAATATGAATCGACCTGCGCACAAAGCGGGGTCGACCTGAGCACACCCGAGGTAGACAAAATTCCTCAAATTTTACTGATGCGTCGACCTGAGCACAAGGGGGAGGGTCAACCTGAGCAGTCCCGAGTGACATCCAATTTTTGACATATTTTTCTAAAGGCCTTAACTTGAGTTTTTCGACTCCGTTTGATGCATCGTTCAAAGTGTTAGAAAGCTAATGAAATGAACTATACCTTGGAAGAATAAAATTATTCATAGGATGTAGTTTTATAGTTTTTGAATTAGGATTAAGTGATGAACTATGTAGTGTTAACATATGAAGTATGCTCTTTGCTATGAATTGATGTAATCGTGTATTGATACAACTTGATGGGTGTTTTCTTTATAATGATATGGTGTCATTATGATAATGATGTATGATTCTAATGATGTTTTGATGATAATGGTGACTATTCTTCTTTGTGAATTCTTTTGATGCCTTTGTATTGGCTTGTAATTGTATGGACATTCACGAGGAATGCAGCCAATTCAGAAGGAATCGTGGTGAGTATGTGACTCACGAGTGATCACGAGGATCGTATGTTATGAAATAATATTTGTGGGGTTTGTGCATATATATATATATATATATATATATATATATATATATATATATATATATATATATATATATATATATATATATATATATATATATATATATATATATATATATATATATATATATATATATATGTGTGTGTGTGTGTGTGTGTGTGTGTGTGTGTGTGTGTCATGCATTCATTGTGTCCTTGAAGAGAGTCGAGTGAAGATAAGTCAAGTTCAAGGGAAACATGATTGGCTTATCCAGATTCTGACGAGAATCAGTTTCATATGAATGAACCGTATTGGTTGTGTTGGTACCGCATGCAAGGTGTAGAGTCCATGGAGTAATATTTCATATTGTGATGAGCTATGTGTAATGATAGTGCTGGTTTATATCTATGATAATTGGGTGTGAATTGTAACCATGTGACTGTATTTGTATTTGTTTACTACTCCTTAGCATGCGATTTCTCACCGTTTAAATTATTGAATGTAATTCTCACCCCTTTTTTGTTGTTGTATCTGTGCTTCTTGGAGAGTACTGATAATCAGGTACTTGAGTAGTTTCTTGATGCTTGTGTTGCTTTTGGATCAAGTCGTAGGAGTCGCTCTGATACATAACACCGGGATGGGGATTCATTTCTATGTTATTTCTTTTGAAGTGTTGTTACGTGTCTTTATTTTCAAAATTATATTAGACCACCAAGGAGTGGGAGTTTTATTTGATTTAGAGCCTTGAGGGCGTGATGTGAATTATTTGAAAATGTTTTCTGCTGTTTTAATCCAATCAATTGAGGTACTATGCTATAAAGTGAAATAAAACTTCTATGATTTTGTTTATTTGAGGATGTGACATCCCACTAATGATTACTCTGATTTGTCTACAAAACTCTTTTTGAAAATCTAGTCATTTATCAATTTAATTGAAAAAGGGAAAGTGGGGTGTTACAATTGATATCAGAGAAGGTTGCTTCGTATGACCAAGTTGTCGAGTCAGTAGATTAGTGTGACAGTTGAATACTGTTAGTATGTTTCTTCTAACCATTTTTCTGTAATGACATGAATAAAGAGAAATGGCTGGAAGGAATGATGTTGTGATTGTTGTTGCGTTGCAAGTTGTTGCTCAGGCTGTGCAGAATCAGCCTAACGTTGGTGGGAACAATGAGTCTCGTACTTTGGGAACATTTCGGAGGGAGAATCTACCTACGTTCAGAGGTAAGTATGATCCTGATGAAGCATAAGCATGGCTCAAGGAGATTGAAAGGATTTTCCGAGTGATGGATTGCTCGGAGGCGCAGAAGGTGAGATATGGAACTCACATGTTAGCTACTGAGGCTAATGATTGGTGGTTGGGAACTCGTCATATATTGGAAGCTGCGGGTGAAGTTATAACTTGGGATGTCTTCAGTAGAGAGTTCTTGAGAAAGTACTTTATGGAAGATGTTCACGGTAAGAAGGAGATTGAGTTTCTCGAATTAAAGCAGGGGAACTCGACCGTTATGGAGCATGCTGCCAAGTTTATGGAGCTTGTGAAATTCTACCTGCACTAAACTGCTGCAACTGCTGAGTTCTATAATTGTATGAAGTTTGAGAATGGGTTACGACCAGAGATAAGCGGGCTATAAGGTATGACAAATCCGCAATTTTCTAGAATTGGTGAACAGTTGTCAGATTTATGAAGAGGACAATAGGGCTCATTCAGCTCACTGTAAATAGTTTGAATGAGAGGAGGGTAAAACCAAATATGAACCGCGAGAAACCTTACAACGCTCTGACTGATAAGGGAAAACATAGAGCTTATGATGACACGAGGAAAAGTAGGGGAAGAGGTGTTCCTTCTAATTCGCTCAAGTGTTACCGGTGCGGGGGCATTGGTCATCATGCTAGTGAATGTCTATCTGTTGTGAAGAAATGTTTCAAGTGTGAGAGACCAGGTCATGTTGCGGAAGACTATAGGGTCAATATACCTACTTATTACAACTATGGAGAACAGGGTCACATTAGCACCAATTGTTAGAAGTCAAAGAAGTCGCATGCATATGGGAAGGTATTTGCATTGGCAGAGTCTTAACCTTCTAGTGTAGATCGTTTGATCAAACATACTTTCTATGTCCATGATACTCCTTTGATTGCTATAATTGATATGGGTGCAACTCGCTCGTTTATCTCTGTTAATTGTGTGAGGAAATTGGGGATTGTGCTATCTACTTTGGGTAGGGAATTGGTGATTAATACTCTGTCCATGGGTTCACTAACCACTTCCCCTGTATGTATGAGCTGTCCTTTATCAATTCTTGGTAGACATTTTGGAGTGGATTTAATATGTCTACCACTCGATGAGTTAGATATTATTCTGGGGATGAACTGGCTAGAGTTCAACAGGGTATATATCAATTGTTTCGACAAGATGTTGTTGTTCCTTACTCCTGAAGAGGAAGAGTGGGATAAATGTGTAACTACCAAAAAGTTGAAGGCATTTCTAGAAGATGAAGCCAAAGTGTTTGCACTATTTGCTTCATTATCTGTTGAGGGAAAAAGTCCATTAGTGATTTACCAGTGGTGTGCGAGTTTCGAGAGGTATTTCTAGAAGACATTTATGAGTTGCCTCCGGAGAGGGAGATTAAATTTACAAGTGATCTTATTCTGGGTACCATACCTATATCCATGACGCCATAAAGGATGTCAGCGTTAGAGTTGGCGGAATTGAAATCTCAACTAGGAGAGCTACTGGATAAGAAATTTATTAGGCCTAATGTGTCACTGTGGGGAGCCCATGTGCTGTTGGTGAAGAAGAAGGACGGTAGCATGCGTCTGTGCATTGATTATCGTCAGTTGAACAAAGTGACCATAAAAAATAAGTATCCACTTTCGAGGATTGACAACTTGATGGATCAACTTAGAGGAGCTCGGGTATTCAGTAAGATTGATTTAAGGTCGGGTTATCACCAAATTCGAGTGAAGGATGATGATATTCCGAAAACGGCATTCAAGATGCGATATGGACGTTATGAATATGCAATGATGCCTTTTGGAGTATCTAATGCAGAAGGCATGTTCATGGAGTACATGAGTCGTATAATTCTTGAAAGACTACGACTTCAGCTTAAGTTACCATCCCGATAAAGCTAATGTTGTGGAAGATGCTTTGAGTTAGAAGACGATTCATATGTCAACTTTGATGAGTAAGGAGTTGGATTTAATCAAACAATTTCGAGACTTAAGTATGGTGTGCAAAGTAACTCCGTATGGTGTGCAAAGTAAATCCTGATAGTGTGATGTTGGGTATACTGAAACTTAATAATGATTTCCTAAAAGAAGTTAGGGAGAATCAGAAACTTGATTTGAAGTTGGTAAATTTAATGCCTACAGGAGAATTGAATGTCAATAGTGACTTTAAATTGGATTACTTCGACTTGTTGATATTTCGAGGTAGAATTTGTGTACTGGATAACTCAGAGTTAAAGAAAATTACTTTAGAATAGAGTCACCAGAGTAGCTCGAGTATTCATCTGGGAGCGGTGAAGATGTATCAAGGCCTTAAGAAATTGTTCTGGTGGTCGGGTATGAAGAAGGATGTGGCTCATTTCGTGTATGCTTGTTTGACTTGCCAAAATTCAAAAGTTGAACATTAGAGGCCTTCAGGTTTGATGCAACCTTTTAGAGATTACAAAATAGAAGTGGGATAGTATCTCGATGGACTTTGTAACCGGGTTGCTGAATACCGCGAGGGTTTCAATACTATTTGGGTGATCATGGATAGGCTAACAAAATCTGCACACTTTATACCGATTAATATCAGTTTTCCATTTTTGAATTTGGCAGAAAATTATATCAGAGTAATAGTGAAGTTGCACAGTGTTCCTTTGAGCATAGTGTTGGATAGAGATCCGAGATTTACTTCTGGGTTTTAGGAGAGTTTGCAATAAGCGTTGGGCATGGATCTGAAGTTGAGTTCTGCTTATCATCCACAGACGGATGGACAGACAGAAATGACCATCCAATCCTTAGAAGACTTATTGAGAGCTTGCATACTTGAACGAGGTGGATCTTGGGATAGTCATTTGTCATCGATTGAGTTCACTTATAATAATAGTTATCATTCTAGTATCGGGATGGCACCTTTCGAAGCTCTGTATGGTAGGAGGTTCATGACGCCTCTATGTTGGTACGAGTCGGGTGAAAGCATGGTGCTTGGCCTTGAAATTGTACAAAAGACCACTGAGAAAATCAAGGTGATTAGAGAGAAGATGCAGGCATCACACAGTAGGCAGAAAAGCTATCATGATAAAATAATAAAAGATTTAGAATTTAACAAGGATGACCATGTGTTTTTGCGGGTTAATCCTATAGCCGGTATGGGTCGGGAATTGAAATTGAAGATGCTAGATCCTATGTTTATTGGGCCATATCAGATCATGGAGAGGATTTGAATAGTTGCATATAGGGTGGCGTTGCCACCAGAGCTTTCGAACTTACATGATGTGTTTCATGTGTGATAAATTTGGAAGTATGTTTCTGATCCGTCTCATGTAATTCCAAGAGATGAAGTGCATATTTGTGATAACCTTACGGTAGAGACAATGTCGTTAAGGATTGAAGGCCGTAAGATGAAGCGATTGTGGGGAAATGATATTCCCTTGGTGAGAGTAGCTTGGGGAGGAGCTGTCGGAGAGAGTGTGACCTGGGAATTGGAAACAAGATGCGTGAGTAGTATCCAGAGCTGTTTGCACCATGTACATTTTCGGGGACGAAAATATTCTAAGTGGGAGAGAGTTGTAACGCTCCAAAAGAAATTGTTGATTTATTTTTAATAATTGATTTCTGTGATAAATTATGCTTGTAATGCCTTGTTAGTGAGTTAGGGGTTTGAAGGCCTTAGGAAGGATAATTGCCTTAAAGTAGGGGGATGTGTAGTATTGAAGGGGGTGTGTGTGAGTAAAAGTATAAAATCATGGGTGTATGAAGAATATTATTTTATTATTATGATTATTGTTAGGATACTAATTATATTATTGTTAAATAAAATTATTAATAAGAATTAGAGTAAGGGTGTTATAGTAAGTGTAGGTGGGCTAAGTAGGGGCATAAGGGAAAAGTCCTAATATGGTCAAGTGATAAAACAAAGAATGGAAAATAATTGGGATCATTCTATCAATCGTGAAATTTTGGAGGAACAGAGGAATGGAAGAAGCAAGGAAAGGCTAGGTCAAAGAGAGGTTCTACCATTGTTAGAGGCAAGCTTTGGAAATCAAGGTAAGGGGGAGGGGGGATAATGGGTTCTATAATTTGGTGATTATAGCATGAGAGGGTAGTGAGGGTTCCTTTCCCTCTTAATATTTCTTAATTTTGTATTCCTTGTGTGTTTCGTTTGATTGTGAAGATGAATGTTGTGATTTCATTTGTATTGAATTATGTTGGAATAATTGTGATAATTGTGATATGGGGTTCTTGATCATTGTGATAATCGTTAGATTAGATAACACAGGTTTCCCTTAGGTATTGGGTTGGGTAACACGGTGGGAGAACTTACTTGGTTTTTTATGTTTTATCGCAAATGTTGCGGATAGCAAGAGTCGCCATCGACTTTTCTTTTATCCAAAAAGGAAAGCACGAAAAGAACAGGAAAGACCTTTTTCGATTTTGAGTTTGGGGGTAGGTTATGAAAATGGAAGGTGTTAGCACCCTTTTCATTCATAGTTATCTACGGGTTCTTAATTTGTAGCTCACTTTGTTTTGAAATTTCTTTGTGTTGCGTATGTTTGAAAATATTTTGAAATGCCAACGTGCGGCAACTTTGTAATGGTTCTCGTATTTGTCCTCGAGAATGCGTGTTATACCCCAAACTTTTCCTTCTCTTTTCTCAAGATATTTCTCACAAAAGATCTCAAATTCTCAAGGATTCTCAAAGAGTTGATCAGACAAGCTCACCTCCTAAGCACTGAGACCACAAATTAGGGTTTTGGTTTTCTCAAGGACAATTGGACTTTTGATGCTTCAAATTAGTTCCATGTTTCATTGTAGGTCTCCAAGATTATTCATACCAAGTTTCAAGTCTTGCACCACAAATTTACTCAGCCAATTGCTCAGATGACTAAAAATCAATTGTATTGGGTAAAAAGTCAACTATGGTCAACATACAGTCAAACTTCAATATTTTTGGCCAACATCAACATTTTGAAGTGATATTTATCAATTTATTGAGGGTTGATCATAATTCTTCAAGAAAAGCATTCAAATCATCAAAGGGGCAAAATTGTCAAAATTAGGGTTTTGATTGAGAATGACTAATGAATGACTTTTGACCTAGTACATGACCTAATGGATTTAAGCATGACCTCAAGGACTCAAATACAATATCTTGACCTAATTTCATGGCTCAAATCATTTCTTAAGATCAATGGATTGATAGTTGAAATTTGGAACAACTGATGAAAAGTCAACTGATACACCAAAAGTCAAACTTTGACTTTTTGGTCAACATTGAATTTCAAAGGTAAAAATTCATCAAGACCTTAAAAAACATCAAGCTTGATCATCAAGAATCAGGAAAGTCAACAAAAGTAAAAAAAAATTCAATACTTATAAAATTCCAAGTGTTTTTTATCCTTTATAATTCCACTACTTCATGACAATTTTTCACCAAGATGCAAGATGATTCAAGGAAAACTTTCAACATGAAAGTTGTAGATCTTGATTAATTCTACAACTTTTTCCCTTAGGGTTGATGTCCAAGAAATGTTTAGATTTGAAGATATAGGCTCATGAAGTCATGACAATTTTGTATAAACACAGTGAAATTTTCATCAAGTTAGGCAGATTATTTGTCCCAACTTCTTGGCAAATTTTCACCAAGTTCCAAGGTGATTTATCCAAAGTGGTCAACATGAATGTTGTATACAATGTTTCAAGCTTTCCAAAATGTCAAAGAACTTGAAGAGATCATGCTTGAGCTAGAAGTTTCGAAGAGAAGAAGTTGGACATCCATTCTTGAATTACAAGGCATTTTCATGAAGAACACTTGATCAAATCTCAAGCCATGTTGCATAAATCTTGCTTTGCAGGCTTCTAACTTGCAAATCACTCCATAATTAATTTTTTACACAACTGATTGAGCCATTGTCCAAGAAATTGAGCCATTGTCCAAGTGGTTAATCCATTTTTGGCACAAAGGTAACACTTCCATTTTAGAAAAGCTAACTTTAATCACAACGTCAACTCCTTGAGCTTTACACTTGTTCCTTCTACACTCCATGGTAAAGTGAATTAGCTACCATCTACAACCTATTAACCACCCTAGGAGCCTTTGTACTATGCATTGGAACAAGATATTTCAAGATTACTTCAAAATCAAGTCATATAACCATAACATGTGATTCTTGATTTTTGACTACCTCAAGCTTCCAAACCTCTGGCCTATAAATAAAGAAGCTATTTTTAAGATAACAGACGATTGAACAATCCCTCTAACCCTATCAAACTCCCTCAAACCAGAATTTGCATTTCAAACCTCCATTGTTTCATATTCTGACCTTGAACTTCAAATTCAAAATCTACTCGTGCGTTTTCACTTCTAATCAATCACAAAGCTTCCTTACCTTATTTAGAACTCACCCCCATCCCTTTTTTAGCACTATAACTTCATCTTCATCATCCTCTATTTCCAAATATTCAAACCTACAACTTAACTTCTACAACACGATTCAAACACTTTCAGCATAAAGTAAGAGTTACATTAGCTTCCTAGGAGTCCAGTGAAGCTATCCAGATCATCACCACACTTCCAAGGATGCTCAAACTCCATACACGATTTCCAATTTTGAGGTAAATTTTCTCAACTTTGAACTCTCTCTACAAGCATCATTAATGGTTACTTTGTGAATAAAAAATGTAGATATCATTGCCCTGAAGCTAACCATGTCCTTAGTTTTCATTTTGGTTGGCTGAGAAATGAGAATTTTAGAATTGAACATTCTGAGATTTTAGGGTTCAGTTTGGTACCAAACAAATTCGTGTTCATCTTTGATTTATAGCTTTAGTTACTTATGTGGTTGAATTCATGGTGAAAAATGGAACAACTTCCATGTTTACAATTTTGAAAATGATTGAGAAATGGAGAAGTTATAGTTTTGAGCCACTGTGATGTTCTCTGCGCGCAAGGAAGAATAAGAAGTTGAGATTTCAAATATTCAGAATTGGGTTTATTTTATATTTAGTGAAAGTTGTATTACTACCAGATATAACAGCCACCCCAGTGGCAGAGCGCGCGCGTATAAGGCATTACTCTATAGGGACCTAGGTTCGAGCCCCAGTGGTACCCTCTTATTTGTTTCACATTTATTTGTTTCAGATCCAATGCAATCATGTACAAAGCACCTATCATGATTCTCTCATCAACACCATTGGATATTCAGCAATCCAAATCCAACATTCCATAATGCAAGACCATGGTGCATCATCATAAATCAATCCATACTGAATCATAAAACAGGCTGGACTTTGTTCTGGGCCTAGATCATTTTTGAATTCTCACCCCCCTTTTACTTTACAATACTCAGGCCTATTTTTATTTTTTCTTTATTTTATTTTTGTTTCTGATTTCAGCAAGAACTTATTGGGCCTAACAAAATGATTTTTGCACCCTTTCTTTTATTTCTGACCCCAGTCCATTTCTTTTTATTTCTCTATATTTTCTATATTTTATTTATTTATTTATTTATTTTTATTTAACCCAAAAGTATAAAAATATATTTTCTTAAAATAATTAAATTAAAAATATTTTAGTTTAAACACTTATTTTATTCTTGTTAAATATTTAGAACTAGATTTTGTTTATTTTTCACACTTTAAAATATTTTTCTAAATTAACATTTACCTTCAAATTATTTTCTAAACAAATTACTTAGACTTATGTTTTATTTTCTTCTTAAATTTAATTAACTTAGATTTTTTCTTATAATTAAAATTAATTAGTTAATTAGATTATTCTTAAAACCTTTTCTATCAAAAACCCTAAAAATAATTTATGTCTTCCTCTTTACATTTTGTACATTCTATTCATATTCAATGGTTTGTAATAAATAATTAGGCTTTATTGCTTTCCTCCTCACTCACAAACTTGTACCCCTCATTCCCAAATCATTGTAATAGCGTAGGACTTTTAAATTCCACAATCTATCGATTTCCTTATTACTGTTAGTAATTAGGGTTTGCATGACAAGACTAAAATCAAACCTAGCAAAACCCTAATTCAAAAGATAAAATACTTGAATCAAACACACTTTGCACACACGCACCTTTAGGGTAACCCACACTTGTTGCCTCAGATAAAAACAGTCATGTCCCTCGAACGTGAGATGTTTTAGCAAAGACCCTCGATTAAAAGATCATAGTCCCTCGATGACCCTTCAATGTTGCCTTCAATAAACGATATTAGTCCCTTACGAAAATTGCTAAAACATCCTACAAGTTGCCCTCTATGACTCTAAGATGGCCCACGCCCGTCCCTCACATCCAATGATATAGCTCTCTACCAATCAATGATAAAGTAGCACTATCTAAAGGAGGAGGAAAAGAACAAAGACTTTTTGAGTAGGTATATTGCTCGTAATTTCTTGCTCACAAACAAAACCATTTCCACACCTCAAAACACTCTTCAAAATAAACATTTTATATACATTCTCAACGATACAAGAATCATTACAAAATTGCCTTACATTGGCATTTTCAAAACATCTTTCCAAACACTCCTTTTCAACAGATATTTTTAAAACTAACGCTTTGTATACATTCTCAACGATACAAGAATCATTGCAAAGTTTGCCGTACGAAGATGTTTTTAAAATATTTTCAAACATACACAAACACAAAGCATTTCAAAGTGAGCAAGCAATTAAGAGCCCGTAGATAACTACGAATGAAAAGGGTGCTAACACATTCCCTTTTCATAACCCGAACTCAAGAAAAATTCTCAAAAGGTCTTTCCTGTTCTTTTCACCCTTTCCTTTATTGGATAAAAGAAAAGTCGGTGGCGACTCTTGCTATTCGTAACACTTGCGATCAAACACAAAACACCAAGTCAGTTCTCTCACCGTATTACAATGCGTACAAAGTGTTTGTTTGAAAATATTTTTGAAAGTGTTTGTGTGAAACGTTTTTTGATTTGAAATGTTTGTGAGCAAGCGATTACGAGCATTCTACCTACTCAAAGTCTTTCTTGTAACTTTCCTTCTCCTTTAGATAATACTGTCCTACCATTAGTTAGTAGGAAGCCCTATCATCAGTTGTGAAGGGACACGTATGGGTCATCATACAATCATAGAAGGCAACTGGTAAGGACGCTTTAGCAATTATCATTTAAGAGACTAGATCATTTACCGAAGGAAACGTCAAAAGGGTCATCTAGGGACTATGATCATTGTTTTTGAGAGACTTTGCTAAAGCGTCCCTACGTTTGAGGGACATGACTGTTGTTGTACCCTAAAATTTTCCCTCTCATTTTCTCAAGATTTCTCTCACAAGACATCCATTGGTTCAAGAAGGCACAAGGATGGATCATCTCAAGACACCTCCTCAAGTACTAATGACTCAAAATTAGGGTTTGAGTTTGGACAAGTACAACTGGACTTTTAAGGCTCCATATGACTTTCATGGATCATTTTGGACTCTAAAGATTTCTCATGTCAAGTTTCAAGCTTTGGATCACATTTTTGCTCAGTCAATTTATCAGTTGACCTAAAATCAACTATATTAGGCAAAAAGTCAACTGTGGTCAATTTACAATCAAACTTCATAATTTTTTATCCATATCAACATTTTGAACTCATATATGTCAATTTATCAAGTTTGGATCACAATTCCTCAAGAAATTTGATCAGATCAACAAAAGCGCAAAATGGTAAAAATTAGGGTTTTGACTAAGAAGGCTTAATTTTTGACTTTTGACCAAATACACGACTTATTAGTTTGAGACATGATACCAAGGATTGAAATGCATCATCTTGACCTAATGGCATATTTCAAAACACTTCTCAAGATTAATTGATTGATAATTGAAAATTGGTCAACTAATGAAAAGGTCAACAGTACACTGAAAAGTCAAACTTTGACTTTTTAATCAAAATCAAGTTTCAAAAATCATATTTCATCAAGATATGTCAAAATATGAATATTTTTCATCAATAAATTAAAAAGTCAAAATCATCTTTGAAAAGTCAAAATTCTAAGACTTAGAAATTTTTCTAAGTGTTAGAAAGTTATTTCTTTTTCCATGACGTTGTGCCAAATTTTCACCATGATGCAAGATGATTCAAGGAAAACTTCCAACATGAAAGTTGTAGATCTAAATGATATATAAAACATTGTAGGGCAGGAATTTTTCTAGAAATGCTTGGATTTTAAGTTATAAATTCATGAAGTCATGACATTTTTGAATAAACACTTAGATAAATTTCAGCAGGTTTGGTTAGATTTTCATCCCAACTTCTTGGCCACTTTTCATTAAGTTCCAGTTTGATTTAATAAAAGTGGAAAACATGAAAGTTGTAGAGGATGTTTCAAACTTTCTAAAACATAAAAGAACATGAATTTGTCATACTTGAGATAGGAGATTCAAGGACTTGAAGTTGGGCATTCATTCTTGATTTACAAGACAGATTTGTGATGAACAAGGAACTAAAATATTAGCTATGTTGCATAATATTCACTTTACAGGCCTTAAAATTGTATATCACTCCTTAATTAAATGCTTACACAACTAATTAAACTATGATCCAAGTGTTTGAGCCTTTGTCCAATTGATTATTCCATTTTTGGAAGAAAGTAACATATCCATTCTTGAAAAGTTCACTTTAATCATAAAGTCAATTTCTTGAGCCTCTAACTTGTTGTTCTGATCACACTCAACTTCTACAAGTTAGAACAAACATGCTTAAAGTGATCAACCACTCGATGCTACGCTCATTGAGACTATACTTTTGGGATATCTCGATAGCAAGAAAAGATTGATTGAGCTGAGACAATGCCTAAAAGAAAGGTCAGTGATATTGAGATCCCTTAGAACTCGGTTACTATTACTAGGACAAGTTGAGCCAACTAAACTTCAAGAGGGTACTTACCTACAAACTCCATGCAAGCCTAAACCTAAGGACTTGTTTGCTTTGTGTGTATATGACTATTTGTACATAATAACTTTCTTGCTTTGCATACTTGTACATAACATCATGACATCATACCATAACATTTTCAATAACCAGTTCAAGCATCTCAAGGGCCTGTGATGCAGGGTCATGTTGAACCAGACGCCCATTAAGGTGCAAGATGATTTATTCTCCTCTAATCAAACTCCATCAAAGACCAAAGCACGGTAATTTGAGTCAAGGGCTATGACCCACTTGACATGGTGGGCTTAATTCTCGTGGAAGGACATCCACCGATACGAAGTTCTCCAATCAAAGTTATAAGTAACTTCTAACATCTTCTTGTGTTTACCCTGCGAGATCCTTGAAAACATGCATCCACATATCATGCATCATATCATGACAGGTTTCTCCCATACAATTCTCCTTATCTTCCTACTGTTTATTTCAGTAAGATGGATATAGAACAAATGGTGAAGCATCTCCAAGCACAAAATGTCCAATTCCAACAAATGTTCCTGGCTATGGCTAAGGGACAAGAGGACCTGAAGACTCTTCTTCTCAAAGACAAGAATAAAAATTCAAAGAAGTCAGTAGGCGTCCTGAATTTAGGAAGAAGACTTAGAGGACCATTCAAGAGAGCTCTAGATCTCTCAACTCCATCAAACGAGGGGAATAATCATGAAGATGATAACAGTCTAGGGATTGATGAAGCTGACTATTCTGAGGAACAATATCCTCCCGCTAGTGATAAATACAAACAATTAGAGGATCGCCTCAATGCTATGGAGATTCAGCAGATACCTGGCTTGGGCTTTGAAGAGTTAGGTTTGGTTTTCAGAGTGGTCATCCCGCAAAAGTTCAAAATCCATACCTTTGCCAAGTATGACGGGGTCTCTTATCCTAAGATGCATCTGAGATCTTATTTCTGTAAGATCCAGCCTCACACTGCTGATCGGAAGCTATGGGTCCATTTCTTCTAAGAAAGTTTGGTTGGCACTCAACTGGAGTGGTTCTATCAGTTAGAAGGAACCGATATTCATACCTGGGAGGACTTGGCTGCTACTTTCTATAAGTAATACCAATACAATGCTGATCTTGCACCAACACGTGTGCGGTTGCAGAATATGACCATGCGTTCCAACGAGGGCTTCAAAGAATATGCCCAAAAATGGAGAGACCTGACTGGCAGGGTGCAACCACCCTTAACTGATAGGGAGATTATTGACATCTTTCTGGGAACTTTAACATGACCTTTCTTCAATCACCTGATTGGAAGCTCTTCAGCCGGGTTCACCGAGCTAACACTGACTGGCGAAAGAGTCGAAGCTGGCATCAACAGTGGTAAAATCCAAGGGGGTGCATCTTCAAGTGTAGAGAAACAACCTTTCAATGAGAAGAAAGAGTCCAATGCTGCTTACGGTCAAAAAGGTCGTAACCAGAATAACCACGACCAACATGTGGGGGCAATTCTGATCTCCAATCTTACATTGGTGCAACAACGACAACAGGGGACTCAACGTAAGGAGGTCGTGCCTAAAAGACAATTCACCAAGATCAACATGCCACTAGTTCAAGCATTACAACACATGTTGAAGGCAGAGTTGATCACGTTAAAATCTCCTTTCTGGAATCCCAATACTTCTGCTCCTACTTATCATCCCAATGAAAGGTGTGCATACCATTCTGATAGTCAAGGACACGACACAAACAACTGTTGGGCTCTGAAGAACAAGATCCAAGACATGATCGATGCCAAGGATATTGAGTTAGACCCTTCAGAGGCTCCCAACGTGATCACCGCTCCTATGCCAGATCATTGAGCGCTCCAGTTCATTTTGAATTTTCAATTGTAATTTCTTTTGTTATTCAAACACTTATCTATTAATGTTAAACTCTATTTCATTAGCGCGTCGCATATGTTTGTCTTGAATTCATACATTTGTTTTCACTATATTTAAGTTATGCTTTTTACTCTCTTTATGAAATTCAACTCTTGTTAAAAGTTACAAGCCTTTAGAGGGAGGATGACGAAAACAATGCCATAATCTCATACAATATGCTTTTGGACAGACCTTGCTGATGATGTACATGCATTCTTTTAATTCCTAAACACTGAAGTTATAATGAGGATAATCCCTAGTAAACCCCTTTTAGCCTAAGAAGTAAGAGTTTTATTTTTTACACAAATTGAAGCCTTTAGTCAAAACCTGGGGCGTGGTAGTCTCTCAGTTAATTCAAATGCGCGTTCAGTCGCAAGCTTTCACTTTGTATACAAAAAATGACATAAAAAAAACACTCTCCTAGAATCAAAAGACAGTAATGGTTCCCTACCAAATAGGAAGTCATTATCTCTCAAAAGAAAAGCTCGCTAAGTCAAAACCTACGAAGGAGACTTAAGAAAAACTGGGGCATCCCGCTGACTGTAATCTCAAAAAAAGAACAGCCAGGAAAAATCAGGGATAATAAATCAAAAAGAGGTCACTACAAATCCTCAACAAAATGGAAAATATGGCAAAAATGTCTGCCTTCTCAAATAAACTTCCAAATATCTGAACCACCATTCCAGATTCAATAGGAGTTCAAACACACCATTGACTGAGCTTAGGACTGGAGAACATCACGAAGAACGGGAGGGTACAAATACACTTTGAGCCTTATCCTTTTGTTTCTTAAACCGTGAACCATACCATGGTACAACCTTTCAAATTCCTAATTGAAGCATGGGTTAGTTCGAAAGCATACTGTTAAAAAAGGTAACCTGACTCCTGTAAGGCTTTACTCCAAATTCTGAGTTGAATTCATATTCTTACAAAACTCTTTACTTGCAAAAACTACATTCTCAAAACTTCAAGACAAGCATAAACTTTGCATTATTTAAATACTGCTGTTTGCATATGGCTAATTGTTTGACAGCAGAGAAGTTCACACGACGAATATCCAGCGAACAAAAACTCTCTCAATGAATAGAACCACTTCAAATAGGATGACACTTCCAATGACAAATCTCCTATAAGCAAGGGGTCACATCATGATTATTATTTAGCACATGTAGGGCAGTTAAGTCAAGATTCCAAGAAATCTCCCAAGAAATGCTGAATAACCAGGGGCAGGTCTGTTTCTAAATCACTTGGGGTATTGAATGTGACTTCCAACAAAGGGTTGTATACAGTCAAGCAAACATTTCCTAGTAATTCTACAAACACTTTCTACTAGGGACACTGACAAATCTCCCACATAGCCTTCTTCATAGGGTGATCCCCAGCCATAGTTTCAATCTCTGAAAACTTCTCCCCAACTGAATCAATCTCAAGAATCCTCGAGGAGTCCTGCCAAAAGAAAGCACCTCTCTAACATATTGGCAACAAGGTTTATTTCCCCAAAAAACGGTAAGATTCCCCAGCTTGAGTTCACCTCTCAGACTATCACAAATCAAGGGACCCTAACTCTTCTTCCCCAGTAGACTGATCCACAAGCCCCAACGGAGTTCTCCTCAAATAACAAAACAAGAATCCCCAATGGAAACATTCTAAAAGCAAGGTCTGGAAAAGCGTGCATACTCTTCATTCCCAACGGCCGTCCGAGATTCAGCTTCCCAAAACTCCCCAGCACTTGTCAAGGATTTATTTTCCAAGACAAAATAACATTTCGACAATATTTCATGCATCATATTTACATACATGATAAATGCATACAACATAATCTCATTTATTTTGAGAACATCATTACGCCATGCACTTCATACATCATGACATTGCATGCAACTAACTCTTTACCTCTTCAGGAAAGATCAGTCAACAGATGGCTATCATCGACAATTTTCAAATGGGTCAGAGATTAATACCTGAAACAAGCCAGGACAACTATTTACACGACCAGTTGAAGAAATCCTACACAGGCTCCTTCTCATACACTCTTCTAGAAGCAGTTCAGATGCGATCCAGATATGTCTGACATTCTGATACTTATTCCAGATTCTCTTCTAGAAATAGTTCGGATGCGATCCAGATACGACTGACATTCTGACACCTATTCTAGATTCTCTTCTAGAAACAGTACAGATGCGATCCAGATATGACTGAAATCCTAACACTTATTCCAGATACTTTTCCAATATAGTCCAGATACGATCCAGATAAGAATGTTATTCTGATACTCATTCAGCATACCTTTTGAATACAGTCCATATACGATCCAAATACGGATGTCATTCTGCCACTCATTCAACACACCTTTCAAATACAAACCAGATACGATCCAGATATGGATGTCATTTTGACACTCATTCAACACCTCTTTCAAATACAGTCCAGATACGGATGTGATTCTGACACTCATTCAACTTACCTTTCAAATACAGTACAAATGCGATCCAGATACAGATTTCATTATGACACTCATTTAACACACCTTTCAAATATAGTCCAGATACGATCCAGATACGTATGTCATTCTGACACTCATTCAACTCACCTTTCAAATACAGTCCAGATACGATCCATATACGAATGTTATTATGACACTTATTCAACACACCTTTCAAATACAATCCAAATATGATCCAGATAAGGATGTCATTCCGACACTCATTCAACACACCTTTCAAATACAATCCATTTATGGATATTCTTATGATACTCATCCCACTACATCTATTGTTTCAGTATAAATCGACCAGAGATTTATTCTGATACTTCTTCCAATTTCTACCAACATGCACTCTGGATGGAATCTATAAGCCCATCTCCGACAACTCTCCATCATCTCTCCAAATTTAATCTTTAAGCCCATTCCCTACACAATAAACCACCACATCATCAAGTGCAAATTTCTGGGCACTCTAGTGTTCAATCATATTCCACCTTTAAGTCACGAATGGCAGATTCGCCAATCTAACTCTTCAAGTTTAAGAAGATTGAACAGGGGCAGCTGTTGTACCCCAAAATTTGCCCTCTCATTTTTCAAGGCACTTCTCACAAGGATTCTCAAGGTTCAAGCTTGCACAATTACATTTGGATTTTCTAGTACCAAGTTAAAAAGGAAACTATCAAAAAAGGAGGAAAACGGATAAAAATAATCTTTTTGACAAAATTGGAGAAAAACAAGTCTTTTCGATTCAGCTCTTTCGATTGGCCTTTTGGCCTCTTTTGATGCAAGCTTGTCTTGCATCCTTCGACTGGGCATGGGCCTCTGGCGCGTTGGCTTTGGTTCACAAGGCAAGAGCTTCCTGCACGCCACCTTCGATTGCACCTTGGGCCTCACAGGGTTTACCATGCAATGGCTGCCTATGTGCCTATTTTGATTGGATGTTTGATGCGTGCATGCCTGTGTTGACTGGATAAATATTCCCCCATACTTGCTTTGATTCACAAGTTAATGGCTAGCTGCGTACAAGCCTTCGTTTGAGCCATAACTTCTTTCTTGCACACAAAAGGCTTCCCCCATGCTAGCATGCACAAGTCACAAAGCCTCATGTAGCCTCCTTCGATTCCAAGGCAAAAATCCTCCTTTTGGAATCCTTCAATTGCACAAATTGCCTCCTACATGATTCTTTCGAATCTGGACATTTTTGCCTCCTACATGCCTCTTTCGTCTGGGCATATGACTCCCTTCATGCAAGTTTTCGTTTGAACATTGGCCTCTTGTATGCTTGCTTGGAGTCACAAAGTTTAGACCTCCTACATACAGGCTTCGACAGGACATTGGCTATATTTGTACCAGCTTCGACTGGACAACATTTCTCTTTAGTATGTTTCAATTCCATCCTTGAAAACCTTTAGCACACATAGTGGTGGAATTTAAGGGCATACATATAAGTCCCTGTCGAAGGGTATACCTTACTAGTCCATTCGAAGGACACATTTGGCCCTGTTCAAAGAAGCATACATGATCCATTCAAGGGACACGTCTGGGCATCCCATTTGAAGTACATGCTTGATGGCACATTCGAAGGATTTACAAAGCCCACCTTAAGGCATGTTTTGGTGACCCATCCAAGGGTCACACATTTGGCTCCTTCGAAGGATGCACAAAAGTGACCCATTCAAAGGACACTTGTTGGAGATAAATCAAATAACATTGTTGGAAGAGGAATCTGGCCGAAGGAGGGTCAAAACGAAAGAATGAAATGTTCAAAGATGCTTGCTGCCAAGTTCAGGCCTGGTACATTGGCTAAACCTACTGCACAGCAGTCCTGAAATACCGCCCCATTCTTGCACCAAAATATCATACAAAGCATTGTTCCTCGAAAGCTACAAAGAGAAGTTTACTCAAATTGTTCAAATTATTTTGTTTTCCCTCCAAAAGCTTCACCCAACTTTGCCTATAAATAAGAGGCTCCACAACATGTTTAGGAGGACTTTTTGGCTAAGGGGAACGAATCTTCAAAATTCTCAAACACTCTCAAAATTCATCAAACTCTCAAACACTTAAACACTCATTAAACACTAACCCATAATCTAAACACTTGTCCTCTTCGAATCTGAAACATACCCACACCCTATTACCCTTCGAATCTAGTAGAAAGAGCATCACACTTGTTCTTCTCCTTCAAATCTAGCCTTAGAAAAGTCACCTTCGTTTCCTCCCTTTGAACCCAGAAGCACTCAAGGCAACCACTCAAGGTCCAGCACACGCTCCAACTTGAAGCAAGGTAAGTCCCTCTTACCCTTGAATCCTTCGTTTCAGGCATGATATGTGAATAAACTTTTTTTTTCGTTTCAAACATGTACATACCATTGTTCATCTTTTCGTTTCTACCCTTTTAATTTGTTTTCATGGCTAATCCTTTTGGGTTCTGTTTCTTGGTTTGTTAAATATGCTTTAAAAAACTAACCTGTCCCTAAGGGGATTCTAGAATGGACTTAGGCCATGTTGCTATTTAATATCTCAAACGAAAGAAACAGGAGACATGAGTATGAAACGAAGCCTTAGGCTTCCTCACTGACTCCAGACTCAATGGAAGGATGAAACAAAGGACTTAAGGTGAAGAAGGCACACCATGCAGACTCCCAAGCCCCAGTCAAAAGGCACACCATGCTGACTCTCAGGCCTCAGTCGAAAGGCACACCAAGCTGACTCCCAGGCCCCATTCGAAAGGCACACCTTGCTGACTCCAGGCCCAAATCGAAGGAAGCCAGAAAAGGCAGAATCGAAGGGTTGTTCTACCTAGATCGAAGCATTCATTTTTCCTCTTTTATTTTGTTTTTGCCTTTTAAATTTTCTTGCTATTCAATATGGTTGTAATAGTGTAGGATTTATTTTCTGCATTTTTATTGCTTTTGTATGATTACTAGTAAAATAGGGTATGTATGGCAAGATAAAAATCAACAAGTAGACAACCTAAGAATCAAAGACTAAATGCATGCAAATCAAACACACTATTCACACATGCACCCTTAGGGTAATCTCACTTGTTGTCTCGGAAAAATAGTCATGTCCCTCGAATTTGGGCGTTTTAGCAAAGACCCTCGATAAAAGATCGTAGTCCCTCGATGATCCTTAATGTTGCCTTCGGTAAACGATCTAGTCCCTAAAATGACATTGCTAAAATGTCCCATAGGTTGCCTTCTATGATTATACAAACTTCCCACGCCCGTCCCTTCACATCCAATTATGGGACTTCTTACCAAAATAATGGTAATATAACAACATCTAAAGGAGGAGGAAAAGAACATTAAGACCTTTTGAGTAGGTAGGATGCTCCTAGTTTCCCGCTTGCTCACAAAAAAACATTTTATACACCCACACTTTTATTTTGAAACATTTTCAAAAGACAAAGCTTTTTGTACGCATTCTTATAGAGACGAGAACCATTACAAAGACACTTTTCAAAATCACTTTCAAAAACACATTCCACAAACACCTCTTTGAACTATTTTCAAAACAACACTTTGTACGCGTTCTTATAGAAACGAGAACCATTACAAAGACATTTTCAAAATACTTTTAAAACCCACACCACAAGCACATTTTCAAACAAAAGAAAGTGATCTAGCAAGCAACTAAGAGCCCGTAGATAACTACAGATGAAAAGGGTGCTAACACCTTCCCTTTTCATAACCTACCCCCCGAACTCAAGAAAATAATCTTGAAAGGTCTTTCCTTTTCTTTTCAGCCTTTCCTTATTGGATAAAAGAAAAGTCAATGGCGACTCTTGCTATGCGCAACAATTGCGATAAAACGTAAAACAACCAAGTCGGTTCTCCCACCATGTTACAACAGTCAAGACAACAACTAAAACTCAAAGCACCAATTCCAACTTCAAGGTAAGTCTTCTTTACTTTGAACTCTTCATACAAGCATCATTAGTGGTTCATTTGTGAAGATAAAATATATATATCATTTCCTTGAAGCTAACCATATGCTTATCTTTCATTTTCACTAACCATGTGTTGAGAACTAACCCATGTATGCAACAAAACAACGTTAGAGTGAAAAAATTACAGCATGAGTCGACACATACTCACACGAGTCAACTCATTTTAGTGGCAGAACATGCTATGAGTCGACACAAAGCCTCATGAGTCGACACATACTACTATACAAGCATAAAACAGAAAGAAAAAAGGTGCATGAGTCGATACAAAATGCGTATGTGTCGACACAAACAAGGAATGAGTCGACACATACCTTTATGCATTGACTCATACTGAGTTAATTTGGTTTTACAGGGGCAAGGAATGGCTATGTATCGGTGCATAGAAGCATGTGTCGGCACATAAATGTTATAAAATCTTTTTTCCTTTCTTTTAAACTATTTTTACATATTTTACATACTTTCTTCATTGCTATTCAATATGGTTGTAATATTTAAGCTCCTATTTCATCCCCATTCATAAACTGTACTCCCCATCCCCCTTATTGATGTAATAGTGTAGGATTTTAATTTCCGCAAATTTATCGTTTTTCATATAATTGTTAGTAATTAGGGTGTGTATGGCAAGACTAAAATCAATTCTAGACAACCCTAATCCAAGACAAAACAATGCATGAAATCAAAACACTTTCACACTACACCTCTAGGGTTAACTCCACTTGTTGCCTTGATAAAATGGTCATGTTATGCATGTGAGACACCTTAGCAAAAACAACCAAAAAATACAAGATCATAGTCCCTCGACGACGCTACGAATGTTGCCTTACAAATGATCTTAGTACCTTAAGAAAAATCCTAAGGTATCTCACAATATTGCTATCTATGACTATACGATGGCCCACACTCATCCCTTTACATCCAAATATAGGGCTTCTTACCAATCAATGGTAAGATAGCAATGTCAAAGGAAGAGAGAAATGAACAAAAGACTTTTGAGTAGGTAGAACGTTCTTAGTTGCTTGCTCACAATCCATCTCCAAAAACAAACATCTTTTTAAACACACCAAACACTTTCAAAAACATGAAATATTTTCAAAATCCAACACTTTGTATCCATTCTTATAGAGACAAGAATCATTACAAAGTTTGACTAAACAAAGGCGCTTTTCAAAAATACTTTCAAAACCCACCACAAACACATTTCAAGCAAAGCAATTTCAAAAGTGATCTAGCAAGCAACTAAGAGCCCATATATTACTATGGACGAAAAGGGTGCTAACACCTTCCCTTTTCATAACCTACCCCCCCGAACTCAAGAAAATTCTCAAAAGGTCTTTCCTATTCTTTTTACCCTTTCCTTTATTAGATAAAAGAAAAGTCAGTGGCGACTCTTGCTATCCGCAACAATTGCGATAAAATGCAAAACATCCAAGTCAGTTCTCCCACCGTATTAAAGAACTGGCGATTCTGCTGGGGACATGATACTTAAAAGTGGGGTTACCTTAAGAGTTAGATCACATTTAATTGCTTTCATTGTTTTATTTGTTTGCTTTACATTTATGGATCCTTGTTTGGGTTTGTATTGATCCTCTACCCTGATCTGGGAACATCATTAGGTAAGTAGCATTAGATCGTGGGGACTGTGCGGGGTATACCAACATGGTTGAAGCGATGGCTACATTAATGTGACACATTTGTTGGTACCGGTAGCCCTTGAGTCTAGTTAAGGATAATACGGGGCCGTTGTGTGGTGTCATGAAACACTAACTAACCTTAGAACCTTTAATTGAATAACTTGGCCATTAGGAAGTAGTGAGATATCCGACTTTAGTACAGTCTGAAGTTGGTTGATACTCGATACTACGCTCATTAAGATCAGACTTTCAGGATATTTTGGTCGCCAATAAAGAGGCTTGCACTGAAACAATGCTCGATGACGAAAGATCAGTGATATTGAGATTCCCTAGAACCCGATTACTTTCTAGGAAAGGTTGAACCAACTAAACTTCAAGAGGGTACTTACCTATGAACTCCATACAAGCCTAAACCTAAGGAATTATGTGCTTTGTGTGTGTACGTTTATTTGCATATAAAATCATGACATCATACCATGGCCTTTTTCACTAACCATTTCAAGGAACTAGAGATTTATATTTGCTTTGTTTTGTAGGACATGGCTTCCACTCGCAGGAATACTATCCAAATCAATCTCTTAAGAGTACCTCCTTAACTCACATAGTTAGCATCAAGGGTTCCTGAGAATTCTCCATTCACCAAGATGAAGAAGTGAAAAACACAAGATAGGGGGGGGGGTGAATTGTAACTTTAAAAATCAATACAAATGACACGATGATTTTTATCCTGGTTCATTTGATCTCAAACTACTCCAGTCCACCTGCCAAGGTGATTTTGCCTCTCTCCAACAAGGTCTTAATTTACTAATCAAATTAATTACAAATCTACTTTGACAACTACCAAAGTCTTCTTTAGTACAACCATAGCCCGGTTTATCTCAAGGAATTTCACTAACAAAAGTAAGAACAATGTATTGTACAATATGTTTTTTGTTACAAAAACAGTATCACAAACTTGTGATGTATTACACAATTTAGAGAATAATTTGAATAAGCAGTAGCAGCGTTGAAAGATTATGAAATAGAAGTAATGTCAATCGTGAATGATTTAACCTTGTCCTTTGTTTAAATAGGCGCAACAATCTTCTGCAAATGGAAACTTGATAATTGTCAGTTAATGCACTTTCCTCAATTAGAAGATCCTTGTCAGTTTGTAGCCGTTGCAATTGATATAGCTTTGATGAATAGTAACGCTTCAGATCATTAAGGAATCTTCTTGCTGCTTGCTTCAGAACTTGGAAGGTCAGAATCATAAGGTCCTGTTTGCAGCGTTAAACTTCCGTTCAGAGTTAAAATGTCTTTCTCTTAGCGCAAATTCTGATCTTCACACATCAGAACATTCTGAGACCAGTCTACGTTTATAGCAGGAACAACCTTGTAGCTTAACTTCTGATCCACTTTCGTCAGAACTTCTATACAAAATAGAATATAATTTTAGAGTGCATATTTGTTCTTTGTGTTTGTTATCATCAAAACTCTTAGGAGGGTTGTAGAATCAAACTATGTTCTAACAATCTCCCCCTTTTTGATGATGACAAAAACTAGGATTTTTCAATAAAAATAGACAGAACATAAAGCATTTAGAGAGTCTCCCCCTGAGTTGAGTGCTCAGATAGAGATGAATTGCTTCCCTGAAGTTCATTCTGATCATAGCTTTTGATGCATCTTCTTTTGTCTTCTTTAGAGTTTTATTCCTGTTTTTCTTTCAGAAAGAAAAAAAAAGAGAAGTTATGATATTCAGAATGTTTGAGACCTTGTCCCGATATATTTTTATTGAAAATATCTTACGTTCTCCCCCTTTTTGTCAAGAATCAAAAAGCAATATAATCACTAATATGCAGAGTAAAAAAAAGATGATTTATATTAAAATAGATTTCAATAACATTTTCAGAGCCAAATAAAATAAGATGCAGAAAACTGGTTATAAAAAAAATCTAAGATTGAGGAGGGGGAAGTCGTATGAATAACGCTTCCAGCAAGCTCTTAATCTGAGTGCTTGATTCCTCTTGATTTCCCAGAATTTCCTTGATTTCTTTGCTCGTGTCTTCTTGCTTGTCCAATCTTTCTTTGATTACATCATTCTCTTTCTTTAACTCTTCCAGAGTTTGTATAACCAAAGATGAAGTTGGTGTATCCACAGAAGATGCAAGTTTCTCAGAACACTCTGTAGCATTTTCTAATTCCGTGGCTTCTTCAGTTGCTTTTCCTTTTTCTTGAATGATAGCCAGATGAATATTTTCAGAGCATGGTTCAATAACTTCTGAAGGTTGGTGCTCTTTCCAAGGAGCATTGTCCAACAGAAGGATAGATTTCTTTTCCGAGTGACTCAGAACTCGATCTTTGAAAGCTTTCAGCTGATCGCAGAAGTTCTGTTAAGCCAGTTTATAACTTAATTCTTTGAGCTTCTGGGATTCTAAGTTGAACCGTCTTCTGAACCGATTCCAGTGAGAATCAGAAGCAGCGGGATTTAGATTTTCTAGACTTGCTTGCTTCAAAGAGTTAACCCATTCCATTAATTCTGTTTCAAAAATCAATAAGTTACTACCAACATCCGCTTTGGTTATAGTTGGTTTAGGTTTTGGAATGACATTTTTGTGAGAGGTTGAAGCTAGGTGGTCCAGCGCTTCTAAGTCAATGATTGTTCCAAGGTGATTATCTGGACGGTTAATAAGAGAGGGAGTAGGCGAATCAGAAATGATGATTGGTGATCTTAGTGTGTTTGGAGGAGTGGAATGATAAGGTGGTGCTATTTATGGAATGTCTAGAATGGAGAGAGGTTCTTGAACCATGAGAGGCTTTGTGATTCCAGGAATTGGTGTTGTGGTATCAGAGTCTGTGTAAGAATCTTATGGTTGGCTAGAGGTAGCGTTTGGATTTTCTGTTTGGGGAGTTTGAAGGTTTGGATTTTCTGTTTGTGGAGTTTGAGGGTTTGGATTTTCTGTTTGAGGAGTTTGAAGGTTTGGATTTTCTGGGTTAGGAGTTTGAAAATCTGGATCAAATAGATTAATATCAGAAAGAACTCTATCAAGTTATGGCTGATTTTGTTCTAGATTTGGATTGGGAGAGAGAGGTTCGTTTAGGATGTTTTCTAGAGTTACAGAGGGGTCAAACTCTATATCAAAAATCTTCAAGTGTTTGAGGTGGGGGATCTTCTGTTGGTTTAGGAGAGGAAGGTGTTTCAAATGTTGGAAAACTACTGATTTCACAACAGAAATAAAAGAAGTGTTACCTTTCTTTTTAGCAACTTTTGGAGTCCTCTGAGAAGATCCTTCTCTTGCAACTTTTCTCTTTCTGGACTTCTTTAGGACAACATCTGGAGCATGCTGATGCAGATCACGAATATTAAGTTCTGGAGCAGTTCCATCCTCCTTGCATGCTTCTAAGTATTTGACCATTATTTCTGGTGTAGCATCAATCTCATAAAATAGAGGAAAATCTTTCAGAGGGATTCTCCTTGTCATGATGACTTCATGTGTAGCAATGGTCGACTCATTCTTAATGCTGTCAATAATCTTCATCTTTTTCAGGTTCTCTGCATTAAGGGGTTTTCCAGCACATGCCTCTAGCGTGCTTATCTGCTGAGCTTTTGTCAAATGCTCTATCAATCTGTTCTTAGTCAAAATATCAGAAATTAACCTGCCCAGAGGTATCCAATCCCTTTTGGTCCTTTCTTCTTCCCTTGTTTCCTTCACGCTTGTTCTCAGATGATTGAAAAGAAAGTGAGGGAGGTTTATTCTTGTCTTCTTTGAAATGAAATATAGCAGAAACTATTGATCAATATTGATGTAGTTAGAAGAGCTTGTTGGCTTCCTGTGGTTTATACAGCCCAGAATGATCTTAGCCCAGATTCTGTAGTAATCCTTCAGATCTCTAATCTTATTGGATGGCTGTCCAGAAGTGAAGATTACTCTTGATATGGCTATTAGGTCAAAACATTTCTCAGCAATGTCACTGCACCTAATTCTACCGCCATTGTAACCAATCAGCTTTCCAATCAAATCTTCAGTAATTGCGATTTTCTTCCCTATTACATAAGACATAACTTGATGATTAGAGGCGGTTGCATGAATCCAGAATTGGGAACACTGGGCCTAAAAGATGATCGAAATACCTGTTCCAGCCTTGAGCAGTTACATCTTCATAAAGATCAAACCCATTCTCCTTCAAGCTTTCAAAGTCGATGATAAGCTCACAGAGAACTTCAAGAGAATCAACTAGAGTGAGTAAGGTTCTTATCGGTTCTTCGTACTGTTCTGCTGTTGATGATGAATCAGGAGCACTTTGAAGATTTTTAGCGCTTGAGGAAGATGCCATTCTTCACATTGACTGTTTGAGATTTCTGAGAAAAAGGGTTTTTGCAAACGAAAACTAGAGAGAAAAATAGAAGCGAGAAGAAGTGAATGTGATAGTGATTATGTATTTATAATCAATTTGAAAACTTAATCAATAAGAAAGAGAAAAAGTTAATGAATACACTGCAATTATGAAACCTAAAAATAGGGGTTTGCATGGAGATAAGAAAGAATTACCAATGACACGCGTCTCAATGCACCCAATCAAAGCCTTAGACCCTTTAGAATTTGAACGCGTGTTCAACCTTAGAAGGTAGCTTGTGAGAGGATGACAAATGTTGATAATGTGAACTGCACGCCTCTATCTTTGAAATAAAAGGTTCAGATCTTCTTAGATAGATTCTGATGCAACTGTTCTTCTAACTTCTGAAGACTTGTTGATCAGATGTTCACAAAGAAAACATAAAGTTCTGAGGGTTAAAGAATATATAAATAAAACTCTTATTCTAGACATAATTTCATGCTAAGATGTTTCAGAATGAAATTAAACCTATATTCAGAAAGTGGTTTAGTAAAGACATCAGCCCATTGATGGTCTGTGTCAATAAATTTTAAAGTAAGGATTCCTTTCTAAATATAGTCCCTAATAAAGTGATGTTTTATTTCTATATGCTTAACCCTAGAATGCAAAATTGGATTCCTAGATAAACATATTGTAGAAGTATTATCATGAAGTATAGGAATGTTACTCTCAAACATGTTGAAGTCTTTAAGCTGACTCTTCATCTAGAGCATCTGTGTGCTGCATCCAGCAACTGCTATGTATTCAGCTTCAGCTGTTGACAACGCAATTGTGGACTGCCTCTTGTTGGTCCATGAGATCAGATTTTCTCCCTGAAACTTGTAGCTTCTAAAAGTACTTTTTCTTTCTACTTTGTCTCCAGCGAATTCAGCATCACAGTATCCTACTAAATTGTATTCACTAGTTTTTCTATAAAACAAACTCAGGTTAGTAGTACCTTTCAGATACTTGAAAATTTTCTTAACAACTGTTAAGTGAGATTCTCTAGGATCTGATTGGAATCTGGTACATAAGCAAACACTATATAAAATGTCAGACCTTGAAGCTGTAAGATATAAGAGAGAACCAATCATACCTCTGTAGATCTTCTGTTCTACTCACCTCTTCCTTTTCCAGAATGCACGTGGGATGCATTGGAGTCTTTGATGGCTTACACTCTGATAGGTCAAATTTCTTTAGAAGTTCTCTGACGTATTTTCTATGGTGTATGTAGGTTCCTTCTGGAGTTTGATTGATCTGAATGCCCAGAAAGAATCATAGTTCTCCCATCAAGCTCATTTCAAACTCTGCCTGCATAGACTTAGCAAATTCTCTTCACAGAGAAGCTTTAGTAGATCCAAATATTATATCATCTACATAAATTTGAAAAACTAAAATTTCATTCTTAAATGTATTACAAAACAAGGTTGTGTCCACTTTCCCTCTGGTGAATTCCTTTTCTAATAGAAAGTTACTTAGTCTTTCATACCAAGCTCTGGGAGCTTGTTTCAGACCATAAAGTGATTTCTTTAGTTTGAAAACATATTCTGGATGTTTGGAATTTTCAAACCCAGGGGGTTGATGCACATAAACCTCTTCGTCAATGTATCCATTTAAGAATGCACTTTTGACATGCATCTGATACAGAGTGATGCCATTATTCACAGCAAAAGAGACTAAGAGTATGATAGATTCTAACCAGCGACTGGAGCAAAGGTTTTTGTATAGTCTATCCCCTCTTGTTGACTATAAACTTGTGCAACTAGTCGTGCCTTGTTTCTGATGACTTCTCCTTGTTCATTCAGTTTGTTTCTGAAGACCCACTTTGTTCCAATGATGTTGAACCCTTTTGGTTTGGGAACCAGATCCTATACGTCATTTCTGGTGAATTGATTTAACTCCTCCTGCATAGCCATTATCCATTCGTTATCTAGAAGAGCTTCATCAATAGTAGTTGGCTCAATCAGAGATACCAATCCCATGAGAGATTCTTCAGAATTTCTGAAAGTTGATCTTGTTCTGACTGGATCTTCCTTCTTTCCCAGAATTTTGTCTTCAGGGTGAGCTAGGCTGCTTTTGGAGAGTCTTTTCTGGAGATGTTCTTCAGAAGTTGATGTAGTTCTTGTGACATTTCCTTATGATGTCATTGGAGAGTCTTTATTGGGAACTTTTGATGTATATCCTGCATTCTCTTCACACTCGCACCATGAAGAGAAGAGGACTTCTTATGTGTTGTGATCGCAAAAACTTGATCGCAAGACTTTATCGTCTGTTAATCGGGAGACTGCAAGTGCACAGTCCTATCACGCAGTTTTAAAAGATATCGAACCCACAGAGACTATAAATCGATCTATTGTTATCCTAAGTTACGGTACACAGCTAAGGCGAATAGTTCTTTTAGAATATTGGTTAAGGAATATAAATATAAATAAAACGGATATCGGTACGTAAAGTAGTGAACCTAAGCGGCTTAAATTGAACTTAAGCGTATAAAGATGGTTAACTTAATTGTTCTGTAGAATTTATTAGTTTAAATATCCTCGACTCACACTTTCATGGTCTTATCTCGGATTATACGTCTAAAGCCCTATACCTGCTTTCGCTAGCCTATAAGTGTTTAGAAGTATTTTTTGGAAACTTAATTAATTCTAATTTGGTTTAAAGCGCTTTCACTGTATTTAAATCAAATGCCTAACTTTAGCTATCCGGTTAAAAACCTCACACTTTCGTGGTCTCGATCTAACCTATTTACTTTCCTTACTTTCGTAACAAAAAGCGTAGTTTTAATTATAAAAAGTCATAACCAGAAATTAAGTTAATTAATATTTTAACTTATGAACAATTTAATTCCTACTCTTACTACTATTACTTACCGATACCTAAACGATTTAGCCGGACATATTTATTAATTCGGACATGCATAAATAATAAGGTTCAATATATTTAAACATTCCCATAATCAAATAAATAAACACCAAGCAACAATACTTAAATAAAATAAAATAATTATATTAAGAACTGGAAATAATAATAATGCTTGAATAATCTTGTTCTTCGAAATAAACGAGCATTCCCCCACAAGTCGGTTGGATCTGCTAGGAGACTTCTTGAATCGAAAAGAAAAATTACGACAAGAAATAAAAAGCACTAGGTCTAACGTAAGGTTAGATCAGTGAAAATTATAGAAACTTAAACTAAAATAAAAACTAAAGAAAGAAACTGAACTAGAAAAGTATGGTAAAAATACAAAACTGAAAAGAAAATACGAAAACAGAAAAATAAAGAAAGACTAAATAACGGTTGTTCGGTAAAATTGCCGACCCTTGCTCTAAAGGTTGAACTTGTATTTATAGGCTTCATTTGTAACTTCCCGTTTCCATGTTGTACGAAGGCTAGTGGAGATCATGGGAATAACTACCAGAATCATGGGAGAACATGGGAATAACTACCAGAATCATGGGAGAACATGGGACACGTCGTCAAGTTGAAATATAATGCGTTACGGTCGTCACAAGGCTGTTACGGTCGTAACACCTTGTGGACTGAACTTCTGCTGGGCTTTTGCTCTTCTGGGCTTAGTCTTTTTCTTTGTATAATTATTTCTTTCTTCTTAACTCCTCCTTTTTGCTATATCACCCCTTTGCTTCATTTCTTTGGCTTTTTAATCCGATTTTCCCTCAATTTCTTTCTTTTCTCAATTGATCTTTTATTTAATACAAATACCTGAAACAAAAGAAATACCAACGTAATACAAAAATAAAATAGAATAAATAGATAAAAATACTAATATTATCTATGAAAATTAAGCCAAATATGTTATATAAATTCGTGTTATCATGTTGCACTCCTCAGTTGGCTAGGTGGTTTATTTCGCACCTACCCCGATCTTCTGTGAAGAAAGAGTAAGGCTTAAGACAGTCTAGTAGGTTGATGTCTTTCACACATTCTGATATTTATTAGTGTTCTCGATCTATAGAGGATATTACTATTATTGACCGTTATGGGGAATTCCCTAATGTCCCTCTACTTGGCATTAGGGGAGGTATTACCAACAATCCTTGTTCGGCTTTGCGATAGTTTGGGTATACTAGGAGGGATGGCCCTCATGATGCACTTGTCCAAAGAATTGCATTCGACTACGAGAACGATGTCCAAGGTTATCGTTAGAGATTCATACCAGCTTGGGCATGGTTAACAAGGTTGATAGTAAGATGTTGGGGGCATAAGAACTCCATTCCTCTGGAGCCTTATCACAAGTGGGTGAAGACTCGCACCCAAAACCTCATGATTCCTTATGAAGCCATCCTACCTATCATCATGGAGCCTGTTGCCGAAGGAGATGTTCCATATATTGTCCTTTATCCTGATATGCCTACTTCTGTTGAAGATTTGCAAAGAGCTTAGATTCAGCTAAAGGGGGAGTGAGACACCTTTGAATCCTTGTTTTATGCAAGCAAGAAGAAGACATTGGAGCTCACGAGACAACTTCATGAGGAGAGGAGTCTTAATGCCTATATCGCTCCAAAAGGAAGCATCCATAGGAGACTTGAGCCATTTTTATTGTATTTTAGTTCATTTTGTTTCTTTTGTTCCAATGTAATCCCAAGAGGGATGTTGTAATCAATTTGAACTTATTAATACAATTAATGTTTCTTCCATTTTGTCTAAACAAATTTAAATCTTCTAAGTCCTTGAAATCATTCGCATACACATTTTCATGCATCATAACATAAACAGGTTTCCTTATCTTTCTACTGTTTATTTCAGTAAGATGGATATCGAACAAACAATGAAGGACTTGCAAGCGCAAAATTCCCAGTTCCAAGAAACCTTCCTGACCCTGGCTAAGGGGAAACAAGAGATGATGACTTTGCTAGTAGCTAAGAAAAAACCAAAAAGAAGACCCTCATATATTCATCGATTCTCCACGTAGTTTGTCGTTCAAGGCGGTGCTGACTGCTTTTATAAACTACTCGGGATTACTTTAAAACTAAGTCTTAAGGTGTTGGTATAATAAGTACTTAAATCAATCTAACACGTTGGGGTATTGAAGTGTTATGATGATAATAATTTTGCTTTAGTCGCGCTCGAGTTCTTATTTATAAAAATAAGCAACCTTAATACTAGTTGAATATGTTAATATAACGTTTGAATTTTTTCGTTATGGCTCAAGAATATGGAGGAATTCGAATAAGCACGAGAATTTTACATAAAAGGCTAAAATTTCATAAACATGTATTTTATTAAATGGAAATTTCGCAGTACATAGGAAAAAAAAGGAAACTAAAAGGGAATAGAGAAAAGATAATAAAAACGAAGTAAGAAATGTTCTGACTCCCCTAAACTTAAAGTAAGCATTGTCCTCAATGCGATAGTACCAGGAGAAATCAGAAAAGAGAAGGGTGATCACTCGTCGCTTGGAGAATTTTGTCCTCTTGCTCCTCTATTTTTATTTCATTGTCTTCTACGTCTATCAGAGTCGTAATCATGCAATCCATCGATTCTAAGGTTTAAGGCATGTATGGACTCGTTGAAATCCTCCATTTGATTTGATATCGCTTCGTAATTGCGGTTATTCCAATGTGCGTAGTCGTGTTGGTCGTGTTGCATTTCTCGAACTAGGCGCAATGTTTCATTTTGAACGACTTCCATTGCTTGGAAACGTTGATCTTGTTGTAGAATCGTAGCATACATTGCTTCTAGAGTAGCCGGAGGATGATCATTATCTGGTTGTGCAGCCGGCTTGACTGGTGCATTCAAATTGAAACGCCAATTTTGGAAATTTTGCACATTAATCTGATTTGGACATGGAAGTATTATATTGGGAATCAGATGTGAATCGCGGAAGTACATAACATCTAGCGTCTGGGTCGGCATCATATATTGTCCCAAGGACAAAAGCTCGTCGAAAAGGCCTAAAGCATATGCTAAAGATGTGATGATTCCACCGAAGACAAATGGGTTGGTACCGGCCGCATTTACGCATGTGTGAAAGTGGCTAAGCATGAAGGGAGCGGCGTTGACAGCTTGACCGTTGAGGGCACAGAAAATAAGAAACATCTCATTTTGGTTGACCTTGTGATTATTGGTCCCCCCAAAAATGATGTTTGCGAGAATTCGATGAAAGTACCTCAGAGCGGGATTATGAATATGCGAAGCGCAGAGATCTCGCCAACTTTCCGTGGGTTGACCGGTTAGATCATCCCAAAGGGAAAAACCAATTTTATCCCAAGAAATGTCGCCTTCGGGGTCGAAAGGTTTGCAATGAACGGTCAGACCTCTAGTGAATTCTAAAAGTTCAACGACTCTTTCTTGATCAATTGAATATTCTTGATTAAACATGCGGAAGTCCGCGGTACCGGTTGTGAATGGATCGTCGGGAGGCGTATTGTATGAGAATGAACTGAGGAACTCAAGCACGAGCGGTTCGAAGGTCGGAGAAGGATTTAAACAAAGATTTAACAAACCCGTATTCGTAAGCATAAAAGTGATGCTTTCCGCCCTACCCAAGGCATCCAAACAATCGGTGTCCACATATTTAGTAGGGACAACCGAACGGGAATAGAATTTCATGTACTTTCCTCTTTGTTGGCCATCATCGTCTTCTCAGAATATAATCGTGGATAGGTCGGGTGGTGGTCGGTCTGGCCTCACTTGACGTTGAGTGTTTCGTGAAGCCATGGAAGAGTATAAAATGAAGGATAGAATGGTAGAAAATGAAATGGATGAGAGAAAGTATATGAGAATTAGATGGAAGGGACGTGAAATGAGAAGAAATGTAGAAGAGTGTTTATAGAGGGTTAAGATTGAAGAGGAATTATTATAATAATAATGTGTTGGGAAATGAAGAGGGAAAGTTTGAGTAAGAATTATGGTGGAAGATGAATAAGAAGAATATTTTGATGGAAGAGTAAATAAGAGTTGAATGGGAGTAATGTGGGAAAATGAAAAGAAGAAAAGGACGAAACAAACAGTTAGTCAAGGGAGCAGAAAAGACAACATGCATCTGGAGAAGCACGAGCTGAGGCGGGGGTTATGGACGTAGTGGGACGGTTATGGAGGTAGTGGAAGAAGAAGAGATTATGTCTGCTATAGGGGTTACTGATATAACCCGTGTTACGGTCGTAACACGGGCATGCCGGTCGTAACACGCTAAAAGGCGTGTGACGGTCGTAAGGACTTTGTTACGGTCGTAACAGCTACAAATTTTGTAACTTTTAGCAGAACATAGTTGTTTCTGTTCTGTGACATTTCTTTCTTACTACAGATACATTACAAAGCATTATTGCGTCCAGTATTTATTTTCAAACTAGTGCAGATATATTCCAGAGCATGGTGTGGGGACTTGAGGCGACCGGAATAAGGAACAAGGAATTGTATTTCAGCTCACATGCATACATACTACATACTATATATATATATATATATATATATATATATATATATATATATATATATATATATATATATATATATATATATATATATATATATATATATATATATATATATATATATATATATATATATATATATATATATATATATATATATATATATATAAAATAGATAAATCTAGAATTTTAATTAATAGTATATATATATAATACTAGTATATAATGCATTATGATTGATACTATAAATATTGGGAAATATTAGTTCAGTATATTAATACGAGACGGGGAAATACGATAATTAAAATAATACTCAATTATAATTATAAATATTAACGTGAATTATTTAATTGAGTATAATCATCGGTATTACGGGGAAATAGTTCAAACGCATCAGATGAAAGGGTGCAACCGATAATCGACTTAAATATAAAATTTAACATAAAATAGAAAAAATGAAAATATGGAAGAGAAAATTTAAAATTAGAGACCAGGACGACTACTGGTTGATTTTCCATGGCCACTTATCAAGCCATCTCACATATCCCTCACCTTTTCTTTTCTTTCTTCTGTAGGGTGGTTTATTCTTTCGAAATTGTGGTAGTGGTTCTAGATCTATCATAAGTATAAGTTTTTGAAATTTGGGCTTAGTGATTTCATCCATCGCCTCATAAGTTAACCTCACCCTTTTAACAACAATTATACCATTAATTTTATGGTCCTCTAATTTTCGCTTTTTAGGCAAGACTTCAAATAGTGGTACATTAATGTGGATATTTTTTAATACCTCAACATACGTTTTAAATTGGGAGTCTACCGGAGTTTCCATAAAAATTTTCGGGAAAGAAATCAGTGGGATGTAGTGATTTGGGATTACAATTTGCGCTTCCTTCTCTACCTCGTTTACAACCTCCTTTTCGAACAGCGTTGGTGAATCTGTCTCAATCTCCACTATTTTCTCGTCAGAACTTTCCTTGGCTGCAATATCACTCTCTTCAAACTCATCATCACTCTCTAGATTTTCAAATAGTTTTTCTATAATGGTTGTTTCAACATCCATATCTTCTTTAGGGAATGGTCCTAGAAGGTTTTGTTCAAGTTGGGAGTTTTGAGTTTCTAAGGCCAAGTTGTGAGTCGTGAGGGACTCAACCACAACGGTTAGTTGGCTAAGGTTTTCATTATTTTGAAGACTTTGTTTTCTTACCTCTTCATTTTGGACAGTTTGTGTTTCTACAAAATGCTCAATCATAGACTCTAACCTAGCGTTGGTTATCATCTCATCAGAATCCTCTATTGGTGTTTCGAAGTTAAAATCTTGCGATTCTTCAGAGTCTTGGAAGTAAGTTAAAGTCTCCTTTTGTGTTTCCCCTAAGTGTTTTATCATCCTAGATGTTTCATTAAAATTTTCCATTAATATTTCGAGATCAGATTTATATGGTTCAGGTGATTCTTCAGAATATTGGGTGTGGTAATTATAGAGAGAATTGGGTTGAGGAAAAGTTTGGTTGAAATTATAAGTTTCTTGTGGTTCCTCAAAATGTGGGGATTGGTAGTTTTGGAGGTCATTTGGGTAAGAGTAGGTTTGTGAAGCATTGGTATCTTCCATCAGTATTTCAAGGTTGGATCTATGATATTCTTGTGGTTCCTCAAAATACTGATAATGGGCGTAGGAAAAATTTGGGTTATACATAGTAAATAAAGTAAAGGTGCCTTAGTCTATACGGTGTAACACCAGAGTTACAATATCGACTTAAATAGTCCCCGGTAACGGCGCCAAAAAACTTGATCACAAAAACTTGATCGCAAGACTTTATCGTCTGTTAATCAGGAGACTGCAAGTGCACAGTCCTATCGCGTAGTTTTAAAAGATATCGAACCCACAGAGACTATAAATCGATCTATTGTTATCCTAAGTTACGGTACACAGCTAAGGCGAATAGTTCTTTTAGAATATTGGTTAAGGAATATAAATATAAATAAAACGGATATCGGTACGTAAAGTAGTGAACCTAAGCGACTTAAATTGAACTTAAGCGTATAAAGATGGTTAACTTAATTGTTCTGTAGAATTTATTAGTTTAAATATCCTCGACTCACACTTTCATGGTCTTATCTCGGATTATACGTCTAAAGCCCTATACCTGCTTTCGCTAGCCTATAAGTGTTTAGAAGTATTTTTTGGAAACTTAATTAATTCTAATTTGGTTTAAAGCGCTTTCACTGTATTTAAATCAAATGCCTAACTTTAGCTATCCGGTTAAAAACCTCACACTTTCGTGGTCTCGATCTAACCTATTTACTTTCCTTACTTTCGTAACAAAAAGCGTAGTTTTAATTATAAAAAGTCATAACCAGAAATTAAGTTAATTAGTATTTTAACTTATGAACAATTTAATTCCTACTCTTACTACTATTACTTACCGATACCTAAACGATTTAGCCGAACATATTTATTAATTCGGACATGCATAAATAATAAGGTTCAATATATTTAAACATTCCCATAATCAAATAAATAAACACCAAGAAACAATACTTAAATAAAATAAAATAATTATATTAAGAACCTGGAAATAATAATAATGCTTGAATAATCTTGTTCTTCGAAATAAACGAGCATTCCCCCACAAGTCGGTTGGATCTGCTCGGAGACTTCTTGAATTGAAAAGAAAAATTACGACAAGAAATAAAAAGCACTAGGTCTAACGTAAGGTTAGATTAGTGAAAATTATAGAAACTTAAACTAAAATAAAAACTAAAGAAAGAAACTGAACTAGAAAAGTATGGTAAAAATACAAAACTGAAAAGAAAATACGAAAACAGAAAAATAAAGAAAGACTAAATAACGGTTGTTCGGTAAAATTGCCGACCCTTGCTCTAAAGGTTGAACTTGTATTTATAGGCTTCATTTGTAACTTCCCGTTTCCATGTTGTACGAAGGCTAGTGGAGATCATGGGAATAACTACCAGAATCATGGGAGAACATGGGAATAACTACCAGAATCATGGGAGAACATGGGACACGTCGTCAAGTTGAAATATAGCGCGTTACGGTCGTCACAAGGCTGTTACAGTCGTAACACCTTGTGGACTGAACTTCTGCTGGGCTTTTGCTCTTCTGGGCTTAGTCTTTTTCTTTGTATAATTATTTCTTTCTTCTTAACTCCTCCTTTTTGCTATATCACCCCTTTGCTTCATTTCTTTGGCTTTTTAATCCGATTTTCCCTCAATTTCTTTCTTTTCTCAATTGATCTTTTATTTAATACAAATACCTGAAACAAAAGAAATACCAACGTAATACAAAAATAAAATAGAATAAATAGATAAAAATACTAATATTATCTATGAAAATTAAGCCAAATATGTTATATAAATTCGTGTTATCATGTTGCACTCCTCAGTTGGCTAGGTGGTTTATTTCGCACCTACCCCGATCTTCTGTGAAGAAAGAGTAAGGCTTAAGACAGTCTAGTAGGTTGATGTCTTTCACACATTCTGATATTTATTAGTGTTCTCGATCTATAGAGGATATTACTATTATTGACCGTTATGGGGAATTCCCTAATGTCCCTCTACTTGGCATTAGGGGAGGTATTACCTACAATCCTTGTTCGGCTTTGTGATAGTTTGGGTATGCTAGGAGGGATGGCCCTCATGATGCACTTGTCCAAAGAATTGCATTCGACTACGAGAACGATGTCCAAGGTTATCGTTAGAGATTCATACCAGCTTGGGCATGGTTAACAAGGTTGATAGTAAGATGTTGGGGGCATAAGAACTCCATTCCTCTGGAGCCTTATCACAAGTGGGTGAAGACTCGCACCCAAAACCTCATGATGCCTTATGAAGCCATCCTACCTATCATCATGGAGCCTGTTGCCGAAGGAGATGTTCCATATACTGTCCTTTATCCTGATATGCCTACTTCTGTTGAAGATTTGCAAAGAGCTTGGATTCAGCTAAAGGGGGAGTGAGACACCTTTGAATCCTAGTTTTATGCAAGCAAGAAGAAGACATTGGAGCTCACGAGACAACTTCATGAGGAGAGGAGTCTTAATGCCTATATCGCTCCAAAAGGAAGCATCCATAGGAGACTTGAGCCATTTTTATTGTATTTTAGTTCATTTTGTTTCTTTTGTTCCAATGTAATCCCAAGAGGGATGTTGTAATCAATTTGAACTTATTAATACAATTAATGTTTCTTCCATTTTGTCTAAACAAATTTAAATCTTCTAAGTCCTTGAAATCATTCGCATACACATTTTCATGCATCATAACATAAACAAGTTTCCTTATCTTTCTACTGTTTATTTCAGTAAGATGGATATCGAACAAACAATGAAGGACTTGCAAGCGCAAAATTCCCAGTTCCAAGAAACCTTCCTGACCCTGGCTAAGGGGCAACAAGAGCTGATGACTTTGCTAGTAGCTAAGAAAAAACCAAAAAGAAGACCCTCATCAACATGGGTAAGAGGTTCAAAGGTCCAGTTTGTCAGTTACATATAGTCGAAGAGTCGTCTGAGGAGGACGAAAATCAAGACGAATTGGTAAGGAGCACCCGTGCTGGGGGTGCCAATGATCAAGCATCCAAATATGAAGACTACTTCGATGAATAGTATCCTTCGACTAAGGATAAATACAAGCAATTGGAGGATAGACTAAAGGCTGTTGAAATTCAAGCCGTGCCCGGCTTGGATTTTGGTGATTTAGGCTTACTACCTGGGGTCGTCATTCCCCATAAGTTCAAGATACTGGTCTTTGCCAAGTATGACGAAGTTTCCTGCCCGAAACTTCATCTAAGTTCTTACGTGCACAAGATACAGCCACACACTACCGGTAAAAATCTCTGGGTCCATTTTTTCCAAGAGAGTCTAGTTGGGACTCAACTAGAATGGTTCTATTAATTGGAGGATTCCCACATCCACACATGGGAAAATCTAGCCATTTCTTTTTATCATCAGTATCAGTATAATGCCGACCTAGCACCAACTAGAGTCCAACTTCAAGGTATGACAATGGGTACTAATGAGGGGTTTAAAGAGTACGCACAAAAATGGAGGGATCTTGCTGGTGTTAGAACAAGATTAGTTCTGATCATATCTCAGACTTTTGATGATAACAATAAATTATATTTTAGATAATTTATACTCTGATGAACGTATTTTACTATTTCAGATAATGTTCTGACAGAAGCATTCTAATGTGTTAAGCTAAAAATATATGAAGAAGTTCTTTGATGAAATAACTATTTTCTTTAAGCGCAACTGCTGATGCTGACTCTGGTAAAACAATTATTTAAATGCATCTTCTAACACTTAGATGGATTCCTTGTTCAGAAGTTTACTTGAAAGCAAGTGATGTTCAAAAGTTTATTTGAAAACAAGCTCTGATCAAGTTCTTGGCAAGCAAAGCATTGTTTAGAAGATAAGCAAGCATGTTCTAAATTCAAGACGTTGAAGCAAGTTCTGAAAGAATGTAAAAGCTAACTTGTCTTGTCAAGCTTCAGGAAACATGTTCTTACAAGTTTCGTTTGCTCATTTAATGCAAAGACGGCTGCATGCACTCAAGTTTCTACGCTAGTTCATTGGAAAATGGAATAGTGCAAGGAAACACGCAAGCATTTAATGCTCTCCACTTTTTGAAGGCAGAAACGGTCATTTTGTTCTTACTATATATAGAAGGACATTTATTGCAAGCCAACTAACCAATCAATTTCAAAAAGAAGCAAGAACTACGTGAAAAATTCTGGGCTCACAAATTCATTATTCATACACTTTGTGCAAATTTATTCTAAGTGAAAAATCACAGTTGTGATATAGCTTTATTAGAAGCAAATTTTATCTCACTATCTGTAAAGATTAAACTCTTATAATTTTTCCTTGAGAGACCAAGTTTGGTCAGATTTCTCAAGTAGACTAGGACTATATTTAAGTCTTAGTGGTGTTAGTCACTTGTAAGATTACTTGTGCATTGTTAGTCACAACATTTGCTGTGTGTTTGTAATCAGTTGATTATAGTGAATTAAGTCCTTATTGAGAAAGGCGAAATCACCTTGACGGGTGGACTGGAGTAGTTTGAGTTCAAACGAACAAGGATAAAAATAACCTTGTCTTTCCATTATTGTTGAAGCTTTGTTAGAAAAGAAGAAGAGAAACTTATTCAACCCCCCCCCCCCCCCCATTCTAAGTGTTTTCTTACCTTTCAATTGGTATCAGATCTTGACTCTGAGCACAACACTTAATCGTGTCAGGAAAAGATCCAGAAGAAAACACATATGGCCGCTGAACAAAACAACAATAGTTACAACAAACCTCCTGTATTTGATGGAGAAGATTTTGAGTATTGGAAAGATAGACTAGAAAGTTTCTTTCTAGGTCATGATAGTGACTTATGGGATATAGCCTTGGATGGTTACACACATCCTACAGACTCAGAAGGAAACAAAGTTGATAGAAAAAATATGGATAGACAACAAAAAGATGATTTTAAAAATCATCATAGAGCTAGAAATATTTTTCTAAATGCTATCTCTAAAGTGGAATATGAAAAAATCACAAATAGAGATACAACACATGATATGTTTGAGTCTCTTAAAATGACTCATGAAGGAAACACTCAAGTGAAGGAGTCTAAAGCTCTGGCTCTAGTCCAGAAGTATGAAGCCTTCAAAGTAGAAGAAAGTGAATCTATAGAAGCAATGTTCTCAAGGTTTCAAACTCTGATCGCTGGTCTGAGAGTTTTGAACAAGGGATACACTAAAGCAGATCATGTTAAAAAGATCACCAGAAGCTTACCTAGAAGATAGGCACCGATGGTCACTGCTTTTAAAGTTTCAAAAGATCTGAACAACGTGACTCTGGAAGAACTCATCAGCGCTCTCAAAAGTCATGAGATAGAACTTGATGAGCATGAGCCTCAGAAGAAAGGTAAGTCTCTTGCCCTTAAATCAATTAAGAAATATGATACTAACGCTTTTCAGGATGAAGAGGAAAACTCTGAAGAATCAGCGTCAGAAGAAGACGAACTATCCTTGCTCTCCAGAAGGATCAATCATCTGTGGAAACACAGACAAAAGAAGTTCAGGAACTTCAAGAAGTCAGAAGATAAACCAGAATCTTCTGGACACAAAAAGTCAAACAGAAGAGAGATCATCTGTTATGAATGCAAAGAACCTGGACACTACAAGAGTGATTGTCCAAAACTTCAAAGAGAAAAACCAAAGGAAAAGTTTGGTAAGAAGAAAGGGATGATGGCAACCTGGGATGATTCAGAATCCTCTGAAGATGAATCTGATTCTGAAGATGAGAATGCCAACTTAGCTCTGATGGCTACCATAGCAGATGACTCAGACTATGAGTCAGAACCAAGAGAGGTATTTTCTGAATTCACTAGAGATGAACTTGCTGATAGTTTATCAGAACTTCTGGAAAACTATAGTCAGCTCAAAATCAAATACAAAAAACTCAAGAAGAGTCTTGCATCTGATATTGAGAAACATGAATCAGAAAAATCTGAACTCATAGAAAATAATTTTAAACTTAAAGAAGAAATTTAAAATGTTCAAAAAATTTCTAGTTCAAAATTTGTGTCTAGTTCAAAAGATATTCTGAAAGAATATGACTGTAGATTTCAAACTTTTCTAGCTAAAAGCATAGATAGAAGCAAAATGGCTTCAATGATCTATAGAGTTAGTGGGAAAAACAGAAGAGGAATTGGATATGAACCTCCCACAGGGAAGGGGACATACATACCAAAACATGTTGCTAAGATGACTTTCACTTACAAACCTCTGAACAAACAATTCAAGTTTGGACACTCACATGATATAAAATATACATCACATTCTGGAAACTCTTATGCTAACCCAAAGTTCAAACAGAACTTTAAACACTATAACCCAAAAGGACCCAAAAATATATGGGTACCTAAGGATAAAATAATATTTGTTGCAGATGTCCTTAACAGCTCAATTGAGACACCAGTCATGGTACATGGACTCTGGGTGCTCACGACACATGACGGGAAAAAAGTCTATGTTCCAAAACCTGGAATTTAAAGCTGGAGGAGACGTGAAGTTTGGAGGTAATCAGAAAGGGAAGATAATTGGTTCTGGAACTATTGGAAATGGTAACCTTCCTTCTATCTCTAATGTTTTATTAGTAGAAGGATTAGCTCATAACCTGATGTCCATAAGTCAATTAAGTGACAATGGTTATGACATTATCTTCAATCAAAACTCCTGTAGAGCTGTTAGTAAAAAAATGGATCAGTCCTCTTTTCTGGCAAGAGAAAGAATAACATATACAAAATTGATTTATCAAATCTTAAATCTCATAATGTTAAATGCCTTTTGTCTGTTAGCGGTGAGCAATGGGTATGGCAGAGAAGATTGAGACATGTTAGTTTAAGAAAAATATCTCAACTAAATAAATTAAATTTAGTCAGAGGACTTCCCAATCTGAAGTACAACTCAGAAGCTCTGTGCGAAGCATGTCAAAAAGGAAAATTTTCAAAACCTTCCTTTAAATCCAAAAATGTTGTCTCTTCCTATAAGACATTAGAATTACTTCATATTGATCTGTTTGGGTCAGTTAAAACTGCATCCATCAGAGGCAAGAAATATGGATTGGTCATTGTTGATGACTTCAGCAAATGGACATGGGTCAAGTTTTTAAAACACAAGGATGAGTCACATTCTGTGTTCGTTGACTTCTGTAACCAAGTGCAAAACGAAAAAGATTTTAAAATTATAAAAGTCAGAAGTGATCATGGTGGTAAATTTGAAAACCATTATTTTGAAAAATATTTTAAAGAAAATGGTATTGTTCACAATTTCTCTTGTCCTAGAACTCCCCAACAAAATAGAGTTGTAGAACGAAAGAATAGAACATTACAAGAAATGGCCAGAACCATGATCAATGAAACTAATATGGCAAAGAACTTTTGGGCAGAAGCTGTGAACACAACATGTTACATTCAGAATAGAATCTCTATAAGACCTATTCTTGAAAAGACTCCCTATAAATTGTGGAAAAACAGAAAACCCAACATTTCTTATTTCCATCCTTTTGAATGTACTTGTTTTATTCTGAACACTAAAGAAACTCTGAGCAAGTTTGATTCTAAAGCACAAAAGTGTTTTCTGCTTGGATATTCTGAATGCTCAAAAGGCTATAGAGTATACAACACAGAAACTCTGATTGTTGAAGAATCAATCAAAGTCAGGTTTGATGATAAGCTTGGCCAGCAACAGCCAAAGCAAATTGATTTTTCTGTAGGTACAGAAGATCATCCCTCAAACTCTAAAACTTCAGATGCAAAGGAAGACTCAGAAGCAAAGGAAGACTCAGAAGATCATCCTCTTGACAATGCTCTGGATAATCTCATAATTTCTGATCAACCCACTCAGAAAAGGTTTCCTAGAATCTCTTTAGCTCATAAAGAAGACGTAATCATTGGAAGAAAAGAAGATCCCATCAGAACAAGATCCTCTCTCAGAATCAATGAAGAATCATTGTTTGGTTTGGTATCTCTGATTGAGCCAACTTCTATTGATGAAGCTCTGGAAGATAATGATTGGATCTTAGTAATGAAAGATGAACTCAATCAATTTTCCAGAAATGATGTATGGGATCTAGTTCCAAGACCCAAAGGATTCAACATTATAGGAACCAAATGGGTTTTCAGAAACAAACTGAACGAGCAAGGAGAGGTGATCAGAAAAAAAGCACGACTGGTTGCACATGGTTATAGTCAATAAGAAGGAATTGATTATAATGAAACCTTTTCCCCAGTCTCCAGGTTAGAGTCTATTAGATTATTAATTTCTTTTGCTATTCAAAATAACATTTCATTATATCAAATGGATGTTAAAAGTGAATTTTTAAATGGCCATATAGAAGAAGAAGTTTATGTCTATCAACCTCCTGGATTTAATGATTCAAAACATCCAGAACATGTTTTTAAATTAAAAAAGTCTTTGTATGATTTAAAATAAGCTCCCAGAGCTTGGTATGATCATCTGAGTAATTTTATTTTAGAAAAAGATTTTACCATAGGGAAAGTGGACACAACTCTTTTCAGAAAGACATTTAAAAATGATATTTTAATTTGCCAAATTTATGTTGGTGATATAATCTTTGGAACCTCTAATATCTCCCTTGGAAAAGAATTTGCTAAGACCATGCAGGAAAAATTTGAAATGAGCATGATGGGAGAATTGAAGTTCTTTTTGGGAATTCAAATCAACCAGACTCCAAAAGGTACTTACATACATATGACAAAGTATGTTAAAGAACTTCTGAAGAAATTTCAGATTTCAGAAAGCAAAGATGCCAAGACACCAATGCATCCAACCTGTATTCTGGGAAAAGATGAGGTAAGTATGAAGGTAGATCAAAAGCTATACAGAGGTATGATTGGATCCCTTCTCTATCTGACTACATCTAGACCTGATATACTATTCAGCGTGTGTTTATGTGCTAGATTCCAATCAGATCCTATAGAATCTCACTTAACCGCTGTTAAGAGAATTCTGAGGTATCTGAAAGGTACTACTAATTTGGGTTTGTGTTACAGAAGATCACAAGATTACAGACTAGTAGGATATTGTGATGCTGACTTTGCTAGAGATAGAATTGAAAGAAAGAGCACCTCTGGAAGCTGCCAGTTTCTGGGTGACAATCTTATCTCGTGGTACAGCAAGAAGCAAGCAACAATTGAATTTTCAACCACAGAAGCTGCGTATATATCTGCTGCTGGATGTAGTTCTCAGATTATTTGGATGAAAAGTTATCTAGAAGATTTTAATCTTTATGAAAGTAAGATTCCTATCGTCTGTAACAATACTTCTGCTATTTGTCTTTCTAAAAATCCAATTTTACATTCTAAAGCTAAACATATTGAAATTAAATATCATTTTATAAGGGACTATATTCAGAAGGGAATTCTAAATTAAATTTTTGTAAAAACAGACCATCAATGGGCTGGCATTTTTACCAAACCCCTTTCAGAAGATAGATTCAAATTCATTTTGAAAAATATTTGTATGGAATTATGTCCTTAATAAAATAATATTTATCTTCTGTGTTTGACTTCAGAATGTTCTGAAATGAATGTTCTGATTAACAACTCTTCAGAAGTTAGAAGAGAAGTTACATCAGAAGCTATATGAAAAGTTCTAAAATGTTCTAACGTTTCATTTCTAGTATAGTTTAGAAATTCATTAGAACAAACAACTATACCATGCAACCTTCAGGAGATGAACACGTGGTGTGTTTCTGAAAGGTCACGCGTGCAAAAGCTACTGACGCCATTCTAGGTAACTATTATGATTAGCTCTAATCTCACGTTTTCCCCTAATTTTGCAAAATCATTAAATGCTTGTAGTGATGAGATTCGTTTTATTTTATTAAATTTTTTTTACAGCAATTTAGGTTTTTATTTATTTTGTCAAAATTAATTTAATATTAGTTTAATTTAATTTTAGGGCAATCCTAACCTTTTTGTAAATAATTTAAAATCAATTAGAAAATTAGGTTTTATTCTTGATTATATTTTTATTTCTTTTCATAAAATAACAAAATACAAAAATAGGTTAAATTATTTATTTTTTCTTAATTTAAATTAATTAGTAATTAGGTTTGTATTTATTCAATTAAAACCTTATTTTCTCAAAATAATACAAAAAACCACAAAAAATGATTTTTCTTTCAATTAGGTTTAGACGGGGTCAAAACCCTAATTTTTTCTCGTTCTTAATTCATCGCGCACATTTATTATTTTTACGATATTAATGTAACTGCTCATGGTATGTAATAGTTTAATTAGGTTTTTTTTCTGTTACTTATCGTTTTGCGGGTTTTTGGCTATGTAATTAATCCCCCCTCCCCGAAGCCTTGTAATAGCGTAGTTTTATTTCTCGCATTTTAATTTTCGCAAATATTAACTGTTAGATGTATGATAATAGGATTGCATGACAAGACTGTATGTTAATTTTAAAATGGTTAGCAAACCCTAAATGTGAAAAGATAATAACTTGAAATCAAATCACTCACACACGCGCACTCCTAGGGTATACTCTCACTTCGGTTGCCTTCGGTAAACGATCATTAAGTATAGGGTGTTTTAGTGGTCTCCCTCCTGTCTAAACAAAGATCAAAAGTCCCGCTCAGAAAGGTTGCCTCAGAAATGTTGCCTCAAATATGATCTTAAGACATTAGGGTTATTACTAAGACGTCCTAACATTGCTTTAGTGATCGTACGTCCCTTTCGAATTGACCCTTACAACTCCAACGACGATGCTACCTACTCATTAATAGTGGGACAACGTTGTCCAAAGGAAACAAGAACATAAACATTCTTTTTTCGAGTAGGTATATGCTAGTAGGTACTTGCTCAAAATAAACTTTTTTCACACTTACACTCTTTTCAAACAAAATTTTCAAAAACACTTCGTAACACTCTTGAGGACTGACACAACGGTTAAAACGAAGTAAAACAAAAAATTTTCAAAACACACAAACACGGAAGCAATTTTTAAATAGATGAGCAAGTACCTAAGAGCCCGTGGAAAACCACAGATAGAAAGGGTGCTAATACCTTCCCTTTCTATAATCTACCCCCCGTACTCAAAATCTCGAAAAAGGAATTTTTCTGTGCTTTTTTCATTTCCAGTTGGATAAAATGAAAGTCGATGGCGACTCTTGCTTACTACGACATTTTGCAAACACAAACGCAAAACGCAAACCAGCATTTCCAAAAACAGTCGGTTCTGCCACCGTTTCACAGAACTGGCGACTCTGCTGGGAAATTAATAAGTGGGGTATACCTTAGGATCTAGTTCATCATAAATTGCTTCTCTTGATTTCTTTGTTTGCTTTACTTTTAAGGGTTTTGTTTGGGAGTTACTATAGATCCTAACCCGAATCTGGGGACACCTTTTAGGTAAGTAGCAATAAACTGTGAGGGAACTGTACGACGTAGACCAATACGGTTGAAGCAGTAGCTACGTTGATGTGGCACATTGGTTGGTACCGGTATCTGTTATGGAGAAACGAGGAGAATACGGGGCTGCTATGTCTGTCGTTAAGCATCAACTGACCTTAGAATCCTTAATCGACCAACTTAGCCATTAGAAAGTAGTGAGATAGCCGACCTCGGTGTAAAGCTGAGAACTGGTTGATACTCGATGCTACACTCATTGAGACCATACTCTCGAGATAGTTCCGTCCGCAAGAAAAGATTGCGTGAGCTGAAACCATGATCGACGGAGGATGGTCAGTGATATTGAGAACCTTTAGAACCCGGTTAATTTTTCTAAGACAGGTTGAAACCAACTGAACTTTAAGAGGGTGATACCTTTGACTCCATGCAAGCCTTAAACTTAGGGGCTTTTGTGTGATTTGTTTTCCTTTTCCATGTCTGTTGTCTGTTATACTTGTTGTTTGTTCTATCATGACATCACACATCATAACATAACATGCATACTTCATTACACTAACCATTTCAAAGACCGAGGGGATTTATCTTTGTTCTGTTTTACAGATTATGGCTTCCATGCGCAGAAATACCATCCGAGTTAACTTTGTGCAAATACCTGCTCAAATCAAAGATTTAGCCTCGAGAGTTTTTGATGCTTCTTCATTCATTAGGAGACATGGTCAGCTTCTTAGCTTGGTTACCTCAAAGTTTGATGAGCAGATAATGAGTGTGCTTTTCTAGTTCTTCGATCCTGTGCATCATTGCTTTACCTTTCCGGATTATCAGCTGGTTCCTACTTTAGAAGAGTTTTCTCACTTATTGGGCATATCCATCCTTGAGCAGATGCCCTTCACAGGTATGGAAGAGACTCCTAAACCAGAAGACATTGCCTCAGCTCTGCATCTGAAATAGGCTGACGTAGTATCCAATTGGGAAACACGAAGCGGGGTTGAAGGTTTCTTAGCCAAGTTTCTGATAGATCAAGCTCAGCTATTCTGGGATAGGTTGGACTTTCAGGCTTTTGAAGATATCTTGGCTCTCCTTATCTATGGTTTGGTTCTCTTCCTGAATCCAGATTCTTTGGTGGATGTGAATGCTGTCAAGATTTTCCTTTCTCGCAATCCTATGCCTACTGTATTGGGTGATATCTTGCATGCCCTCTACACTCGTACCGTGCGAAGAAGAGGGACTCTTATGTGTTGTATGTCTTTGCTATCGAGGTGGTTTATTTCGCACCTCCCTAAGTCCATGCTGAAGAACAAGGAAGGTTTGGGTTGGTCCTACAGAATAATGTCACTTGCCCATACAAATATTCTTTGGAGTTCCTGAGCTATGAAAAATACTGCTGTCATTGATCGTTGTGGGGGATACCCTAATGTCCCATTGCTTGGAATCAGAGGAGGTATAACCTACAGTCCTTGTTTAACTTTGCGACAATTTGGTCGTGCTCGGAGAGACGGTCCCCATGAGCTACTTTTTGAGGATATTGCCTTTGACTACAAGGAAGACATTAAGGAGCATCGCCGAAGGTTCATACGAGCTTGGGGCATGGTGAACAGATCTGACCCTCAAGAGTTAGAACCAAAGACTTCTCTTCATATGCAGACTTATCTCCAATGGGTCCGAGCTCGTGCTCAGAAGCTTAGGATGCCTTATGAAGCCGTATTGCCTGTGATTGTGGAGCCCACTAATGAAGAAGGCGTTCCTTACACAGTTCTTTATCCTTACATTCCTACTGACCTTGGGGCATTGATGAGGTGTTGGATTCAGCTAAAAGAGGAAAGGGATACTTACCGGGAGAAGTACCATGAGAAAGAAAGGAAGAATTTGAAGCTCACTAGGCAGCTCGAGAACGAAAAAATGATCAATGACTATGTCAGCACGAAAGGGAAGCGTCCATGGAATTTTTGATTTGTTTTGCTTTTCTAGTCTTAGATTTGTTTTTTCATTTACTTCTTTGTAACACGTTTGAATGGTTTTATCAATTGGAAGGAGCCAAGTTCTGAAACTGGGAAGACCTTGCGGCTGCTTTTTACAGACAATATCAATATAACGCCGACCTTGCTCCCACTCGTACTCAGCTCCAGAGTATGTCAATGGGTGCAAGTGAAGGTTTCAAAGATTACGCTCAAAAGTGGAGAGACTTAGCTGGAAAAGTCCAACCCCTTTTGTATGATAGGGAGTTTGTTGACATGTTTCTAGGGACGCTATCTGGTCCATTTTTCAATCATCTGATTGGAAGTTCATCATCTGGGTTTACTGAGTTGATTCTGACTGGAGAGAGAGTAGAAGCTGGTATCCGAAGTGGTAAGATACAGAAGGATACTTCATCAAGTGCAGTGAAGAAGCCTTTCACCGGTAAAAAAGAAGCTAGTGCAGTCTATGGTTCGAGGGGCCAAAGCATACCTGAACACCGTCAAGCAGTAAATGCGGTAGTGATATCAAGACCCACTGTTGCTCCACAATGCAACAATCAACCAAGGGTGGAAAGACCACAGAGACAGTACACTCGGCTCAATATGACCTTGTCTCAAATTCTACCACAGTTATTAAAGACCAACCTGATAACTCTGAGGGAGGCCCCGAAGAACCCCGACACCACTTCTCCTCAATATAACCCGAATGCCCGCTGCACTTATAACTCCGAAAGCCCAGGTCACGATACAAACAATTGTTGGGCTTTGAAAAACAAAGTATAAGACTTGATCGAAGCCAAAGAGATTGAGTTTGATGCTCCAGAGAAGCCCAACGTCATAACTGCTCCCATGCCCAAGCATGGTCACAGAGTAAATGCTATGGGCGATGATTAATTTGTGACCTCGGTGGAAGAAATTTCTACTCCTTTGATGACAGTTAAGAAGAATCTATTATTGGCTAGTTTATTTCCGGGTTATGGCGAAGGGTATCACATATGTTCAATTATGCCTGCTGGTTGCCCCTTATTGAAATCAGGTGTTCAACGCCTGATGGATAACAAAGAGATCCTGTTCGAGAAGACTTCGATTCCGTTGGTTCCAATTTAAGATGTTGCCATCATAACCATTTCCGCCAATCCTTCCAAGGTTTCCTCGAGAAAACCTGTTAGGATCACATCCGTCCCAAGAATCGCTCCGCTAATAATCACCGTTCCTGGTCTCATCCCATACACTTCAGACAAGGCTGTCCCATGGCAATATGGTGCAGATGTGTAATACCATGGAGTTAAATAAGACTTTAAAAATGAGGAAGTTGATACTGATGTCAGCAATATTGCCGGGGCCAGCAAGGTCACTAGAAGTGGAAGACTCTTTTCTCCCGAGATTTCCCCTTCGACTGTTCAAAGACCTGTTGTCATTCCATCTGCTAGTACATCAACTACTGTTCCATTTCTTACTCCAGTTATCACTCCTGTTGCCGAGCCATCTGAGACTCGAAGCAAAGAGATCACAGGTGAGCCTGCCCGGACAGAGACGCCTAGAAAAATTGTGTTGGAAGCCTCTAAATAAGAGATAGAAGAAATTCTGAAGATTATCAAGAAAAGCGACTACAACGTAGTCGAGCAGCTGGGGAAAACCCCTTCAAAAATCTCCATGTTGTCCTTGTTATTGTGCTCGGAGGCCCATGTAAAGGCTTTAATTTCTTTCCTCAAAACTGCGCATGTGCCGCAGAAAGCTTCAGCCGATCAATTCAAAGACTGCATAGCTAGTTTGACTGCCGACAATGGGTTGGGTTTCTCAGATGTAGATTTGACTGCTAAAGGAAGAAATCATAATGATGCTTTGCACGTCTCGATCGAGTACAGAGGCACTACTATGGCCCATGTGCTAGTGGATACCAGGTCCTCATTGAATGTTTTGCCAAAGAAAGCATTAGACTGTCTAGACTGTGAAGGTTTGATTCTGAAGCCGAGTAATATTGTGGTCAGGGCTTTCGACGGGTCAAAAAGGATGGTGCACGGAGAGGTGGACGTCCCTGTTAAAGTTGGCTCTCAGACTTTTGCATCTACTTTCTATGTGATGGATATCCGACCATCATATTCTTGCCTGCTGGGTCGCCCATGGATTCATAAGGCTGGGGCAGTGACTTCTACGCTCCATCAAATGCTGAAATATCCGGTAAAGGGGAAGATTGTCACGGTACAAGGTGAAGAGGAGTATATGGTGAGTCATCTTAATTCCTTTCGCTATGTGGAGATGGATGGAGAGTTCATCAAAACACCTTGTCAAAACTTTGAAGAAGTCTCCCAGACTTTGGCGTCAACTGAAGTTACTACTGACAAACCTCTGATAAAGATGGCTTCTCTCAAGGATGCCAGGGCTATAATTGAAAAAGGTGGGTGTGAAAATTGGGGTCAGCTCCCTAATTTCACACACAAAACTGACATGTTTGGTTTGGGCTTTACTGCAGAGGCTCAAAGGGTTGTTCGACGCGCACGGATCAGAAGACCTCCTCTACATATCAGCAATCAGGGAATTAATGCAATTGAAGATGGTGAAGAGGATTCAGATATCGACAGCTGGATCTACCCTACAATCAATGATGGCTTGAACAACTGGACGGCGAAAGACTTCATACCTGTTTCTTTTATTCCACAGTAATTGACTTTTGTTTTAAGAGTTGTAATAAACAGTTTAAAACTTTACGGCCCGGTGCCTTACCCGAGGCACCTTGGCTTTATTTGTGACGGCTTATTATATGTCATCTTCATATATCATCAATAAATCATTGGACATTTTCTTGCATTACAAATTTTGCGCTCCTTGTTTTTCCTTTCTATCTCGCACTTTATCAAAACAGCTATTGTCTTACACACACTCACGTATCATAATGCAGATCCATGTCCACTCTGGATCCCATTGATAACAACTCTGCTACTGCCAGTTATGACTTCGAAAATCCGATCAACCAAGCCGAGGACGAAGGTGAAGAGGATTGTGAAGTTCTCGGGGAACTTGCTAGACTGTTATTACAGGAAGAGAGGGCCATACATCCTCATGAAGAGCCAGTGGAATCAGTGAATTTGGGTACAGAGGAAGACAAGAAAAAGGTTAAGATAGGTGCGAATCTGGAGCCTAGTATCAAACCGAGGTTAATACAAATGCTATGCGACTATGTTGAGATCTTCGCTTGGTCTTATGAAGATATGCCTGGTTTGGACACTGATATTATGGTACACCGCCTTCCAACCAAAGAAGACTGTCCTCCGGTAAAGCAGAAGGTTCGTCGAATGCGCCCTGAGATGTCTGAGAAGATCAAAGCTGAGGTCATGAAACAGTTCGGCGCGGGATTTTTAGCTGTCACTTCTTATCCGCAGTGGGTTACCAATGTTGTTACAGTGCCTAAGAAAGATGGTAAGGTACGGATGTGTGTGGACTATAGAGATCTGAACAGGGCAAGCCCCAAAGATGACTTCCCACTTCCTCACATCGATGTTATCGTCGAGAACACTGCGCAGCATAAGATCTTCTCCTTCATTGATAGTTTTTCGGGTTACATTCAGATGAAGATGGCTCCCGAAGACATGGAGAAGACTACCTTCGTTACACAGTAAGGCACCTTTTTCTACAAAGTAATGCCCTTCGGGTTGAAGAATGCTGGGGCAACTTATCAGCGCGCCATGGTCGCTTTGTTCCATGACATGATTCACCATGAGATTGAGGTTTATGTTGATGACATGATCGCAAGGTCCCAGACTGAGGAAGAACACATTGACCATCTGCAGAAGCTATTTGACAGGTTAAAAATGTACAAGCTGAGGTTGAACCCGAATAAGTGCACCTTCGGGGTAAGATCCAGTAAGTTGCTGGGTTTTGTCGTTAGTGATAAAGGTATTCAGGCGGACTCCACCAAAGTAAAAGCCATACAGGAAATGCCAGCTCCCCACACAGAAAAAGAAGTTAGAGGCTTTTTGGGACGTCTGAATTACATTGCTAGATTCATTTCACATCTGACCGTTACTTGTGAGCCAATCTTCAAGCTGCTGAAGAAAGATCAAGTGGTAAAGTGGAATGATGAATGTCAGACAACCTTTGAAAGGATCAAGGAATACCTCCAAGAGCCACCTATCCTGATGCCTCCAGTGGAAGGAAGACCTTTGATCTTATATTTGACAGTGCTGGATAATTCAATGGGGTGCGTGCTGGGGCAGCATGACGAGTCTGGCCGAAAAGAGAACGCTATTTACTACCTTAGCAAAAAGTTTACCGACTGTGAGACCCGATACTCACTGCTCGAGAAAACTTGTTGCACTTTGGCATGGGTTGCTCGCCGGCTGAGACAGTATATGCTGACTCACACTACCCTATTGATATCAAAAATGGATCCAATCAAGTATATCTTCGAAAAGCCTGCCTTATCCGGAAGAATAGCAAGATGGCAGATGATATTAACCGAGTATGACATCCAATATACAACACAAAAAGCAATCAAGGGGAGTGTATTGGCAGATCATTTGGCGCATCAGGACATGGATGACTACCAGTCCATGAATTTCGAGTTCCCGGATGAGAATATCATGTTGGTGACCGACTGTGAAGAACCTGGACCGGATGAAGGACCTGAGGAAGGATCCCGATGGTCTATGTATTTTGATGGAGCCTCGAACGTGTTGGGTAATGGTATTGGCGATGTGATCATATCTCCGGAGGGCTGTCATACTCTGCTCACCGTTCGATTATGTTTTAACTGCACCAACAATATGGCAGAGTACGAGGCATGCATCCTGGGTCTTCGAGCTGCTATTGACCTAAGGATTAAGTTCTTGAGTGTATTCGGAGATTCTGCTCTAGTGATCAGTCAGATCAAAGGCGAGTGGGATACGAAGCACCCAATTCTTATTCCTTACAAGGAGTATGTACTGACATTGCTTCCACACTTTGAGGAGATAACCTTTGAACATTTCCCCAGAGAGGAGAATCAGTTAGCGGACACGCTAGATACCATGTCTTCTATGTTCAAGGTCAGGTGGGACAATAAAGCTCCCCAGATTACCATCGAGAGGTTGGACGAACCTGCACATTGCTATGACACCGAGACTGAAGAGGTAGCAGATAAACCCTGGTTTCACGAAGTAAAGAGGTATTTTGAGGCTCAAGAATACCCCGCGGGTGCATCTGTTAATGATAAGAAGTTCTTGAGAAGGTTCGCCGCAAAGTTCTTCATCAGTAATGGAATCCTCTATAAGCGTAACCATGATTCAACCTTACTGCGATGTGTGGACAAAAGCGAGGCAGAAAGGATCATGGCAGAGTTACATGAAGGTACCTTTGGAACTCATTCCTGTGGGCATACCATGGCAAAGAAGATCCTACGGGCTGGATATTATTGGTCTACTATGGAAGCCGATTGTTATTAGCATTCTCGGACCTGTCATAAGTGCCAAGTCTATGCTGATAAGGTACATGTACCTCCAGTTCCTCTGAATGTTTTGACAGCACCTTGGCCCTTTGCAATGTGGGGCATCGATATGATCGGTGAGATCAGACCTACTGCATCTAATGGGAATCGTTTCATTCTGGTAGCTATTGATTATTTCACAAAGTGGGTCGAGGCAGCTTCTTTTGCTACAGTAACCAAGAACCTCGTGGCGCTGTTTATCCGACACAATCTAATCTGTCGATATGGTGTACCAGAGAGGATCATTACGGACAATGGTACAAATCTCAACAATACGATGATCACCGAGCTCTGCAAATAGTTCAAGATTCAGCATAATAACTCTTCTCCTTACCGACCAAAGATGAATGGGGTTGTTGAAGCAGCTAATAATAACATCAAGAAGATTGTGTAGAAGATGACGGTGACATACAAAGACTGGCATGAGATGTTACCATTCGCTCTTCATGGGTACCGTACCTCAGCACAGACGTCAACATGGGTAACACCCTACTCTTTGGTGTATGGCATGGAGGCAGTCCTACCCATTGAGGTCCAGATACCCTCTCTCCGGATTATGAAGGATGTAGGTTTAAGCGAAGACGATTGGATCCAGACTTGGCTTGATCAACTGAACCTAATTGACGAGAAGAGACTTACTGCTATTTGTCATGGTCAGACGTATCAAAAGTGAATGATTAAGGATTTTAACAAGAAAGTTAGGCGTCAGGAATATCAAGTCGGGGATCTGGTGATCAAACGCATCATTCTGCTGCAAGGTGATCCTAGGGGAAAATGGACCCACACTTATGAAGGGCCATTTGTGGTTAAGAACATTTTCTCGGGAGGAGCTATGATTCTAACCACCATGGATGGTGACGACCTTCCTCACCCTGTCAATGTAGACATAGTCAAAAGATACTACGCATAATCAAAGACCTGCTAGGTTGACCGACCTAGACAAAAATAAGGGCTTCCCGGTGGACCAAAAGGGTTCGGGCAAAAGTAAGGGATGAAAATGAAAAAAAACTGTACACTCGGCAAGTCGAAAACCTGAAAAGGCGGCTTGGGAAAAAAAGGGTATCCCGGTGGATTGAAAACTCGAAAGGGCGGTCCAGGAAAAAATTAGGGATTAAAGCATAACACTATGTCTCATTGGATCACCTTACAACCAGACTTCGGTATCAATTATCGAGCTCGGACGGCGCCAATCAATCTGATTTACCTTCAACCAAGTAGCAAAGTGATGCGATGCTCGAAGATATAAAGACAATAGCAGAGTTGGAATCCAGTGGGATTGTTCACATAGCAGTTTTTCTTTGTTTTTCATAAATTGTATAATTTCTACCTTTCAGCGACATTCTCTTACTAGGACGTCAGCCTCTTGTACAAAATGCCTATTATAGGCTAACTTCAAGGATCAATACAATTCATTTCACAATAAAATTCAAAAATTGTTTTTCTTTTTCTGTTTTGTCTTGCAAGAACGTCCAATGACTCATTGTTGATATATGCATTTGAGAATAATTTCTTCTCATAAATACTTACATGCGAAACAAGAGACAATTACTCGTAATTCCAGGAACAGGGGAAAACAGAAATGTCCAAACCTTACAGTTGCTCTACCCACCAGGTACAGGGGCAGAGCCAGCTTGAGAATATGACTAAAGGTACATACACTCCCCGCATGGTAAAAGGTATCTAAAGACAATGGTGTTAACTCTCCCCAGTCGAAGTTCATAATCGCGAATGAGTCGGCAGAATTCTCCCCAAGCAGAGTTTATCTATCACCAGCACCAGAAGATTATCCCCGGTGGAGTTTATTTCTTCCACAAGAAGAAACTCAGTCCCCAACAAGGATTCATTATCACCAGCAACAATAATTCATCCCCAGCCGAGGTTATTTCTCTAAGTCAGCAGATCTTCTGGCAGAGTATCTCTCTTCCCCACAGAGCCATTCTCTTGGCAGTTTATTCTCCAGCAGGGTTATTCTCCCGCCAATTTATTCTCAATTCATCTTCGGTCGTTATCCCCAGCAAGCGCGAAGAACTCAACTCCTTGAACTCTTAAATAATAGTCCGGGATTTATTCTCCCCAGCTAAAAAACATCACAAGAACATTGCATATCTATACATCATGGCATGCGCATACACATCATACAACACAATCTCATTTATTTTGAGAGCATCATTACTCAACACATGTCATACATCATGACATTACATACGACTAACTCTTTACCTTTTAGGGAAAGATACAATCAAATTCTCACAAGTTTTCTCTGGCTCAGTCGAATCGTTTCTAAGATTTCTATTCCATTTCAAGCTATGAAGCCCGGATCTGACCGGATAATGTCTTGATTTCTCCATCATACTATGAAGCCCGGAAATCGACCGAAAAATAGTTGAATCCCCAGCAAATTACTGTGAAGCCTCGAATTGACCAGATAACAGTACAAAACACCATGAAGCCTGGAATCGACCAGATAGTGGTACATCTTAAATTCAAGCTATGAAGCCCGGATTCGACCGGATAGTATCTTGATCTCTCCAAAACACCATGAAGCCTGGAATCGACCAGATACTGGTACATCTTAAATTCAAGCTATGAAACCCAGATTCGACCGGGTAGTATCTTGATATCTCCAAAACACCATGAAGCCTGGAATCGACCAGATAGTGGTACATCTTAAATTCAAGCTATGAAGCCCGAATTCGACCGGATAATATCTTGATTCCTCCAAGACACCATGAAGTCTGGAATCGACCAGATAATGGTATAGGATCCTGCGAAGCCTGGATCACGACCATATAGCATCAAAAGACACTGAAGCCTGGACTCGACCAGATAACAGTATGAGACACTACAAAGCTTGGATTTCGACCAAATAGCAGTTTACCTAGCCAATTACTAAGAAGCCCAGAATCAACCGGATATTAGTTTGCCTTAAATTCAAGTTGAAGCCCAGATACAACCGGATAACAACTTAATTCCTTTTGAAGCCTGGAGTACGACCAGATAAGAATTGAGAAATTGTGAAGCCTGGAGAACGACCAGATAGCAATTTTAATCTCATCCCCCCAGTAAGTCACTGTGAAGCATGGAATCAACCAGATAGCAGTCATTCTTATTTTCCTTAGCAAAACATTGTAAAGCCTGGAGCACGACCAGATAGCAGTTCATTTTCAACTCTTCAACCAAGAGATGATTCCCTAGTAGAATAACAGACGACTGAAGCTCCTAAAATTCTACTTTTACCAAGACAGAGACTAGCATTCCCCAGCGTAGTCCTCCTCAACGACAGGTATACGGGCTCTCGCAAAGGAATCTCTTATGCGATCGACACTTCTTCTGATGGCATCTTTAAGCCCATCTTCTGACTTCAACTTCCAAATGGCATCTATAAGCCCATTCCCGACATCACAAGACCAGTATCTCCGCATGTGAGTGCAAATTTCTGGGCACTCTAGTGTTCAATCATCTTCAACATTCGGATCACGAAAGGCAGACAAGCCAATCTACATCCTTAGGTTTAAGAAGATTGAACAGGGGCAGCTGTTGTACCCCCAAATTTTCCCTCCCATATTTCTCAATACATGTCAAGTGAGGTCCTCAAATTGCTCAAGGAAGTCCAAGGGTTGACCAGACAAACCCCCTCCTGAAGCAGTCTACCTCAAATTAGGGTTTCAGTTTGCATCAAGATGTTTGAATCCAAAGGGTCACAAATGCTCACTATTGTCCTAATATGTTCTCAAGATCATCCATGTCAAGTTTCAAGCCTTGCAGAGGAAGTTTGCTCAGTCAATTGCTCAAAGGCCTGGAAATCGACTATGCTAGGGCAAAAGTCAATTGTGGCCCACATACAGTCAAACTTCAATATTTTTGGTCAACATTCTCATTTTGAAGTAGTATTCATCATTTGATCAAAGTTTGATCATGATTCCTCAAGGATTGCTCACAATTCATCAAAACCCAAAAGTTGCTAAATTAGGGTTTTGTAGGAAAAGTCAACTCAACTTTGACCAAGCATAACTTTCTCATACTTTATCAGAAATGACCCATCCAAATCTCATTTTTAAGAGGATTTAATTACCTACAATTCATCCTCATCTCCCAAGTTCAAAATACGCACTCACAAAAAGATATGAATTTGGACATTATAGGTCATTTTGAAAAGTCAACAAAAACACCTTTTTTGTCAAAGCTTCATACATGAATATGGAAGACTCAATTGAGATGCGACCAAAAGGGTTGCTTAAAGGACATCTTAACCTTTCTAAAAAGTCCAAGAACACATGTCTAGGGTCAAAATTGAGAGAGTTATGCATTGGCAAAGTTGACCCCTTTTTTGCAAAATTGCCAAAAGTCAAATGTGTCTCAAATTGCAATTTTTGTCAAATGGGCCCAATTTTTTATACTTGCATTGAGTTTGTAACATGACCCACGACCCATAATCCTCCCCACTTGGCTTTATTTTATTTTTGTCATTTATTTGGATTTTATTTCAATTAAATTAAATAAAATCATGAAAAATATCAAAACTAATCAAAGCTTGAGATTTTGTGCATGTTTAAGCCTCTTATACAGCTGGAAGAAGATTCAAAACGTGAAAACTTCAAATGGACACAAAAAGATTGGATTTTCTCAGTTCGAAAAGATTTTCATAAAGGATCAAATCTTGAATCAGTGATCATTATTGGAAAAGATTTTAAGCCAAATTGCAACCCTAATTCGTTCTAGGGTACATATAGAACAAGTGCAGACCAAAAAAAGGAGGATTGGAGGCGTGAAAAAGTGAAAAAAACTTTCAAAAAATCAAGAAAAGTTGCAAATTTTTCTTTCAGTTCCAGGCTTCCTCAAGCCATTCCAATCATACAAGTCTCTTCCTGGACGTTCTAGGATCCCATTCCAATCATTAGCAAGCATTTTCGTGCCCAGAAACACATTGTAAGTATCCCACAACTTCCATGTTTTTTGAAATCTTATATCATAATCTTGGCATCCTTTGCATGATTTGTTTATATATTCTGAATCATTGAATCATTTGCAACCTAATGGTAATAGCCAATTGTGTTTTTATTGGCTATACAACAAGTTGCCATGTTTAGGGTTTTAGCTTTGTTTTTAGGGGTTTTGCTTGCAGGAACAATTAGCCATGGATAGTGGTACTATGATGCTCGTGAGGTTGCAACAAGTTGATTGGTACCACTGGTATTGATTTATCATGCATGCATAGAATTTTGGAGGATCACAGGGCTGTACCTACGCCCAGATAACCGTAGGTAAAAGTTGCTGAACTTTTAGCAATGTAGGGAGGAAGAAGAAGGGTTGTGTGGCAGGCAGTGACTGGCCTATTCAAAAATTCGCGCGTTTTGATAATTGTTATTTCGTTTTCCATTATAATAATTGTTTGATTTTCCAGATACAAAAGAACAAGCCAACCCAGCTGGCAAGCATGCAACGGACAGGAGCCAAAGGGCCTGGGTTCGATCCCCAGGTCCCCTTATTTGTTCAACATTATTTTGCTTTGTATGATTCAATGTGCAGGCTTCTCATGAGACCACCATACGCCATCATCCTTCAACCACCAGATATCCAGCATGTCAGATCCAACGCCTATCACATGAGGGCCTATCATGGGCGAGAGTGAAGCTAATGCACAAGATTCAGAAAGGTCAAACGGGCTATTAGCATTTGGGCCCAGAAAGTGCTAATCCTACCCCCCTTTTTGCTTTAATACCAGGCCCATTCTAATTTCTTTTCTATTTTCTTTTCTTTAATTTATTTTGATTAATTTATTTTCTAATCACAAATTAAATTCTTTTTTTACAAAATCATAAAATCAATTCCATCAAATTAGAATTTAGGTTTTTATTTATTTTGCCAAAATTAATTTAATATTAGTTTAATTTAATTTTAGGGTAATTCTAACCTTTTTGTAAATAATTTAAAATCAATTAGAAAATTAGGTTTTGTTCTTGATTATATTTTTATTTCTTTTCATAAAATAACAAAATACAAAAATAGGTTAAATTATTTATTTTTTCTTAATTTAAATTAATTAGTAATTAGGTTTCTATTTATTCAATTAAAACCTTATTTTCTCAAAATAATATAAAAAACAACAAAATGATTTTTCTTTCAATTAGGTTTAGACGGGGTCAAAACCCTAATTTTTTCTCGTTCTTAATTCATCGGGCGCATTTATTATTTTTACGATATTAATGTAACTTCTCATGGTATGTAATAGTTTAATTAGGATTTTTTCTGTTACTTATCGTTTTGCGGGTTTTTAGCTATGTAATTAATCCCCCCTCCCCGAAGCCTTGTAATAGCATAGTTTTATTTCTCGCATTTTCATTTTCGAAAATATTAACTGTTAGATGTATGATAATAGGATTGCATGACAAGACTGTATGTTAATTTTAAAATGGTTAGCAAACCCTAAATGTGCAAAGATAATAACTTGAAATCAAATCACTCACACACGCGCACTCCTAGGGTATACTCTCACTTCGGTTGCCTTCGGTAAACGATCATTAAGTATAGGGTGTTTTAGTGGTCTCCCTCCTGTCTAAACAAAGATCAAAAGTCCTGTTCGGAAAGGTTGCCTCGGAAACGTTGCCTCAAATATGACCTTAAGACATTAGGGTTATTACTAAGACGTCCTAACATTGCTTTAGTGATCGTACATCCCTTTCAAATTGACCCTTACAACTCCAACAATGATGTTACCTACTCATTAATAGTGGGATAGCATTGTCCAAAGGAAATAAGAATAAAAACATTCTTTTTTCGAGTAGGTAGATGCTAGTAGGTACTTGCTCAAAATAAACTTTTTTCACACTTACACTCTTTTCAAACAAAGTTTTCAAAAACACTTCGTAACACTCTTGAGGACTGGCACAAGGGTTAAAATGAAGTAAAACAAAAACTTTTCAAAACACACAAACACGGAAGCAATTTTTAAAATGATGAGCAAGTACCTAAGAGCCCGTGGAAAACCACGGATAGAAAGGGTGCTAATACCTTCCCTTTCTATAATCTACCCCCCGTACTCAAAATCTCGAAAAAGGAATTTTTTTGTGCTTTTCTCCTTTCCAGTTGGATAAAATAAAAGTCGGTGGCGACTCTTGCTTACCGCGACATTTTGCGAACACAAACGCAAAACGCAAACCAGCATTTCCAAAAACAGTCGGTTCTGCCCATCGTATCACAACTTCCTTGATGGTGAATGGAAATTCGCTGGAGTCTTCCCGAGGCTAGTTCAGTTACTACTTTATTTGAGCAGTCACTGAATCGAAGGAGGGTATGTGATAGTGGTGAGTGAATCAAAGGTTACTCTATAACAGGTAAGGGAGTGAATCAAAAGACTATTATATTGTAATTGGGGAATGGGTCGAAGGTTAGTTATCTGACAGTTCGAGGAATGAATCGAAGGGTTCAGTTAGTGTGTGACGGGGGTCTGAGTTTTTTTTAGAAGTGAAGTGTTAGGAATATTTGAGAATGTTTGATAGTGTTTGATTTGCAACTATCAGGGGCCCCTAAGATGTGTGGTGGAGGCTCTTATTTATAGATGATTTTGGCTGATGTTTATGAGGGAAAACAAAAGAAATTTGAACAAAAAGGGTATGTTGTTCTTGTAGTCTTCGAGGTGCAGTCTTGTATGCCATTTTGGTGCAAGAATAAGAGCAGCATTGCAGGACTGCTTTGTAGCAGTTTTGGAGTGTTGTGGCCAGTATAGCAGGCTTGTACTTGGCAGCACATAGGACTTTGGTCAGCAAGCATCTTTGGATTATTTCAACCTTTTGTTTTGACCAACTAGGTCCAACCTTCAACCAGATTCTTCTTCAGACAACATTATTTGATTTTCACCCAATATATGTCTTTTTAATGGGCCCTTTTTATGTATCCTTTGAAGGGACCAAATGTATGCCCCTTGAATGGGCCACAAAAAATGTCATTCGATTGGGATATCTAGGTACATCTGGAAAGTCCTTCGAATGTGCAACCATGGTACGTCTTTCGAACGAGACAACAGTTATGTGTCATAGTGTAGAAATTATATGTTGAAACAACTGTTTCCAAGGGAGATAATGCCCAGTCGAAACTAGCGTGAGAGTAGCCAATGCTTTGTGGGTGCCATTGCCTTGTGAGTGCTACCCATGGGGGAGCTTTTTGCCTTGTGCATACTGGCCTGAAGGGAGTCGTGGCTTTTGTGAATCGAAGGAATCATGCAAAGAGAAAATGGCTTCTGAATCGAAGGAAAGCTTGTAGGAGGTTATTGCTTCGTGACTCTAAGCAAACATGCAAGAGGCCTTTGTCCAAACGAAAGCTTGCATGAAGAACCACTGCCCACTCAAACTTGCCTGCAAGAGGTCATATGGCCAAATGAAAGATGTAACCCAAACTTGCATTCGAAGGAAACTACAAACCCAAACAAAATATGCATGCAGGAGGTCCCTGCTTTATGAATCAAAGGAAAACTTTCAGAAGGCCATTTTACTCTGAATCAAAGGGGAACTGAGGCCACTACTTTCTGAGTTGAAGGACACCAACAGGAGGTCCTTCCCATTTGAATCGAATGGGGCTGTTTCAAAGGGGAACAAATGCCCAGTCGAAGCTTGTATGAAGATAGGTGTTGCCTTGTGGGTGCTAATAGGAACGCTAGCCATAGTGAAGCTTCTGCCTTGTGTATGTCAATCATGGTGGGAATCCCTTGCTCTATGAATCAAAGCATGCGATAAAGATGTAATTGTTTAATCGGAGGCTGCATGCAGATAGCTAATGCTTTGTGAATCTAAGCAAGTATGTCAGAAACCAATGCCTAATCGAAGGATGTAAACCAAGCTTGTATTGAAAGAGACCAAAAATCCAATCGAAGGATGTGAAATCGAAGCATGCATGCTCTTCTTTGATTTGATGTTTGAAAACCCACTTGTACTTGTGCGAATTTGAACATTTGAAAATCCTTGTAAGGAAATGCCTTGAGAAATGAGAGGGAAAATTTTGGGGTACAACAACTGCCCCTGTTCAATCTTCTTAAACTTGAAGAGTTAGATTGGAGAGTCATGTCGTCCGTGACTTGAAGGTGGAAGATGATTGAACACTAAAGTGCCCAGAAATTTGCACTCGATGATGTGGTGGTTGATTGTGTATTGGATGGGCTTAAAGATACCATTAATAAGCGATTGTCTAACAAAAATTAGACTAATTTAAGCTTGACTTCAACTGGAAAAGAATCAGAATAAATCTTTGGTTAATTTAAACTGAACCAGAGGTGGTGTCCACCGGAACGGAATCAGGATAAACCATTGATCGATCTAAATTGAACAAACAGAGGTTTGAATAATCTTTAACTGGAAAAGAATCAGAATAAATCTTCGGAGCGATTTATTTGAACCAGAGAAAATGTCCACCAGAACAAAATCAGGATAAACCATTGATCGATTTAAACTGAACCAACAGAGGTCTGAGAAGTCTTTAACTGGAAAGGAATAAGAATAAATATTCAGAGCGATTTATTTGAACCAGAGAAAGTGTCCACCGGAATGGAATCAGGATAAACCATTGATCAATTTAAACTGAACCAGCAGAGATCTGAAAAGTATTTAACTGGAAAAGAATCAGAATAAATCTCCGCAGCGATTTATTTGAACCAGAGAAAGTGTCCACCAGAACAGAATCAGGATAAACCATTGATCGATTTAAACTGAACCAGCAGAGGTCTGAAAAGTCTTTAACTGGAAAAGAATCAGAATAAATCTTCGGAGAGATTTATTTGAACTAGAGAAAGTGTCCACCAGAACGGAATCAGGATAAACCATTGATCGATTTAAACTGAACCAACAGAGGTATGAAAAGTCTTTAACTGGAAAAGAATCAGAATAAATCTTCGGAGGAATTTATTTGAACTAGAGAAAGTGTCCACCAGAATGAAATCAGGATAAACCATTGATCGATTTAAATTGAACCAGCAGAGATCTTGAATAATGTGTTTGTTAAGTAGATAGTCATCCCGTCCGGTTTTGGGAATTAATCTACAATCAATTTGTTCACATATAGTGGTCCTATCTTGTGTTAGGTGTTAATCTGGAATTAATGAAAATTAGTAATGATACTTGTTTTCTTGCCAACTTTCCTGAAAAGGGTAATGAGTTAGCTGTGTGTAGTATGATGCATGAGATGTATCGAGTAATGATATTCTCAAAATAAATGAGATTGCGATATATGCACTTGTGTTGTCGATGCTATGATGTATGAATACAATGCTTGAACATATCAGTTGTTCTGTTGCGGTGTTGTTGGGCTGGGGAAAATAAATTCTTGACTACTGCTAGGGATAAGGAATGTAGGTCCTCATATTTTGTTGAAGTAGAAGTGTTTATAGATGGGTTTCCATTATTAGAGAAATAAACTCTGTTGGGGAAGGGAAACTCCGTGCATTGTTTGGGGATTTTGTGAAATCCTGCCGGGGAATCCTGAGAAGCTCGGCAATTTCACTGGGGAATCTTTGGAGCCGTAATTGGAAATTTTGCTCCATCGGGGATATGAGAGTACCTGATACCATTAGGCTGCATACTGGAGATACGACAATGATCCTGTAGCAGGATGTCTCTGCCTCTACTTCTGCTGGAGAAAGTACCTGCGGGGATTTTATAGAATGGCCTCCAGACACTGTCTTATTTCTTAAAGCCATTAGTAACTGTCTTTCTGTTTTCCTTTCCTTTTTTATGCGTATATTTATAAGAAGTAATTAATTTCAAATGCGTATGTTCAAAAATAATCATTGGAGGTTTTTGTAAACAAAACAGGAAAGTAAAAACAAATAGTTTGGCACTTTTAAAGGAATAGCTTTGTATTAACTTGAATAAGCATTTTTGTACAAAGAGACGAATATCCTAGTAAGATAATGTCGTCGTAAGAATGAAAACTAATACAAAGAAAGACACCTATGTGAAATAATCCCATGGGGTTCCCATTCTACTACAGCCTTTATGTCTTTGAGCGTCTCATCCACTTGCTGCTTTGTCCGAAGCTAATTGGATTGATTAGTACCTTTTGAGTTTGACAATTAATACTGAAGGTTGGCTGTAAGGTGATCCAACGGGACATAGTCATATGCTTTAAATCCCTAACTTTTTCCTAGACCGCCCTTTCAGGTTTTCAGTCCACCGGGATACCTTTTTTTGCCCAAACTGCCTTTTCAGGTTTTCGGCTTGCCGAGTGTACAGATGTTTTGTGTATATCCATAATTTTTTCCTAGTCCAGTCAACCTAGCAGGTCTTTTTCATGCTTAGTATCTTTTAACTATGTCCGCGTTTATAGGATGCGAAAGGTCGTCACCGTACATAGTGGTTAAGATCATGGCTCCACCAGAAAATATGTTTTTGATCACAAATGGTCCGTCATATGTAGGAGTTCATTTTCCCTTGGAATCACCTTATGGTAGTATGATACGCTTGATTACCGGGTCACCAACCTAATATACCTGATGTCTGACCTTCTTGTTAAAAGCTTTAATCATACATTTTTGGTACATCTGACCATGGCAGACATCCGTAAGCCTCTTCTCATCAATCAAGTTCAATTGGTCAAGTCGAGTTTGAATTCATTAATCTTTATTCAAACCTGCATCCTTCATGATTCTCAAAGAAGGTATCTGGACTTCAATTGGTAGGACATATTCCATATCGTATGCCAAAAAGATAGGAGTTTCCCCTGTTGATGTGCACACCGTGGTACGGTAACCGTGGAGAGAAAATGGTAACATCTCATGCCGGTCTTTATAGGTCACTGTCATCTTCTGTATGATCTTATTGATGTTTTTATTAACGGCTTCTACAACGCCATTCATCTTCGACCGGTAAGGAGAAGAGTTATGATTCTGGATTTTGAATTGTGCGCATAGTCCGGTGATCATAATATTGTTGAGATTGGTACCATTATCTGTAATGATTATTTCTGGAATACCATACTGACAAATAAGATTATGTCTGATGAATTTGGCCACGACGTTCTTGGTAACAGAAGCAAATGAAGTCGCCTCGACCCATTTTGTGAAGTAATCGATGGTGAGGAGGATGAAATGGTTTCCATTTGAAGCTGTAGGTCTGATCTCCCCAATCATATCGATTACCCACATTGCAAATGACCAGGGGGTGGTCAAGAAATTTAGAGGAACCGGTGGCACATGTACTTTATCATTGTAGACCTGACATTTGTGACAAGTTCGCGAATGCTGATAACAATATGTTTCCCTAGTGGACCAATAGTATCCTGCGCTTAGGATCTTTTTAGCCATCGTGTACCCACTAGAATGGATACCAAAGGTACCTTCGTGTAAATTAGCCATGATCTTTTCTGCCTCACTCTTGTCTATGCACCGAAGCAAAGTAGATTTGTGGTGGCACTTATAGAGGATTCTGTTACTGGGGAAGAATTTAGCACATAACCTTCTTAGGAACTTCTAATCATTGACTAAAGCTTCCTCAAGATATTCTTGGGCCACGATATATCTTTGAATTTCATGGAACCAAGGTTTGCCTACTACTTCTTCAGTATCAACCTCATGACAGTATGTTGGTTCATCCATCCTCTCAATAGTGATTTGAGGAGCCTCATTATCCCACCTGATTTTGAACATGGATGACATATTAGTTAGTTCCCGGCGAGCAGCCCATTCCATAGCGCAGTAAGTTTTCTCGAGCAGTGAATATCTAGTTTCACAGTCGGTAAACTTTTTGCTCAGGTAGTATATTGCGTTCTCTTTTCGGCCAGACTCGTCATGCTGCCCTAACACATACCGCATTGAATTTTCCAAAACTGTTAGGTACATGATCAGAGGTCTTCCCTCAACTGGAGGCATCAAAATGGGAGGTTCTTGAAGGTACTCCTTGATCCTGTCAAAGGCAGTCTGGCAGTCATCATTCAATTTCACCACTTGATCCTTTTTCAGTAATTTGAAGATTGGTTCACAAGTAGCGGTTAGATGGGAAATGAATTTGGCGATGTAGTTTAGACGTCCTAAGAATCCCCTAACCTCCTTCTTAATGTGAGGAGCAGACATTTCTTGTATTACTTTTACCTTTGCAGGGTCTACTTCAATACCTTTGCCGCTGACAACGAAGCCTAAGAGCTTACCGGATCTCACTCCAAAGGTGCATTTATTCGGGTTCAACCTCAATTTCTATTTCTCCAGTCTTTCAAATAGCTTTTGCAGGTGGTCAAGGTGTTCTTCTTCAATTTGAGATCTGGCTATCATATCATCCACATAGACCTCTATCTCGTGATGGACCATATCGTGAAACAAAGCTACCATGGCACGCTGATAGGTTGCCCCGATGTTCTTCAGCCCAAATGGCATAACTTTATAATAGAAAGTGCCCCACCATGTGATGAAGGTCGTTTTCTCCATGTCTTCAGGTTCCATTTTGATTTGATTTTACCTGGAGAAACCATCCATGAAGGAAAATACCTTGTGTTGTGCGGTGTTGTCAACCAGAACGTTAATATGGGGAAGCGGAAAGTCATCCTTGGGGCTCGCCCTATTTAGGTCTCTAATCCACACACATTCGTACCTTACCATCCTTCTTGGATACCAGAACAACATTAGCAACCCATTATGGGTAAGATATGACAGCTAAGAAACCAGTATTGAACTGCTTCATGACTTCGGCCTTGATCTTTTCTGACATCTCTGGTTGCATACGGTGAAACTTCTATTTCACTGGAGGGAAGTCTGCTTTTGTCGGCAGACAATGGACCATAATATCAGTGCCAAGTTTTGGCATGTCTTCGTATGATCAGGCAAAGATTTTAACATAGTCATGTAACATCTGAATTAAATGCTCCTTAACACTATGCTCTAGATTAGCACCTATCTTGACCTCCTTCTTGTCCTCTTTAGTACCCAAGTTTACTGTCTCAACTAGCTCTTCATAGAGTAGTATTTCCCTTTCTTCCTATTGTAACAGTCTAGCAAGTTCCCCTGGTACCTCACAATCTTCTTCACCTTCGTCCTCGACTTGGTAGATCAGATTTTCAAAGTCATAATTAGCAATAGCAGAACCGTTACCAATGGGATCGAGAGTGGATATGGATCTACATTTTGATATGTGAGTGCGTGTAAGGGCATATCTATTTTTGATAAGGTAAAAAGTAGAAAAAGAAAACAAAGAGCGTAAAATTTCCATGCAAAAACGTCCCATGATTTATTAATGACATATGAAGATGAAGTAACAACCCTCAAAGATAGACCATTATGCCTCGGGTAAGACACAAGGTTTTAAAGTTTAAATTGTTTAAATATTACAAGTCCAAAAATTTAAAAGACAATTACTCTTGAATAAAAGTAATAGGAACAAAATATTTGGCCTCCCAATTGTTGAGTCCACCGCTGATGGTTGGGAAAATCCATCCATCCATGTCACAGTTGCTATCACTGTCTTCCAACGCATTGACTCCACAATTGCTGATGCGTAATGGTGGTCCTCTAGTGTGAGTATGTCGAACAACTCTTTGGGCCTCCGAACTAAAACCCAGACCAAACTTGTTAGATTTGTAGGGAATGTCGGGAAGTTGACCCCAAATGGTATACCCACCTTCCTCAACTACTGCTTTAGCATCCTTCAAAGAAGCCATTTTCAATGGAGGTCTGGTAATATTCGGAACCTTAGTAGCAGTCTTGGTTACAACAACCGTCTATGGAACTTCCACAAAGTTCTGACAGGGGGTCTCAATGAACTCGCCGTCCATTTCAATATACCTGAAAGAGTTCAGGTGGCTAACCATGTATTCCTCCTCCCCATGGACTGTGATGATCTTTCCATTGACTGGGTACTTCAACATCTTATGTAGGGTAGAAGTAACAGCACCAACCCCATGGATCCAGGGTTGACCCAATAAATAGGAATAAGATGGGCGAATATGCATCACCTGGAAGGTTGAATCAAAAGTATGAGTACCAAATTTGATAGGGATGTCCACCTCCCCGTGCACCGTTCTTTTAGAACCATCAAAGGCCCTCACCACAATGTTTCTGGGCTTCAATATGAGTCTTTCGCAATCTAACCAGTCAAGAGCATTCTTGGGTAAGACATTCAGCAACGAACCTGTATCCACCAGATCATGGGCTAATGTAGTGCCCATGCACTCAATGGAGACATGCAGGGCATCATTGTGTTTCCTTCCCTTGGGAGTTAAATCAGCGTCAGAAAAACCCAATCCATTATCAGCAGTCAGGCTGGCCACGCAACTCTCGAATTGATTCGCGGAGGTCTCTTGGGGTACATGGGTAGTCTTCAGAAATTTTACTAAAGCCTTAGTGTGGACCTCAGAGCATAAAAGTAAGGCCAACATTGATATTTTTTAGGGGGTATGCCCCAACTGCTCCATGGCGTTATAATCACTTTTCTTGATTATCTTTAATATCTCTTCCATTTCCCTTTTAAAAGCCTTAGGAGTGACTTCTGGAGGCGCCTTCATCTGGACAGGCTCAACCAATACCTCTTTGCCCTGTGTCTTGACCGACCCAGTAACAGGGATAACAGCAGGACTAACAGTAGGAGTAACACTGCGAATACTGATAGGAATGGTGGCAGGAATAATCACATGAATAGTAACAGTTTTTGGAGAGATCTCGGGAGAGAAAACTCTTCCGCTTCTCGTAATTTTACTGGTCACGACAATATTGTCGATGTCAGGCTCAGTATTTCCAGCAACTTTGTCTTCAATAGCCAATAGGTCTTGCTTGACGCCATGGTAATAGACGTCAGCCCCATAATTCCATGGAACAACTTTATCCGAGGAATAAGGTATTGGCCCTGGAATGGTGATGATCAAGGGAGAAAACTTGGGAACAAATGTAATCCTGATGGGTCTTTTGGTGGAGACTCGGGGAGGATTGTCGGAAATGGTGACTATTGATACATCTTCACAACAATTTCTTGTAAGGGGAATTTTTTCGAACCTAATTTCTTTGTTAACCATCAGGAGATGGACACCTATTTTTAACAACAAACAACCATTTGGTAGAGACATACATAAGTGACAACCTTCACCATATCCCGGAAATAAACCGGCTTGCAATAGATTCTATTTAACAGTCACAAGGGGGGAGTAGTCAGTTCATCCACGAAGGAAACAGAATGGTCATCATCAACGACATTGACACCTTGGCCATGTTTGGGCATTGGCGTCGTTATTACATTAGGTGTTTCTGGAAGGTCAAACTCAATCTCTTTCGCCTCGATAAGGTCTTGTACCTTATTTTTCAGGGCCCAACAATCGTTTGTATCATTCCCCAGACTTTCAGAATGATAGGCACATCGAGCATTCGGGTTGTAGTAGGGAGAAGCAGTATTGGGGTTCTTGGGAGCTTCCTTTAGATTCACCATATTGGACTTCAACAGATGTGGCAAAACCTGGGACAAGGTCATGTTTATCCGGGTGAGTCGTTCTATAGGCGCCTTCGTCCTGCGTTGATGGTTTCACTATTGATTTGATACATGATTAGATATCATAACAGCCCCTACCGTAGGAAGATGTTTAGTTTAGTTTTGGTTCATGTGGCCATAAGCAACACTGACCTCCTTTTTTTCCAGTGAAGGGTTTCTTCATCGTGCTTGAGGATGCATCCCTTTGAATTTTTCCACTCTTAATACCAGTTTCCACCCACTCACCGGTCAGGATCAACTCAGTAAACCCAGCTGAGGAGCTTCCAATCAGATGTTTGAAGAATGGACCCGACAATATGCTGAAGAACATATCCACCAGCTCTCTATCAGATAAAGGGGACTGGACTCTTCCCGCGAGATCCCTACATTTCTAGGCATAATTTTTGAAACCCTCACCAGAACCCGTAGACATACTTTGCAGTTGTGTTCGAGTTGGAGCTAGGTCAATATTATACTGGTATTGCTTGTAAAAAGTAGCAGCCAAATCTTCCCAATTGCGAATATTGGTTCCTTCCAACTTATAGAACCAATCCAACTACGTCCCTGACAAACTTTCTTGGTAGAAATGTATCCATAGGTTCCTATCAGCAGTATGGGGTTGAATCTTCCTGACGTATGACCTCAAATGCAAATTAGGACAAGAGACACTGTCATATTTAGAAAATGTGGGGACATTTAATTTCTACATAATGACCACCCCTGAGACCAGTCCAAGCTCTTCAAAATCCATCACGGGTACCCTCTGGATCTCCATAGCATTGAGGCGATCTTCCAGCTGTTTGTATTTATCATGAGCAGGAGGATACTGCTCTTCAGAGTAGTTAGCTTCCTTTTTCTCAAACTCTGGGTTGTCATTCCCTTCCTTGTTCTATCCTTCTTGATTATCTCCTTCACCCGAAGAGGTTGCGAAATCTAGAGCTCGCTTGGCCAGTCCTCTAAACCTTCTTCCAAAATTCAAAACATCGAGTGGTTTCTTCTTCTTCTTCTTCTTCTTCTTCTGATCTTTGATCATGAGAGCCTTCAGATCCTCTTGTCCTTTAGCCAGAGCCAGGAACATCTGTTGGAATTGAGTATTCTGTGCTTGAAGATCTTTTACTGTTTGTTCAATATCCATCTCACTGAAATAAACAGTAGAAAGATAAGGAGACCTGTGGTAAAAAAAACCTGTTTGTGTTATGATGAATGAAAATGCATATGCAAATAATTTCAAGGAAACTAGGAGATTTAAATTTGTTTAGACAACAGGAAACACACTTTGTATTAATAAATCCAAGTTTGATTACATCATGCCTCTTAGGGGCTTACAATGAAGGAAATAAACACTAAATAAACTCCTAAGACAAAAAGGTCGAGCGCATCCTTTTTGGCGCAATGTAGGCGTTCAAACTTCGCTCTTCATGAAGCTGCTTTGTGAGCTCCAGAACATTCTTCTCACTCACGTGGAATTGGGCTTTGAAGGTGTCTCTCTCTTCTTTTAGATGAATCCAATTCATTTTAAAGTATTCAAGAGAGGTAGGCATGTTGGGATAAAGGACAGTATACAGAACATCTCCTTCAAGAACAGGCTCCATGATAACAGGTAGAATGGAGGGGTAAGGCATTACGAGACTCTGAGCACGAGTTCGTACCCACCTAAGGTAAGGCTAAAAGGGAATAGAACTTTTGTGTCCCAATGTCTCACTATCCACCTTGTTTACCATTCTCCAAGCTCGTATAAACCTTTGACGGTAGCCTTGGTCGTCGCTCTCGTAGTCGAATACCACACCTTGGATGAGCGCATCATGAGGACCATCTCTTCGTGCATACCCAAACTGTCGCAAAGCTAAGCAAGGGTTGTAAGTGATACCTCCCCTAATGCCAAGCAGAGGGACATTAGGGAATTCCCCATAACGGTCGATGATAGTAATATCTTCCAAGGATCGAGAAACCCAACGAATATCCAAATGTATGAGTAACATCAACCTATTGGACCATCTCAAACCTTGCTCGTTATTTACAACGGATCAAGGTAGGTGCGAAAAAAACCACCTAGCCAACAAAGGAGTGCAACACATGAGGGTTCCTCTTCTCTTCATAGTGCGAGAGTGGAGAGAATGCAAGATACCTCCCAACATAGTAGGCACTGGATTGCGAGATATAAATTTTTTGACTGTATTCACATCTATAAGTTGGTCAGGATTAGGAAATAGTACCATCCCATATATGAGAAGAGCCAAGATTTCTTCAAAGGTTTGTAAATCCAGAGTGTTCCAACAGTCTTGAGCTTTTTCCAACAAGAACTTGGCTAGAAACCCTTTGACACCACTTCTTATTTCCCAGTTAACCATGATGTAGGATTGTCACAAGTGTAAAGCCCGAGAAAACTCTTCAGGGCTCGGGTCTCTTTCAATACCGTTGAAAGGTAATTGATTGAGATTAGGAATTCCCAAGAGTTGAGATAATTCTTCCATAGTAGGCACAATTTGGTAATCGGGGAAGGTAAAGCAATGGTGCAAAGGGTCGAAGAACTGGAAAATCACTTTAACCATGTCTTCATCAAAGCTTGAGGTAACCAGGTTGAGAAATCGTCCATGTCATTTGGTGAACGGATAATTCTCAGGGACCCTTGATGCTAATTCTTTGAGTTGAAAAGGTTTTCGTACGAGATTGACTTGGATTGTATTCCTGCGAGTGGGAGTCATGTCCTACAAAACAAAACAAAGATGAATCTCAAGATCCTTGAAATGGTTAGTCTAAAATGCTATGGTATGATGACATGATGTTATGTACAAGTATATGCACAAGAAAATCAAACAAGTCCTTAGGTTTAGGATTGCATGGGGTTCATAGGTAAGTACCCTCTTGAAGTTTAGTTGGTTCAACCTGTCCTAGAAAGTAAACAGGTTCTAGGGAATCTCAATATCAATGATCTTTATTCATCGGACATTGTTTCAGGGCAAGCCTCTTTATTGGCGATAGAAATATCCCGAAAGTCCAATCTCAATGAGCGTAGTATCGAGTATCAACCAACTTTGGACTGCACAAAAGTCGGCTACCTTACTACTTCCTAATGGCCAAGTTGTTCAAGTAAGGTTCTAAAGTGAGTTAGTGTTTCATGACACCACACAGCGGACTCGTATTCTCCTTAACTACTCAAGGGCTACCAGTACAAACAAATTTGTCACACTAACGTAGCTATTTCTTTGACCATGTCGGTATACCCCGCACAATTTCCACAACTTATTGCTACTTACCTAAAAGGTGCCCCAGATCCGGGTAGAGGATCAAAACAAGCCCAAATAAGAAACCATAATGTAAAGCATGCAAGTCAAACAAGGAAATCAAGTAAAGGTGATCTAGCCCTAAGGTAACCTCACTTTTATAATTTCCCTAGTAGAGTCGCTAATTCTGTAATACGGTGAGAGAACTGTCTTGGCGGTTTTGCATTTGATCGCAATTATTACGGATAGCAAGAGTCGCCACCAATTTTTCTTGTATCCAATAAGGAAAGAGTGAAAAGAACAGGAAAGAACTTTTGAGATTATTTCTTGAGTTCGGGGGGGTAGGTTATGAAAAGGAAAGGTATTAGCACCATTTTCATCCATAGTCATCTACGGGCTCTTAGTTGCTTGCTAGATCACTTTCTTTGTTTGAAAATGTGCTTGTGGTGTGTATTTGAAGATATTTTGAAAATGTATTTGTAACGATTCTCATTTCTATAAGAATGCGTACAAAGTGTTGGTTTTGAAAATATTTCAAAGAAGTGTTTGTGGAATGTGTTTTTGAAAGTGATTTTGAAAAGTGTCTTTGTAATGATTCTCGTCTCCATAAGAATGCATACAAAGAGTTTTGTCTTTTGAAAATGTTTCAATTTTAAAGTGTTAGTGTAAAAATGTTTTTGTTGTGAGCAAGCGAGCAACTATGAGCATTCTACCTACTCAAAAGGTCTAATGTTCTTTTCCTCCTCATTTAGATGTTGCTATCTCACCATTGATTTGGTAAGAAGCCCCATTGTTAGATGTGAAGGGGCGGGTATGGATCGTTTATATAGTCATAGAAGGCAACCTATGAGACGTTTTAGTAATTTTCATTTAGGGACTAAATCGTTTACCGAAGGAAACATCGAGGGTCATCGAGGGACTACGATCTTTTATCGAGGGTCTTTGCTAAAACAACCATATTCGAGGGTCATTAATATGTTTCCGAGGTAACAAGTGGGATTACCCTAGAGGTGCATGTGTGTAAAGTGTGTTTGATTGCATGCATTTTGTCTTTGATTTTTGGGTTGTCTACTTGTTGGTTTTATCTTGCCATACATCCAAATTACTAACATTTGTATAAAGCAATAACAATGCAGAAAGTAAATATCCTACACTATTACAACCATATTGAATATCAAGAAAAAGTAAAGACAAAACGAAAATAAAGAAAGGAAAACAAGTTCTTCGATCAGGAAGAATGTCCCCTTTCGATTCAGCTCTTCCTGGCTTCTTTTGATTTAGGCCTGGAATCAGTAAGGACACGCCTTTCGATTTCATCCTTTTCCCGCTTCTTTTGACTGGGGCCTGGAATCAGCGTGAGGTGCACTCTTCACCTCAAGCTCCTTGCTGCCTTCTTCGATTGCAGGAATGCTAGGCTCCCAGGTTGAGATTCTAAAGGCTTGAATATTTAGCCAATCGAAGGATACAGAGAACTTGTCTTAAACTTAAAAATGCAACATTCAAGTGTAACTTTCGAAAGCTACAGGCCAGGGGTTAGCACAAAATTATTAGGCAGCAAAATCCAAAGTCTAACTAGTCAGGGTTGAGGCTTTCAACATACAGGCAGTGAGAACCGAGAGTTCAGTCATGGTTAACTCCCTGGATGAGATATCTACATTTTCTTTTTATTGGTACACACAAATGATATTTAAATGAAATAGTTCCAAGTTTAGAGAGAACTTGCCTCTTGAAGCGCTTAATCGAAGGTACTGCAAGTGGCTTCCTTGATGGTGAATGGAAATTCGTTGGAGTCTTCCCGAGGCTAGTTCAATTAATACTTTGTTTGAGCAGTCACTGAATCGAAGGAGGGTATGTGATAGTAGTGAGTGAATTGAAGGTTACTCTATAATAGGTAAGGGAGTGAATCAAAAGACTATTATATTGCAATTGGGGAATGGGTCGAAGGTTAGTTATTTGACAGTTTGAGGAGTGAATCGAAGGGTTCACTTAGTGTATGAAGGGGTCTGAGGTTTTTTTTAGAAGTGAAGTGTTAGGAATATTTGAGAATGTTTGATAGTGTTTGAGAGTTTTCAGAAATTGATAACTTTCTCACAACAAGAGTTTTTTTTTGCAACTATCAGGGGCCTCTAAGATGTGTGGTGGAGGCTCTTAATTTATAGAATATTTTGACTGATGTTTAAGAGTGAAAATAAAAGAAATTTAAACAAAAAGGGTATGTTGTTCTTGTAGTCTTCGAGGTGCAGTCTTGTATGCCATTTTGGTGCAAGAATATGGCAGCATTGCAAGGCTTGTACTTGGCAGCACATAAGAATTTGGTCAGCAAGCATCTTTGGATTATTTCAACCTTTCATTTTGACCACCTAGATCCAACCTTCGACCATATTCTTCTTCAGACAACATTATTTGATTTTCACCCAATAAATTTCTTTCGAATGTGCCCTTTTTATGCATCCTTCAAAGGGGCCAAATGTATGCCCCTTGAATGGGCCACCAAAATATGTCATTCGATTGGGACATCCAGGTACATCTGGCAAGTCCTTAGAATGTGCCACCATGGTACGTCTTTCAAACGAGACAACAATTATGTGTCATAGTGTAGAAATTATGTGTTGAAACAACTGTTTCCAAGGGAGATACTTCCCAGTTGAATCTAGCATGGGAGTAGCCATTGCTTTATGGGCGCCATTGCCTTGTGAATGCTAGCCACGAGTGAGCTTTTTTCCTTGTGAATACTGTCCTGAAGGGAGTCCTGACTTTTATGAATCGAAGGAATCATGCAAAGAGCAAATGACTTCTAAATCGAAGGAAAGCTTATAGGAGGTTATTGCTTCGTGACTCCAAGCAAACATGCAAGAGGACTTTTCCCAAACGAAATCTTGCATGAAGAACCACTGCCCACTCAAACTTTCCTGCAAGAGGTCATATGGCCAAACGAAAGATGTAACCTAAACTTGCATTCGAAGGAAACTACAAACCCAAACGAAAGATGCATGCAGGAGGTCCATGCTTTATGAATCAAAGGAAAACTTTTAGAAGTCCATTTTACTCTGAATCAAAGGGGAACCAGCATGAGGCCACTACTTTCTGAGTCGAAGGACACCAGTGGGAGGTCCTTCCTATTTGAATTGAACGAGGCTGTTTCAAAGGGGAACGAATGCCCAGTCGAAGCTTGTATGAAGATAGGTGTTTCCCTGTGGGTGCTAATATGAATGCTAACCATAGTGAAGCTTCTTCCTTGTGTATGCCAATCATGGTGGGAATCCCTTGCTCTGTGAATCGAAGCATGCGAGAAAGATGTAATTGTTTAATCGAAGGCTGCATGTAGATAGCTAATGTTTTGTTAATTAAAGCAAGCATGTTAGAAACCAATGCCCAATCGAAGGATGTAAACCAAACTTGTTTCGAAAGAGACCAAAAACCCAATCGAAGGATGTGAAATCGAAGCAGGCATGCTCTTCTTTGATTTGATGTTTGAAAACCCATTTGTACTTGTGCGAATTTGAACTTTTGAAAATCCTTGTAAGGAAATGCCTTGAGAAATGAGAGGGAAAATTTCGGGGTACAACAACCATGTATCTTACATGCATACACACACATACACACACACACACACACACACGCACTTGCAGATCCCCATCCACTCCGGATCTCATGGCCAATGACTCTACTATTTCCAGTTATGACTTCGAACATCCAATTAACCAATTCGAAGACGAAGGCGAGGAAGATTGTGAAATACCAGGAGAACTATCCAGGGTGCTGATGCAAGAGGAGAAAGCTATTCAACCTCATGAATGGACAGTTGAGGTTATCAACCTAGGCACCGAGAAAGACAGGAAAGAAGTCAAGAGTGGCGCTAACCTAGAAGATGGTATCAAGAGAAGATTGGTTCAGATGTTACATGACTACATTGAAGTGTTTGCTTGGTCATATGAAGATATGCCCGGGTTGGATACCGATATTGTTGTTCATCGTCTGCCAACGAAGGAAGATTGTCCTTCTGTTAAGCAAAAAGTTTGTCGCATGCGGCCTGACATGTCTAAAAAGATAAAAGCTAAAGTGATGAAACAATTTGATTCGGGTTTCCTAGTTGTGACATCTTATCCTAAATGGGTTGCAAACATGGTCTCTATACCGAAGAAAGATGGGAAGGTTCGTATGTGTGTAGACTATAGGGATTTAAATAGGGCAAGCCCCAAAGATGATTTCCCTCTACCTTATATCGACGTCTTGGTTGATAACACCGTCAACATAAAGTCTTCTCCTTCATGGATGGATTTTCTGGCTACAACCAAATCAAGATGGCTCCGGAAGACATGGAAAAGACCACCTTTGTTGCACAATGGGTCACCTTTTGTTACAAGGTCACGTTGTTCGGATTAAAGAATGCTGGGGAAACATATCAAAGAGCTATGGTAGCTTTGTTTCATGATATGATCCATCATGAGATAGAGGTCTATGTGGATGATATGATTACAAGGTCGCAAACTGAAGAAGAGCACCTCTATCACCTACACAAGCTATTTGAGAGGATGAAGAAGTACAAGTTGAGGTTGAACCCTAATAAGTGCACATTTAGAGTAAGTTCTGGAAAGCTTCTAGGTTTTGTTATCAATGGTAAAGGCATCTAAGTTGATCCTGCAAAAGTTAAAGCCATTCAAGAAATGCCAGTTCCCCACTCTGAGAAGGAAGTTATAGGATTCTTGGGTCGTCTTAATTACATTTCCCATTTCATATCTTATCTTACCGCTACTTGTGAGCCAATCTTCAAACTCCTGAAGAAAGACCAAGTAGTCAAATGGAACAATGACTGCCAAGCAGCCTTTGATAAGATCAAGGAATATTTGCAAGAATCTTCCATCCTTATGCCTCCAGTGGAAGGAAGACCATTGATCATGTACTTGACCGTGCTAGAGAATTCTATGGGGTGTGTGTTAGGCCAACATGACGAGTCTGGCCGAAAAGAGCATGCAATATACTACCTGAGAAAAAAATTTACCGACTGTGAAACCAGATATTCATTGCTCAAGAAAACTTGCTGCACTCTGGCTTGGGCTGCTCACCGGCTAAGACAGTATATGTTGACTCACACCACTTTATTTATTTCTAAGATGGACCCTATCAAGTACATATTTGAGAAGCCCGCTCTCTCCAGACGAATAGATAGATGGAAAATGATTCTGACTGAATACGATATTCAATATACAACACAAAAGGCCATCAAAGAAAGTGTATTGGCAGATCATTTGGCCCATCAAGCTATTGATGATTTTCAATCTATGAACTTTTACTTCCCAGATGAGAATATCATGTTAGTGACTAACTGTGCAAAACCTGGACCATATGACGGACCTGAACAAGGATCCCAATGGACTATTGTTTTTGATGGATCTTCCAACGCTCTGGGCAATGGAATTGGTGATGTCATAATTTCTCCTGAAGATTGTCACACTCCTTTCACTACTAGACCATCCTTCGATTGTATGAATAACATGGCTGAGTACGAGGCGTGCATCTTAGGTTTGAAGGCTGCCATTGACTTAAGGATCAAGCAATTGGATGTATTCGTAGACTCTGCTCTAGTGATTAGCCAAGTAAATGGAGAATGGGACACTAAGCATCCTAACCCGATTCCTTACAAGGAGCTTGTGTTAACTTTGATTCCATGCTTCAAAGAGATCACTTTTGAACATTTCCCTAGAGAAGAAAATCAGTTGGTTGACGCCTTGGCAATAATGTCTACCATGTTCAAGGTTAAATGGGAAAATGAAGCTCTTATGATTACAATTGAGAGATTTGACGAACCTGCACACTACTATGAGCTTGACACTGACGAAGAGAAACCATGGTACCATGAGGTGAGGAGATATCTTAAGGCACAAGAATATCCTGAAGGAGCTTCCATCAATGATAAGAAATTCTTGTGAAGATTTTCAGCCAAATTCTTTCTAAGCAGTGGAATCCTGTACAAGCGCAACCATGATTCTACTCTACTCTGATGTATGGACAAGAAGGAGGAAAAGAAAATTATGGAAGACATGCATGATGGCCTCTTCGAGACCCACTCTAGTTGACATACTATGGACAAGAAAATCCTGAGGGATGGTTACTATTGGTCCATAATGGAAACTGATTGTCATCATCACTCAAGGACTTGCCACAAGTGTCAAATCTATGCTGACAAGGTCCATGTACCTCCTATTCCTCTAAATGTCACGACTGCTCCGTGGTCGTTTGCAATGTGGGGCATTGACATGATTGGGGAGATCAAACCTATGACCTCCAATGGACATCATTTCATCCTTGTTGCCATTGATTACTTTACCAAGTGGGTCGAAGCTACCTCATATGCCTCAGTTACCAAGAACGTTCTAGCCAGGGTTATCAAGAATAACCTCATCTATCGTTACGGTATCCCCGAAAGGATCATCACTGAAAATGGAACCAACCTCAACAAGGCCATGATTGCGGAACTTTGTACTCAGTTCAAAATCAAGCATCACAATTCTTCTCCGTACAGACCCAAGATGAATGGCACACTGGAAGCTTCCAATAAAAATATCAAGAAGATTATGCAAAAGATGGTGGTAACATATAAAACTAGCATGAGATGTTACCGTTTTATCTCCATGGCTACCGTACTTCAGCTCGAACATTAACTGGGGCAACCTCGTTCTCCTTGGTCTATGGCATGGAAGCTGTCCTACCTGTCAAAGTTCAGATTCCCTCTCTAAGGATAATGAAGGAAGCAGATTTAGGTGAAGACGAATGGATTCAGACTAGGTTGGATCAGTTGAACTGATTGACGAGAAACGACTGGCTGCTGTTTGTCATGGTCAGATGTATCAAAAACGTATGATCAAGGCTTTCAACAAAAAGATCAAGCCTCGAGTATATCAGACTGGCGATTTAGTAATAAAGCGCATCATTCTTCCACAAGGCGACCCCAGGGGAAAATGGACTCCCACTTACGAAGGATAATTTGTTGTAAAGAAAGTTTTCTCTGGTGGTGCCATGATGCTGACTACTATTGATGGTGAAGACTTCCCATATCCTTTTAATGCAGACATAGTTAAAAAATACTACGCATAAAATGACCCGCTAGGTTGACATACCTAGGAAAAATAATGGCGTCCTGGCGAACCAAAGAGGTTCAGGCAAAAGTTAGAGATATATGCAAAGGATTGTACACCCGACAAGTCGAAAACCCAAAAGGGAGATTTGAGCAAAAATGGGTATCCTGGTGGGTAGAAAACCCGAAAGGGCGGTCTAGCCAAAAGTTAAGGATTAAAGCGTATGACTATGTCCCGTAAAGTCTCTACAGCCAGCCTTATTACCAAAGTCCGAGTTCAAATGGTCCAAGATCAATCCAATCAACTTCTATTCAACAACAAGGGATAATGTTCGAAGACATAGGGGCAATAGTGGGGTTGGAACACAATGAGATCACTTTCATATGGCTATTATTTTTGTTTTCACTTTGTGTTTTTTCCATTCTTTCAACAATTTCCTCTTACTAGGATCTTTGTCTCTTTGTACAAAAACGCTATTCATGGGCAAAACATCTATACAAATATACTTTGAAGTACAAACTTTTTGTTTTTTCTATTTTGAGTGCAAAGGTGTCCAATGACTAAAATTAAATGAATATATGCATATGAACATGATTAAACTTTTAGCAAATGTATGCTTAAAAACAATGACAAGCATATTCTTAAATGCATTTGAGATATCCCCACAAAGTTATTTCAATACAATTATCACCACAGATTTGGATTCATAAAATCCCCAGCCAGAATTTCAATCTACGGAAGATCCTCTCCCCAGCTGAGTTAGTCTTACAAGAAAGCCTTTTGGATTTCCTCCTAAAGAGACACCTCCCTAGCAGGTCGTCAAATATCCTCTTCAACAGGGTATATTTCCCCGAAAAATGACAAATTCCTCAACTTGAGTTTACCTCTCAGACTATTACAAATCAAGGGACCATAACCCCTAATCCCTAGTGAAGTCGCGAGTAGAGTCATCGCTATCCCAGTAAGTTTTTGTAAAGCCTGGAACCCGACCAGATAACAGTCAACTTTAAGCAAGTTACAATGAAGCTTAGACCTGACCAGATAATAGTTCAACTTCTCAAATCATTACTAAATCCTGGACCCAACCAGATAATAATTAACCTCAAATTCAAGTTACTGCAAGGCCTGGACCCGACCAGTTAACAGTTCAAGTTGTTGAAACCTGGATCCGACCAGATAACAGTAAATCTCAACTTTTAAGTTACTAAAGCCTGGACCCGATCGGATAATAGTTTAACTTATTCAATTACTGCAAAGCTTGGACCCGACCAGATAAACAGTTCGAGTTGCTGAAACCTGGACCCGACCAGATAACAGTTAACCTCAAGTTTAAGCTGTGAAACCTAGAATCCGACCAGATAACAATTTAACTTCTTCAATTTTCTGCGAAAACCTGGGATCCGACCAGATAATAATTAATTTCCTCTTCTCCAGTAGAGTTTTCCACTATCATTAGTGAGTTTCTGTAAAGCCTGGAATCCGACCAGATAATAGTTAACTTCCTTATCCCCAACAAGTTGGTGTGAAACCTGGAATTCGACCAGATAACAACTGAACTTTCTTCTTCTTTGATCAAGAGATAATTCCCTAGTAGAGCAATGGACAACTAAAACTCCTGAACTCTAGTTCCCAAGAAGAAATCAACACTCTCCACAAAGTATTCTCAAGCTCAATATTCCCTAGCGGAGTTCCCCTCAACAAAACAGGAATCCCCAGCGGAAGCATTTTAAACAAAGTCTGAAGATACACAGTAATCAGGGATTGAACTTCTCAAAGCTTCCCAGTATTTGTCAAGGATACACTTCAATAATATTCCGCATTTATAACATCACATTACATACATGACAAATGCATACAACACAATCTCATTTATTTTGAGAACATCATGCATACTTCTGCATGCAACTAATCCCTTTTCCTTCCAGGAAAAAAATTCAATCAATAACCAAAGACCTCTTCTAGTTAGATTTACTTCTTTCAGTTAAAGATAGGCAAATATCATCAACATATCCCAAATAGGTCAGAGATTAATTCCCGAAGCAAGCTGGGGAAACTATCTCTACGACCAATAAAAAGCGGGTTCCGGATTAATACCTGAAACAAGACATGACTACTATATATGGACAACCAATTGTAGATTAATACTTAAAACAAGACAGGACAACTATCTACATAAGCAGATTGGAGATTAACTCCCGAAACAGGACGGGGAAACTATCTTCCTTTCTCTTTGGTTAGGTAAAGATCAATTCCCGAAACAGGACGGGAGACTATCTTTATCACCAATGGTATTAACTCCCGAAACAGGATGTATTTACCAACAAAATGATTGTAGATTAATACCTGAAACAAGACAGGATAACTATCTACATAAGAAGATTGAAGATTAACTCCCAAAATAGGACGGGAAAACTATCTTTCTTTCTCTTTGGTTAGGTAAAGATCAATTCCTGAAACAGGGCGAGGCGACTATCTTTATCCCCAATGGCATGAAGTCTCAAACAAGACGGGTTTACCAACAAATTGATTGTAGATCAATTCTCGAAATAAGACGGGGCGAATATCTACATGACAAACACTTCCTTCAAGACATCTGTTGTTTCAGTATAAATTGATCAAATATTTATTCTGATATTCCTTCAAATCTCTACCTACAACCACTTTGTATGGCATCTATAAGCCCATCTCCAACGACTCCCTATCACCTTTAGATGGCATCTGTAAGCCCATCTCCGACAAACTTTTCATTATTCTCCAAATGGAATCTTTAATCCCATTACCGACACATTCAACTAACACATCAACGAGTGCAAATTTCTGGGCACTCTAGTGTTCAATCATCTTCTACCTTCAAGCTACGAACGACGACGTGCCATTCTTGCTTTTCAAGTTTAAGAAAATTGAACAGGGGCAACTGTTGTACCCCAAAATTTTCCCTCTCATTTTCTCAAGATTTCTCTCACAAGATGTCCATTGGTTCAAGAAGGCACATGGATGGATCAGCTCAAGACACCTCCTCAAGCGTTGATGACTCAAAATTAGGGTTTGAGTTTGGACAAGTACAATTGGACTTTTAAGGCCCCATATGACTTTCATGGATCATTTTGGACTCTCAAGATTGCTCATGTCAAGTTTCAAGCTTTGGATCACATTTTTGCTCAATCAATTGATCAGTTGACCTAAAATCAATTGTATTGGGCAAAAAGTCAACTGTGGTCAATTTATAGTAAAACTTCATAACTTTTGATCCATGTCAACATTTTGAACTCATATATGTAAATTTATCAAGTTTGGATCACAATTCCTTAAGAAATTTGATCAGATCACCAAAAGCGCAAAATGGTCAAAATTAGGGTTTTGACTAAGAAGACTCAATTTTTGACTTTTGACCAAATACACGAATTATTGGTTTAAGACATGATACCAAGGATTCAAATGCATCATCTTGACCTAATAGCATAGTTCAAAAAACTTCTCAAGATTAATTGATTGATAATTGAAAAATTGTCAACTAATGAAAAGGTCAACAGTACACTGAAAAGTCAATCTTTGACTTTTTGATCAAAATCAAGTTTCAAAAATCACATTTCATAAAGACATGTAAAAATATGAAGATTGTTCATCAATAAATCAACAAGTCAAAATCATCTTTGAAAAGTCAAAATTCTAAGACTTAGAAATTTTTCCAAGTGTTAGAAAGTTATTTCTTTTTTCATGACTTTGTGCCAAATTTTCATTATGATGCAAGATGATTCAAGGAAAAAATCCAACATGAAAGTTGTAGATATAAATTAGATCTAAAACATTGTAGGGCAGGACATTTTCTAGAAATTCTTGGATTTTAAGTTATAAATTCATGAAGTCATGGCATTTTTGAATAAACACTTAGAAATTTTCAGCAGGTTTGGTCAGGTTTTTATCCCAACTTCTTGGCCAATTTTCATTAAGTTCCAGTTTGATTTAATAAAAGTGGAAAGCATGAAATTTTTAGAGTATGTTTCAAGCTTTCGAAATCATCCAAGAACATGAATTTATCATACTTGAGCTAGGAGATTCAAGGACCCGAAGTTAGGCATTCATTCTTGATTTACAAGACAAATTTGTGATGAACAAGGAACCAAAATCTTAGCTATGCTGCATAATCTTCACTTTACAAGCCTCAAACTTGTATATCACTCCTTAATTAAATTCTTACACAACTTATTAAACTATGATCCAAGTGTTTGAGCCTTTGTCCAATTGATCATTCCATTTTTGGAAGAAAGTAACATATCCATTCTTGAAAAGTTCACTTTAATTATAAAGTCAATTTCTTGATCCTCTAACTTGTAGTTCTAATCACACTCAACTTCTACAAGTCAGAAAAAACATGTTTAAAGTGATCAACCACTTTAGATAGCTTGGTACAAACATTGGAAACACGTTCTTCATGCTTGCTTCAAAAACAAGCAAGATGGCTATAACATGTGATTTCAAAATCTGAATTGTTGGAAGTCTTAAACCTTCCCTACAAATAGAGAGGCCATTTACAAGATAAAGAGGTGAGAAAAAAGAGAGAGAAAATTCAGAAGTTTGTTGTGTAGAAGCTCTCAAAAATTCTTGCACTCTCAAAAAACAAGAATTGTCCACAAAATCCCCATTGTTGAGCTTTGAAGTCTAAATCCTTGAACTTCTCACTCCTTGCAAGTTTTGTCCAAGAAAACCATCCAAACATTCCACATACATTGCATAGAAGTTGTTCAAACACAAGAACAACTTTTGTAACATCACTATCATCACTGCCCAAGCTCAAGAAAAGTCAAGACAACAACTCAAACTCAAAGCACCAATTCCGGCTTCAAGGTAAGTCTTCTTGACTTTGAACTCTTCATACAAGCATCATTAGTGGTTCGTTTGTAAAGATAAAATGTAGATATCATTGCCTTGAAGCTAACCATATGCTTATCTTTCATTTTCAATAACCATGTGTTGAGAACTAACCCATGTATGCAGCAAAACAATGTTAGAGTGAACAAATTGCAGCATGAGTCGACACATACTCACATGAGTCGACTCATTTTAGTGACATAACAGGCTATGAGTCGAAACAAAACCTCATGAGTTGACACATACTGCTATACAGGCATAAAATAGAAAGAAAAAAAGGTGCATGAGTCAACACAAAACGCGTATGTGTTGACACAAACAAGGAATGAGTCGACACATACCATTATGCATCGACTCATACTGAGTTAATTTGGTTTTACAGGGGCAAGGAATGGCTATGTGTTGATGCATAGAAGCATGCGTCGACACATAAATGTTAAAAAATGTTTTTTCCTTTCTTTTACACTATTTTTTATATACATATTTTACATACTTTCTTTATTTCTATTCAATATGGTTGTAATATTTAAGCTCCTATTTCATCCTCATTCATAAATTGTACTCCCCATCCCCTATTGATGTAATAGCGTAAGATTTTAGTTTCCGCAAATTTATCGTTTTTCATATAATTGTTATTAATTAGGGTGTGTATGGCAAGACTAAAATCAATCCTAGACAACCCTAATCCAAGATAAAACAATACATGAAATTAGAACACTTGCACACTACACCTCCAGGGTTAACTCCACTTGTTGCCTTGAGAAAATGGTCATGTTATGCATGTGAGACACCTTAGCAAAAATAAACAAAAAATACAAGATCATAGTCCCTCGATGACGCCACAAATGTTACCTTACAAATGACCTTAGTCGCTTAAGAAAAATGCTAAGGTATCTCACAATACTTCTATCTATGACTATACGATGACCCACATCCGTCCCTTTACATCTAAAGATAGGGCTTCTTACCAATAAATGGCAAGATAGCAATGTCAAAGGAAGAGATAAATGAACAAAAAACTTTTGAGTAGGTAGAAAGTTCTTAGTTGCTTGATCACAATCCATCTCCAAAAACAAACATCTTTTCAAACACACCAAGCACTTTCAAAAACATGAGATATTTTCAAAAGCCAAACACTTTGTATGCATTCTTATAGAGATGATAATTATTACAAAGTTTGCCTAAACAAAGGAGATTTTCAAAAATACTTTCAAAACCCACCACAAACACATTTTAAACAAAGCAATTTCAAAAGTGATCTAGCAAGCAACTAAGATCCCATAGATAACTATGGATGAAAAGGGTGCTAACACCTTCCCTTTTCATAACCTACCCCCCGAACTCAAGAAAATTCTCAAAAGGTCTTTCTTGTTCTTTCACCCTTTCCTTTATTGGATAAAAGAAAAGTCAGTAGCACTCTTGCTATCCGCAACAATTGTGATAAAATGCAAAACACCCAAGTCAATTCTCCCACCATATTACAAGTGGTTTATAATCCGAAGGCATCAAGGGAGGTTACCCTAGAGGTGTGAATGTGCAAGTGTGTTGTGATTCAGTTATTTTAATCTTTAATTAGGGTTAGCTATTGATTTATTTTTATCTTGCCATACATGACCTAATTACTAACAGTAATAGTGAAATAAGAAAGTAGTAAATGTACCAAAAGTAAATGGGGAAATGTAAATCCTAGACTATTATATCGCTTTGGGAGAGGTACATAGGTAATAAAATGCGGAAAATAAAACCCTAATTACTATTATAAATCGGGAACAATTACAATAATCAGAAAAAGTGCAAGAATAATAAACCACACAAAAATGTAAAATAGGAAAAAGGAAAGCGAAAGGGTTTTTTTTGGTGATTTTTGATAAAAAAAAGGTTTTAATGATGATTAATCCTAAAACCTAATTTATTTTAATTAATTAAAAAAGAATTTATTAATGAAATTAAAACCTAAAAACCTAATTTGGTTGATTAAATAAAAAACCTAAAAAACCTAATTAGGGTTTATGGAAAAAAGGTTTTGAAAAAATAATAGGTTTGTAAAAGGTTTTTTGTGAAACTAAAGGAAAGGAAGTGAAAATGAGTAAGAAGAACTAAACAATGGAGAAAAAACCAAATATGACAGGGGTGGGTATTAAACCAACGCCCTTAGCATTCCCATCTAGCATGTTCACCACCAGGCCAGTCGCGCGCCTGTGTTTGAGAAGAGAAACCAACGCGCTATGTATGTTGTCCTGCAAAATATGGAAAATTAAGAATAAAAACATCAAAATGCCAAAAGCAGGGATCGAACTCGTGCCCTTGCATAGTGTTGTACCCCAAAATTTGCCCTCCCATATTCTTCAAGATTTTCCAAGATCAGTCTTCAGATGATTCAAAATCACTCAAAGGTTGCACAGTCCAATTGCCTCCTAACACAGTCAAAATTAGGGTTTTGGTTCTGGCAAAGAAATTGAGGTTTTCAAGGGTCCAATCAAGTCCCACATGCCTACATACATTTTCAAGCATCCATATGCCAAGTTTCAAGACTCACATCATCAAATTGCACAGTAAAAAACCCCAAATACTTCACAGTCAACAGCAGGGGCAAAATGGTCATTTGACAGTCAAAAGTCAAAATTTTTGGTCAACATCTTATTCTGAAGCCACAAACATCATTTGATCAATTTTTGATCATGATTCTCAAAGCATGGCTCAAAAAGTCTCAAGATGCAAAAGTTTCTATTTTAGGACAGTTGAAAAAGTCAACTTCAAATTGACCAGGGCATAACTTCCTCATGGTTTATCATAAAAATTCCATCCAAGGCTCATTTTGAAGAGAATGAAATTTCCTACAACTCATCTTCACACTTCAAGTCCAATAAATGCTCTCACAAAAAGTTATCAATTTCAACATTATAGGTCATTTTCAAAAGTCAACAAAAAGGCACTTTAAGTCAAAGACCATAACTTGAAATTGGTAAATCAAAATGACATGGGACCAAATACATTGGTTATAGGACTTCAAGACCTTTCCAAAATGTCCAAGAACATGATCAAAGCTTAAAAATTGAGCAAGCTATGCCTTGTAAAAGTTGGGAAATTTTTGGGAATTTTGAAAAGTCAACTTTGCACAAAAGGCCTAAAAAATGCTAATGGGCCTCAATTTCATTCATGAATCATTACCCAAAGGCTATGAACGACCCATTGACCTCAAAGGGATGTATTTTCTTATTTTTGATTAATTATTTGAATTTTTATTATTATTAATTCACTTAATTAAATTTAAATATGAAAAAAATATCAAATAATATCTTTCAAATCTTTTTGTGCAGAGAATTCATTCATTATGTGCTAAGGATTTCGTTTCACATTCAAAAAGGAAATATCTCTCACGATTGGCAATAGTTTCATGGCAAAAAGATTGAAATTGATATCATTGAAAATCAAATCTCCAAATCATCAATGCATGGATTATGGGCTGGTTTTTTAACCTAATTCTATTCAAATACATATACACAACATGACCTAATGCATACATACACAGAAGCTGCGCTGAAAACCAAGAACAACATTGCAAATTTCGGCCAAAAACCTTGAAACTGTTTTCATATCTAGAGCATAATTCAAAGCTCCAAAGGCATTCCAAAACATTGCCAAGGGATCCAGGAAGCTTTTGCAATCGAAACCAAGTCTCCAGACCCCCAGAAGTGGTAGAACGACATCACACTTTTCATAAATATTTTCATAATCGTGTTTCACTTTTCATGCATTAATCATGTTTTTTTATGGTTGATTTACACTAATATGAATGTTCTGAAGCTAATGGTACCCTTGAATTGAACTAATACTGCCTGTACAAGAATTCACCATGAACGTATTTTAGGGTTTCAGGAGCTTTGAATTAGGGGTTCCTTCATAAGGAAAAATTAGCCCTTCAAACTGGTACCAATGGATTCGTGACATCCAAACGAAGCTAACTCACACCTCGCGCCCTTTTTATGTTTTCCTATATCCTATTCGCTATTTTTTTCAGGTTGAGTTTAGTGGGGGTTTAAAACCCCCGCTATTTGGTATTATTTGCAGGAACAAAAGGAAGACGATGCTAGCGTGTCCAAGCATGACTGGATGATTCAAATATTGGCGCGTGATTTCTTGCTTTATGCCACTAGCGCTTGTTTCCTATTATATTATTTATGTTCTATTATAATAACAAAGAGACTCAATAGCCTGGATGGTTGATTAGTTGGCTTGCAGGTACTGGGACCTGGGTTCGATTCCCAGGTCTCCCATATTCTCAATAATTTTTGTTATAACGTGTTCAGGTGAAATTCCTCTCCCAGGGTCCATCATACAACCCCACCTCCTAGCTTGCCACGCGCCCAGAAGCTTCAATCTGAAGGCCACAAAAGAGGCTCACCATGTACCTCAGTCAACCATTCCACATGCACGCGCCAGAAAGTCAAGCAGGCCTTTGATTCAATGGGCCAAACTGCTTCCAATACACCTCCAAAAGGGCCAGACACCCCCATGGTTTGCATCATATTTTCTAATTTCTTTTTCTTTTCTTCTTTTTATTTTAATTGTTTTTTTGTTTTATTTAATTCACAAAAATAATTTTCATAATAAAATACATAAAAAATCAAAAAAAAAATTTTATTGTTATTAATATTAATTTCACCATTATTTTTGTAAATAAACTTTAATAGTTAATTTAGTAAAATTAGGTTTTCAATTTTAATCTTTCCTTAAATAACTAAAATATATAGAAATTAGGGTTTTTAGCATTTTTATCCTTTTTTTAATAAATAATTTTTTCTTATTATCATTATTATTAATTAATTTTGTAAATAAACATGTAATTAATTAATTAGGGTAAATTAGGTTAAACTTGAATATCTTTCGTTAATAATTAAAAACAACTTAGAATTAGGGTTTCTCTTCAATTTTAATTCCTTTATTTCGTAAATACAAAAAAGCCAAAAAACATTTCTTTTCTTTAAATTAATAATTAATTAGTTTTTTTAATTTAATTTCAAAAGGGTCCAACGCCCTCGAACATTTGATTCTATTTTATTCTTTTTGCGCATTTATTCTTATTTATTTTCTTTCAAATATTATGTAACTGTTCAAGCCTTGTAATAGTAATTAGGAATTTATTTACTTTCCGTATTTTTATTTCAAACGGGTCTTTGTTAATTTGGCGATGTATAGACCCGCGCCTTGTAATAGCGTAGGATTTTACTTTCCGCACTTTAGTTTCCGCACTTTTAAATTCTAACTTCGCATGAAAGAATGTATGGCCTAAATTAAAAACAATGCGTAGCTCACCAAATGCATGATCAAAGACAAATATTAACATGAAAATAACACACAAATTCACACACCACTTTTAGGGTACGCCTCACTGTTGCCTTACCTTCGAAACGTGGTCGTCGAGTATAGGACGTTTTAGTAAGTCCTTATGTCCATGATCTATGGCATAGGGGTAGCTTCTAAGGTGTCCTACTGTTGCTCTGGTGACCACACTGTCCCTAACAAACGAATTGACCCGAACACCTCCAACGGTGGTGCTACCTACCTCTCAATGGTGGGATGGCACTACCTTAAGGACATTTACACAGCCTAATTCCTTAGGGTATGTGGATGACTCATAGATACTTGCTCTAATTCAAAACAAATCAAAAACTCATTTCACACCGACACCTTTCAAAAAGCTTTCAAAACAATTTTTCAAACACTCTTGAGGACTGATACAAGAGTCGATCTGAAATCTTTAAACGAAACTTTTTCAAACTCACTCACAATTGAAAAGCAAACACTTTTGAAAACACAATGAGCAAGTATCTAAGAGCCCATGGATAACCATGGATAGAAAGAGTGCTAACACCTTCCCTTTCTATAAATCTACCTCCCGAACCGAGAAACTATCTCATAAGGAATTTTGCTGTGCTTTTGTCCTGTCCATGTTGGAGAAAATAAAAGACGGTGGCGACTCTTGCTTCCGCGACATTTCGCGAACCAGCGTTAAATAATCAGTTCCAGATCCACCGATCACAGAACTGGCGACTCTGCTGGGGATAGATTTTAAAGTGAGGTGTACCTTAGGACTAAGATCACTTGTGTTTTCAATTGTTGTGCCTGTTTGCTTTATTATTGTGGGACTGTCTTGGGAGTTCTATAGATCCTAACCCGGATCTGAGGATACCTTCTTAGAAAGTAGCAATAAGGCTGTGAGGGAAATGTGTAGGGTATACCGACATGGTTGAAGCAGTCTGCTACGTTGATGTGGCACTTTGGTGTGTACCGGTAACCCTTGAGTTCAGTCAAGGAGAGTACGGGGCCTCCGCGTGGTGTTGTGAAGCATCAACTGACCTTAGGAACCTTAATTGAACCATCTTGGCCTCTTTAGGGTAGTGAGATAACTAACTTTGGTGCAGTCCGAGGTTGGTTGATACTCGATACTACACTCAATTGAGGGTTGTTTTCTTGGAATATTTCGGTCGCCAATTCAGTGGCTAAATCGAAACGATGAACAATGAAAGCAATCCAGTGATATTGGGACCCTTAGAACCCGGTTACTTTTGATAGGACAGGTTTTGAGCCCACCAACCTCAAGAGGGTAATACCTAGACCCCATGCTGGCCTAAACTCTAAGGGCTGTCTTGTGTGACTTGTGTGCTTTCAAACTTGACTATTTGCATGCTTGTTATCTAACACATGAGCTTCCTGCAGGTTTTGTTTACAGTCCTTAATCTAGACTCATAACAGGGTTTACCTACATTACTCCATGCATAGCATAACATCATACCATTGCATGCATCCCGCATAAGGACTAACCCATTTCAAGGATCTCAAGGGCTTGTGATGCAGGTCATGATGAACCAACATGTATGGCAAGGGGCAAAGGGGATTTATTTTCCTCTAGACAAGGTTGTCAGGGGCTATGACCCACTCGATATGGTGAGCCTTGACTCTTGAAGAAGGACTCTCAACAACATGCAGTTCCTTCAATCAAGTTACCAGTTTCCAACTCTAACAATTTTCTTGTTTACCCCGCGAGGTCCTTGAAAACATTACATGCATATCATACATATCATTGCATTACATGTACCCTTGTTACAGGTCACTTACCATCTGCGCTGTTTATTTCAGCAATGGCTTCCCAACAATACAACCAGGACCTTCATGCTCAAGAGACTCGGTTCGGGGAAATCCTCCTGAATCTATCCAAGGGGCAGGAAGAGCTGAGAACACTTCTCATGGGGACTTTGGTCAGGAAAAGTGCTGAGGATGATAAGGATGAACGTCTGAAACATCTACAAGCTGAGGTGGATGCAATGAGAGCCCAGATGCTGGGGAAAGTGACTATTATTCAAGACTTAGCTCAAAGACAAGAAGATCTCGGGGTTCTCGTCAACCAACTGCTTCGGGGTAACCAACTGGGGCAAACATCTAAGGTTGAAGAGCCAGTCATCATTCAACCACCTTTGAGACAAGAAGATAAGGGAAGAGCTCCTCAAATGGCTTCAGTGTCACAAATTCAGCATCAACCTCACCAGCTTCATCCAGACAAGCCCAAAAGGCAATTCACCAAGCTCAACGTGTCGCTGCCTCAAGCTTTACAACAACTGTTGAGGTTGAATTTGGTAACTCTAAGGGATCCTCCTAGGAATCCTAACAGGACACCTTCAAGGTATAACCCCAATGCCCGCTGCGCTTATCATTCTGACAGCCCGGGGCATGCTACAGATGATTGTTGGACCTTGAAGAATAAGATCCAGGACCTGATTGATGAAGGAGCTGTGGAATTCACCCAAGATGGCCAGGCTGAGTGCTTCTACCATCCCTACAGGATTCACCATTTGAAGTAACAAGCCCTGAGATGAGAAGACTTTTGTTTATTAGAAATTTCAAGTTGTAATTTTCTTTTGATTGTTCAAACATTTATTCATGTTAAAAGTTGTTATTTCATTAATACATCGCATATGTCTGTTTTGAAGCAATATATTCGCATTCGCTATACTCAAACTGCTTTCATTTTTGTGATGATCAATTCTCTATTAATAATTCTAAGCCTCTTAAGGGAGGATGACGAAAACGATACCACGATATACAGTATGCTTTTGGACAAACCCCCGCTGATGAGGTACATGCATTGTTTCAATCTCTAAACACTGGAGTTATAAGGAAGATAATCCCTCGTCAACCCCTTTGAGCCAAAGAAGTAGGAGTTTTTCTTTTCGAAAATTGAAACCCTTAATCATAACCTGGGGCAGGGTAGTTCTCTCAGTTGATCCAAGTGCATAACGAATGACACCAAAGAGGTCCTTACAAAACAAAGAAAGACAGTGATGGTTCCGAACAATCATAAAGACAGACAGTCATTACTTCTCAAAATAAAAACCCATTAAGTCAAAACCTATGAAGGAGACTTACAAAACTGGGGCATCCCGCTGACTGTAAATTCAAAAAAAAAAGTTCAGGCAAAAAATAGGGATAACAAAATCAAAAAAAGAAAGAGGTCTTACAAGCCCTCCACAAAAAGGAAATGACTGCCTATTCCAAATAAATTGTCAATATCCGAATCATCACTGGTACATCAAAGCAAAGACTCGAACAAGGTCTAATGTATGATCAACTGAGTTTAGGTTTGAAGAACATCACGAAGAGAGGGTGGGTACCAATAAAATTTGAGCCTTTATCCTTTGTTTCTTAAACCGTGAACCAGGCCACGTTATAACCCTCAAAAGTCCTAGCTGAAGCATGGGTTAGCTCGAAAGCATACTGTTACAAAGGTATCCTGACTCCTTAAGGCTTGCTGTAAAATACTGAGTTGACATCACAGTTTACAAAAAATTCACTTGTTTTTATGAAAAATGCATTTTCAAAAAACTTCAAGACAGACATAAGCTTTGCATTCTTGATATAATACTGTTTGCATATGACTATTTGTTTGAACAGCAGGGAAATTCGCACGATGAATACCTAGTGAACAAAAGTACTTCCAATCAAGGGGCAGACGTGATTATTGTCCATCATCTGGGGCAATTAAGTAAAGATTCGGAGAATCTCTCAAAAGGCCAAACAGCCAGGGGAAAACCTCCATCTGGATCACTTGGGGCATTGGACGATCAAACGAAGATCTTCTGGTATGGCGACACAATGCTACAACAGGGGCACCTCCCTACAGTCTGAGAATGTGAACATAGTCGAAAAAATACTATGCAAAATCAAAGACCTGCTAGGTTGACACACCTAGGCAAAAATAAGGGCTTCCCGGCGAACCAAAATCGTTCGGGCAAAAATAAGGGATGAAATGAAAAATCTGTACACCCGGCAAGTCGAAAACCTGAAAAGACGGCTTGGGCAAAAATGGGTATCCCGGTGGGCTGAAAACCCGAAAGGGCGGTCCAGGCAAAAGTTAGGGATCAAAAGCGTACGACTATGTCCCGGCATCTCGTCACTTGCCTACCAAAGGAAGATTTGTCAATCGGCAGTCATCAAGCACTTCCACCAGTATCTTCTCCCACAGAAACAGGGGCAATAATGAGTTGTCTAAACAATCTATTTGCTCTGTCCACCAAGGTACCAAGGAAAGTTCGGCTGAAGAATGCAATCAAGATATCTTAATTCCCCAGAGAGTGAGCCAAGATTCAACAATTCTCTCCCAAGCAGTTGGTCTCCCATCAGCCCTAAACAAGGCACAGTATCTCCTAGCAAGTTAGCAATACTCTCCCCAAGCAGAGTTAGTCCACTGGCAGCCTTAAGGAAATTGGGTATCGCCAGCAGATCTCAACATTCCTCAGCGGAGGATACAAACATTCTTAACAAGCATCCCCGGCAGTCTTGATCTAAGATTGTTCCCCGGCGGAATACCAGACGTCCAGTGGAGCCTTTCCCCAGTCCAATCTGAAAAATTTCCCCAGGAGAGTCCAGCCCAAAAGTTTCCCCAGGAAAGTGGAATCCATCTCCCCAGCAGGAAGCTTATCCCCAGTAGATTCTGGAAGCTCATCCCCTGCAAAGCACGAACGCGTCTCCCGGTTTTATTTAAAGGTTATTCCCCACCAGGATATAACTGGGTTATCCTCATCCAATAACCACGGAAAGATCGTCCTCAGCGAAGTCTTCCTACCCCCAGCGGAGTTCATCAATTCCTTCAACACAACACATCAATGGTATCCCCAGCGGAGTTATCATCGACTTCAGCAAAGTACCTCTCTTCCCACAGAGTTCACTCCCCGCAGAGTAATCTATTCGCCAAGTTCATTCCTCAACGAAGTCATCTTCTCCTACCGGTATTCTTGCAACCATCATTCCCAGCGGAAACAAAAAGCTCTACTCTTCCACATCCGCCCAGGATTCAATCTCCCGGCAGTCGTCAAGGATCTATTTTCCTAGACAAAAACACGTTTCATAAACATCACATCTTCATACATTACAGCATGCATATACGCATCATGAACATACAATCTCACTTATTTTGAGAACATCACGCATGTCATACATCATGACATTTCATACAACTAACGTTTTGTCTTTTCATGACAAAGGTTAATACCAAGATGATTACCATCAACGGTCGCAACTAAAGATCCGATTCCTATATCTTGCCAGGGTGTATCTGTTGACGACTGATTCCAGACTCGATTCCTGTATCTTGCCAGGGCACGTCTGAAGGGTTCGAAGATCCGATTCCTGTATCTCACCAGGGTGTATCTGTTGACGACCAACATTACCAGACTCGATTCCTGTATCTTGCCAGGGCACGTCTGAAGGGTTCGAAGATCTGATTCCTGTATCTCGCCAGGGTGTATCTGTTGACGACCAACATTACCAGACTCGATTCCTGTATCTTGCCAGGGCACGTCTGAAGGGTTCGAAGATCCGATTCCTGTATCTTGCCAGGGTGTATCTGTTGACGACCAACATTACCAGACTCGATTCTTGTATCTCGCCAGGGCACGTCTGAAGAGTTTGAGGATCCGATTCCTGTATCTTGCCAGGGAGTATCTGTTGACGACTAACATTACCAGACTCGATTCCTGTATCTTGCCAGGGCACGTCTGAAGAGTTTGAGGATCCGATTCCTGTATCTTGCCAGGGAGTATCTGTTGACGACTAACATTACCAGACTCGATTCCTGTATCTCGCCAGGGCACGTCTGAAGAGTTTGAGGATCCGATTCCTGTATCTTGCCAGGGAGTATCTGTTGACGACTAACATTACCAGACTCGATTCTTGTATCTCGCCAGGGCACGTCTGAAGAGTTTGAGGATCCGATTCATGTATCTTGCCAGGGTGTATCTGTTGACGACTAACATTACCAGACTCAATTCCTGTATCTCGCCAGGGCAGGTCTGAAGAGTTCGAAGATCCGATTCCTGTATCTTGCCAGGGTGTATCTATTGACGACTATATTCTCCAGACTCGATTCATATATCTCGCCAGGGCACGTTTGAAGAGTTTAAAGATTTGATTCCTGTAACCAACCAGGGAACATCTACATAAAGAGTTTGAAGATCAACTCCTGTAACAGGCCAGGTAATTATCTTTCTTTTTCAGGTACACAAGTTCTCGCTAAGGAAACTCTTACGCGATCGACACCCAGATGGCATCTATAAGCCCATCCACCTATCCATCACCTCTCAACATGGCATCTGTAAGCCCATTCCCCACATCATACTGCTGACACTCTACAATGTGAGTGCAAATTTCTGGGCACTCTAGTGTTCAATCATCTTCCACCTTCGGATTACGAAAGGCACGACAGCCAATCTACATCCTCAGGTCTAAGAAGATTGAACAGGGGCAACTGTTGTACCCCAAAATTTTCCCTCCCATTTTCTTCAAGATTTTCCAAGATCAGTCTTCAGATGATTCAAAATCACTCAAAGGTTGCACAGTCCAATTGCCTCCTAACACAGTCAAAATTAGGGTTTTGGTTCTGGCAAAGAAATTGAGGTTTTCAAGGGTCCAATCAAGTCCCACATGCCTACATACATTTTCAAGCATCCATATGCCAAGTTTCAAGACTCACATCATCAAATTGCACAGTCAAAAACCCCAAATGCTTCACAGTCAACAGCAGGGGCAAAATGGTCATTTGATAGTCAAAAGTCAAAATTTTTGGTCAACATCTTATTCTGAAGCCACAAACATCATTTGATCAATTCTTGATCATGATTCTCAAAGCATGGCTCAAAAAGTCTCAAGATGCAAAAGTTTCTATTTTAGGACAGTTGAAAAAGTCAACTTCAAATTGACCAGGGCATAACTTCCTCATGGTTTATCATAAAAATTCCATCCAAAGCTCATTTTTAAGAGAATGACATTTCCTACAACTCATCTTCACACTTCAAGTCCAATAAATGCTCTCACAAAAAGTTATCAATTTCAACATTATAGGTCATTTTCAAAAGTCAACAAAAAGGCACTTTAAGTCAAAGACCATAACTTGAAATTGGTAAATCAAAATGACATGGGACCAAAGACATTGGTAAGAGGACTTCAATACCTTTCTAAAGTGTCCAAGAACATGATCAAATCTTAAACATTGAGCAAGATATGCCTTGTAGAAGTTGGGAAATTTTTGGGAATTTTGAAAAGTCAACTTTGCACAAAAGGCCTCAAAAATGCTAATGGGCCTCAATTTCTTTCATGAATCATTACCCAAAGGCTATGCACGACCCATTGACCTCAAAGGGATGTATTTTCTTATTTTTGATTAATTATTTGAATTTTTATTATTATTAATTCACTTAATTAAATTTAAATATGAAAAAAATGTCAAATAATATCTTTCAAATCTTTTTGTGCAGAGAATTCATTCATTATGTGCTAAGGATTTCGTTTCACATTCAAAAATGCAATATCTCTCATGATTGGCAATAGTTTCATGGCAAAAAGATTGAAATTGATATCATTGAAAATCAAATCTCCAAATCATCAATGCATGGATTATGGGCTGGTTTTTAAACCTAATTCTATTCAAATACATATACACAACATGACCTAATGCATACATACACAGAAGCTGCGCTGAAAACCAAGAACAACATTGCAAATTTTGGCCAAAAACCTTGAAACTGTTTTCATATCTAGAGCATAATTCAAAGCTCCAAAGGCATTCCAACACATTGCCAAGGGATCCAGGAAGCTTTTGCAATCGAAACCAAGTCTCCGGACCCCCAGAAGTGGTAGAACGACATCACACTTTTCATAAAAAAATTCATAATCGTGTTTCACTTTTCATGCATTATTCATGTTTTTTTATGGTTGATTTACACTAATATGAATGTTCTGAAGCTAATGGTACCCTTGAATTGAACTAATACTGCCTGTACAAGAATTCACCATGAACGTATTTTAGGGTTTCAGGAGCTTTGAATTAGGGGTTCCTTCATAAGGAAAAATTAGCCCTTCAAACTGGTACCAATGGATTCGTGACATCCAAACGAAGCTAACTCACACGTCGCGCCCTTTTTATGTTTGCCTATATCCTATTCGCTATTTTTTTCTGGTTGAGTTTAGTGGGGGTTTAAAACCCCAGCTATTTGGTATTATTTGCAGGAACTAAAGGAAGACGATGCTAGCGTGTCCAAGCATGACTGGATGATTCAAATATTGGCGCGCGATTTCTTGCTTTATGCCATTAGCGCTTGTTTCCTATTATATTATTTATGTTCTATTATAATAACAAAGAGACTCAATAGCCTGGATGGTTGATTAGTTGGCTTGCAGGTACTGGGACCTGGGTTCGATTCCCAGGTCCCCCATATTCTCAATAATTTTTGTTATAACGTGTTCAGGTGAAATTCCTCTCCCAGGGTCCATCATACAACCCCACCTCCTAGCTTGCCACGCGCCCAGAAGCTTCAATCTGAAGGCCACAAAAGAGGCTCACCATGTACCTCAGTCAACCATTCCACATGCACGCGCCAGAAAGTCAAGCAGGCCTTTGATTCAATGGGCCAAACTGCTTCCAATACACCTCCAAAAGGGCCAGACACCCCCATGGTTTGCATCATATTTTCTAATTTCTTTTTCTTTTCTTCTTTTTATTTTAATTGTTTTTTTTGTTTTATTTAATTTACAAAAATAATTTTCATAATAAAATACAGAAAAAATCAAAAAAAATGTTTTATTGTTATTAATATTAATTTCACCATTATTTTTGTAAATAAACTTTAATAGTTAATTTAGTAAAATTAGGTTTTCAATTTTAATCTTTCCTTAAATAACTAAAATATATAGAAATTAGGGTTTTTAGCATTTTTATCCTTTTTTTTAATAAATAATTTTTTCTTATTATCATTATTATTAATTATTAATTAATTTTGTAAATAAACATGTAATTAATTAATTAGGGTAAATTAGGTTAAACTTGAATATCTTTCGTTAATAATTAAAAACAACTTAGAATTAGGGTTTCTCTTCAATTTTAATTCCTTTATTTCGTAAATACAAAAAAGCCAAAAAACATTTCTTTTCTTTAAATTAATAATTAATTAGTTTTTTTAATTTAATTTCAAAAGGGTCCAACGCCCTCGAACATTCGATTCTATTTTATTCTTTTTGCGCATTTATTCTTATTTATTTTCTTTCAAATATTATGTAACTGTTCAAGCCTTGTAATAGTAATTAGGAATTTATTTACTTTCCGCATTTTTATTTCAAACGGGTCTTTGTTAATTTGGCGATGTATAGACCCGCGCCTTGTAATAGCGTAGGATTTTACTTTCCGCACTTTAGTTTCCGCACTTTTAAATTCTAACTTCGCATGAAAGAATGTATGGCCTAAATTAAAAACAATGCGTAGCTCACCAAATGCATGATCAAAGACAAATATTAACATGAAAATAACACACAAATTCACACACCACTCTTAGGGTACGCCTCACTGTTGCCTTACCTTCGAAACGTGGTCGTCGAGTATAGGACGTTTTAGTAAGTCCTTATGTCCATGATCTATGGCATATGGGTAGCTTCTAAGGTGTCCTACTGTTGCTCTGGTGACCACACTGTCCCTAACAAACGAATTGACCCGAACACCTCCAACGGTGGTGCTACCTACCTCTCAATGGTGGGATGGCACTACCTTAAGGACATTTACACAGCCTAATTCCTTAGGGTAGGTGGATGACTCATAGATACTTGCTCTAATTCAAAACAAATCAAAAACTCATTTCACACCGACACCTTTCAAAAAGCTTTCAAAACAATTTTTCAAACACTCTTGAGGAATGATACAAGAGTCGATCTGAAATCTTTAAACGAAACTTTTTCAGACCCACTCACAATTGAAAAGCAAACACTTTTGAAAACACAATGAGCAAGTATCTAAGAGCCCATGGATAACCATGGATAGAAAGGGTGCTAACACCTTCCCTTTCTATAAATCTACCTCCCGAACCGAGAAACTATCTCATAAGGTATTTTACTGTGCTTTTGTCCTGTCCATGTTGGAGAAAATAAAAGACGGTGGCGACTCTTGCTTCCGCGACATTTCGTGAACCAGCGTTAAACAGTCAGTTCCAGATCCACCGATCACACATAGTAAAGCATCTAACGCCAAATATGATAGGGGTGGGTGTTAAACCCACGCCCTTAGCATTCCCATCCAGCATGTTCCCCACCAGGCCAGACGCGGGCCTGTGTTTGAGAAGAGAAACCAACGCGATATGTATGTTATCCTGCAAAATATGGGAAATTAAGAATAAAAACATCAAAATGCCAAAAGCAAGGATCGAACTCGTGCCCTTGCATAGTAAAGCCTCTAATGCGCGCGTTTAACCACTGGGGTGGTGATACATCCATTGTTTAAAACAAAAAAAATTAAACATATTGCAAACAAACTGCATGGACGGGGGAGGCGCCAGAGCCCTAGCTCCGGTCGTCATGTCCAGTGGCTCCTTTTCTTCAAACTGGAAAAATAATAAGCATTAGAGATCCAAGAATACCCTGCCCCCCCCCCCCCCCCCCCCCCCAATCAAGGCTTGTGGATTCAATGGAATCATTATTTTTGACTGAAATGAAATGGTTTGTAAGGTACGATCAAAACAACATGGATCAGTGCATGTATCGTAACTCATGATTCTGATAGCATAAAGGTCATGTGATATACTTTTCCTACACTAACATACCTCAAACTCATTAATACAGTTAGTTTGTAATGAAACATGAAGAAAGCAAAAACATGTGTTTTGCTAAAAAAATATGAAACGACCATGTATGTGTGTAGGTTTTGGGGGTTTTGGATCATTGTGTTTGATACATTCTTACTCTATAGGGTTGCTATAAGTGAATGAGTAAGTTTGAACGCCTTGGAAATGGATGCAAGCTAGGGTTTCAAGTTGCCTTATTTTGATAATTTTGTGATTTTTTGGAAGTGGTTTCTAGCACAAGGTTTCGTGGCTTGTTTGTTTGAATGAGGAAGAATATATAGCTTGCATTTTAGGTAAAATAACATGGGCTTTGACTCTTGTAATAAGCCTCGCCTTATTTTATTCTATTTTGACTTTTAATTAAATAAAAATAAAAAAATAAAAAAAATAAAAACCCAAGGGGGTGCATGAGTAAGATCTGAGGTATATATAAAGTATATAACATGTTTGGTCTTTGAAACAATGGCCCATTAACACAAAAATTCAAGTTTGTTCAATTTAAGCTTCATGCATTTGCTCAAAATTTCCCAACTTGAACCAATTATAACTCTCTCAATTTTTGTAATTTGAAGGTGATATAGGACTTTTTAGAAAGATCAAGATGTCCTCTACAATCTCTATATTAATTATTTTTGCATTTGAAGACTTTATCTTGATGTAAGTTTCCTTGACAAAAAGTGTCTTCTTGTTGACTTTTGAAATGATCTATAATGTATTGGCCCATATATCTATAAAAAAAAAAGCCTTTTTGGACTTAAGCTTAGAGAGACAAAGCTGTAGAGAATTGAATTTCCTTTAAAATGAGATTTGGTTGGGGAAGATCTGATGAAGCATGTGAATGTTATGCTTGGTCAAAGTTCAGTTGACTTCTCCTAAGGAAAACCCTAATTTGGCAACTTTTGACTTTTAATGATTTGAGAGTTTTCTTGATCAATCTTAATCAAACCTTGATCAAGTGATGAATGTGACTTCAAAATCTTGACGTTGACCAAAAATATTGAAGTTTGACTGTATGTTGACCATAATTGAGTTTTTGTCCAATACAGTTGACTTTCAGTTATCTGAGCAAACTTGTGATGCAAGGCTTGAAACTTGGTATGAGCATTCCTTGAGATATATGAGAAACCATGAAGTCCATTTGAGAGCTTAGAAACCTAAACTTTATTGTGAAAAATGAAACCCTAATTGTAAGTCCATTGCTTAGTAGGAGAGTTTGTCTGATCAATTCTTGAGCAACCTTGAGCATTTGAGAACCCTAGGAGAATGTCTTGAATAAAAGGGAGGACAAATTTTGGGGTACAAAACATTCCTCTATTTAATATTCTTAAACCTGAGGAGTTAGATTGGCATGTTCGCCATTCTTGATTAGAAGGTGGAAGGGGATTAAACACCTAAGTGCCCAAAAATTTGCACTTGCATGTGCTGAAGGTAACGTTGTTGATTGATAATATTGCTTGAATGGGATTAAAGATGCCATTCGGAGAGGTGACAAAATGTTGTTAGATATGGGCTTATAGATGACATCCAAAGTAACTATTGGTAGGAGTATCATAATGAGTTTACGCTTGACTGTATCCGAGAAGTATGCCAGAATAAGTCTGTGTATGACTGTATCTAGTAGTTGTATTGGGGAGTGTCAGAATGAATCTTATGTATCGATTATATCTGAAGAATGCTTTTCCGAATGAATGTTTGAGGAAGGTGCTTAGTAGTTGCTTGTCAGATTTAGTCTTTGAGTGAAATAGTTGTCAAATTTAGTCTCTGTGGGGAATGTTTGTCATGTAGATAGTCGCCCCGTCTTTTTTCGAGAATTGATCCATAATCCATTTTTGTTGGTAAACCCGTCCTATTTCAGGAGTTCATACCACCTGGTCATATCGATAGTTTCCTCGTCGTGTTTCGGGAGTTAATCTATACCTGGTTATAAAGATAGTTGCCCCGTCCTGTTTCAGGAATTAATATTCAACCTATTTTCTGTTGGCGAACCCGTCCTGTTTAGGAAATTCGTACCGCCTGGTCGTAAAAATAGTTGTCTCGTCCTATTTCGTGGATTAATCTCTGACCTGGTCATATAGATTATTTCCCTGTCTTGTTTCGGGAATTAATATGCGACTTGTTTGAGAATTGTTGATGATATTCAACTGTTTGTAGACTTTTACATGAAAAAACAAAGTTAGTCTTTATGCAATGTCATGATGTATGTAATGCATTGTGTTATGGTGTTCTCAAAGTAAATGAGAGTGTCATATGAGTTTCATATGCGTATGCTATGATATTTTGTGAATGATGTATGGATGCAAGATGTCGTTGAAGCATATTAGTGGCTTTGTATAACATCTCTGGCCGGGGAAAATAAATCCTTGACTGTTGCTAGGGATGAAATTTTTTGAATCTTCATTCTTATTTAGAATGTCTCCGCTGGGGATTCCTGCCTTCTGTTTTGAGGATACTCCGCTGGGAATGTTTGACTTTTTCTTAGGGACATAAGAGTTCAGGAACATTGGTCGTTCATCACTCTACTAGGAATTTAGTCCTTATATATCCTGAATGGGGATAAAAGAGATAGATAATTGTCTGGCCGAGTTTTAGATATGGTCGTCTAACTCTTCTAGGGAGGACAAAGTTAAATGATATCTGGTCCGATTTTAGATTCCGTAGCAACTCTCTAGGGATAGCAGCCTAGACTACCCTTTGCTGGAGAGGGGAAATCTACCAGAGATTTGCAGTAATCTAAAGAATGAACTCTGATTGGGAAATTAAATTCCGTTGGGGAAATAAACTCTGCTGGGGAAATAAATCCTGCTGGATAAGTAAACCCTCATGGGGAAATAAACCCTACTGGATAAGTAAACCCTGCTTGGGAAGAGAATTATGTAGGGGATTTTGCAATGTTGGAGAAATAAACTCAGCTGGGGAATTAAATTCCTGTGAACTTTGTTGAGGACATAATCTCTGACGAGAGTTGGAATTCCGTAGGCTGTGCGGAGGATATTTCAACTATATGCTGGAAAAATGATCAAACTCCTTTATCCCTTAAGGGGGTCTAATGGGGAGTATGGTCATGTTAACAACTAGAAGATGCACATATTCCTGTCTTGAAGGCATATTAGAATTTTGGGGAATGTATCTCTATTGGTGATGAGCTTGTGAAGGTAGCCATGTGGGGATAATCTCATGGAGGTTGCTGTCGGGATTTGTAGATGACTTGAACGTTATACCAACTCCTAGAGTCTTTAGTAAATGTTGATTCCTGTTTTTAAGCATATATTTGCTAACAGTAATCATATTCATATGCACATGTTCATTCAATTTAGTCATTGGACGTTTTTTGCAAACAAAACAGGAAAACAAAAACAAATTTGAATTTCTAAATTGTATTTATATTGATAATTTTCCTATAACTAGGCGGTTTTATACAAAGAGACAGAAATCCTAGTAAGAGGAAATCGTCGCAAAATGAAAAGAGTACAAAGTAAAACAAAATATATATCTATGTGTAAATGATCCTATTGAGTTTTAACTCTGATATTGCCTCTATATCATCAAGCATCTCATCCCTTGGAAGAGGTTGATTAAATTGATTTGTACCATTTGAACTCGATGCTGGTAAAAAGATGGTCGTAAGTAGATGATCCAACGGGGCATAGTCATACGCTTTAATCCCTAACTTTTTCCTGGACCGCCCTTTCCAGTTTTCAGTCCACCGGGATACCCTTTTTTGCCCAAGCCGCCTTTTCGGGTTTTCAACTTGTCGGGTGTACAAATGTACATATATATATATATATCCCTCATTTTTTTCTCGAACCCTTTTGGTTCACCGGGATGTCCTTATTTTTTCCTAGGCCAGTCAACCTAGCAGGTCATTTTCATGTGTAGTATCTTTTGACTATGTCCATGTTTACAGGGTGCAAAAAATCTTCACCGTCTATGGTGGTAATTATCATAACATCGCCAAAAAAATCTTCTTGACTATAAATGGCCCTTTGTATGTAGGAGTCCATTTTCCTTTGGGATCACCTTGTGGTAAGATGATGTGCTTTATTACCAGGTCACCAGCCTGATATACCCGATGCTTGAATTTCTTGTTGAAGGCTTTGATCATATGCTTCTAATACATCTGACCATGACAAACATCCGCATGCCTTTTCTCATCAATAAAACTTATCTGGTCTAGCCTAGTCTGAATCTATTCGTCCTTATCTAAATTTGCGCCTTTCATAATCCTTAGAGAAGGAATCCGGACTTTGACAGGTAGGACAACTTCCATACCGTAGACTAGAGAGAATGGGGTTTCCCTAGTTGATGTTCGTACTGAAGTGCGATAACCATGAAAAGAAAATGGTAACATCTCATGCCAATATTTACATGTCACTGTCATCTTCTTCAAGATCTTCTTGATATTCATCTTCGGTCGGAGAAGAATTATGGTGTTTGATCTTGAACTGCGTGTAGAGTTCCATGATTATGGTGTTGTTGAGATTGGTACCATTGTCCGTGATGATCCTTTCGGGGATGCCATACTGAAATATAAGGTTATGCTTTATGAACCGGGCCACAACATTCTTGGTGACGGAGGCAAATGAAGCTGCTTTAACCCACTTCGTGAAGTAATCGATAGCGATAAGAATGAAACGACGTCCGTTAGAATCAGTAGGCTTAATCTATCCAATCATGTCAATGCCCCACATTGCAAATGGACAAGGAGCAATCAAGACATTCAGGGGAACTGGAGGCACGTGTACTTTGTCAGCATAGATCTGACATTTGTGACAAGTTCTTGGGTGGTGATGGAAATCAGTTTCCATAGTCGACCAAGAATAACCTGCTCTCAGAATCTTCTTAGCTATCGTATGCCCACTAGAGTGAGTGCCAAAGATATCTTCGTGCATATCTTCCGTGATCTTCTTAGCTTCCTTCTTATCCATACAATGAAGCATAGTTGAATCATGATTGCATTTGTACAAAATTTTGTTGCTCATAAAGAACTTGGCAGAGAACCTCCGTAGGAATTTATTGTCATTGATAGTTTCTCCCTTAGGGTACTCTTAAGCCACAAGGTATCTCTTCACTTCATGAAACCAAGGCTTGTCTTCTACTCCGTCAATGTCAACTTTGAAGCAATGTGATGGTTCATCTAGTCTTTTGATAGTAATTCAAGGAGCTTCGTTGTCCCATCTAACTTTGAACATAGACGACATGGTAGCCAATACGTCTGCTAACTGATTATCTTCTCATCGGATATGCTCAAAAGTGATTTCCTCGAAGTATGGGATTAAGGTCAGCACATGCTCTCGATAAGGAATGAGATTCAGGTGTTTCATATCCCATTCTCCCTTAACCTGACTGATTACTAGGGTTGAGTTCCCATATACATTCAAGAACTTGATCCTCAAGTCAATAGCAACTTTGATACCCAGGAAGCACGCTTCATATTTGGCCATATTGTTGGTACAATCAAAGTATAATCTGGTGGTGAAGGGTGTATGGAAACCCTTGGGAGAGATAATCATGACACTAATTCCATTTCCAACTAGGTTAGAAGCTCCGTCGAAAACCATGGTCAATCGGGATCCTGGCCCAGGTCCTTCATATGGTCCAGGTTCTTCATAATATGTAACTAGTATGATATTCTCATATGGGAACTCAAAATTCATAGATTGATAGTCTTCTACGACATGATGTGCCAAGTGGTCTGCTAGTACACTTCCTTTGATTGCCTTCTGAGTGGCGTGCTGAAGGTCATATTCTGTTAAGACCATTTTCCATATGGCAATTCTTCCGGAGAGAGCGGGCTTCTCGAAAATGTATTTGATAGGATCCATTTTAGAGATCAACAAAGTAGTATGGGTCAACATATACTGTCTTAGTCTGCGAGAATCCCATGCCATAGCGCATCAAGTTTTCTCGAGCAGTGAGTATCTTGTTTCACAGTCGGTAAGTTTTTTGCTAAGGTAGTATATTGCATGCTCTTTTCGACCCGACTCGTCATGCTGCCCTAATACACACCCCATTGATTTCTCTAACACTGTTAGGTACATGATCAAAGTTCTTCATTCAACCGACGAAATCAAGATCAAAGGTTCTTGAAGGTACTCCTTGTTTTTGTCAAAATCTACCTGACAGTCGTTGTTCCATTTCACTACCTGATCTTTCTTCAACAACTTGAAGATAAGTTCACAAGTAGCAATCATATGAGAGATAAATCGAGCAATGTAATTCAGTCGTCCCAAGAAACCTCTGAATTCCTTCTCAGTACGGGGAGATGGCATTTCTTGAATGGCTTTGACCTTGGTGGGATCAACTTCAATACCTTTACCGCTGACAAAAAAATCTAGGAGTTTACTGGATCTCACTCCAAAGGTGCACTTTTTGGGTTCAACCTCAACTTGTATTTCTTCAGTATCTTAAACAACTTATGTAGATGGTCAAGATGTTCTTCTTCAGTCTGAGACCTAGATATCATGTCGTCGACGTAGACCTCTATATCGTGATGAATCATGTCATGGAACAGAGCTACCATGACACGCTGATATGTTGCGTCAACGTTCTTCAAACTGAAAGGCATGACCTTGTAACAAAAAGTGCCCCACTGTGTGACGAAGGTACTTTTCTCCATGTCTTCAGGAACCATCTTGATCTGATTATTACCCGAGAAGCCGTCCATGAAGCATAATACCTTGTGTTGAGCGGTGTTGTTGACCAGAACATCAATATATGGTAGTGGGAAGTCATCCATGTGGCTTGCCCTGATCAGATCCCTATAGTCCACACATATACGTACTTTGCCTTCTTTCTTTGGTACTGGGACCACATTGGCAACCCATTGAGGATAGGATGTAAGGACTAAGAAACCTTCATTGAATTGTTTCATAACTTCAGCCTTGATCTTCTCTGACATCTCGAGACGCATGCAATGAACCTTCTGTTTTATTAGAGAAAAACCCTCTTTCATTGGTAGACGGTGAACCACAATACCGGTATCGAGCCCTGACATGTCTTCGTATGGCCAAGAAAATAACTCAACATAGTCATGCAACATATGAATTAATTTGTTCTTGACACTGCCTTCTAGGTTGACACCTATCTTAACTTCTTTCCCGTATGCTTCAGTACTAAAGTTTACAACCTCGACCGACTCTTCACGCAATTTTATAACCTTTTCCTCTTGAACGAATAGTCTAGAAAGTTCTCCAGGTATCTCAAAATCTTCCTCACTTTTGTCCTCGACTTGGTAGATCGGGTTTTCAAAGTCATAAGTGGAAATAACAGAATCGTTATCAACAGGATCCAAAATGGATGTGGATCTGCAATTTATTGTGTGGGTGTGTGTAAGAACACATAGTTATTTGAATGTGATAAAAATAAAAAAAATACAAAGAGCACAAAATTTTGAATGCAAAACGTCCAATGCTTTATTAAATGAAGATATGCATATTAAATGACAATCCTAAACAAATGGACCATTACGCCCCGGGTAAGGCACAAGGCTTAAAGTCATTGTTCAAAAGTTACATAGCCAAAAACAAAAAGTAGCAATTACTTATGACTAAAGGAGATTGAGATAAGGTTTTCAATCTTCCAGTTGCTGAGCCCGTTGCTGATGGTAGGAAAGATCCAGCTATCGAGCTCATAGTCACTATCAGCATCTTCTACAGCGGAAACATCTTCGATAGCATTAACGCCCTTGTCATGTTTAGGCATGGGAGCGGTGATCACATTTGGAGTCTCAGGAGGATAAGATTCAATTTATTTGTTGTCAATCATATCCTGAATTTTATTTTTCAATGCCCAACAGCTATTGGTGTCGTGTCTAGGGCTATTGGAATGATAAGCACACTTCACATTTGGATTGTAACGAGGAGAGGAGGTGTTGGGATTCTTAAGGGGATCCCTTAACGTTATCAGCTCTGTTTTCAATAGATGTTGTAATGCCTGATATAACTACACACTGATCTTGGAAAACTGCCTTCTAGGTGCATCTGACCTATGCTGATTGTTTTGTTGTTGTTGTTACACAGGCGCTGGAGAAATTAGTAAAACTCCCAAAGATTGATTGCGGTCACTTCTAGTACGACCCTTCTAGACATACACAACATTGGTTTACTTTTTACTAATGAATGTATTCTTCACAGTACTCGAGGAGGTAGCCACTTGAATCTTTCCGCATAATATTCTTCACCGTTCACCTTTTAGTATTAATTTGGTAAAACCAGATGAAGAACTTCCGATCAGATGATTAAAGAAAGGCCCTGTCAAAGTGCCCATGAACATATCAACCAGCTCCCTATCAGACAAAGGAGGCTGCACTCTTCCAGCCAGTTCTCTCCACTTCTGTGCATATTCTTTGAACCCTTCATTTGAGCCCATAGTCATACTTTCTAGTTGCACACAAGTTGGTGCAAGGTCAGCATTGTATTGATACTCCTTGTAAAAAGCAACATCCAGGTCTTCCCAAGTACATATATTGGTTCCTTCCAGCTGATAGAACCATTCCAATTGTGTCCCAGATAAGCTCTATTGAAAGAAGTAAACCTATAACTTTTTATAAACAGTATGGGGTTAGATTTTCCGAATATGAACCCACAGATGAAGCTTAGGACAAGACACACCATCATATTTGGCAAAGACATGGAACTTGAAATTATGAGGGATAACAAACCTCGAAATAAGACCTAACTCTTCAAAATCCAGTCCAGGAACTTTTTGGATTTCCATGGAATTCAGATGATCTTCCAGCTGTTTGTATCTTCTGTCAGCGGTGTTAGAACATAGTTTGATTCTACAACCCTCATAAGAATTTTGATGATAACAAACACAAAGAACAAATATGCACTCTAAATTTGTGTTCTATTGCATACAGAAGTTCTGACAGAAGTGGATCAGAAGTTAAGCTACAAAAGTGCACAAGCTGAGTAAGTAGACTGACATCAGAATGTTCTGAAGAATGAAGATCAGAGTTTGCGCTAAAGAGAAAGACACCTTAACTCTGAATGGAAGTCTAACATGCAAACAAAACCTTATGATTCTGACTTCCCAAGTTCTGAAGCAAAGCAGCAAGCAAGATTCCTTAAGTTCTGAAGCATTACTTTTCCATCAAAGAAGTATCATTTACAACGGCTACAATCAGACAAGGATCTTCATATTATGGAAAGTGCATTAAGTGCTAATTATCATGTTTCCATTTGGACAGATTGCCACGCCTATTTAAACAAGCTCAAAGGCTAAATCATTCACGATTTACACAACTGATCCATACAATCTGTCAACGCTGCAAAATTCTATTCATTCTATTCTCTAAAATCGTGTAATACATCACAATTTATGATAAAAAATTTGTATCGAAAAACATATAGTAGACAGTGAATTCTTTATTTTGATTAGTGAATTTCCTTGAGATAAACCGGGTTGTGGTTGTACTCAAGAAGACTTTGGCAATTGTCGAAGTAGAATTGTAATCAGTTTGATTAGTGAATTAAGTCCTCGTTGGAGAGAGGCGAAATCACCTTGGCGGGTGGACTAGAGTAGTTTGAGATCAAGTGAACCAGGATAAAAATCATCGTGTCAATTGCTTTTTATTTTTAAGTTTCAATTCAACCCCCCCTTCTTGTATTTTTCACTTCTTCAATTGGTATCAGAGCGCCTAGTTCTGAGTTCATACACTTAACCGTGTCAGTACAAGATCCAAGCTTAAGAAAAACACTATGGTGGGACCAAGCAAGAACATTAACAATGACTATCATAATGATAAGGACAGAATCAACGGTAAACCTCCAGTCTTTGATGGAGAAAATTTTGACTACTGGAAAGATAAAATTGAGAGCTTCTTTCTGGCTCATGATGCTGATTTATGGGATATGGTAATTGATGGATACATGTATTCCGTGGATGAAAGTGGTTAGAAGATAGATAGAAAAAGAATGTTTGACCAACAAAAGCGTGACTTCAGAAACCATCATAAGGCCAGAACGACTCTTCTTAGTGCCATCTCATATTCAGAGTATGAGAAGATCTCAAACAGAGAGACAACCAAAAACATGTTTGACTCTCTGAGAATGGTGCATGAAGGAAACATACAAGTTAAAGAAACCAAGGCCCTTGCGCTCATTCAGAAATATGAAGCCTTCAAGATGGAAGAAAGTGAATCCATAGAAGCAATATTCTCAAGATTCCAGATTCTAGTTGCTGGGTTGGGAGTTCTTGACAAAGGGTATTCAACTGCTGATCATGTAAAGAAGATCATCAGAAGTTTACCGAAGCAATGGAGGCCAATGGTCACTGCTCTCAAGCTGGAAAAAGATCTCAACAAGATATCTCTGGAGGAACTTGTCAGCTCCCTCAGAGGTCATGATATAGAGCTAGAAGATGACGAGCTTCAGAAGCAAGGTAAGCCTTTAGCATTAAAATCTAACAAAAAACTTGATTCTAAAGTTTTGCAGGCTATGGAAGAAACCTCTGATCGATCCTCATTAGAAGAAGACAAATTGTCTCCTCTCTAGAAGAGTCAATCAGCTGTGGAAGCAGAGGCAAAGAAAATTCAGAAACTCCAGAAGATCAGGGAATTAGAATGAATCACCTTCTAGATACAGAAAGTTTGAGCCCTCCTCTGGACACAGAAAGTCTGAGTCTTCTTCTGGTCACAGAAAGTCAAGCAACAGAGACATCATCTGCTATGAGTGCAATGAACAAAGGGCATTACAAAAGTGATTGTCCAAGGCTTCAGAAGGAGAAACCCAAAAAGAAGTTATTAAAGGAGAAGAAGAAAAGTCTCATGGCAACATGGGATGATTCAGATACTTCAGACGCATACACTGAGTCAGATGATGAAAGAGCCAACATTGCTCTTATGACAAATGTGGCAAAAGACAGTGAAGTATCTGGGTCAGACTCAAAATCAGACACAGAAGAGGTATTTCCTGATTTCACTGTTAATTTTTCTAAAGCTGTATTAGGAGAAAGTCTAAGTGAAATTCTGGAAAGGTATCAGTAGCTTAGAGTCAAAATCAAGAACTTGAAAAAGGATCTTGTTTCTGACTCTGAAGAAACTGAGAGTTTGGGGTTAGAAAATTTTGAGTTAAAATAAAAGATTTCAAAACTAGAAAATGATTTACAAAACTCTCATAAGGAAATAATCTCAGAGGCTCCCAGTAATGCTGATAAGATCATAAAAGAATATGATCATAGCTTTCAGAAGTTTCTAGCTAAAAACATAGATAGAAGCAAGATGGCTTCAATGATATATGGAGTTAGCAGAAATGGAAGAAAATGTATAGGATACCAAGGTAAAGTATCCCCACCTAATAAATTCATGGAATTAGTAATTAAACGCATATCATTAAAATCTCACTTCACTTATGGGCACACACATGATTTAAAATACACTAGTAATGATTATTCTGTCAAACCAAAACTGAAATAGAATTTTGGTAAAACTAACAAACAAGGACCCAAAAATATATGGGTACCTAAGGAAAAAATTATATATGTAGCAGATATCTTTAGCAACAAGGCTAAAACACCAATCATGGTACCTGGACTCTGGATGCTCTCGACACATGGCGGGAAGAAAACATATGTTCCAAAGTATGGAACTTAAACCTGGAGGTTACATAGGTTTTAGAGGCAATCAAAGAGGGAAGATAATTGGTGTTATACCCCAAAATTTTCCCTCTCATTTTATCAAGATTTCCCCTCACAAGACTCTTTGGACTCCAGACAAAATTAGGGTTTTGCTCAGCTCAAGACATCTCCTTGCATTGATGACCTGAAATTAGGGTTTGAGTTTGCACAAGGATTTTTGGACTTCCAATGCCTAATGTGACTTTCATACTTCATGTTGGACTTCTAAGATTTCTCATACCAAGAATCAAGCCTTGAATCAAATTTTTGCCCAGTCAATTGGACAATTGACCTAAAAATCAACTATATTGGGGAAAAAGTCAACTGTGGCCAATTTACAGTCAAACCTTATAATTTTTGATCCACAACAAGATTATAAACTCATATGAACCATTTGATCAAGTTTGGACCACAACTCCTCAAGAAATTTGATCAGATCATCAAAAGGGCAAAATGGTCATTTTTAGGGTTTTGACTGCAGAAGGGCAATTTCTGATTTTTCACCTAGCCAATGGCAAATTGGGTTCAAGCATGGATTCAAGGACTAAATTGCATCATCTTGACCTAATCACAAGGTTCAAAAGATCTCAAATGCATTGGATTGACAGATGAACTTTCCAGTCAACTGATTAAAAATCAACTATACACTGAAAAGTCAAACTTTGACTTTTTGGTCAAAATCAAGTGCCAAGGGTCATTTTTCACCAAGATGTGTCAAAACATGTAACTTGTTCACCAAGAAACCTAATTTTGGAAATTAGGGTTTAAAATGGAAAATTTTCATAACTAAGAAATTTTCTAAGTTATGAAAATTTCTTATTTTTTCGCAACTTTGCCCAACTTTTTCACTATGATGAAATTGGATTCAAACAAAACTTCCAACATGAAAGTTGTAATACTCCACAAAATCTATAACTTTGATTCACAAAGTTTTCCCAAAATATGCTTGGATCTAAAGTTATGATTTTGTGAATAAGGGTTCATGAAACTTTTAACTTAGTGAAATTTTGCCCTAGTTTAGGCAGGATTTTAACCTATCTTCATGGAAATTTTTCACATAGTTCCAAGTGTAATCTCAAAATTCATTTCAAATATGGATTGTGGAGAATGTTACAAGCTTTCCAAAATGTCCAAGAACTCTCCAAAATCATTTATGGTTAGGGAGAATCGAAAGTTTGAAAATGGGAAATTATCACTTTTGGCCAAGGCATTTTGCACATTGATACAAGTTACAAATCAGTTTGGATCATGCTTGTACTTGGTTTACAAGTTCTAATCCTTTCTACACTCATAAGTTAAATGCAAACACATTGGATTAAGGCTTTATTCCGAGCTTTAGAGCATTGTACAAAGAACTATTCCAAAAATGGCAAAAAGATTACAATGATACTTTGATAAAGGTCACTTTTAGCAACTTTGTTTATCTTGAGCCAAGGACCCAATATTTTGCAGCAAACAAAGTTCACTAATATCAGGCAAAGTTCACCAATTATGTGCAGCTAGAATACAGGCCTGTACAGGCCTTGGCATTGTCAACCTCAACTTTTGCTTCAAAAACAAGGAAGTGCGCAAAAACTCCACAACTTGAAAATCTGATAAGAGCAAGTCTTGTACACATTTCAAACAAGTTCAACACATTGTCTAAGGCCAGAAACACGAGCTACAAGCCTCTCAAACACCCTAATATACAAAACACTCCATTTCTGCCCAAAACAGGGCAAGCCCTGCAGAACTCAAGCCATCTTCACATTGCCTCGTGCGTTTTGTCCCAAACCACTTCAAACACTTTCTAAACAATACACCTAAATTGTCCAAGCACCTGTCCAGCCACTGTAACTCCATTTTCACACTTCACCATTTTTACTTTGAAGCTTTGCAGGTTAAGTTCTACAAGAACATTCAGGCAAGTTCAAGGCAAGTCAAGCATTGAGGAAGGTTGAGTGAACTTCAGGCAAGCTAACACGACCTTCGGGCCTCATCCAAAACTCCTACATTCCCATACTCGAGCTTGACTGAAACAGGTATTTTCTAAACTTCTATCTCCTTATTTAGGAATAATTAGGATTAGGTTTGTGAAGCAAAAATATAGCCCTCAATTTCCTTGAACTGTACATATGCATAAAATTTATTTATGTTAGTTGAGCTAGGAGAATTTGGATGTTGAAGTTGCTGAATTTTCTAGGTCAGAAATTGGGGGTGATAAAATTCTCCCTGGTTTCTTAGAGTTAGATCAAGTTTTTTATATGGTTAGAATTGTGTGATGATAAGCTATAACTTTCATGTTGCAAGTTTTTGTTTTTAAGCACGTATGCAGGAGTTACAAGTTTGTACATAAAGCGCGCGTTTTCTGGTTCCAAGGACAGGGATGAAGCTGGAACATGGGTTAGGCTTGGTTGTTCTGACTATTGGCACCCCTAGCTTACTTTTCACACCTCCTTGGCCCATTTATTATATTTTATATATTTTTTCATTTCTTTTACATTTCTGACTTTTAGTTATTTTTCTAAATATTAAAAATCACCAAAAATATTTTCTTAAATTTTCACATTTATATTTTATTTTTTTTATTATTTTTTTTGGCATAAGAATAGTTTATTAAATAATATATACTTTTATTTTCTTAAATAAATATATAAATAATACAAAAATATCATTTATTTTTATTTTTATTATTTATACATTTAAATAATATTTTCTCAGACATTTTAATATTTTTTGACATTTTTTGTATATATTTTTATTTATTATCTTGTACATAAAAATGAATAAATAAGTAATATAATATATTTTCTTTTAAAACCAAAAACTAGGGTTTCCATCCTTTTCAAAAATAATCATTTCTTTATTTTCTTTTTTAGGCCATAAATAAACTTATTTTTACATACATAAAAATAATACAAAAAACACTTTGCATATTTATATTTAATTGTGCATTTAAATATTTGTCTATTTATTTATTTGTACAAATAAATTCAATATGGTTGTAATAGCTTTAGGGCTTTATTTTGAGAAATATCCCCCTATTCAAATTTGTATCCCCCTCCCCATAATAATGTTGTAATAGTCTTAGATTTACTTTTACGCATTTTATCGCTTTCAAATGCCATGATAGTAAAACTAGGGTTTGTATGCAAAGACTAAAATCAAACAAATAGCATGACTAAACACAAGACAAAAATGCATGAAAATGACAACACAATGCAAACAAGCATCCCTAGGGTTTCACCCACTTGTTGCCTTAAAAACATGGCCATGGTATGCATGCTAGGTATCTTGGCAAAACAAAATCAAACAAAAAGATCATAGTCCCTCGATGATGCATTCTTGGTTGCCTAAACAAAATGATCTAGACCCTCAAAAACTTGCTAAGATACTTGGATTGTTATCATGGTCATACGATCACCCATGTCCGTCCCGTTTAACATCCAAATACAAGGTTGTTTACCAAATACAATGGTAAAACAACAATGTCAAAAGGGTTAAAAATGTGTAGGAAAGATCTTTGAGTAGGGTAGACAACTCCTAGTTACTTGATCAACTTGCAAACCATCCTTGCTAATTTCCAAAACACACAACACAATTTCAAAACAAGTTTTCCAAACAAACTTTCAAACATTGAAACATTTTCAAAAGACAAACACCTTTGTATACATTCAAACAAGAATCATTACAAAGGTTGCCTAAAACAAAAGGCCTCTTTTCAAAATACTTTCAAAACCACACACAAGAGCACCATTTCAAACAATTGGAAAAGCAAAGCAAGTGATCTAAATAAGTAACTAAGATCCCATGGAAAACCATGGATGAAAAGGGTTCTAGCACATTCCCTTTTCATAATCTACCCCCCGAACCCAAGAAAACATCTCAAAGGTCTTTCCTGTGCTTTTTGACCTTTCCTTTGGATAAAATAAAAAGTCGGTGGCGACTCTTACTAAACCGAAACATTTGCAAACATAAACGCAAAACGTCAAGTCAATTCTCCCACCGTATCACAATTGGCTATGGAAGAGTAGGTAATGGTAATCTCCTTTTTATTAATAATATGTTGTTAGTTGATGGAATGATGCATAACCTGTTATCCATAAGTCAATTAAGGCATAACGGTTATGATATACTCTTTAATCAAAATTCATGAAAAGTTGTTAGTCAGAAAGATGGAACTATCCTATTTAATGGAAAGAGGAAAAACAACATTTATAAGATAAAACTTTCTGAACTAAAGAGTCATAATGTAAAATGCCTTCTTTCTGTTAACAACGAGCAATGAGTCTGGAATAGAAGGTTGAGGCATGTTAGTATGAGAAGAATATCTTAGATTATCAAACTCAATCTGGTCAGAGGACTTCCTAATCTGAAGTTCAGCTCAGATGCTCTATGTGAAGCATGTCAGAAAGGAAAATTTGCAAAACCTGCCTTCAAAGCAAAAAATGTTGTTTCTACCTCTAGACCATTAGAACTTCTGCACATAGATTTATTTGGACCAGTGAAAACTGCGTCTGTTAGTGGCAAGTATGGGTTAATGATCGTAGATGACTATAGCAGATGGACATGGGTAAAGTTCTTAAGACACAAGGACGAGTCACATTCTGTGTTCGTTGCTTTCTGTAACCAAGTTTAGAATGAGAAAGATCTTAGAATTGTCAAAGTCAAGTGATCATGGTGGAGAGTTTGAAAACAAAAAATTTGAAATATTTTTAAATGAAAAAGGAATTTCTCATGATCTCTCTTGTCCTAGAACTCCCTAACAAAATGGAGTTGTAGAACAAAAGAATAGAACATTGCAAGAAATGGCAAGAACCATGATCAATGAGACTAAAATTTCTAAGATCTTCTGGGCAGAAGCAATTAACATAGCATGTTACATTCAGAATAGAATATCTATAAGACCTATTCTGGATAAGACTCCATATGAATTGTGGAAGAACAGAAAGCCCAACATTTCTTATTTCCATCCTTTTGGATGTACATGCTTTATTCTTAACACTAAAGAACATCTGAGGAAGTTTGACCCTAAAATACAGAAGTGTATTATGTTAGGATACTCTGAACGCTCAAGAGAGTACAGAGTATACAATACAGAAACACAGATTGTAGAGGAGTCAATCAGTGTTAGATTTGATGATAAGCTTGGCCCTCAAAAGTCAAAGCAGAATGAATATTTTGCAGATATAGAAGTTGAATTCACAGGTGCTGAAGGCAATTCATCAGAATTTCCCAAGAGAGACACTCCAATAAAATCAGAAGGAAATGTCACAAGAACTCCAACAACTTCTGTTAAACAACTCCAGAAGAGACTATCCAGAAGCATCATAGCTCACCCTAAAGATAAAATTATGGGAAAGAAGTATGATCCAATCAGAACAAGATCAACATTCAGAAATTATGAAGAATCCCTCATGGGATTGGTATCTCTGATTGAACCAACAACAATTGATGAAGCTCTTCTGGACAACGACTGGATTCTGGCTGTGCAGGAGGAGTTAAACCAATTCACCAGAAATTATGTATGGTATCTGGTTCCCAAACCAAAAGGATTCAACGTCATTGGAATAAAGTGGGTGTTTAGAAACAAACTGAATGAACAAGGAGAAGTAATCATAAATAAGGCACGTCTGGTTGCACAAGGTTATAGTCAGCTAGAGGGGATAGACTATATAGAAACCTTTGCTCCAGTCGCCAGGTTAGAATCTATCAGACTCTTAATCTCTTTTGCTGTAAATAATGGCATCACTCTGTATCAGATGGATGTCAAAAGCGCATCTTAAATGGTTACATCGATGAAGAGGTATATGTGCACCAACCCCCTGGGTTTGAAAATTACAAACACCCAGAGTATGTTTTCAAACTAAAGAAGTCACTTTATGGTCTGAAACAAGCTCCCAGAGCTTGGTATGAAAGACTAAGTAACTTTTTGTTAGAAAAGGAATTCACCAGAGGGAAAGTGGACACAACCTTGTTCTGTAAGACATTTAAGAATGACATTTTAGTTTGTCAGATTTATGTAGATGATATTATATTTGGATCTACTAAACCTTCTCTGGGAAGAGAATTTGCTAAGTGTATGCAGGCGGAGTTTGAGATGCGCTTGATAGGAGAACTTAAATTCTTTCTGGGCATTCAGATTAATCAGACTCTAGAAGGAACTTACATTCACCAGAGCAAATACGTCAGAGAACTTCTAAAGAAATTTGATCTATCAGAATGTAAGTCATCAAAGACTCCAATGCATCCCACATGCATTCTGGGAAAGGAAGAGGTAAGTAAAAAGGTAGAGAAGAAGATCTACAGAGGTATGATTGGTTCTCTCCTTTATCTGATAGCTTCAAGGCCTGACATTTTATACAGCGTTTGTTATGTTCTATATTCCAATCAGATCCTAGAGAATCTCACTTAACAGCAGTTAAGAGAATTTTCAAGTATCTGAAAGGTACTACTAACCTGGGTTTGTTTTATAGAAAAACCAATGAATACAGTTTAGTAGGATACTGTGATGCTGATTTTACTGGAGACAGAGTGGAGCAAAAAAGTACTTCTGGAAGTTGTTAGTTTCTAGGAGACAATCTGATCTCATGGGCCAGCAAGAGGAAGTCCACAATTGCGTTGTCAACAACAGAAGCTGGATACATTGCAGTTGTTGGATGCAGCACCCAGATGCTCTGGATGAAAAGTCAGCTTGAAGACTTCAACATATTTGAGAGTAACATCTCTATTTTCTGTGATAATACTTCTGTAATATGTTTATCTAGAAATCCAATTTTGCATTCTAGGGCTAAGCATATAGAAATAAAACATCATTTTATTAGGGACTATATTCATAAAGGAATTCTTACTTTAAAAATTATTGATACAGACCATCAATGGGATGATGTTTTTACAAAACCCCTTTTTGAAGATAGGTTTAATTTCATTCTGAAACATCTCAGCATGAAATTATGTCCAGAATAAGAAGTTTTATTTACGTATTCTGTAACCCTTAGAACTTTTTTTCCTGTGAATATCTGATCAACATGTCTTCAGAAGTTAGGAGTACAGTTGCTTCAAAATCTATCTAAGAAGATCTGAACTTTTCATTTCAAAGATAGAGGCGTGCAGTTCACACCATCAAAAAGCTGTCATCTTCTCACAAGCCACCTTCTAAGGTTGAACACGTGTTCAAACTCTGGAGGGTCCGAGGCTCTGATTGGATGCATTGAGACACATTTCAATGGTAACTGTTCAGTATATACACGCAATCCCCTAATTTCAGGTTTCATAATTGCAGTGTAATCATTATTTTGTTTTCTCTTTCTTACTGCTTAAGTTTTCAAAACGTTTATAAATACACAGTCACTATTTCATTCACTTCTTCTTGCATCTATTATTCTCTCTTGCTCTCGTTTTTCAAAAACCCTTTTCTCAGTAATTTCAAAACAAAATTTGTGAACAATGGAATCTTCCTCAAGCATCAAAAATCTCCAAAGTGCTCCTGGTTTTTCTTCAACAGTTGAACAGTATGAGGAACCCATAAGAACTTTGCTCACTCTGGTTGATTCTCTTGAAGTTTTATGTGAGTTAATCATTGATTTTGAAAGCTAAAAGGAAAACGGTTTTGATTTGTCTGAAGATGTAATGGCTCAAGGTTGGAATAGGTACTTTGATCGTCTGCTAGGTCCATTATTCCCCATTCTTGTTAAGGAATTCTGGATTCATGCTACTTCATCTAATCATCAAGTTAAGTCTTACGTAATGGGGAAGAAGATTGTAATTACAGAAGACTTGATTGGAAAACTCATTGGGTACAGTGGCAGCGGAGTTAGGTGCATTGACATGGATCAAAAGTGTTCTGACCTAAAGTCCACTGCTAAAGTTATTTTTACTTCTGGACAACCATCCGGCAAGATAAGAGACTTGAAGGATTACTAAATAATCTGGGCAAGGATCCTTCTGGGATGTATAAATCACAGGAAGCCAACAAGCTCTCCTGACTACATCAACATTGATCAACAGTTTCTGTTGTATTTTATTTCAAATAAGACCAAAATAAATCTTCCACGCTTGCTCTTCAATCATCTAAGAACAAGCGTGAAAGAAACAATGGAAGAAGAAAGGACAAAGAGGGATAGGATTCCTCTGGGAAGATTGATTTCTGACATTCTGATGGAGAACAGGTTGATAGAGCATCTGACAGAGGCTCACCAGATCAACGCACTGGAGGCATGTGCTGGTAAACCTCTTAATGCCAAAAATATGAAGAAAATATAGATTATTGAAAGCATTAAGAAGGAACCAATAATTGCTACTCATGAAGTCATCACATCAAGGAGAATCCCTCTGAAATATTTTGCATTATTTTCTGAGATTGATGCTTCACTAGAGATTATGGTCAGATACCTATAAGCTTGCAAGGAAGATGGAACAAATCTAGAACTTAACATTCGTGATCTGCATAAGCCTGCTCCAAATGTTGTGTTGAAGAAATCCAGGAAGAGAAAGGCAGCAGGAAAAGGATCCTCTCAGAGGACACCCAAAGCTGCTAAAAAGAAAGGTAACACTTCCTTTGTTTCTGTAGTAGAATCAACAATTTTTCCAACATCTGAAACCATCCCCCCTCAACCAACAGAAGATCCCTCACCTCAAACTTTTGAGGATTTTGACATAGAGTTTGATCCTTCTGTAACCCTTGGCAGCTTTGTTAATGAACCTCACTCCCCCAATCCAAATCTAGAACAAAATCAGCCAGAACTTGCAAGAGTTCTTTCTGATATTGAACTATTTGATCAAGACTTTCAATCACCTATCTCAGAAAATACAAACCTCCATTCTCCAAAACCAGAACATCAAAACCTCCATTCTCCTCAACTAGAAAATGAAAACCCTCACACTCCCCAAACTGAAAATCCAAACTCTAAAACCCCTGAACTAGAAAATCAACACGCTATTGTAAACCAATCAGAAGATTCTTTTACAGACTCTGATACCACTACCCCTATTCCTGGAATAACATAACCTCTCATGGTTCGTCAACCTCTCTCCATATTAGACATTCCAGAAATAGCATCACCCTATCATTCCACACCATCAAACACTCCTTGCTCACTAATCCTAATTTCTGATTCTCCTACTCCCTCTCCCATTAACCGTCCACTGATCATCTCAGAACCTTAATTGACTTAGAAGCGCTGGACCACCTAGCTTCAACCACCAATAAAATTGCCATTCCCAAACCCAAACCAACCTTAACCAAAACAGATGTTGGTAAGAACTTGTTAATTTTTGAAACAGAAATAATGGAATGGGTTAAGTTTTTTGAAGCAAGCAAGTCTGGAAAATTCAAATCCCGCTGCTTCTGATTCTCTTTGGGATTGATTCAGAAAATGGTTCAACTCTGAATCCCAGAGGCTGAAAGAATTAGGTTATGAAATGGCTCAACAGAACTTCAGTGATCAGCTGAAATCTCTCAAAGATCAAGTTCTGAGTCACTGTGAAAAGAAAGAAATTCTTCTGCTGGACAATGTCCCTGGAAAGAGCACCGACCTTTAGAAGTTAATGAACCATGTTCTGATAGTCACCCTCTGGTTGTTGTTCAAGAAAAGGAAAATGCAACTGAAGAAGCATTTGAATCAGAAGATGTTGCAGAGTATTCTGAAAGACTTGCACCCTCTGAGGAAACACCAACTCCATCTCTGGTCATGCAAACTCTGGAAGAGCTGAAGAAGGAGAATGTTGTAATCCATGCAAGATTGGATAAGCAAGAAGACACAACCAAAGAAATCAAGGATATACTGGGAAAGAAAGAAGAATCAAGCACTCAGATTAAGAGTTTGCTAGAAGCGTTGTTCACACGACTTCCCCCTCCATCTTAGCTTTTTGTTTCTTCTTGTTTTCTGTTTTCACTATCTTGTCTTATTTTGCTTCTGAAAAATGTTATTGAACTCTGTTTTAATACAAATCATCCTTTTTTACTCTGATTATCTGTGATTATATTGCTTTTTAATACCTGACAAAAAGGAGGAGAACGTAAGATATTTTCAATAACAGTATACCGGGACAAAAGTCTCAAACATTCTGAATATCTTAACTTCTTATATTTTCTGAAAGCATAAACAGGAACAAATTCTGATAAAGACAGAAGGAGATGCATCAAAAGCTCTGATGAGAAGAAACTTCAGGGAAGTATTTCACCTCTATCTGTGTACTCAACTCAGGGGGGAGACTCTCTTAAGCTTCTTGTTCTGTTTATTTTTATTGAAAAATCCTAGTTTTTGACAATCCTAAACAAATGGACCATTGTGCCACAGGTAAGGCACAAGGCTTAAAGTCATTGTTCAAAAGTTACATATCCAAAAACAGAAAGTAGAAATTACTTCTGACTAAAGGAGATTGAGATAAGGTTTTCAGTCTTCCAGTTGCTGAGCCCGTTGCTGATGGTAGGAAAGATCCAGCTGTCGAGGTCATAGTCACTATCAGCATCTTCTACAGCGGAAACATCTTGGATAGCATTAACACCCTTATCATGTTTAGGCATGGGAGCGGTGATCACATTTGGAGTCTCATGCGGATAAAATTCAATTTATTTGTTGTCAATCACATCCTTAATTTTATTTTACAATGCCCAACAACTATTGGTGTCGTGTCCAGGGCTATTGGAATGGAAAGCACACTTCACATTTGGATTGTAACGAGGAGAGGAGGTGTTGGGATTCTTAGGAGGATGCCTTAATGTTATCAGCTCTGCTTTCAATATATGTTGTAATGCCTGAGATAATGACATATTGATCTTGGAAAACTGCCTTCTAGGTGCATCTGACCTATGCTGATTGTTTTGTTGTTGTTGTTGCACAAGCGCTGGAGAAATTAGTACAACTCCCACAGATTGATTGCGGTCACTTCTAGTACGACCCTTCTGGACATACTCAACATTGTTTTCCTTTTTATCGCTGAATGTATTCTTCACAGTACTCGAAGAGGTAGCCACTTGAATCTTTCAACTTTTAATTCTGCCTTCGACCTGTTCACCTATTAATATTAATTCGGTAAAACCAAATGAAGAACTTTCGATCAGATGATTAAAGAAAGGCCCTATCAAAGTTCCCATAAACATATCAACCAGCTCCCTGTCAGACAAAGGAGGTTGCACTCTTCCAGCCAGATCTCTCCACTTCTGGGAATATTCTTTGAACCCTTCATTCGAGCCCATAGTCAGACTTTGTAGTTGCACACGAGTTGGTGCAAGGTCAGCATTGTATTGATACTGCTTCTAAAAAGCAGTAGCCAGGTCTTCCCAAGTACATATATTGGTTCATTCCAACTGATAGAACCATTCCAATTGTGTCCCAGATAAGCTCTCTTGAAAGAAGTGAACCTATAACTTTCTATCAATAGTATGGGGTTAGATTTTCCGAGCATAAGCCCACAGATGAAGCTTAGGACAAAACACACCATCATATTTGGGAAAGACAGGGACCTGGAAATTGTGAGGGATAACAAACCTCGAAATAAGACCCAACTCTTTAAAATCCAATCCATGAACTTTCTAGATTTCCATGGAATTCAGATGATCTTCCAGCCATTTGTATCTGTCTTCAGCGGTGTTAGAACATAGTTTGATTCTACAACCCCCGTAAGAGTTTTGATGATGACAAACACAAAGAACAAATATTCACTCTAAATTTGTGTTCTATTGTGTACAGAAGTTCTGACAGAAGTGGATCAGAAGTTAACTTACAAAAGTGAACAAGCTGAGTAAGCAGACTGACATCAGAATGTTCTGAAGAATGAAGATCCGAATTTGCGCTAAAGAGAAAGACATCTTAACTCAGAACGGAAGTCTAACGTGAAAACATAACCTTATGATTCTGACTTCCCAAGTTCTAAAGCAAAGCAACAAGCAAGATTCCTTAAGTTCTGAAGTGTTACTTTTCCATCAAAGCAGTATCATTTACAACGGCTACAATCAGACAAGGATCTTCATATTATGGAAAGTGCATTAAGTGCTAATTATCATGTTTCCATTTGGACAGATTGCCACGCCTATTTAAACAAGCTCAAAGGCTAAATCAGTCACGATTTACATAACTGCTTCATACAATCTCTCAACGCTGCAAAATTATATCCATTCTATTATCTAAAATTGTGTAATACATCACAGTTTGTGATACAGTTTTTGTAACGAAAAACATATAGTACACAGTGAATTGTTTCTTTTGATTAGTGAATTTCCCTGAGATAAACCGGGTTGTGGTTGTACTCAAGAAGACTTTGGAAGTTGTCGAAGTAGAATTGTAATCAGTTTGATTAGTGAATTAAGTCCTCGTTGGAGAAAGGCGAAATCACCTTGGCGGGTAGACTGGAGTAGTTTGAGATCAAGCGAACTAGGATAAAAATCATCGTGTCAATTGCTTTTGATTTTTAAGTTTCAATTCAACCCCCTTCTTGTGTTTTTCACTTCTTCAAGCGGGAGGATATTGTTCAATAGAATAGTATTCGTTAGAATCTTAGCTAGAACCAAGGTTGCTACCTGTAATACGGTGGGAGAGATGACTTTTGGTTTTACATTTTATCGCAAATGTTGTAGATAGCAAGAGTCGCCACCAACTTTTCTTTTATCCAATAAGGAAAGGGTGAATAGAACAAGAAATACCTTTGAGATTTTTCTGAGTTCGAGGGGTAGGTTATGAAAAAGGAAGGTGTTAGCACCCTTTTTGTCCGTAGTTATCTACAGGCTCTTAATCACTAGCTCACTTTATTTTGAAAATGCTCTGTGAATGTGTTTGAAAATATTTTGAAAATGCCTAAGTACGACAACTTTGTAATGATTCTTGTATCAGTTAAGAATGCGTACAAAGTGTTTATTTTTGAAAATATTTTAGAAGAAGTGTTTTGTGTAAAAGATGTTTTGTTTTTTGAGAGCAAGCGATTATGAGCGAACTACCTACTCAAAAGTCTTTCGTGTTATTTTCCTCCTTCTTTAGATAGTGCTACCCTATCATTAGTTAGTAGGAAACCCTATCGTTGGATGTGAAGGGACATGCGTAGGGTCATCGTTATGGTCATAGAAGGAAACACAAAGGGATATCTTAGCAATTCGAAGGGACTGTCATCATATATTCATAGGTAACATTGAGGGACAAGATCATTTCTCGTAGGCAACTCGAGGGACATTGCAGGACTATGATCTTTATGATGATTTTAACCAAGGGTCTTTGCTAAGGGTATCCCTATGTTCGAGGAACATGACTGCTTCCTGAGGCAACAAGTAAAGTTATCCTAGAGGCGCGCGTGTACGAGTGTATTCAATTTAGTTTATTTATATTGCATTTAGGGTTTTCTACGATTGTTTTTAAATCTTGCCATACAATCCTATTAACTAAACAGTAATAGCAATAATAAAGCAGTAAAGTGCGAGAAATAAAATTCTACGCTATTATAAGGCTTCGGGAGTGAGGGTATAAAATAGTAAAAAGTGGGGGGAATAGAAAGTAAAACCCTAATTTAAACTATTACAAACCGTAGCAGTTACATAATCGAAAAAATAACGCGAAAATGATAAAGTACGCGAAAATTGTAAAATAAAGAGAAAAAGAAAATTGTTTTATGGTTTTGATAGAAAAAAAATGATTTGATGATTAACCTAAAATCTAGTTAATTTTAATTAATTAAGAAAAAGAATTGATTAATTAAGCAAACCCTAAATTAAATTTGATTAAAAAAAGTTTAGTGAAAAACCTAAAAAAACTAAGTTAATTAATTAAATGAAAAAAGTTAAATTAATTCAATTAAAAAAGATTAGTTAACTTAATAAAAAAAAACCTAAGGTCGAAATTAATTTTAATTAAAAAAAGGTTAAACTAGTTATGTTAAAAAAAGGTTTTAAAAAATGAGATTTAGGCCTGTCATGGAAGCAAACCGGGGGTGTGAGAAAAGCAATTCGCTAGGCCCAAAATACCAAGCCCATTATGCCTGCATGAGATCCAGTGGGGATGGTTTCAGGAGGTTCACCGTGGGGAGACCATCATAAGTGTTGGATCGAATGATGACGAGATCTAGTGGTTGGTAATTGAAGGCGCATGATTGACGCACTGTGTTGGCTCGCATGTGATCTGCAAAACATAAAAAATGTGAAAACACAAAATACTAGAGGCAGAGATCGAACCCGTGCCCTAGTACCCTAATGGCTTATAATACGCGCTTCTACAGCTGGGGCGGCTGTACATTCGTTATTATAACTGAAACAAATAAATATAAAATAAATGCAGCTGGCTGGACTGGAGAGGTGCTGGAAGCCTAGCTCCGGTTGTCCTCTCCAGTGAGACGATTCTTGTACCTGCGAAAATACTGAACATTAGTGAATAAATAGGACTCTACCCCCCTAAATCAAGCCTTATGAATCCAATGGTGGTGGTCGTTTGGCCTGAACACGCTTATATAGTGATATACAAAGAAAAAACTCCCACTTGTAGCGGTAGAAATGCTTAAGACTAAGTCATTGGATTGACTTAACTTATACATATCAAAATAAAAATTGCCACCGCGTTTTGTTGTTTCCAAAGGAATGGGAAAATGGAGAATAACCCAAAAGAGGGGGGAAATATTCAAGGTAAGGGGGTTGGTTATGCAAAGGGAAGGTATTAGCACCCTAAACATCTATGGTACTCCGCAGGAACCTCTTTGTAAAAATATGTATATTTTGGCTATAAAAATGTTGTATGTAAAAATAGATGGTGGAGGTGGGAAAAGAAATATGTTTCTTATGATTTTTGCATCCCCCGCGATTACGAACCTTTAGTGCCTACGTACCACCTTTCATGAAATAGGGGATCAGGGTACCCGTAGTTCCTCTTTTAAAAGATTTAAAACACAAGTGTGTTGGTTAATTTTATGAGATAAGACGTCATCGTCATTGTCCATATGGAAAACATACCTACTACCCACAATCATGAGAAAAGAGAATTCACATCATCTCAAAGTGGAGGATATGGCTTGGATTTTAAAATCAACAATGCCTCACTCGACACCCAAGTGGAAAATATCTCTCTTCACTACATATTGTAGAAGTATAGTCGTTTGCATCACTACAAGGATTGACAAGAGTCCAATCTTTTGAGAAAAATTTTAAGATAAAAGCCAAAGTGGCAAAAATGGTTTGAAATGAGATTGATTGACTTTTAGTCTTCTCACAAAAAGGTCAAAGTATTATTAGATTGATTAGGGTTTATTTATGAAAATGTTTTGAAAATTCATGGAACTAAGTCCAAGTTTATTATGAAAGTGGTTCAAGTTAAAAAAAACAAGAAGAGTTTTCAAAAGGAGGAAGAAGATTTTTGAATTTAAAGAAGATGTGAAGAGAAGAAGAGACTATCCTAAAGCATAAGGTAAAAGCTAGGGATAAGAGCCATATAACCAATAAGAAGCCAATACTTAACATTATGATCCAAGATATAATTCTCATTCTTTGGATTGAAGCCAAGCAAGCAAAGATACTAGACCTTTTGTAAGAACCAAACTTCAAGTGTATTAAGTCTTCACAAAAATTGGGCAGAGTAACGGTTGTATATAGGTGAATTCCAGATTACAAACAAAGAGTGTAATCACAATAACCTACACACAAAACAAACAAACAACCCAATGTCTTGAGGTAAACCTCAAGAGCTCCAGACAAAATATCAATTAAGGTCACAAGGTCTCCAACATAGGCCAAGGTTTCTAATCCTAAGTCCAAGAAGTCCAATGCTCCATAATACCAAGGATAGTAACCAAATAGTCCAAGCTTCATTAAGGATTTTATGGTCCATATTGATTATTAAGTATCTTAAGAAAAGAAAAAGAAAAGCTCAAGTGAGAAAAATAAAAATGACAAGAAAGTAAGTGCTCAAATGAGCAAAGGTAAAAATGGCATGAAATATAAATGCTAAAAGTAAATAGTGCATAAAAATAAAAGGGCATATAATAAAAATACAAGATAAAGTCAATTATTAATGATTAGTGGTTACTTGAATGATCATCTTGAATCTTGCATTTGGAACTTGTTAGAGGATTGGTAGAACCAAAGCCTCCACACAACATGTTGCATTTGCTTTTTGTCAAGTATATCATCCATTTGGAATCCTCATAAGTACCATTTAATGATCAATGATATTTAAGTGATCCGCGTTGACCAAAGGTGTTGTAGATCCATTAGAGGATTGGTAGAACCAAAGCCTCCACACAATATATCTCAAAGTTATTGGATCAAAGAGATAAAATTAACATACTTGGGCTTGCAAGCATAAGTTTGGGCCACGAATGATCATTTATTTGAATTGGGACAAAATTTAGCGCTATGTTAAGCAATCGTAAGTGGACTTATATAGAAGTCGCACCTATTTTGAGGTCGGTCAATAGCAATCTATGCACCATTTGTTTTGAGACATGATATAGAGATCATGCTCCAATAACACTTAGTGCAATAAGAAGGGGATGAGATGAAGTGGAGTGGGAGAGAAAATATAAACCACTTTTAAATTAAATATAATCAAACTATTATTATAATCATTCATCCATTTTTTATGGAGTTAAACCCAACACTATGGATTCAATGATGTTAATAAAGCTCATGATCAAAATTTTAACCCAAGATCAACCAGAAAATAATCACAAAATAATATTGCATTTAATATATACATTAAAAAAGGTTTAAAAATGTTCAAAAATAGAAATAAAAAGAAAAAATATCACATATGTTCCAATTAATCAAGAAATAAAAAGTAAGACCATAGAAAAATCAGAAAAGGGCTCAAATAATTTTATAAATATTTTGGTAATTTTTTAAAGTTAGAAACTATTTTTAAAATTAAAAGAAATGTGTAAAATAAACCACAAATGATAAAAAAAATAGAAAACTCAGAAACAAAAATAAAATAAGGTTACCAATATTTGTCACAATATCATTGGATCATTCCATAATTTTTTCAGAATTTAAAAATGCGTAAAAGTATTTTTAAACATTTAAAACAATTCAAATAAAGTGAAAATTTATAAAAAATATCAAAACACAAAATTAAATTGTGAAAGAAATAAAATTCAGAAAGAGAATAATCAAAAATATTTTTCATAATTTTTCCAGATTTTTTGGACTTAAAATAAATTTTCTATGATTTTTTGAAGTTTAAAACAATTAAATATAAAAAATCAGAAAAGAAAATAAAAGTAAAAAATATGTGGACGATTGGATGAGAGTTAAAACACGTTAGTAATCAAATCCAAGGGATCTGGTGCGCTGTGCATATCATGGTAATTAGTGAATAAAGCACTGAATTAATTATTAAATCAGAATTCAAAAATAACAAGTGGCGCACCATCATTGGTTGGAAGATGACACGTTGGTCATCTTCAACCTCCAGTCAACGTCAATTGCAGGTCTCTCAAACTATAAAATTAGAAGCTCAAACCTATGTCATTCGCTTCGTCTCTTCAAGACGAAGACAACCACACCTTCGCGAAAAATTTATATAAACGGTAGCTCAAGCAATTTGGAAGGAAAGTTTTGAAAAGGGATTTGAAATTTTATGGTCAAAACGTGTTTCCAGTTGAAAGCAAGTGTTAGGACTAGAAACGGAGCAATGAGAGCATCACAATGATATCAAAGTTTTGAAGAATTGATGAAGGAATCTACCTATTGAAGTTGAGTTGCAGAGCTCTGAAACTGGACTTCTATGGAGCAATATAGGGCATGATTCTTGAATGTAATTATATGGTTAGCTTCCGGAAAGATCAAGGAAGGTGAATTATTAGAGAAATTGGATTGAAAAAGGCTTGGGAATAGATTTCGAAGTTGCTGAGTTCTGAGTTATGGAACAAGTTTGGCAGGGTGATTCTGGCTATTCAAGCTTGAGGAAATGAATGGGGAATGACCCTCTATTTATAGGGAATCAAATGGGATGTCCAAGCGTGTGAAATGGTGAAGTTTGGAGGGAAATCGTGTGAAGTTGCAAACAAGAAAAGTGTGACTTCCAATTTGATCAAAACTCATCCAAAATGTGTGTTTTGTTATGCTAATCACTTTTGGAACTTCATTAAACATGTTTAGAGGCATAAACATGCAGAAACAAAGTGTTTAGAAGCCAAATCAAGGATTTCAAACTTGACTTGGTGAAAAATTCAGTTTCAAAGTGCCAACTTCTGACCAATGGCATTCTCAGCTCAAGGGGTCTTAGGGCATGATTCTTGATGTTTCAGAAAGATGCGGTTATAATCATTGCAATGGGAAAAGAATGGAATCAAATGGATTCTTGAGCTGAAATTTGTGTTGAGTCAAAGTTGGAGAAAAAATGTTGACTTTCCATACTTAGAAATATTTCAAATTTTTTCTTCAAAAGTGACATATACTGTTTTGCATACAAACATAGCCTTCCACTTGGAATTTTCTCTTGACCAAAAAAGATGGCATGAAGTAGATCTCTTCAATGACAGTTTGGGACTTGAACCATCCAAAATCACCAAATATTGAGAGAGTTATGAATTGTTGAAGTTGGAAACAAATCATGAAATTACCTATAACCTTTTGTATCCTTAAGGCAACTTCCATCCATTTTCTCACCTTGCATATAAAAGAAGTCATAAAGTTCACATCCTCAAGATCATTGTGGAAAATTAATGGGCTCAAGGTGATAAAAATTGACCAAGTTATGATCATTTGAAGTCACACATGAGAAATTGGGGGTTCATCTAGAGGACTTGTAATCTTTCTTCATCATCAAGCTTCTTCCACATGAAAACTCGTTGGAACTTTTGAATTGATTTATTGATAACCCTTTGAAGAGAAGGATGCTTTTAGAATCACTCAAAAAAACCAAAAGATGAGTAAGATATGTTTCTTTGAAATTCAAAACCCTAGCTCCTAGATCAAGAAAATGCCTTGAGGAACCTTGACAATTTTGAACAACCTTCTTGTACCAACATTCTAGATTTTTAAATAGACATTGTTGAGGATGATAATGAGAAATCATAGCCATCAAAACCACTTACATATCTTGAGAATTGAGAGGAATATGCACTTGTGACCAATGGGAACAAACCCTTGTCCAAGCAAGCCAACTTGTCCAATCAACCCCTTGTATTTTTGAACCAAATTTGATAATCTTGAAATGTGGTGAACCAAAACAAACTTGCCATGCCATTTCCTCCAAAACAAATCCAATGGTGAGGTTTGAACTTCTCAAGCTTTAATGACTAGGGCATGGAAATAAACTCATGAACCCGTGGAGCAACTTGGTGAATCTTATTGCCTTTACCTACATTATTAGTAAGACAAAACAACACTGCACTTTAATAATTAAAAGGAAAGTCAAAACAAAACATGCATGATCACAAAAGAAAAACAAGTCAAGGTTCTTGGTAATTTCTCAAAAGCAAAGTTAAATATAGGGAGGGGAACCAAGAATCCTAATGTGATCTTGTTGTGATAGAATCAACATGGTATGATGAAGGGATCTTAGGAGTAAAAATTGGGGTACAACAACTACCCTTATTTAAATTTCTTGTATCCGGAGATACGAAGGTTAAAAATCTTCGTGTCCACGCGATCGAAGAAACTTAAATATAAAACAAACCCTATTTTTGGCCCTAAGATGCCATGCAATGTCGATGAGAATGAATGCACATGGACAACTATAAAGGGACACAAAACACCACTGGGATGTAACAAAAATAAAGAAACAAGAGAGTAACCCAACCAGGAAAATAAGTCACTGGTGGATCAAAAAGACCTGAATCAGAGAGGATGGTAAAATGGTCAAAGGATACACCAACTTCTACCGAAGGTGAAACTACCAACGTTCACTATATGTAGAAAGAGGAAAGAAATGACAACACCGACATTCACTGAAGCTGAGCTACCAACGCTCACTGAAGGTAGAAGGAAGAGATATATCATAGCATCACCATTCACTAATGATAAACTACCAACATTCACCGAGGGTAGCAAATAGATAAATATCACCAACTTTCACTGAAGGTGACCTACCAACTTTCACTGAAAGTAAAGAGAAAATATATCATAGCATTGCCATTCACTGACGATGAACTACCAACATTCACCGTGGGTAGCAAAAAGATGACAATCACCAACTTTCACTGAAGGTGATCTACCAACTTTCACATAAGGTAGATAGAAAATATATCATAGCATCACCGTTCACTGACGATGAACTACCAACGTTCACTGAGGGTAGCAAAAAGATAACAATCATCGACGTTCACTGCTGATGACCTACCAACTTTCACTGAAGGTAGAGAGAAAATATATTATAGCATCGCCGTTCATTAACGATGAACTACCAACGTTCACTGAAGTTAGAAAAAAGATAACAATCATCGACGTTCATTGCCGATGACCTACCAACTTTCACTGAAGGTAGAGAGAGAAAATATATCATAGCATCGTTGTTCACTGATGATGAACTACCAACGTTCACTGAGGGTAGCAAAAAGATAACAAACACCAACTTTCAATGATGGTGATTTACCAACTTTCACTGAAGGTAGAGAGAAAATATATCATAGCACCACCATTCACTGACAATGAACTATCAACATTCACTGAAGGTAGAAAAAAGATAACAAGTTTCCCCAAAATTCTGGCGTTTCGTCTAAAATGGGTCTCGACTTCTTATTTAACTGAGGCACTTTTCCTGGAAAGGGTAAGCTGTCTCAAATAAAGAGACTTCCACCTGCCAAGATTTCATAACGAACCGTCTCCGCGAATTTTGAAAGTCTTGCCATCTACTGGCGTAAACTGACGACGGACTACAAACTATCCACTCGTAGAGGAGATAGCAAAAAAAAGTTACATCGACTTTTATAGGGAAGCACAAGTTGCTCAAATAAAGATACCTATTACTCGTTGTTATGGAAGATTGTAAAAAGAATGACTTTCTAGGGAGAACAATATGGCTTCATGGGGAAATACCAATATATTCCTGCTGAGGAGATAAAGTCTTCTCGTGCAAAATAAATGCACATTCTCAAACCAAGGCTCGAAGTCTGCAGACATCATAAGTAATAATATTGCTGGGAAACAAAGATTCAAACCAGAAATAAACTGGAGTAAAACAATCAACCAAAATAAATCCTTTGAGAAATAAACTCAAGAGGTAAATCCAAATCATTCAGACAAAGAGCTGTACAGGAAAGCTAAAGCAAAAATCTTCCAACAAGGGATAACTTGGTGGGGACGTTGAAAGAGTATACACTTTCTGCTTAAGGTTGACACTCTATTGGAGAGAGGAAAACACAACTCTGTAAAACAGGGTAATATGTCAACAAACAAAATTAATGAATGCAAATGAGCAATGATTTGCTAAAATTAACTATGTATGATGTATGTATGAATGTATGAGTGTTATCATGTATATGCTGACAAAACAGACATATAACACAGGGAGTAACCAGGAAAAACCAACTCGGGCACAAACAATACTCGGCTAAATCACATCCAAAGTGAACTATCCAGGAAAAAGTAAACGCCAACTGAGGAAACAAAATCTACTGCCTGCTTTAACTTTATTGGGGAGAAACGAAATCCGGAGGTAAACAAATCAAAGTGATAAAATAGTACAAATACAGGGATAAAACATCCTTCTTCGGGCTTCACCGGGGAAACAAATGTTTTCAAAAGTAACACTTCTACTGGGGATTGCAAAACTAATCTTAAGTAAAGCAGATGGATACCAAATCATCAAAACATTCAATGGGGAATTCAAGCCCACTTCATCGGGAAGGTTAACACCACCTCCTCAAAGGGAAAACCACAATATGTTCTTCAATAGAAAAACTAGGGACATGCGTTCTTCAAGAGTGATTATGGTACCAACTTCTCTGGAAAAAGAACTTCCATTAGACCGAACAAAAACTTCACTAGAGAAAACGCGGGTTGAATCTTCACCTCGGGAAAACTCAGGAAAGAGGAGAAATGAATCCAAGATTGACCGAGGATACCGGAGTCACGAACCTAATAATGTGAATCATCCTGAGTAAATCTTCCCGAGGAAAACAAAAGCTTCTTAAAACAACTGGAGTTTGCCCATTCCTGGGATCACCATTTTTGTTGTTGTTTTTTTTTTGCATCACAAATTCTAAAGTAAAAGAAAATTGTAAATTCTTTTTGAAAAATCGATTTTGTTATTTAATTTTTTTCTTTGAAAGTCATTATCAATAATAAATGGAGTCTTTGAAAGCTAAACAAAATAAGAAACATAAAGAATTGGGTAACAACTCAAACTTTATTAATAGAATGGTATTCTGCTATCCCATAGATGATTACAATGTTTGGAAAATGGTAATATATAATGGAAATGATACATTGAGATACAATGACTGCTATCTCCTCTAACAATTTTTGAAATCCTGAGCAGCAGCTTCTGTTGGAGTATGATGAGGATTCGAGAAGATTGTTGCTTCCATGATCAGATCTTGCATGATGCAGTTACTTGCCAAGAAAGTCCCTAACTTTTTCCTAAGCTGCCCTTGCGGGTTTTCAAATTAGAGGGAGATTTATTCTGTTTATGTCTCTAATTTTTGTCTAGACCTCCCTTTCGGGTTTTCGGCCTAACGAGACGCTCTTTTTTTCCTAAGCCGCCCTTTCAGGTTTTCAACTTAGTGAGTCGTTCTTTTATTTCTTTAGGTGGAGTATTTCTTGACTGCATCAGCATCCATGGGACGTGGGAACTCCTCGCCGTTCATAGTTTCAAGAATTAATGCACCGCCAGATAAGGCTTTCTTGACAACATATGGGCCTTCAAAATTGGGAGTCCACTTACCCCTAGAATCAGTGTTGGAAGACATGATCTTCCTGAGCACGAGGTCGCCTTCTCTGAATTCACGAGGTTTGACCTTTTTTATCAAAAGCTTTCTTCATTCTTTTCTGATATAACTGTCCATGACACGATATTGTCATTCTCTTCTCTTTGATCAAATTCAATTGGTCAAACCTGTTCTGGACCCATTCAGCCTCTGTCAACTTAGTTTCCATTATCACGCGCAAAGAGGGAATCTCAACCTCGACTGGGAGTACAACTTCCATTCCATACACCTGGGAGAACGGGGTTGCTCCTGTTGAAGTTCGGACAGATGTTCGATATCCATGCAAAGAAAAAGGGAGCATTTCATGCCAATCCTTATAAGTAACGACCATCTTCTGGATAATTTTCTTGATATTCTTATTAGCAGCTTCAACATCCCCATTCATCTTTGGCCTATATGGAGATGAATTGTGATGGAAAATCCTGAACTCTTCACACAGCTCTGTCATCATCTTATTGTTCAAATTCGAGCCATTGTCAGTAATAATTATGCTCAGCACATCATACCGACATATAAGATTATTCTTGATGAAGCGCACAACCAACTGCTTAGTAACATTGGCATATGAAGCAGCCTCCTCCCACTTGGTGAAGTAATCAATTGCTACCAAGATAAAACGGTGTCCATTCGAAGCTTTGGGTTCTATCATCCCAATCATGTTAATACCCCACATGGAGAAAGGCCACGGGGAGGAAATCACATTGAGAAGTGCCGGAGGCACATGGACCTTATCTGCATAAATCTGACATTTATGACACTTCTTTGCAAATTTGTAACAATCAGATTCCACTGTCAGCCAATAGTGACCTGCCCTTATCATCTTTTTAGCCCTCAAATGTCCATTGGAATAAGTGCCAAATGAACCTTTATGAACCTCATGCATCAACATGTCTGCTTCATGCTATCCACGCATCTGAGCAACACCATGTCATAATTTCTTTTATACAACACATTTTAACTGAGGAAGAAACTTCCAACCAATCTTCTCAATGTCTTTCTATCCTTCTTTGATGCACCAATGGGGTATTCCCGAGTCTGAAGAAAATGCTTGATGTCATAATACCAAGGTTTTTCATCAGCTACCTCTTCTGTTGTAAACACATGAGCGGGCCTATCCAGTCGCCGAACCATGATTCAAGGTATATCATTCCAAGTATTCACTTGGTACATAGAAGCCAGAGTTGCTAGAGCATCCGCCATCTGATTTTCATCTCTAGGAATGTGATGGAATTCAACTTTATTGAAGAAGGGTAACAATCTTCGAGCATAATCGTTGTAGGGGATCAAGTCGGGGTGAAGAGTATCCCATTCTCCTTTAATCTGATTTATTACCAAAGCTGAATCACCATACACATCTATAATTTTAATTCTGAGATCAATAGCTTCCTCGAGACCCATGATGCAAGCCTCATATTCTGCCATATTATTAGTACAATAAAATGTCAACCTTGCAGTAAAAGGAATGTGCGATCCATGCGGAGTGACAATCACAACACCAATTCCTTTAACATAAGCATTCACAGCTCTATCAAATATCATACTCCAACGAGATTCAGGGTCAGGACCTTCCTTAGGTGATGGTTCATCACAATCTTTTACTTTCAGGAACATCACATCTTCATCAGGGAAATCATACTCCACAGACCGATGATCCTCCACTGGTTAGTGAGCAAGATAATCTGCCAATATGCTGCTTTTAATAGATTTTTGAGTGCGGTATTCAATGTCATATTCAGATAACAACATCTTCCAGTGGGAAATTCTACCAGTGAGAGTAGGCTTTTCAAAAATGTACTTGATTGGATCCATTTTGGAGATCAACCAAGTAGTGTGATTTAACATATACTACCGTAAACGCTTTGCCGCCCAGGATAGAGCACAACATGTCTTTTCCAGCATGGAATGCCGCAACTCACAATCATTAAACTTTTTACTGAGATAATAAATGGAAAACTCTTTCTTCCCTGTTTCATCCTGTTGTCCCAGAATACAGCCCATGGAATCATCTAACACTGTCAAATACATAATCAGTGGTCTTCCTTCGACATGAGGGAGCAAGATAGGAGGTTCAAGAAGATATTCTTTAATACTTTCAAATGCCCTTTGGAAGTCATCCGTCCATACACATCCTTGATCTTGCTTTAACAACTTAAAGATCGGTTCACATGTTGCAGTCATGTGGGAAATTAATCTGGAAATAAAATTCAAATTCCCAAGGAATCCTCTGACTTGATTTTCAGTTCTTGGCGCTGGCATCTCTTGAATTGCTTTGACTTTATCGGGGTCAACTTCAATTTCTTTATGGCTAACAATGAAACCCAACAATTTCCCCGATCAGACACCGAAGGTACACTTATTTGGATTCAAGCGGAGACGATACTTCCTCAAACACTGAAACAATTTCAACAAAACTTCTACATGCCCTTCTTCAGTCTGGGAATTAGCAATCATATCATGAACATATACTTCTATTTCCTTGTGCATCAGATCATGGAATAGGGTTGTCATAGCCCTCTGGTACGTTGCACCAGCGTTCTTCAACCCGGAGGGCATCACTCTGTAACAGAATGTTCCCCAGGGTGTGATAAATTTTGTTTTTTCCATGTCCTCAGGAGCCATCCTTATTTGATTATACTTGGAAAATCCTTCCATGAAGGAGAATACCTTGAATTTTGTTGTGCTATCCACTAACTTATCAATGTATGGCAATGGAAAATCATCTTTTGGACTAGCTTTATTTAGATCTCTGTAATCTACGCACATGCAAACTTTTCCTTCTTTTTTTGGTACTGGGACAATATTGGCAATCCATTGAGGATACACTGACGTCACAAGAAAACTGGCATCAATCTGCTTTAGAACCTCCTCTTTGATCTTCACTGCCATATTTGGGTGAGTTCTTCTCAACTTTTGTTTGATTGGGGGACACTCTAACTTCAACGACAAAAAGTGCTCTACAATATCTGTATCTAGACCAGGCATGTCTTCGTAAGACCAAGCAAAAAATATCCACATATTCTTTCAGCAGCTCAATCAACCTGCTCTTCAAATCAGGATGCAACAATGCTCCAATCTTGACTTCTTTTGGATATTCTTCTAAACCCAAATTGATTACTTCCAATGGCTCTTTATATGGATGAATGGAATTTTCCTCGTGCTCAAGCAACCGTGAGACCTCTTCTAGAATCTCATCATAGTCTTCTTCTTAGGCCCTATACACATGACATTCAAAGTTGGGAGAGGGTACAGGGTTATTGTATTCAACGAGTTTTTTAATTAATCTGCACATATGATTTATGATTGCATTTAGAAACTGACACATATAACAAGTGATCATGCAGATTAAATTTCAGTTATTATTTATTTTGAAAGGTTTTTTCTGATTACCATTTTCCAAGAAAAAGTAGAAAATAAAGGCACAATTTGGGAAACAAAGACAACTTTTATTATTGATTTTAAAAGTCACAGCAAACAGATAAGCCCTACAACATTAATACTTCCACCTTGGGCAGAGTGAAAGATTTTCAAGAAGATTTAACAAATTAAATTACTTTGAAACATGTATGCAAGAGGGAACATCAATGGTGATCCAGTTCTGAACCATAACTCAGTGCATCACATAATTCGACATTTCCTGCTCTGCTTCATCTTCCACAATGGCGTTAATCCCGGAAATAGTTGGATGAAGATAACCTCCACTACGGAAGATGTCTTGATACTTGCCTGCAGAAGACTTCAGCTTCATGTTCTTACCTTTGTCATTCTTCAAAAAGAACCCCAATCTGGATTTGTTCTTGTTCACAGGTGGATCCACAATTTGTCCCCTTACCTTGCTATGACCCTTACGCACAACCTGCTGCACATCCTTAAGTGAAACCATGGAATTCTCATTTCCTCTTATGTTTTCAATGGGTAAAGGTTGGAACTGGGTTCCAACAGCATCTTCATCCGCCTCTACAATGTTGAACAAGGACAAATGAGATATCAATAATGCATGTTCCCCATTTATGATTACCACTTTCCCTTCACGTACAAACTTCAGTTTCTGGTGTAAAGTTGAAAGTGACAGCCCATGCCTCATGTATCCACGACCTTCCTAACAAACATCTACAAGCGGGTACAATATCCATGACCTAGAAAGTAATCTGAAACAAATGTGGTCCTATATGAATAGGTAAGTCCACCTTACGAATAACAGATTTTCTTGATCCATCAAACACTTTCATAATGATGCCACTCGGGCGCATGGGAGTTCCCTGATATTTAAACTTCAAAAGAGTGCTCCACAGTATAACATTCAAAGTGAATCCATTATCAATCAACACATTGGATAATGAATCGTTCTTGCAGTTCATATAGATGTGGAGGGCCAGGTTGTGATTCCTTCCTTCATCTGGCAATTCATCATCGCAGAAACTCAAGTTATTACATGACGTAATGTTCCCTACTACGCTGCTGAAATGGTCTACAGGCATATCGCTCTCCACAAAAGTTTGGTCCAATATCCTCATCAAGGACTCTCTGTGAGCAGATGAGTTCATCAATAAAGACAAAATAGATATTTTTGAAGGAGTTTGTAGTAGCTGATCTACAATTCTGTAGTCGCTCATCTTGATTATCTTCAAAATATCATCCACTTCTTTATCTAACGTAGCTCCACTAGTCTCACCCATAGCCTTCTTGGGTTCAACATTCTCAGCAATTTTCTTTCCAGCACTAACATCTCCTCGAACAACTGGTACAAACACACGAGCGTTGCGGGTCACCCTGCTATTTTCAACAATATTTCCAACATCAGGCATTGGCTGGATGGGAACTTCCACACCATCCTCTAAGATTGTAGCGTTATACTTGTAGGGTACAGTCTTATCCGTCTTGTAGGGAACAGAACCCGGCAAACTAATCACCAATGGTGTAACAGCTGGCTTGCTATAATACTTGACTTCAAAATGGGAAGGTGCACCAAAAAAAGGTACAATGACTTTTACCCCTTCTTCAACATAATCAGTCATCATTGAGTCATCTCTGGAAAACAAATCCTCATCTGAGGAGAAATACTTATTTGCAGAGACATACTCTTCATCCGACTCTTCTTCAGCCAAACAAACCTCAATCATATAAATTTCATGGTAATCATCTCTTTGACCTGTAACCTTGATAGTTCCATTATCTAACAACAACTGAACACCCTTCTTCACGATTAAACATCCTCGGGAATCTCGACAGCAAACTCGATAAGATCCATACTGGTGTTCTTCCTGACCAGCCAAGTGGAAGAAAGTAGCATGCAATTGCACAAGGTCCTCATTCATATACTCCACATCAAAAATTCTGAATTCTCTAGGACATCCAGAAACTATATTCACTTCCTCTTCATACTCTGCCCTAGGCCTGATTATGTGAATGAGGCCTTCATCCATCATTTCCTGCAAACCAGCCTTTATCTTATCGCAACCATGTATTTCTGTACTGCAAATAGCACAACCGGAATGGTCATGCATATAGTAGCTAAATTCACAAAGGTCTGCATGCATTTTCACCAAATCTCCTCTAACCAGATTAATATCAAAAATCTGAAAGTCGCCTGGACAACCGGCCACCATATTCACATCATTTACTCCCCCATGCTTGGGTAGAGGATTGTCTTTCACATTAGGTCCCACATCCTTGAAAGATAGAATACCAGACCTCACCAATTTCTGCACCTCAGTCTTCAAAGGATAACAATTCTCAACATTATGCCCTGGTGCTCCCTGATGAAAAATACATGTTTGGTCTGCTTTGTAGTACCAAGGTAATGGTGATGGTACAGTGGGAGGTGGTCGGGTCTGAACCAACTTCTTCTGAATCAATGTCGGTAGTAACTCTGTATAGCTCATAGGAATAAGGTCATAACTCTCCCTTCTCTGATTATACCCTTGATTCCCATGCTGAGACGGTCTTTGATAAGCAACGGTAGTTGGAGCTGCACCCACAACTGGAGTAACTGAGGCGACTTGTTGATGAAAATGATAATTCCTTCTATGAGTATTAACCCTCCTCTCTTACATAACAGCATTTTCATCCCCTTCCTTCTTCTTGGTAATTCCATAATATGACTTCTTCACACCTCCAGAGCTTTCACTTCTTGTTAAACGGCCCTCTCTTACAGCTTCTTCGAAGCGGATACCCATTCCTACCATTTTAGTAAAGTCACTTTGCGCACTTGCTACCATCCTCTCGTAGTAGAAAGCACCCAGGGTCTTCAAGAAAATCTTAGTCATCTCCTTCTCATCCATGGGAGGAATCACTTGGGTGGCTACCTCACGCCATCTCTGTGCATATTCTTTGAATGATTCCCTGTCTTTTTGAACCATGGCCTTGAGTTGATCACGGTCAGGCTCCATGTCTACATTGTACTTGTATTGTCTGATAAATGCTTCTCCCAAGTCATTGAAAGTATGGATGTTAACACTGTCCAAACTCATATACCACTCCAGCACAGCACCAGTCAAACTATCCTGAAAAAAGTGAATCAGCAGACGCTGATCATCAGTATGGGTAGACATTCTCCTTATGTACATCACCAGATGAGCACGAGGGCAAGTGTTGCCCTTGTACTTCTCAAACTCCGGACCTTAAACTTAGCAGGTATCTTAACATTCGGGAACAAGCATAACTCATTCACATTTTGCCCAAATAGCTCTTTTCCCCTGAGGGCCTTCATCTCTCTTTGTATCATGTCGAATTGCTCTTGAAAATCATCCATTCTGTCATAAAGACCCAAGTATTCACTCGGTGGCAGGAAAGGACGACACACATCATCATTAACAAATGGAATCATATTCACCGAAGGATGTGCAGCAGGAGCAGCATGCACCACAAGAGGTGCAGGAGTGAAATTAGTCTGAACAACTGGAGCATCTTGAGGACCAAGATTGAAACCTTCAGGCGCAAAATTCTCTGGCATTCCCCATGGATAACCTTGAGGTATGCGATTCTGAACAACAGCTGGAGTAGCAGATACAGGAACAGTCAGAGCTTCAGTAGTTGCCCTTGTTGGTTGAGGTTGAACATTCAGTGGCTGATTCTGAGCAGCCAGCAGAGATTCCATCAGAGCAGTCATATTAGCCATGCCAGCCTTCAAAGTAGAAACTTCCTCGCGCAGCTCGCGATTTTCCTGTTCTAAGTTGTCCATCTTCTTTCTGAAATTAGCCTGAGTGTTGTAGTGATGAGTCAGCTTGCTGAATCAGAGTAAAGAAGCTTGGTAAGACACCTGGATATGCATACCAAATGCAAGAAATATGTGCAATAGATGCATGATATGCAATGCACATGATTTAATATTTCAAGGGATTTAAAATTTATGGACATATTGCAAATATCAAAGTAATAACGCATTTGAAATACTGAAAAATTTTATTATAAGAACTCCAAAATGGATTACAAGTTTCAATGATCCCAAGTACAAGATGAAAATAAAATCTAAAACCCTAAAAAGCAAAACTTATGGAGATCACTCTATACGCTGGCGCTTCCCCGTGAGCCTGGAAATCTGAGCCTTCAACCTCTGATTTTCTTCCGCATACCTAGTGGAAACCTCCTTCCAATCACCTGAATCAGGAAGTGAGAAACTAGGATCTGATTGAGGCTTAGGAGAAAATAAATCCCCTTGCCTCTCCATGGTCTCTACAGCATGAATCTCAAGAATCTCAATCAAGTCATCTTTCTCCTTCAAATATTCTCTATAAGAAATCTCTAAAGTTTGGCACTTGTTCTTCCAAATATCCTTTTCCTGTTGCATCCTGACTAAAGCAAGTTGTAGCTCTTCTAGATCATCCAATGAGGGAGGAGTTGTCTTCACAAACAAATCAGGCATATGTGTTTCCCGGGAATACAACATCTTCAACTGAATAGCTCTCGTTCAGACCCACTGAAGATATGGCTCCAAAGAAACATCACCCCTAGGTCCCAAATCCTTCCTACTCTTCTTATGAATGTGACGCCAGGCCTTCACAATTTTCTCCCTAGCTTCCCTGTGGTCTTCTCCCTCCTTTAGAAAGAAACTACTCAAATGAGTACTGTTTGGTTTATCCCTCGTCAGATAACCAAGCTGCCATCATGCAAGAACATGGTTATAGTTAATTTCTCCCTTTGTACCAAGAAGTGGTACATTGGGGAAACTACCACAACTGTCAATAATCTCTATATCCACGTAAGCTCGATGATACCAATCAATATCCGAGTGAGTAAGTGCCATGACCTTAGGAGCCCAACGGGGTTCCTTCCTGACATCTCAAAAAGTATCATCCTGAGGCATATGAGAGATAAACCATCGGTACAACAGGGGCGTGCAACAGATAATCATACCCCCATGAAAAGAATCCCGCATATGAATAGAGTAATAAGCATCACCCAATAATGTAGGAATTGGGTTTCCAATCATGAAGATCCTGATAGCATTAATGTCAACAAACTTGTCCACATTAAGAAATAAGAACAACCCATAAGCAAGTAGAGCAAAGATGGCCTCAAAGGCGACTGTACTCTTCATCCTGGCAAAGTAACGAGCTTTCTCCAATAAGAACTGAGTTGGTAATCCTCTAATCCCTCATTTAGTAGTCATATGGGCTTCCACCTCAGACTTCCCCAGATGAATCAAAGCAGCAATCTCGTGTGGTTTTGGCTCACCCTCCAAACCAGTAAAAGGAACACGATCGGTAACAGGTAAATCTAACAGATAAGAATACTCCTCCAGTGTAGGAATCAACTGATAATCGGGAAAAGTAAAGCAATGATACATCGGATCATAGAACTTTACCAAGGTCGAGAGAATACCCTCCTTCATCTTCAGATTCATGAGAGGAATGATGGATCCATAATTCTTTCGAAAATCTGCAGAACACTCAATCTCGGGAATTAGACTGATCAACTCATCTATCTTGGGATCCTTGAAACTGTACTTCCCGATCTTTCTTTTCCCAAAATCCATGATTACCTAAGATATTCACAAATGGTCAAATTTTAAATCCCTTGAAATAAGATCTCTTCAAAATATGCTTATGAGTGCATGGATGCATGATGCAACAATCACACACAAGATCACACATATAGGGTTCGTAGGTCCAACGTCACAAGCATGAGGTTGAAGGTACTACCCATAAGGTATTGGTCTAAAAGTTATCACCTGCCGAACAAGGTTCTAGAGGTTCCCAGAGTCTACATCCTTCTTTCGGATATTACCAACTTCTGATTAACTCGGTAATTAGTAATATTATCAAGAAAAACTCATCCGAGCGTAGTATCGTGTGATAACTATTTCTGAATTACTCCGTCATAGCTTCCGCACTACACCTAAAAGGCCAAGATGGGTTAGGTATTCTATGATCCTCAACTTCAGCAGGCTCCCAGGTCGAAAGAAGTACGTCTTCCCAATTATTCGGTAAACGACACTACAATCAAAGGGGCCTCCACTGAGTGGGGGATCTCATGCCTCCTTTTTTGGGATTACTCCTTCAAAGTTAACATGACTATACCGTCCGTCCTATCTTAAAGTTTTCCCCAAGTCCAGGTATAGGACTTATAAGTAATCACCAAGCACCCTGAAAACCAGGATTATCCAGATAAACATATATACAACATATAACACGTAAATAATAATAACACATATACAGATATAAACAAAGATAGGCTCAACCCACTTAGGGATGGACCAGTAAAAGGTCAATATTTCCCCAGTGAAGTCGCCATTTTTCTGTAGCGGTAGAAATGTTTAAGACTAAGCCATTGGATTGACTTGACTTATACAGATCAAAATAAAAATCGCCACTGCGCTTTATTGTTTCCAAAGGAATGGGAAAAGGGCGAATAACCCAAAAGAGGGGGGAATGATTCAAGGTAAGGGGGTTGGTTATGCAAAGGGAAGGTATTAGCATCCTAAACATCTACGGTACTCCACAGGAAACTCTTTGTAAAAATCTGTATATTTTGGCTATAAAAATGTTGTATGTAAAAATAGATGGTGGAGGTGGGAAAATAAATATGTTTCTTATGATTTTTGCATCCGCCGCGATTGCGAACCTTTAGTGCCTATGTACCACCTTTCGTGAAATAGGGGATCAGGGTACCTGTAGTTCCTCTTTTAAAAGATTTAAAACACAAGTGTGTTGGTTAATTTTATGATATAAGAAGTCACCGTCATTGTCTGTATGGAAAACATACCTACTACCCACAATCATGAGAAAAGAGAATTTGCATCATCTCAAAGTGGAGGATATGGCTTGGATTTTAAAATCAACAATGCCTCACTCGACACCCAAGTGGAAAATATCTCTCTTCACTACAAATTGTAGAAGTATAGTTGTTTGCATCACTACAAGGATTGACAAGAGTCTAATCTTTTGAGAAAAGTTTTAAGATAAAAGCCAAAGTGGAAAAAATGGTTTGAAATGAGATTGATTGAATTTTAGTCTTCTCACAAAAAGGTCAAGGTATTATTAGATTTATTAGGATTTATTTATGAAAATGTTTTGAAAACGCATGGGCCTAAGTCCAAGTTTATTATGAAAGTGGTTCAAGTTAAAAAAAATAAGAAGAGTTTTCAAAAGGAGGAAGAAGATTTTTGAAATTAAAGAAGATGGAAGGAGAAGAAGAGACTATCCTACAGCATAAGGTAAAAGCTAGGGATAAGAACCATCTAACCAACAAAAAGCCAATACTTGACATTATGAGCCAAGATAGAATTCTCATTCTTTGGATTGAAGCCAAGCAAGCAAAGATACTAGACCTTTTGTAAGAACCAAACTTCAAGTGTATTAAGTCTTCACAAAAATTGGGCAGAGTAACGGCTGTATACGGGTGAATTCCAGATTACAAACAAAGAGTGTAATCACAATAACCTGCATACAAAACAAAAAAACAACCTAATGTCTTGAGGTAAACCTCAAGAGCTCCAGACAAAATATCAATTAAGGTCACAAGGTCTCCAACATAGGCCAAAGTTTCTAATCCTAAGTCCAAGAAGTCTAATGCTCTATAATGCCAAGGATAGTAACCAAATAGTCCAAGCTTTATTAAGGATTTTATGGTCCCTATTGATTATTAAGTATCTTAAGAAAAGAAAAGAAAAGCTCAAGTGATCAAAATAAAAATGACAAGAAAGTAAATGCTCAAACGAGCAAAGATGAAAATGGCATGAAATGTAAATGCTAAAAGTAAATAGTGCATAAAAATAAAAGGGCATATAATAAAAATACAAGATAAAGTCAATTATTAATGATTAGTGGTTAGTTGAATGATCATCTTGAAACTTGCATTTGGAACTTGTTAGAGGATTGGTAGAACCAAAGCCTCCACACAACAAATTGCATTTGCTTTTTGTCAAGTATATCATCCATTTGGAATCCTCATAAGTACCATTTAATGATCAACGATGTTTAAGTGATCCGCGTTGACCAAAGGTGTTGTAGATCCATTAGAGGATTCGTAGAACCAAAGCCTCCATACAATGGATCTCAAGGTTATTGGATCATAGAGATCAAATTAACATACTTAGGCTTGCAAACATAAGTTTGGGCCACGAATGATCATTTATTCGAATCGGGACAAACTTTAACGCTATGTTAAGCAATCGTAAGTGGATTTATATAGAAGTCGCACCTATTTTGAGACCGGTAAATAGCAATCTATGCACCATTTATTTTGAGAAATGATATAGTGATCATGCTCCAATAACACTTAGTGCAATAAGAAGGGGATGAGATGAAGTGGGGTGGGAGAGAAAATATAAACCACTTTTGAATTAAATTTAATCAAACTATTATTAAAATCATTCATCCATTTTTTTGTGGAGTTAAACTCAACACCATGGATCCAATGATGTTAATAAAGCTCATGATCAAAAATTTAACCCAAGATCAACCAGAAAATAATCACAAAATAATATTGCATTTAACATATACATTAAAAAAAGGTTTAAAAAATGTTTAAAAATAGAAATAAAAAGAAAAAATATCAACTATGTTCCAATTAATCAAGAAATAAAAAGTAAGACCATAGAAAAATTAGAAAAGGGCTCAAATTATTTTATAAATCTTTTGGTAATTTTTTAAAGTCAGAAACTATTTTTAAAATTAAAAAAAAAAGGTAAAATAAACCAAAAATAATAAAAAAATAGCAAAGTCAGAAACAAAAATAAAATAAGGTCACCAATATTTGTCACAATATCATTGGATCATTCCATAATTTTTTCAGAATTTAAAAATGCATAAAAGTATTTTTAAACATTTAAAACAATTCAAATAAAGTGAAAATTTATAAAAAATATCAAAATACAAAATTAAATTGTGAAAAAATAAAATTCAGAAAGAGAATAATCAAAAATATTTTTCATTATTTTTTCAGATTTTTTGGACTTAAAATGAATTTTCTATGATTTTTTGAAGTTTAAAACAATTAAATATAAAAAATCAGAAAAGTAAAAAATACGTGGACCGTTGGATGAGAGTTAAAACACGTTAGTAATCAAATCTAAGGGATCTGGCACGCTGTGCATATCATTGTCATTAGTGAATAAAGCACTGAATCAATTATTAAATCAGAATTCAAAAATAACAAGTGGTGCGCCATCATTGGTTGGAAGATGACACGTTGGTCATCTTCAACCTCCAGCCAACGTGAATTGCAGGTCTCTCAAACTGTAAAATCAGAAGCTCAGACCCATGCCATTCACTTCGTCTCTTCCAGACGAAGACAACCACACCTTCGCGACAAATTTATATAAACGGTAGCTCAAGCAATTTGGAAGGAAAGTTTTGAAAAGGGATTTGAAATTTCATGGTCAAAACGTGTTTCCATTTGAAAGCAAGTGTTAGGACTAGAACCAGAGAAATGAGAGCATCACAATGATATCAAAGTTTTGAAGAATTGATGAAGGAATCAACCTATTGAAGTTGAGTTGCAGATCTCTGAAACTGGACTTCTATGGAGCAATATAGGGCACGATTCTTGAATGTAATTATATGGTTAGCTTCATGGAAGATCAACGAAGGTGAATTATTAGAGAAATTGGATTGAAAAAGGCTTGGGAATATATTTCGAAGTTGCTGAATTCTGAGTTATGGAACAAGTTTGGCAGGGTGATTCTGGCTATCCAAGCTTGAGGAAATGAATGGGGAATGACCCTCTATTTATAGGGAATCAAATGGGATGTCCAAGCGTGTGAAATGATGAAGTTTGGAGGGAAATCGTGTGAAGTTGTAAACAAGAAAAGTGTGACTTCCCATTTGATCAAAACTCATCCAAAACGCGTGTTTTGCTATGCTAATCACTTCTGGAACTTCATTAAACATGTTTAGAGGCATAAACATGCAGAAATAAAGTGTTTAGAAGCCAAATCAAGGATTTCAAACTTCTGACTTGGTGAAAAATTCAGTTTCAAAGTGCCAACTTCTGACCAATGGCATTCTCAGCTCAAGGGGTCTTATGACATGATTCTTGATGTTTCAGAAAGATGAGGTTACAAGTTTGCAATGGAAAAAGAATGGAATCAAATGGATGCTTGAGCTGAAAGTTGTGTTGAGTCAAAGTTGGAGAAAAAATGTTGACTTTCCATACTTAGAAATATTTCAAATTTTTTCTTCAAAAGTGACCTATAATGTTTTGCATCCAAACATAGCCTTCCACTTGGAATTTTCTCTTGACCAAAAAAGATGGCATGAAGTATATCTCTTGAATTTTTGGGACTTGAACCATCCAAAATCTCCAAAAATTTAGAGAGTTATGAATTGTTGAAGTTGGCAAAAATTCATGAAATGTCCTATAACCTTTTGTATCCTTAAGGCAACTTCCATCCATTTTCTCACCTTGCACATAAAAGAAGGCATAAAGTTCACATCCTCAAGATCATTATGGAAAAATAATGGGCTCAAGGTGATAAAAATTGACCAAGTTATGATCATTTGAAGTTACACATGAGAAATTGGGGGTTCATCTAGAGGACTTGTGATCTTTCTTCATCATCAAGCTTCTTCCACATGAAAACTGTTTGGAACTTTTGAATTGATTTGTTGATAACCCTTTTAATAGAAGGATGTTTTTGGAATCACTCAAAAATACCAAAAGATGAGCAAGATATGCTTCTTTGAAGTTTAAATCCCTAGCTCCTAGATCAAGAAAATACCTTGAGGAACCTTGACAATTTTGAACAACCTTCTTGTACCAAAATTCTTGCTTTGTAAATATAAGTTGTTGAGGATGATAATTAGAAATCATAGCCATCAAAACCACTTCCATATCTTGAGAATTGGGAGGAATATGCACTTGTGACCAATGGGAACAAAGCATTGTCCAAGCAAGCCAACTTCTCCAATCAACCCCTTGTATTTTTGAACCAAATTTGATAATCTTGAAATGTGGTGAACCAAAATAACCTTGCCATGCCATTTCCTCAAAAACAAATCCAATGGTGAGGTTTGAACTTCTCAACCTTTAATGACTAGGGCATGGAAATAAACTCATGAACCCATGGAGCAACTTGCTGAATCTTATTGCCTTTACCTACATTATTAGTAAGACAAAAAACATTTCACTTTAATAATTAAAAGGAAAGTCAAAACAAAACATGCATGATCACAAAAGAAAAACAAGTCAAGGTGCTTGGTGATTCCTCAAAGAGCAAAGTTAAATATATGGAGGGGAACCAAGAATCCTAATGTGATCTTGTTGTGATGGAATCAACATGGTATGATGAAGGAATCTTAGGGGCAAAAATTGGGGTACAACATCAATGCCCTAGTAATGGCAGGGCATCATTCCTGCGCTAAACCTCACAAGTAATAGTCAAAAAAATTTCAAACATTAATATGAACATGAATGTATTCATCGAATTTATTTAACTAATATTAATTAAAAGATTGAATTCGAGGAACATTACCTAATCGGTGCAACCTTGATGGCACGTTCTAGGATGCTTCAAGCTTCAAGAATGGTTAGAATGGGTTCCTGGGAGTCTCAAGAATGTGATGGAATGCCTTGGACTGATTGAAGGAAGCTGCAAATAGAGTTTTGAGTTTGCCCCAGCTTTGAATTTTTTGTTATTTTTTTAGGGCATGTAAGGAGACAGCATGCATGTCCTTTGTGCATGAATGAGTTGGGTTTATATAGTGGAGGATTTAGGTCAACAAAAATTGAAGGAAATCTTGCATGATTATGAGAAAGATATTTTATTTAGAATTATGTGAAACTTGTCATTTTGGCCAAGATTTGATTCACAAAAGCTCCACACAGTTTTTCCAACTCAAATATATGATTTTGGGCCTCCAACAGGACTAAAATCAAAAGTCTTGTGCCTTAGTCCATTAATTTTATATTTTATTTGATTTATTTTGAGTTTAATTGAATAAAAATAAAAATAAATAAAATAAAAATAAAAGATATTGTATGAATGGACTTATGCATCTTTAAACATGTCATGAACACATTTGGATCTGAAAACTTAGGCCCAATAGCCCAAAATTACAAATTTGCTCAATTTGGAATTCGTGCATTCTCTCAAAATTGACCAACTTGAACTAATCATAACTCTCTCAATTTTTATCATCTGAAGGTGATCCATGACCTTTTGGAAAGCTCAAGATATCCTCTACAATCTCTATGTTGATTATTTTTCCATTTGAAGAATTTATCTTGATGTAAGTTGCCTTGACAAAAAGTGTCTTTTTGTTGACATTTGAAATGACCTATAATGTATTGGCTCATATCTCTCAAATGAAGCACTTTTTGGACTTGAGCTTAGCGATTTAAAGTTGTAGATAATTGAATTTCCTTCAAAATGAGCTTTTGTTAGGGAAAAGATGATGAAGTATGCGAAAGTTATGCTTGGTCAAAGTTCAGTTGACTTCTCCTAAGAAAACCCTAATTTGGCAACTTTTGACTTTTGATGATTTGAGGGCTTTTCTTGAGGAATCATGAACAACCCTTTATCAAATGATGAGTATGACTTCAAAATTTTGATGTTGACCAAAAATATTGAAGTTTGAATGTATGTTGACCACAATTTACTTTTTCCCAATACAATTGATTTTTAGTCATCTGAGCCATTGACTGAGCAAACTTGTGATGCAAGGCATGAAATTTGACATGAGTATTTTTAGGGACATATGAAGAACCATGAAATACACTTGAAACTTTGGAAACCCAATCTTCCTTGATAAATACAAAATCCTAGTTGTGGACCCATTGCTTAGGAGGAGAATTTGTCTGATCAATTCTTAGGCAACCTTGAGAAAATGAGGACCCTAGGAGAATGTCTTGAAGAAAAATGGGAGCGAAAATTTTGGGGTACAACACTACCTCTCTTATCCTTCACACTTTTTTCTTCCTCGTCCTGATTATCGTCTTCATCAGAGGAAATAACGCAGTTCTGAGCTTGTTTGGAAGGACCCTTGAACCTTCTTCCCATATTGAGAATGGCGTCTGGCTTTATGGTCTTCTCCTTCTTGAAGATGAGAGTCATCAGCTCTTTCTTCCCCTGGGCTAAGTTCAGGAGCGTCTCTTTCTAATGGGTGTTTTGTGCCTGAAGTTCTTTCACGGTCTGTTCTAGAGCCATCTTTTACTGAAATAAACAACAAGAAGATGAGAAAACCTGTCTTGGGAAAACCTGTTATGTGATGATGTGAATGCTATGTGGATGCAATGTTTTCAAGGATCTCGTGGGATAAACAGAAAATAAAGGTTAGAAGTTGAGTGTGGCTGCAGCTTTGATGGAAGAACTTTGCGTCTTTGGTCATCCTTCTATGAGAATCAAGCTCACCATGTCAAGTAGGTCCTAGCCTTTGATCCAAGATAACATACTTCGGTCTTTGACGACATTGGGTTAGAGGAAAATAAATCCCCCAGCCCCTTTCTAGACGTATGGTTTATGATACTTTGACGATATTTAGTTAGAGGAAAATCAATCCTCTTTCCCCTTGCTAGACGTCTGGTTCATGATAACCTGCATCACAGACCCTTGAGATCCTTGACAATGATCAATAAAAATGCTATGGTATGATGTCATGATGTTATAATGACATGTTTGAATAGATAACAAACACAAACAAAGCACATAAGAGCCTTATGTTTAAGGCTTGCATGGTATTCATAGGTAAGTACCCCCTTGAAGTTCGGTTGACTTGCTCCCACCGATATTTCTCCTAGGCATTGTTTCAGCAGTGCAACTGACTTGCCACCGAAATATACCGAGAGTCGAATCTCAATGAGTGTAGCATCGAGTATCAACCAACTTTGGACTGCACCAAAGACGGCCATCTCACTACCTTCTAATGGCTAAGTTGGGTCAATTAGGGTTTTAAAAGTCAGTTAGTTCTTATAACACCACGCGGAAGCCCTGTGTTATCCTCGATTGACTCAAGGAACACTGGTACAAACCAATGTATCGCACTAACATAGCCACCACTTCAACCATATCGGTCTACGCCGTACAGTTTCCATGATCTATAGCTAGTTACCTAAGGTCCCTAGATCCGGGTATATGATCTTTGCAAGAAATAAACCCAAGAAACCCAATAAAGATAAAGCAAACAGTTCAAGCAAAGCATATAAAATGATCTAACTTTAAGGTAACCTCTCTTTTTAGTTCTCCATAGCAGAGTCGCTAGTTCTATAATACGGTGGGAGAACTGACTTGGTTTTTTGTGTTTTATCGCAAATGTTGCGGATAACAAGAGTCTCCACCGAATTTTCTTTTATCCAAAAAGGAAAGGGTGAAAAGAACAGGAAAGACCTTTTTCAATTTTGAGTTCGGGGGGTAGGTTATGAAAATGGAAGGTTTTAACACCCTTTTCATCCGTAGTTTACTACAGGCTCTTAATCGCTAGCTCACTTTGTTTTGAAAATTCTTTATGGCGTATGTTTGAAAATATTTTGAAATTCCAATGTGAGGCAACTTTGTAATGATTCTCGTATTTGTCCTCGAGAATGCGTACAAAGTTTTTGTTTGAAAATATTTTTGAAAGTGTTTATGTGAAACTTTTTTTGTTTTAAAATGTTTGTGAGCAATCGATTACGAGTGTTCTACCTACTCAAAGTATTTATTATATTTTTTCTCCTTCTTTAGATATTTCTATCCTACCATTAGTTAGTAAAAAGTCTTATCGTTAGGTGTGAAGAGACATGCGTGGGTCATCGTACAGTCATAAAAGGCAACTGGTATGGATGCTTTAGAAATTATCGTTTAAGGGACTAGATCATTTACTGAAGGCAACATCGAAAGGGTCACCAAGGGACTATGATCTTTGTTTTTGAGGGACTTTGCTAAAGCATCCCCATGTTCGAGGGACATGACTGTTTTATAATCCGAAGGCGTCAAGGGAGGTTACCCTAGAGGTGCGAATATGTAAGTGTGTTGTGATTCAGTTCTTTTAATCTTTGTTAGGGTTATCTATCGATTTATTTTTATCTTGCCATACATGACCTAATTACTAACCGTAATAGTGAAATAAGAAAGCAGTAAATGTGCGGAAAGTAAATGCGGAAATGTAAATCCTAGACTATTAAATCACTTTGGGAGTGGTACATAGGTAATAAAATGCGGAAAATAAAATCCTATTATAAACCGGGAACAATTACAATAATTGGAAAAGTGCGAGAGTAATAAACCATGCAAAAATGTAAAATAGGAAAAAGGAAAGCGGAAGGGTTTTTTGATAAAAAAAAGGTTTTAATGATGATTAACCCTAAAACCTAATTTATTTTAATTAATTAAATTAAAATCTAAAAACCTAATTTGATTGATTAAATAAAAAACATAAAAAAACCTAATTAAGGTTTATGGAAAAAAGGTTTTGAAAAAATAATAGGTTTGTAAAAGGTTTTTTTGTGAAACTAAAGGAAAGGAAGTGAAAAAGAGTAAGAAGAATAAAAAATGGAGAAAAAACTAAAATTGACAGGGGTGGGTGTTAAACCCACGCCCTTAGCATTCCCATTCATCATGTTCACCACCAGGCCAGGCGCGCGCCTGTGTTTGAGAAGGGAAACGAACGCGTTATGTATGTTATCCTGCAAAATATGGAAAATTATAAGAAAAACACATCAAAATGTCAAAAGCAGGGATCAAACTCGTTCCCTTGCATAGTAAAGCCTTTAACACGCGCGTTTAACCACTGGGGTGGTGATACATCAATTGTTTAAAACAAAACAAATTAAAAATATTGCAAACAAACTGCACGGATCAGAGAGGCACCAGAGCCCTAGCTCCGGTCGTCTTCTCTGGTGCCTCCTTTTCTTTAAACCTGCAAAAAAATAAGCATTACAGATCCAAGAATACCCTACCCCCCTAAATCAAGGCTTGCGAATTCAATGGAATCATCAATTTTGACTGAAACATAATGGTTTATGAGGTACAATTAAAACAACATGGATCGGTGCATGTATAGCAACTCATTGTTCTGATAGCATGGAGGTCATGCGATCTACTTTTCCTGCACTAACATACCTCAAAAACATATTAATACAGTAAGTTTGAAATGAAACATGAAGAAAACAAAAATATGAGTTTTGCAAAAAATATGAAACAACCATGTATGCGTGCAGGTTCTGGGGGTTTTGGATCATTGTGTTTGATCCATTCTTACTCTGTATGGTTGCTGGAAGTGAATGAGCAAGTTTGCATGCCTTGGAAACGGCTGCAAGCTAGGGTTTCAAGTTGCCCTAGTTTGATAATTTTTGTGATTTTTGGAAGTGGTTTCTAGCACAAGGTTTCGCGGCTTATTTTTCTAAATGAAGAAGAATATATAGCTTGAATTTTAGGTCAAATAACATGGGCTTGGACTCTTGTAATAAGCCTTGTCATATTTGATTTTATTTTGAATTTTAATTAAATAAAAATCAAAATAAATAAATATAAACCAAAGGGGATGCAGGAGTAAGTTTTGAGGTGTATATGAAGTGTATAACACATTTGGTCTTTGAAACTATAGCCCATTAACACAAAATTTCAAGTTTGCTCAATTTGAGCTTCATGCATTTGCTCAAAATTTCCCAACTTGCACCAATCATAACTCTCTCAATTTTTGTAATTTGAAGGTGATCTTAGACTTTTTGGAAATTTAAAGATGTCTCTATAATATCTATTTTAATAATTTTTGTATTTGAAGACTTTATCTTGATGTAAGTTTCCTTAACAAAAAGTGTCTTCTAGTTGTCTTTTGAAATGATCTATAATGTATTGGCCCATATCTCTCAAAAAAAGCCTTTTTTGGATTTAAGCTTAGAGAGACAAAGTTGTAGAGAACTGAATTTCCTTCAAAATGAGCTTTAGTTAGGGAATATCTGATGAAGCATGTGAAAGTTATGCTTGGTCAAAGTTCAGTTGAGTTCTCCTAAGGAAAACCCTAATTTGGCAACTTTTGACTTTTGATGATTTGAGAGTTTTCTTGATGAATCATGGTCAACCCTTGATCAAATGATGAATGTGACATCAAAATCTTTATGTTGACCAAAAATATTGAAGTTTGACTCTATGTTGACCACAATTGACTTTTTGTCCAATATAGTTCACTTTCAATCATCTGAGCAATTGACTGAGCAAACTTGTGATGCAAGGCTTGAAACTTGGTATGAGCATTCCTTGAGATATATGAGAAACCATGAAGTCCAATTGACAACTTAGAAATCTAAACTTCCTTGTGAAAAATGAATCTCTAGTTGTAAGTCCATTGCTTAGTAGGAGAATTTTTCTGATCAATTCTTGAGCAACCTTGAGCATTTGAGAACCCTAGAAGAATGTCCTGAATAAAAGGGAGGGAATATTTTGGGGTACAAGAGGTTGTAATCCTTATAATTGACAATGAAATTGGTAATAGAATGTATATTAGTAGCAATAGTAAAGGCCTATGTTAGAATGCTTAAAATTAAGTTTTTTGAGGCTATACTGTGTTGGATTCGAGTGGAATAGGGTCGGTGTTAGTGTAGAAATTTGCAGCCATGAGGAATATAATATAGCGAAAAAATTAAAAACAAAACAACATGAGTCTACCTAAGAACAGGGGGGGTGACTTGAGCACACCCGAGGCAGATAGAATTCCTCAAATTTTACCGATGTGTCGACCTGAGCACAGGGGGGGGGGGGTCGACCTGAGCAGTCCCGAGTGACATCCAGTTTTAGACAATTTTTACTAAAGGCCATAACTTGAGTTTCCGGACTCCGTTTGATGGGCCGTTCGAAGCGTTGGAAAGTTAATGAAATGAAATATACCTTGGAAGAATAAAATGATTCATATGATGTATTTTTATAGTGATTGCATTAGGATTTAGTGAGGAACTATGTAGTGTTAACATAAGAAGTATACTTTTTGCTATGAATTGACGTAACCATGTCTTGATACAACTTGATCAGTGTTTTGTTTATGATGATACAATGTCATTATGATAATGATGTATTATTCCAATAATGTTTTGATGATAATGGTGAACTATTATTCGTTGTGAATTCTTTTGATCTCTTTATATTGACTTGTGATTGTATGGACATTCATGAGGAATGCCGGCGATTCGGAAGGAATCGTGGTGAGTATGTGACTCACGGGTGATCATGAGGATCGTATGTTATGAAATGATATTTGTAGGGGTTTGTGAATATTATATATATATATATATATATATATATATATATATATATATATATATATATATATATATATATATATATATATATATATATATATATATATATATATATATATATATATATATATATATATATATATATATATATATATATATATATATATATATATATATATATATATATATATATATATATATATATATATATATATATATATCATGCATTCATTGTATTGTGTTATGATGAGATGAGCCTAGGTGGGAATCCTTATTGGGTGCCTAGTCTCGTCCGGACTCTTGAAGAGAGTCGAGTGGAGATAAGTCAATTTCAAGAGAAACATGATTGGCTTATCCGGATTCCGATGGGAATTAGGTTCATATGAATGAACCATATTGGTTGTGTTAGTACCGCATGCATGGTGTAGAGTCCATGGAGTCATATTTCATACTATGATGAGCTCTGTGCAATGATAGTGTTGGCTTGTATCTGTGATAATTGGGTGTGCATTGTAACCATGTGATTGTATGTGTATTTGTTTACTACTACTTAGCATGTGATTTCTTACTGTTTATATTATTGAATGTAATTCCACTATTTTTTGTTGTTGTGTCTGTGCTCCTTGGGGAGTACAGATAATCAGGTACCTGAGTAGTTTCTGGATGCTTGTGTTGCTTTTGGATCGAGTTATAGGAGTCACTCTGATGCATAACATCGGGATAGTGATTTAGTTTTATGTTGTTTCTTTTGAAGTGTTGTTACATATATTTATTTTCAAAATTATGTTAGACCACTAAGGTGTGGGAGTTTTATTTTATTTGGATCCTTGAGGGCCTGATGTGAATTATTTGAAAATATTTTATGCTGTTTTAATCCAATCGATTGAGATACTATGCTATAAAGTGAAATAATACTTCTATGATTTTGTTTATGTGAGGATGTGACATCCCACTAATAAGTACTCTGATTTATCTACAAAACTATGTTTTTGAAAATCTAGTCATTTATCGACTTAATTGAAAAAGGGAAAATGGGGTGTTATAGTAACGAGTGTCAAAACAAATGTAAAGTAGAATGGTACTAGAAATGATTTCTTTAGACCTTAGTGAGGCATAAGGCAATAAGACTCCATATCTCCTTATTTGTTTGTGCTTTGCATGGAAAATCTTCTGCACCTCATTTCGCAAGTAGTTAGTGATAAATAATATAATGCTCTTCGCATGGGGAAGCGAAGACCATTTATTTCTCACCTTATGTTTGTAGATGATTTGCTATTATTTGGTGAAGCCAGTGAGAAACAAATGCTATATGTTAATAATATCTTATATAAGTTTAGTGAGATGTAAGGGCAAGAAGAAGTAAACAAAAACAAGACTAGCATGATGTTTTCCAACAATGATACTCGGAGCGTGGGGGTGAAATTACTGCAGATATCAAACATCAAGGAAACATAGAACTTTGGAAAATATCTTGGAGTGCCCCTTAGTGTAAAGTGTCTTAGAATAGAAAATTATCAATATATAATGGAACAGTTTTCTTCTAAGTTTGCAAGTTGGAAAACTGATTATCTTTCTTTAGTAGGCAGTGTGACCTTGGTAAAATGCATAATGGAAGCAGTTCGTATATACCCGATGATGACCGATATGTTACCATAGTCTTGCAATGATGAAATCCATAGAATGTAAAAGAACTTCATATGGGGAGATATATTTTAAAAACAAAAATACCATGCAATCAAGTGGGATATAATTGTTAAATAAGGAGAAAGAAGATTGGACACTAAAGTGCCCAGAAAATTTGCACTCGGCGATATGATGGTAGAGATGAATGGGCTTAGAGATGCCATTTGGGAATGGGCATAAAGATGCCATCTGGTGTGATAGAAACTTGTCGGGGAATAGGCTTAGAGATACCATCTGATAATGGGCTTAAAGATGCCATCTGGTGACTGCTGGTAGGAGGATGGGCTTATAGATGCCATCTGGAAATGTTGAACTGTATGTCAAAAGTGAGTGGGAAAGTATCAGAAGGGCATCCATGTTTTGGAACATCTCTGAATTAGGGGTCCGAATAAGCAACAGATTGACGTCCATGTCTGGAGAATCGGTAAACTATTTTCAGGAGTTGAGATTGAATAAGCAATAGAGCGGCATCCGTTGTTGGGAAGCGTCCGTAAACTATTTTCAAAAGTTGAGAAGAGTCTGAACAAGTTGGTAGATTGACATCCGTTGTTGGGAAGAATCCGTAAACTGTTTTCAAAAGTTGAGAAGTTGAAGAGGAATCGGTGTAGGGTTTCCTGATGATGCGTCTGAATGGATCTGGAATAAGTATCAGAATGTCGCCGTGTCTGAGTCACGTTTGAACTATTTATGGATGAATCTCGGGAGATGATCTGTGTCTGTCGACTTCTCTTACCTGAAAAGTAAAGGGTTAGTTGTATGCAATGTTATGATGCATGATGCAACGTATGTGACATCAATGCTTATGATATGAATGTGATGAATGCGCGGGTAAGCTGATGAGCTAATCTTGCTGAGGATAAATGGATCCGAGATGGCTGAAGATAAAAGCATCTTGACTGCTGCCGGGGAAAATAGATCCTTGGCTGCAGCTGGGGAAGAGAATTCCTGATGACCTCTACTGGGGAGTTCCAACCTAATAGACTCATGCTGGGGAGGTCAGATTGAGAATCTTCAGCTTGATGGGAAGTAACTCTGGCGACTTCACTGGGGAACTCAAGATTTGCCCTCTCCAAAACTCTGTGGGGAGAAGGTTCAATGGTCTGGTTCCGCTGGGGATAATGAAACTTGACTCTGAGTGGAGCTAGCTTGAGAAGAATCTGAACAAGCGATAGGTTAACCTCCGTTACTTGGAGAACCCGTGAACTGTTTTCAGAAACCTTGAAGTTGAATCAGCAATAGAGCCGCATCCGTTGTTGGGAAGCATCCGTAAACTAATTTCAAAGGCTGCATCTGAACAAGCTGATTAGATTAACATCTGTTGTTGGGAAGAATCCATAAACTGTTTTCAGAAGTCTTGAAGAAGAATCTGAACAAGTGATAGGTTAACATCCGTTTACTTGGAGAACCCGTGAACTGTTTTCAGAAATCTTGAGATTGAATCAGCAATAGAGCAGCATCCGTTGTTGGGAAGCGTCCGTAAACTAATTTCAAAGGTTGCATCTGAACAAGCTGATAGATTAACATCCGTTACTGGGAAGAATCCATAAACTGTTTTCAGAAGTCTTGAGGTTGAATCGGCAATAGAGCCGCATCCGTTATTGGGAAGCGTCCGTAAACTAATTTCAAAGATTGCATCTGAACAAGCTGATAGATTAACATCCGTTGTTGGGAAGAATCCATAAACTGTTTTCAGAAGTCTTGAAGTTGAGTCAGCAATAGAGCCGCGTCCGTTGTTGGGAAGCGTCCGTAAACTGTTTTCAACGGTTGAGAAGAGTCTGAACAAGTTGGTAGATTAACATCCGTTGTTGGGAAGAATCCGTAAACTGTTTTCAGAAGTCTTGAAGTTGAATCAGCAATGGAGCCGCGTCCGTTGTTGGGAAGCGTCCGTAAACTGTTTTCAACGGTTGAGAAGAGTCTGAACAAGTTGGTAGATTAACATCCGTTGTTGGGAAGAATCCGTAAACTGTTTTCAGAAGTCTTGAAGAGGAACCGGTGTAGGGTTTCCTGATGATGAGCTTGTGTAAAACTGCATCGGTTTTTGAACACTTTTGACATTCGAATGCCCCAAGTGGTGATGTAGATAAATTCCTGGCTTATTACAGGTGTTGGTCTACAATCGGTCGTTCACAGATGTTTTCCTGGGTTGTTACAGGTGTTGATCTGGAATTCTTCAGACATGCCCTGGCTGGATACAGGAATCGAATCTGGAAAGGTGATAGTTGATAGATATGCCCTGGCTGGATACAGGAATCGAATCTTCAAGCTCTTCAGACGTGCCCTGGCTAGATACAGGAATCGAGTCTGGAAATGTGGTCAACAGATATGCCCTGGCTGGATACAGGAATCGAATCTGGAATTGTGATAGTTGATAGATATGCCCTGGCTGGATATAGGAATCGAATCTTCAAACTCTTCAGACGTGCCCTGGCTAGATACAGGAATCGAGTCTGGAAAGGTAATAGTTGATTTGTTGAACACTTTTGACATTCGAATGCCCCAAGTGGTGAAGAAGGAGTCTTAAATCAGAGTACTCTGCATATTGAGAGATTTCTTGAAATCTTGACTGGACTGCCCCAGGTTAACTGAACTTGGAAAGATCTGTTGAAACTTTGACTGAACTGCCCCAGGTTAATTGAATTGTGACATGCCATGCCCCTTGCTGATAGGAGATTTGATGGAAGTGTTATCCTCTTGAAGTGATCTTGACTTACTGAGAGAGCTTTCGTTCCTCCGAACATTCGCTGTATGAATTTCTTCGCTGTCAAAAAGGTCAAATGCAGACAGTGATATTCGAATAATGCAAAGTTTATGTTTGTCTCGAAGTTTTGAAAAATGCGTCTTTAGCAGAAAACTTTTCATAAGACAAGTTAACACAAGATTTAGAGCGAAGCCTTACAGGAGTCAGGATACCTTTTGTAACAGTATGCTTTCGAACTAACCCATGCTTCAATTAGGACTTTTGAAGGGTTGTAACGTGGCCTGGTTCACGGTTTAAGAAACAAAGGATAAAGGCTCAAAGTATATTTGTACCCACCCGCTCTTCGTGATGTTCTTCAACCTAAGCTCAGTTAATTGTGCGTCACACTCTGTTTTGAGTTTTGGACGACTTTTGGGCGATGGTTCACCAGTTGAATTTGGGGAGAAAGTCATCATCTCCTTTTTCTTCTTTAACACTTTTCATGTTGTTGAGGATTTTGTAATGACCTCACTATTTTGATTTTGATTTGTTATCCCTAACTTTTGCCTGACTGTTACCGTTTTCCGGGATTACTGTCAGCGGGATGCCCCAGCTTTCTTAAGCCTCCTTTATAGGTTTTGGCTCGGCGGGCTTTTCTCTTTTGAGAGATTGACTGTCTATGTGATAGGGAACCACCCCTGTCTTTTGATTCCAAAGGAACGCTTTCTTTTTTGACGTTGTTCGTTGTATTACAAACTGAGAGTTTGCGACTTCAATGTGCATTTTCTTTTGAATTAAACTGAGATACTACCCTGCCCCGGGTTTATATCAAAGGTTTTGATTGTTTAGAACAGAAAACTCCTACTTCTTTGGCTCGAAGGGGTTGACTAGGGATTAACTTCCTTATAACTCCAGTGTTTGGGATTTGAAAGAAATGCCTGTACATCATCAGCAAGGTCTGTTCAAAAGCATACTGTATAAGATCATGGCATTGTTTCGTCATCCTCCCTCTAAAGGCTTACAACTTTTTATCAAGAGTCAAATATCATAAAGAAAAGCATAAGAGTAGTGAAACGAATGGATGAATTCAAGACAAACATATGCAATGCATTAATGAAAACAGAGTTTAACATCAACAGATAATTGTTTGACAGCAAAAGAAATTACAACTTTGAAAAATAAAAAGAAGCAAAAATCTTTCAGCTTGAGCTTCGTCACTTCAAGTGGAGAACCCTTTAACGGAAGATCTTCATCTCGCTGTCTGGCATGAATTCCAGCACCCCAATGTCGATCAGATCTTGAATCTTGTTCTTCAAGGCCCAACAATCGTTGGTGTCGTGTCCCGGGCTGTAGGAGTGGTAAACACAGAATGCGTCGGGATTATAGTGAGGAAGGAGATATTGGGCTTCTGAGGAGGGTCCTTTACGGTGAGCAAATTGACCTCAAACAGGCGCTTCAGTATGAAGAATGATGGTATTTCAGTCTCCGTGAACTGTCTTCCCGACTTTTCTTGTTTACGCCGATTGCCCCGTTGACGCTGGCGAGGTTGTTGATGGGTTCGTGACCCTGAAGCTAGAAAAGGAGCTTTCCCCTTGTCTTCTTGAGTGGATGGAGGCTGAGCAGTGACTTGCTCTTCGACCTCAGATGTGTGCCCCAGTTGGTTGTTTGGAAGCAGTTGGCGGAAAAGAACTCTGAGTTCCTCTTGTCTTTGGGATAGGTCTTGGATGAGAGTCATCTGGCCCACCAACTGTCCCATCATTTGGGTCCTCAGTATTGTCAGATCAAACTGCAGCTCCGCAATCTGATCACTCCTGGCATTGTTGGAATTCCCCAAGCCCTTGGTGAGGAGAGCTTTCATCTCTTCTTGCCCCAGAGACAAGTTCAGGAACATCTCCTGCAGCTGAGCAGCCTGGTCTTGGATGTCTTTGACAGACCTTTCTAGAGCCATCTCTTGCTGAAATAAACAGCAGGAGAGTAAGGAAACCTGAAAAAGGAAAGACTGTCAAAATGCAATGCATGGTATGTGGATGCAATGCTTTCAAGGATCTCTTGGGGTAAACACAAGAAAACGTTAGAGGTTGAACTCTGCTCTTGGATTGGAGATCTCCGCACCGGTGGACGTCCTTCCACGAGAATCAAGCTCACCATGTCGAGTGGGTCATAGCCACTGATTCAAGCTGTTGTACTTGATCTTTGATTGGAGAGCTTTATATCGGTGGATGGCTTTCCACGAGAATCAAGCTCACCATGTCGAGTGGGTCATAGCCACTGATTCAAGCTGTTGTACTTGAACTTTGACTGGATTGGTTTAGAGGAGAAACCTCTTGCCCCTTGATAGATGTCTGGTTCAACGTAACCCTGCATCAAAAGAACCCTCGAGATCTTTGAAATGGTTATTGAAAATGCTATGGTATGATGTCATGATGTTATGTACATGTATGCACAAGCAAGTGAGTGTATATACAGGCAAACATATTCACACAAAGCAAACAAGTCCTTAGGTTTAGGCTTGCATGAGGTTCAGGTACTACCCTCTTTCAGTTTGTTGGTTAAAACCTGTCTTATCAAAAGTAACCGGGTTCTAAGGAGCTCAATATCATTGGACTGTTTTCTGTGTTCATTGTTTCGGTTTAGCCACTTACTGGCGACCAAAATATTCCAAGAAAACAATCCTCAAAAGAGTATAGTATCGAGGATCTACCAACTTCGGACTGCACCAAAGTCGGTTATCTCACTACCCCTAAAAAGGCTAAGATGGTCAATTAAGGTTCTAAGAGTTCGTTAGTGCTTCATGACATCACACAGTGGCCCCGTACTCTCCTTGACTACTCAAGGGTTACCGGTACTCACAGATATGTCACACTAACATAGCTTACTACTTCAACCATGTCGGTATACCCCGCACAGTTCCCTCGCAATTTTTTGCTATTTACCTAAAAAGGTGCCCCAAATCCGGGTGTAGGATTTACAACAAACCCAAACAAGGACCCAAAAGATAAATCAATCAAGGCAAGCAAAGCAAGAATGTAAAGGTGATCTAAACCCTAAGGTAACCCCACTTTTAAGAATCAATTTCAATCATCCCCAGCAGAGTCGCCAGTTCTGTGATACGGTGGGAGAACTGACTATTGTTTTGCGTTCGTATTCGCACTTGTGCGGTTGAGCAAGAGTCGCCACCAACTTTTTATTTTATCCTAAAGGAAAGGTTAAAAAAGCACAGCAAAAACCTTTTGAGATATTTCGTGGGTTCGGGGGGTAGATTATGAAAAGGGAAGGTATTAGCACCCTTTTCATCCATGGTTATCCATGGGCTCTTAGTTACTTGGTTTTTTTAGATCACTTGCCTTGTTTTTCGATTGCTTGAAAATGGTGTGTGTGTGGGTGCTTTTGAAAATGTTTTGGAAGAAGATGCCTTGTCTTAGGCAACTAATGTATTTGACTCGTGATTGAGTGTTTTACAAAAGTGTGGATCTTTTCGAAAAGATGTTTCAAATGTTTTTGAGATTTTGTTTGAAAGTGTTATGGATTGTGGTTTTTGAAAAGAAGGCAAGTGTTTTTGCAAATTGATCTCAAGTAACTAAGAGTTTTGTCTACCCTATTGTACTCAAAAGTTTTTGTTATGTTTTAACCCCTTTTAACAATTTTGTTCCACCATTGAATTTGGTGGACAATCTTGCGTTTAGGAAGTTTATTCGGGACGGGCGCGGGTCATCGTATGAACCATGAATGCAATGGTGCCAAGTGTCTTCGGCAATGTGCTTTGAAGGGACTATGATCATTCCGTTTAGGCAACACTTTGAGACTTACGATCATTTGATTTCGTTTTGCCAAGGAAACTCGACGTGCAAGCATGGCCCATTTTGGAAGGCAACATGTGGGATTACCCTAGAGGGTGCAAGTGTGATTGTGTATTGATTTCATGTATTTGTCTTGTATTAGGTTATCTAGCGTTTGATTTTATGTACATGCAAACCCTAGGTCTAACCATGGTATAATTTGGAAAACTGTAAATTGCGGAAATGTAAAATCTACGCTATTACAAAATAGTATCCGGGAGTGGGGGTATAAATGTACAAATGGGGATGAGACTTATAGTATCCAATAAGTTACAACCAAATTGAATTTGCGATCAAATGTAAATAACGAATATACAAATATAAGATAAACAAATGTGTATAGGACAATGTGAATGTATTTGTGTAATAAGTGTACATGTATATGAGTATGTGATTATTTACAGGTGCGAAATGTGAAATTGAAGTGTATTAGGGTATTTGACCTAGATATGTGTTTTAAGGAATCTTTGATTTGTATATTCGAAATATGTACAAAAGAAAAATTGTTTTAATTGAATGCTGAAATTCTAATTAAATTATGAAATGATGTTTTGAGAAAAGAAAATATTTCTAGGTTTTCATTATGTATATAAAAAGAGTATTTTTCATTTGTTATGTACAAATATATATTTTAATTAAAAGAATAGAAAAGGGTACTTTCAATTTTAATTATATGATAAAAATGTATTTTTATTATTTATATATAAATATATACTTTAAAAGAAAAAAAGATATTTTTAATCTTAACTATATCGTATGATATGCACAAAATTATATTTAAATAAAGAAAAAAGGACAAAATGCTTTCAATCTTAATTATATGGGGTAATAAAAAAGACATATTTTTAAATAATGATGTATATTGACAAGAATGCATTTTTATTAAAAAAATATATTGAGTTAGAAAATAAACATATGGTTTTAAGATATTATGTATGAAAAAGAGAGAAGTTAGTAATTAATCAAATTGTTTGTATAAAAATGTTAGTGATTTTGTTGGGCTTCAGAGGAAATTAGAAACGGGTCAGGCCCAATGATTGAAGCAAACGATTTAGGGTTTGAAGTTTGGTCATTCAGTTGGTAACGCGTAGGGTTTGCAGTGGCGCGTTCATACTTTTCGTTCAACTTCATCTTCCGGTTACAATTCCTCCGTCTAGCCACCAGCGCCGCTCCCCCAAGTCTCTCTTCCCTCTATGGCATGAGCCCTGTGGTCTTGTGATACGAGGTTTGATTTCAATGTTTTTGTTCTTTTTACGAATCGCGTGCTTCATTTCAGTTTGAATCTTAACCTTAATCTTTTATTATTATGAGGTGAAGGAGAAAAAGAGAGGGAGAAGATTGTACTACCTGACCTTGGAGAAGGAGGAGAGAAAAGGGGATGTGGCGCTCAAGAGGCCGGGACGAGCGGAAGAACGGCGGAGGCGTGTCTTGAGACCCTGGTATTTTTGTGTTTCCTTATGCTTACTTTGCCTATGATTTCGTGATGATCTTAACTGAAAACCTAGTTTGGACCTTCATCTCTTTCTTCTTCTCTTTCGCCACTGTATACTTGTTGCCTAGAGCTTTTGCCCAATGATGTTATACTGAGGGCTTTAGGTTGTCTTTGAATATATTGTTTTCTTCTGAGACTTTGATGCTTTGAATTGTTGTTCTGAGACCGTTGAGCCTTTTACCTGTGTTGCCCTGTGAGGAACTCAAAGTTCTGAGGGCCTAGGGTTTTGATTTGGGAATGCTTGAGTATGCCTTGTGTGGCCTTAAACGCTTTGTTGAAATGCTTGTTGAAAATGTGTTTCTGTTGCCTATTGCATCTTGGCCTGTGATGAAGATTTCTGAGGTCACTTCTTTCCTCTTCTCTATTGCCCACTTTGCCTTTGAATGTTTGTGGCCTATGATGAAGAGATTTTGAGGCCTGAGTTTGCTTCAGGAAGAATTGTCTTTGAGGCTTGGACTTTGTTTTGCTAGTTTTATATGGATAGACCAGGTTTTGCTTCAGCAGGTTTTGTGTTTAGACAGGGGTTCAGCAGGTTTGTACATTGGTATGGCTTATTTCAGGTTCAGGCTAATGCAGGCAGCAGGTTTTTATGCTGGTGCAGGTTTAAACTTGGTTTATCAGGTTTCTGGTTGGTTTGAATATGTTTTTGGTGTTTAGGCCAGGATGCTGACAGTAGGTATTGTTTATGCTTTGTTGTGAGGCATGTGGGTTCATAGCAGGTTTGTGTTACAGGCTTAGCATATGCAGGTTAACTCATGCCAAGGCTTATGCAGGTTTTACTTCTTGAGGGTTTTTGATGTATGGTTTCAGCAGGTTGTAGTTTTACAGTATGGTGGGTTTTTTGTATGGTTCAGGCAATTTTGTACTTGTTAGGCTTTTGAGGTTATGTGTTTGTAGTGGTTTTGGTTAGGCTTGGCTAATGCAGGTTGAGGTTGAGCTTCAGTTTGTATGTTCTTTTCTTTGGTGAGAAATTCTGCCCTCTTTGAACTGTGTTCTTTCTTTTGTATATCTTTTTTTCTTATCTATCCTGCCTGTCCTGCCTAAGCATAAAGCCTGAACCCTTCCTCTTATCTCTCTTCTTATGACTTTCTTAGTACAGTTTAAAGAATTTTAAATGTTTTTTACTGTACTTTCTGAAGGGGCCACCCTTGTTTGGGAAATGATGATAAAGAGTTAGCTTGCATAAGAGATTTCCTCTGCATCTTTATCTTTCTTTGACAGTTTGCTACACTTTGTGAACTTTTCATATCTTTGTCAAATCTTTTTATTGACAGCCTTGAGTGGACTTTGTACTTTGACAGTAAATTGCACTTTTTGATCTTTGATAGAAAGTTGGAATTGGATTTTCAGTTTAGTTTGAACTTACTTCTGAACCATGCAGTTTGACATTTTAAAAATATGCATTTTGACATTTTGCATTTATAATGAAATTCTTCCCTCTTTGTGAACCGGGAGAAATCCCGTGATTTGCAGAGAGGGTCAACTGATCCCAGTCAGTGGCCCTTAATGATGACTGCAAATTTTATCTGTCTTTAATTAATTCAACTGCTTTTGACTTTTCCTTTTCTTTTTGCAGATGAATAATGGAGCACCGGAGCGAAGTGAAGAATGAAGAATTAGAAATAAATAGGATAGTTTTCTTTTTATTTAAATTTAAATCAATGTAAGACCAATGTTTGTAATTTAAATTCCAAACATCAATTGTACATTTAATTTAAAGATAAATAGAAGTTTCCATTATCCAATTTAATTCTATTTTCTCTTTATTGCTTATTTATTTATTTAAAACTCTTGGAATTAAAACAATTGAAAAATAAATTTCAATCACTCAATTTAGAATAATAAATAACTTAAATAAAACAATGTCTTAGTAATATTGATCAATTAAACCTGTCTTTTCCAATATCCAAAACAAAGCAGCAGTTAACCAAAATAAACTGATCAAGCGCATTCCTTTTTTTACTGATTCTTTGCCAAGCACTGTAATTCCAAACTGCACATCTTCTTTGACTGGCTCAAACAAAACAACATGAATTCAACCCAACTGTCTCTTTTACTGATTAAGTCAAAACAATGCGAATCCAACCCGAATCTTGGAAAATCTTGCAAAGTGCTGTGGAATTTTAACTTTGCTGAGAATATGCCCATAAAACCTTAATTCTTGATTAAATGCCAAATAACGCTCGCCTGATCAAAATTGAACCAAAAATCATCCAAAACCCTAAGCCAACTGTGAAACAATCCAGAGTCCTGAAAATCAGTAAAAACCCTAATTTCGCTTGACTGACAAGAAAAGTCCGTTTGTCCGATTCTTGAGCCAGTTTGAAAAATCAGGAAACGCCTGAAGCTGAGATTTCTTGTGGAAAAATGCGAGGGCAAATTTTGGGGTACAACAGTTGCCCTTGTTCAATCTTCTTGGACCTGAAGAGTTAGATTGGCAAGTTTGCCTTTCGCGACTTGAAGGTAAAAGAAGATTGGACACTAAAGTGCCCAGAAAATTTGCACTCGGCGATATGATGGTAGAGATGAATGGGCTTAGAGATGCCATTTGGGAATGGGCTTAAAGATGCCATCTGGTGTGATAGAAACTTGTCGGGGAATGGGCTTAGAGATGCCATCTGATAATGGGCTTAAAGATGCCATCTGGTGACTGCTGGTAGGAGGATGGGCTTATAGATGCCATCTGGAAATGTTGAACTGTATGTCAAAAGTGAGTGGGAAAGTATCAGAAGGGCATCCATGTTTTGGAACATCTCTGAATTAGGGGTCCGAATAAGCAACAGATTGACGTCCATGTCTGGAGAATCCGTAAACTATTTTCAGGAGTTGAGATTGAATAAGCAATAGAGCGGCATCCGTTGTTGGGAAGCATCCGTAAACTATTTTCAAAAGTTGAGAAGAGTCTGAACAAGTTGGTAGATTGACATCCGTTGTTGGGAAGAATCCGTAAACTGTTTTCAAAAGTTGAGAAGTTGAAGAGGAATCGGTGTAGGGTTTCCTGGTGATGCGTCTGAATGGATCTGGAATAAGTATCAGAATGTCGCCGTGTCTGAGTCACGTTTGAACTATTTATGGATAAATCTCGGGAGATGATCTGTGTCTGTCGACTGCTCTTACCTGAAAAGTAAAGGGTTAGTTGTATGCAATGTTATGATGCATGATGCAACGTATGTGACATCAATGCTTATGATATGAATGTGATGAATGCGCAGGTAAGCTGATGAGCTAATCTTGCTGAGGATAAATGGATCCGAGATGGCTGAAGATAAAAGCATCTTGACTGCTGCCGGGGAAAATAGATCCTTGGCTGCAGCTGGGGAAGAGAATTCCTGATGACCTCTACTGGGGAGTTCCAACCTAATAGACTCATGTTGGGGAGGTCAGATTGAGAATCTTCAGCTTGATGGGAAGTAACTCTGGCGACTTCACTGGGGAACTCAAGATTTGCCCTCTCCAAAACTCTGTAGGGAGAAGGTTCAATGGTCTGGTTCCGCTGGGGATAATGAAACTTGACTCTGAGTGGAGCTAGCTTGAGAAGAATCTGAACAAGTGATAGGTTAACCTCCGTTACTTGGAGAACCCGTGAACTGTTTTCAGAAACCTTGAAGTTGAATCAGCAATAGAGCCGCATCCGTTGTTGGGAAGCATCCGTAAACTAATTTCAAAGGTTGCATCTGAACAAGCTGATTAGATTAACATCCGTTGTTGGGAAGAATCCATAAACTGTTTTCAGAAGTCTTGAAGAAGAATCTGAACAAGTGATAGGTTAACATCCGTTTACTTGGAGAACCTGTGAAATGTTTTCAGAAATCTTGAGATTGAATCAGCAATAGAGCAGCATCTGTTGTTGGGAAGCGTCCGTAAACTAATTTCAAAGGTTGCATCTGAACAAGATAATAGATTAACATCCGTTACTGGGAAGAATCCATAAACTGTTTTCAGAAGTCTTGAGGTTGAATCGGCAATAGAGCCGCATCCGTTGTTGGGAAGCGTCCGTAAACTAATTTCAAAGATTGCATCTGAACAAGCTGATAGATTAACATCCGTTGTTGGGAAGAATCCATAAACTGTTTTCAGAAGTCTTGAAGTTGAGTCAGCAATAGAGCCGCGTCCGTTGTTGGGAAGCGTCCGTAAACTGTTTTCAACGGTTGAGAAGAGTCTGAACAAGTTGGTAGATTAAAATCCGTTGTTGGGAAGAATCCGTAAACTGTTTTCAGAAGTCTTGAAGTTGAATCAGCAATGGAGCCGCGTCCGTTGTTGGGAAGCGTCCGTAAATTGTTTTCAACGGTTGAGAAGAGTCTGAACAAGTTGGTAGATTAACATCCGTTGTTGGGAAGAATCCGTAAACTGTTTTCAGAAGTCTTGAAGAGGAACCGGTGTAGGGTTTCCTGATGATGAGCTTGTGTAAAACTGCATCAGTTTTTGAACACTTTTGACATTCGAATGCCCCAAGTGGTGATGTAGATAAATTCCTGGCTTATTACAGGTGTTGGTCTACAATCGGTCGTTCACATATGTTTTCCTGGGGTCTTACAGGTGTTGATCTGGAATTCTCCAGACATGCCCTGGCTGGATACAGGAATCGAATCTGGAAAGGTGATAGTTGATAGATATGCCCTGGCTGGATACAGGAATCGAATCTTCAAGCTCTTCAGACGTGCCCTGGCTAGATACAGGAATCGAGTCTGGAAATGTGGTCAACAGATATGCCCTGGCTGGATACAGGAATCGAATCTGGAATTGTGATAGTTGATAGATATGCCCTGGCTGGATACAGGAATCGAATCTTCAAACTCTTCAGACATGCCCTGGCTAGATACAGGAATCGAGTCTGGAAAGGTAATAGTTGATTTGTTGAACACTTTTGACATTCGAATGCCCCAAGTGGTGAAGAAGGAGTCTTAAATCAGAGTACTCTGCATATTGAGAGATTTCTTGAAATCTTGACTGGACTGCCCCAGGTTAACTGAACTTGGAAAGATCTGTTGAAACTTTGACTGGACTGCCCCAGGTTAATTGAATTGTGACATGCCATGCCCCTTGTTGATAGGAGATTTGATGGAAGTGTTATCCTCTTGAAGTGATCTTGACTTACTGAGAGAGCTTTCGTTCCTCCGAACATTCGCTGTATGAATTTCTTCGCTGTCAAAAAGGTCAAATGCAGACAGTGATATTCGAATAATGCAAAGTTTATGTTTGTCTCGAAGTTTTGAAAAATGCGTCTTTAGCAGAAAACTTTTCATAAGACAAGTTAACACAAGATTTAGAGCGAAGCCCTACAGGAGTCAGGATACCTTTTGTAACAGTATGCTTTCGAACTAACCCATGCTTCAATTAGGACTTTTGAAGGGTTGAAACGTGGCCTGGTTCACGGTTTAAGAAACAAAGGATAAAGGCTCAAAGTATATTTGTACCCACCCGCTCTTCGTGATGTTCTTCAACCTAAGCTCAGTTAATTGTGCGTCACACTCTGTTTTGAGTTTTGGACGACTTTTGGGCGATTGTTCACCAGTTGAATTTGGGGAGACAGTCATCATCTCCTTTTTCTTCTTTAACACTTTTCATGTTGTTGAGGATTTTGTAATGACCTCACTATTTTGATTTTGATTTGTTATCCCTAACTTTTGCCTGACTGTTACCGTTTTCCGGGATTACTGTCAGCGGGATGCCCCAGCTTTCTTAAGCCTCCTTTATAGGTTTTGGCTCGGCGGGCTTTTCTCTTTTGAGAGATTGACTGTCTATGTGATAGGGAACCACCCCTGTCTTTTGATTCCAAAGGAACGCTTTCTTTTTTGACGTTGTTCGTTGTATTACAAACTGAGAGTTTGCGACTTCAATGTGCATTTTCTTTTGAATTAAACTGAGATACTACCCTGCCCCGGGTTTATATCAAAGGTTTTGATTGTTTAGAACAGAAAACTCCTACTTCTTTGGCTCGAAGGGGTTGACTAGGGATTAACTTCCTTATAACTCCAGTGTTTGGGATTTGAAAGAAATGCCTGTACATCATCAGCAAGGTCTGTTCAAAAGCATACTGTATAAGATCATGGCATTGTTTCGTCATCCTCCCTCTAAAGGCTTACAACTTTTTATCAAGAGTCAAATATCATAAAGAAAAGCATAAGAGTAGTGAAACGAATGGATGAATTCAAGACAAACATATGCAATGCATTAATGAAAACAGAGTTTAACATCAACAGATAATTGTTTGACAGCAAAAGAAATTACAACTTTGAAAAATAAAAAGAAGCAAAAATCCTTCAGCTTGAGCTTCGTCACTTCAAGTGGAGAACCCTTTAACGGAAGATCTTCATCTCGCCGTCTGGCATGAATTCCAGCACCCCAATGTCGATCAGATCTTGAATCTTGTTCTTCAAGGCCCAACAGTCGTTGGTGTCGTGTCCCGGGCTGTAGGAGTGGTAAACACAGAATGCGTCGGGATTATAGTGAGGAGAGGAGATATTGGGCTTCTGAGGAGGGTCCTTTACGGTGAGCAAATTGACCTCAAACAGGCGCTTCAGTATGAAGAATGATGGTATTTCAGTCTCCGTGAACTGTCTTCCCGACTTTTCTTGTTTACGCCGATTGCCCCGTTGACGCTGGCGAGGTTGTTGATGGGTTCGTGACCCTGAAGCTAGCAAAGGAGCTTTCCCCTTGTCTTCTTGAGTGGATGGAGGCTGAGCAGTGACTTGCTCTTCGACCTCAGATGTGTGCCCCAGTTGGTTGTTTGGAAGCAGTTGGCGGAAAAGAACTCTGAGTTCCTCTTGTCTTTGGGATAGGTCTTGGATGAGAGTCATCTGGCCCACCAACTGTCCCATCATTTGGGTCCTCAGTGTTGTCAGATCAAACTGCAGCTCCGCAATCTGATCACTCCTGGCATTGTTGGAATTCCCCAAGCCCTTGGTGAGGAGAGCTTTCATCTCTTCTTGCCCCAGAGACAAGTTCAGGAACATCTCCTGCAGCTGAGCAGCCTGGTCTTGGATGTCTTTGACAGACCTTTCTAGAGCCATCTCTTGCTGAAATAAACAGCAGGAGAGTAAGGAAACCTGAAAAAGGAAAGACTGTCAAAATGCAATGCATGGTATGTGGATGCAATGCTTTCAAGGATCTCTTGGGGTAAACACAAGAAAACGTTAGAGGTTGAACTCTGCTCTTGGATTGGAGATCTCCGCACCGGTGGACGTCCTTCCACGAGAATCAAGCTCACCATGTCGAGTGGGTCATAGCCACTGATTCAAGCTGTTGTACTTGATCTTTGATTGGAGAGCTTTATATCGGTGGATGGCTTTCCACGAGAATCAAGCTCACCATGTCGAGTGGGTCATAGCCACTGATTCAAGCTGTTGTACTTGAACTTTGACTGGATTGGTTTAGAGGAGAAACCTCTTGCCCCTTGATAGATGTCTGGTTCAACGTAACCCTGCATCAAAAGAACCCTCGAGATCTTTGAAATGGTTATTGAAAATGCTATGGTATGATGTCATGATGTTATGTACATGTATGCACAAGCAAGTGAGTGTATATACAGGCAAACATATTCACACAAAGCAAACAAGTCCTTAGGTTTAGGCTTGCATGAGGTTCAGGTACTACCCTCTTTCAGTTTGTTGGTTAAAACCTGTCTTATCAAAAGTAACCGGGTTCTAAGGAGCTCAATATCATTGGACTGTTTTCTGTGTTCATTGTTTCGGTTTAGCCACTTACTGGCGACCAAAATATTCCAAGAAAACAATCCTCAAAAGAGTATAGTATCGAGGATCTACCAACTTCGGACTGCACCAAAGTCGGTTATCTCACTACCCCTAAAAAGGCTAAGATGGTCAATTAAGGTTCTAAGAGTTCGTTAGTGCTTCATGACATCACACAGTGGCCCCGTACTCTCCTTGACTACTCAAGGGTTACCGGTACTCACAGATATGTCACACTAACATAGCTTACTGCTTCAACCATGTCGGTATACCCCGCACAGTTCCCTCGCAGTTTTTTGCTATTTACCTAAAAAGGTGCCCCAAATCCGGGTGTAGGATTTACAACAAACCCAAACAAGGACCCAAAAGATAAATCAATCAAGGCAAGCAAAGAAAGAATGTAAAGGTGATCTAAACCCTAAGGTAACCCCACTTTTAAGAATCAATTTCAATCATCCCCAGCAGAGTCGCCAGTTCTGTGATACGGTGGGAGAACTGACTATTGTTTTGCGTTCGTATTCGCACTTGGGCGGTTGAGCAAGAGTCGCCACCGACTTTTTATTTTATCCTAAAGGAAAGGTTAAAAAAGCACAGCAAAAACCTTTTGAGATATTTCGTGGGTTCGGGGGGTAGATTATGAAAAGGGAAGGTATTAGCACCCTTTTCATCCATGGTTATCCATGGGCTCTTAGTTACTTGGTTTTTTTAGATCACTTGCCTTGTTTTTCGATTGCTTGAAAATGGTGTGTGTGTGGGTGCTTTTGAAAATGTTTTGGAAGAAGATGCCTTGTCTTAGGCAACTAATGTATTTGACTCGTGATTGAGTGTTTTACAAAAGTGTGGATCTTTTCGAAAAGATGTTTCAAATGTTTTTGAGATTTTGTTTGAAAGTGTTGTGGATTGTGGTTTTTGAAAAGAAGGCAAGTGTTTTTGCAAATTGATCTCAAGTAACTAAGAGTTTTGTCTACCCTATTGTACTCAAAAGTTTTTGTTATGTTTTAACCCCTTTTAACAATTTTGTTCCACCATTGAATTTGGTGGACAATCTTGCGTTTAGGAAGTTTATTCGGGACGGGCGCGGGTCATCGTATGAACCATGAATGCAATGGTGCCAAGTGTCTTCGGCAATGTGCTTTGAAGGGACTATGATCATTTCGTTTAGGCAACACTTTGAGACTTACGATCATTTGATTTCGTTTTGCCAAGGAAACTCGACGTGCAAGCATGGCCCATTTTGGAAGGCAACATGTGGGATTACCCTAGAGGGTGCAAGTGTGATTGTGTATTGATTTCATGTATTTGTCTTGTATTAGGTTATCTAGCGTTTGATTTTATGTACATGCAAACCCTAGGTCTAACCATGGTATAATTTGGAAAACTGTAAATTGCGGAAATGTAAAATCTACGCTATTACAAAATAGTATCCGGGAGTGGGGGTATAAATGTACAAATGGGGATGAGACTTATAGTATCCAATAAGTTACAACCAAATTGAATTTGCGATCAAATGTAAATAACGAATATACAAATATAAGATAAACAAATGTGTATAGGACAATGTGAATGTATTTGTGTAAGTGTACATGTATATGAGTATGTGATTATTTACAGGTGCGAAATGTGAAATTGAAGTGTATTAGGGTATTTGACCTAGATATGTGTTTTAAGGAATCTTTGATTTGTATATTCGAAATATGTACAAAAGAAAAATTGTTTTAATTGAATGCTCAAGTTCTAATTAAATTATGAAATGATGTTTTGAGAAAAGAAAATATTTCTAGGTTTTCATTATGTATATAAAAAGAGTATTTTTCATTTGTTATGTACAAATATATATTTTAATTAAAAGAATAGAAAAGGGTACTTTCAATTTTAATTATATGATAAAAATGTATTTTTATTATTTATATATAAATATATACTTTAAAAGAAAAAAAGATATTTTTAATCTTAACTATATCGTATGATATGCACAAAATTATATTTAAATAAAGAAAAAAGGACAAAATGCTTTCAATCTTAATTATATGGGGTAATAAAAAAGACATATTTTTAAATAATGATGTATATTGACAAGAATGCATTTTTATTAAAAAAATATATTGAGTTAGAAAATAAACATATGGTTTTAAGATATTATGTATGAAAAAGAGAGAAGTTAGTAATTAATCAAATTGTTTGTATAAAAATGTTAGTGATTTTGTTGGGCTTCAGAGGAAATTAGAAACGGGTCAGGCCCAATGATTGAAGCAAACGATTTAGGGTTTGAAGTTTGGTCATTCAGTTGGTAACGCGTAGGGTTTGCAGCGGCGCGTTCATACTTTTCGTTCAACTTCATCTTCCGGTTACAATTCCTCCGTCTAGCCACCAGCGCCGCTCCCCCAAGTCTCTCTTCCCTCTATGGCATGAGCCCTGTGGTCTTGTGATACGAGGTTTGATTTCAATGTTTTTGTTCTTTTTACGAATCGCGTGCTTCATTTCAGTTTGAATCTTAACCTTAATCTTTTATTATTATGAGGTGAATGAGAAAAAGAGAGGGAGAAGATTGTACTACCTGACCTTGGAGAAGGAGGAGAGAAAAGGGGATGTGGCGCTCAGGAGGCCGGGACGAGCGGAAGAACGGCGGAGGCGCGTCTTGAGACCCTGGTATTTTTGTGTTTCCTTATGCTTACTTTGCCTATGATTTCGTGATGATCTTAACTGAAAACCTAGTTTGGACCTCCATCTCTTTCTTCTTCTCTTTCGCCACTGTATACTTGTTGCCTAGAGCTTTTGCCCAATGATGTTATACTGAGGGCTTTAGGTTGTCTTTGAATATATTGTTTTCTTCTGAGACTTTGATGCTTTGAATTGTTGTTCTGGGACCGTTGAGCCTTTTACCTGTGTTGCCCTGTGAGGAACTCAAAGTTCTGAGGGCCTAGGGTTTTGATTTGGGAATGCTTGAGTATGCCTTGTGTGGCCTTAAACGCTTTGTTGAAATGCTTGTTGAAAATGTGTTTCTGTTACCTATTGCATCTTGGCCTGTGATGAAGATTTCTGAGGCCACTTCTTTCCTCTTCTCTATTTCCCACTTTGCCTTTGAATGTTTGTGGCCTATGATGAAGAGATTCTGAGGCCTGAGTTTGCTTCAGGAAGAATTGTCTTTGAGGCTTGGACTTTGTTTTGCTAGTTTTATATGGATAGACCAGGTTTTGCTTCAGCAGGTTTTGTGTTTAGACAGGGGTTCAGCAGGTTTGTACATTGGTATGGCTTATTTCAGGTTCAGGCTAATGCAGGCAGCAGGTTTTTATGCTGGTGCAGGTTTGAACTTGGTTTATCAGGTTTCTGGTTGGTTTGAATATGTTTTTGGTGTTTAGGCCAGGATGCTGACAGTAGGTATTGTTTATGCTTTGTTGTGAGGCCTGTGGGTTCATAGCAGGTTTGTGTTACAGGCTTAGCATATGCAGGTTAACTCAGGCCAAGGCTTATGCAGGTTTTACTTCTTGAGGGTTTTTGATGTATGGTTTCAGCAGGTTGTAGTTTTACAGTATGGTGGGTTTTTTGTATGGTTCAGGCAATTTTGTACTTGTTAGGCTTTTGAGGTTATGTGTTTGTAGTGGTTTTGGTTAGGCTTGGCTAATGCAGGTCGAGGTTGAGCTTCAGTTTGTATGTTCTTTTCTTTGGTGAGAAATTCTGCCCTCTTTGAACTGTGTTCTTTCTTTTGTATATCTTTTTTTCTTATCTATCCTGCCTGTCCTACCTAAGCATAAAGCCTGAACCCTTCCTCTTATCTCTCTTCTTATGACTTTCTTAGTACAGTTTAAAGAATTTTAAATGTTTTTTACTGTACTTTCTGAAGGGGCCACCCTTGTTTGGGAAATGATGATAAAGAGTTAGCTTGCATAAGAGATTTCCTCTGCATCTTTATCTTTCTTTGACAGTTTGCTACACTTTGTGAACTTTTCATATCTTTGTCAAATCTTTTTATTGACAGCCTTGAGTGGACTTTGTACTTTGACAGTAAATTGCACTTTTTGATCTTTGATAGAAAGTTGGAATTGGATTTTCAGTTTAGTTTGAACTTACTTCTGAACCATGCAGTTTGACATTTTAAAAATATGCATTTTGACATTTTGCATTTATAATGAAATTCTTCCCTCTTTGTGAACCGGGAGAAATCCCGTGATTTGCAGAGAGGGTCAACTGATCCCAGTCAGTGGCCCTTAATGATGACTGCAAATTTTATCTGTCTTTAATTAATTCAACTGCTTTTGACTTTTCCTTTTCTTTTTGCAGATGAATAATGGAGCACCTGAGCGAAGTGAAGAAGGAAGAATTAGAAATAAATAGGATAGTTTTCTTTTTATTTAAATTTAAATCAATGTAAGACCAATGTTTGTAATTTAAATTCCAAACATCAATTGTACATTTAATTTAAAGATAAATAGAAGTTTCCATTATCCAATTTAATTCTATTTTCTCTTTATTGCTTATTTATTTATTTAAAACTCTTGGAATTAAAACAATTGAAAAATAAATTTCAATCACTCAATTTAGAATAATAAATAACTTAAATAAAACAATGTCTTAGTAATATTGATCAATTAAACCTGTCTTTTCCAATATCCAAAACAAAGCAGCAGTTAACCAAAACAAACTGATCAAGCGCATTCCTTTTTTTACTGATTCTTTGCCAAGCACTGTAATTCCAAACTGCACATCTTCTTTAACTGGCTCAAACAAAACAACATGAATTCAACCCAACTGTCTCTTTTACTGATTAAGTCAAAACAATGCGAATCCAACCCGAATCTTGGAAAATCTTGCAAAGTGCTGTGGAATTTTAACTTTGCTGAGAATATGCCCATAAAACCTTAATTCTTGATTAAATGCCAAATAACGCTCGCCTGATCAAAATTGAACCAAAAATCATCCAAAACCCTAAGCCAACTGTGAAACAATCCAGAGTCCTGAAAATCAGTAAAAACCCTAATTTCGCTTGACTGACAAGAAAAGTCCGTTTGTCCGATTCTTGAGCCAGTTTGAAAAATCAGGAAACGCCTGAAGCTGAGATTTCTTGTGGAAAAATGCGAGGGCAAATTTTGGGGTACAACACATATTTAGATCCCAAGTTCAAAATATGCACTCACAAGAAGTTATGAATTTGGACACTATAGGTCATTTTGAAAAGTCAACAAAAACACCTTTTTTGGCAAAGCTTCATACATGAGCATGGAATATCAAATTGAGATGATACCAAAAGGGTTTCTTATAAGACATCCCAAGATTTATAAAAAGTCCAAGAACACCCTCAAAGAGTTAAAATTGAGGAAGTTATGCATTGGTGAAGTTGACCTTTTTTGCAAAATTGCCAAAAGTTAACTATGCCCAAAATTTCAAATTTTGCCAAATGGGCCCAATCTTTTTCACTTGTTTTAAGTTGGAAACATGGTCCATGAGCCCTAGCCTTTGCCACTTGTAATTATCTTATTTACATTATTTATTTTTATTTTTATCTGAATTAAATCATTTTAAATCAAAACAAATCATATAAAATCCAAAACATTGAAATTCAAAGATCTTGTGCTTGTTTCAGGTCTTAATACACAGCTAGCATCAAATCAAATTCGTGTAAAGGCATGAGGTGCACAAAAAGATTGAATTAGGCCATTTTTGGAAAGATTTTTAAGGTGAATCAAATCAAGATCAAGGACATTGATGGAGGAAGATTGAGTGCATTCTTTCAACCCTAATTCAGTCCTTGATACATATAGAAGCAAGGCAGACCAAAAGAGGCTAGAGAAAGAGGCGTGTGATCAAGAACACAAACTTGAAAAATCAAGAAAAAATGAAAACACGAATTCCCACTTAGAGGCCAATTCAAAACCTTTGGACCATCCCAATCGTTTCCCGAGGTCATCGGCAAGCAAAAACAATCAAAAGCAAGCATCTCCAGGCCCTATATCGCGCTGTAAGTCCATCATGATATCCATGAATTTTTGAATTCGGTTTGTATGATTTAGGCATTGATAGCATGAATTAACCATATATTCTTGACCCATGGAACATTTGTAAGCTTTCTATATTTTTTAATTGCATTTATATGGCTTGTATAAAATTTCACCATAGCTAGGGTTTGAAGCTTCGAATTAGGAGTTTTTTATGCAGGCGAAATTAGGCAATGAAAGGGCCACCATTACACTCAGGAGGTCCAGATGAATCGATTGGTGGCCCTAGTTTTCATTTATCTTGCTCATGGTTAATTTTGAAGAATGACAAGGATATAGCGACGGACAAACGTCCGTAGGTAAAAGTTTCCAACTTTTACCAAAGAGCAAGGTTAGGGATAACCTGTGTGGCATCTCCCTATTGGTACATTTAAACTCTGGCGCACATTTTTTTGTTATCCTCCACTAATTCTTGTTTTTGTATATTATTATTATTATTATTATTTATTTCATGTACAAAAAGAACAATTAGCTCAGCTGGTTGCCAAGCGTTGGAACGTCCTATGGGGCCTGGGTTTGAATCCCAGGTCCCCCACTTTTCTCATATTATTTTCTTTCAGGAAATCTCATGCGTACACAACACTAAGGACTACCATAGACTCTCAGGATCTAGCCCTTGGATCTCCAGATGGCCAAATCTGATGGCCATCATCTGAAGGTGCATCATGAAGCCAAGTCAAATGCAGAGCATGTGATCTGGGAAGTCAATGTGGACTTCCATCTTTTGGGCCCAGTAACTGCTATTTGCACCCCCTTCCAATTACTTTCCAGGCCCATTCTCTCTTTCTATTTCTTTTATATTTTATTTTATTTTATTTTATTTTATTTATTTATTTTATTTACTAACCAATAATTATTTTCTTTTTATCAAAAAAATCACAAAAATATTACTTTTCACAAATTAAGTTTAGACTTTATTTTTTTTATCAAAAAATTAATTAATTTAATTAGATTTAAAATTTAGGTAAACTTTAATTCTTTTTGTACATAATTAAAATTAATTAGAACAAATAGGTTTTTATTTCTAATTTAATTATTTTCTTTTCTTAAAAATAGCCAAAAACCACAAAAATAGGCCATGTAATATTTTTATTAATTAATTTAATCACTAATTAATTTTTGTATGTAATTTAGAAACTTAATTCTTTTATTAAAAACTACAAAAAAACAATTTTTCTTTTGGTTAGGTTAGGAGGGTCAAAACTCTAATTTCTTCCCGACCTTAATTTTCTTCGCGCGCGCTTTATTTTATTTTTACCCTATTATTGTAACTGCTCACAAGTTGTAATAGTTTAATTAGGACGTTTATTTTTCATTTACCGCTTTATTTTTTTTCTTTAAGGGTTTGTTTTTGGCTATGTAAATACCCGAAGCCTTGTAATAGCTTAGTTTAATTTCCGCACGTTAAATTCCGCAAATATTTAACTGTTAGATGTATGATATAGGATGCATGATAAGAATGTATGTAAACTTTAAAATGGTTAGATAACCTTAAAATGTGCAAAGATAAATAATCTGAAATTGAATCACTCGCACATGCGCACTCCTAGGGTACACTCCCACTTGGTTGCCTTTGGTAAATGGTCATTGAGTATAGGATGCTTTAGTGGTCATTGAGTGACATTAGGACGACCAAGTGGGTCCTATTGTTGCCTCGGATAATTGATCTAAGACATTAGGGTTATTACTAAGACGTCTTAACATTACTTTAGTGACCGAACGTCCCTTTCGAATTGACCCTCAAAACTCCAACGATGGTGCTACCTACTCACTAATAGTGGGATAGCACTGTCTAAAGGAAACGAATACATAACGATTCTTTTTTTGAGTAGGTAGATTAGTTCTTAAGTACTTGCTCAATCAAAATAAGTTTTTTCACACTTACACTCCTTTACAAACAAAGTTTTCAAAACACTTCATTACACTCTTGAAGACAGAAGCAAGAGTTAAATCAAAGTCAAAACAAAATTTTTTCAAAGCACACAAACACATAAAGAAGAAATTTTGAAAATGATGAGCAAGTACCTAAGAGCCCGTAGATAACTACGGATAGAAAGGGTGTTAATACCTTCCCTTTCTATAATCTACCCCTCGTACTCAGAAATATCTCGAATAAGGAATTTTTCTGTGCTTTTTTCCTTTCCTTGTTGGATAAAATAAAAGTCGGTGGCGACTCTTGCTTACCGCGACATTTTGCAAACACAAACGCAAAATGCAAACCAGCATTTCCAAAAAACAAGTCTCGGTTCTGGCCACCGTATCACAGAACTGGCGACTCTGCTGGGGATATAATAAGTGGGATGTACCTTAGGATTAGTTCATCATATTGTTTTCATTTGTTTGATTTGATTGCTTTATCTTTGTGGACTTTGTATCAGAGTTACTATAGATCCTAACCCGGATCTGGGGATACCTTTTAGGTAAGTAGCAATAGACTGTGAGGGAACTGTACAGCATAGACCGATACGGTTGAAGCAGTAGCTACGTTGATGTGGCACATTAGTTGGTACCGATATCCCTTGTGGAGGAACAAGGAGAGTTTGGGGCTGCTATATGGGTCATTAAGCATCAACTGACCTTAGAACCTATAATTGACCAACTTGGCCTTAGAAAGTAGCAGAATGCTACACTCATTGAGACCATACTCTCACGATGGTTCCGGCTGCAATAAAAGATTGCGTGAGCTGAAACTATGACCGATGGAGGATGGTCAGTGATATTGAGAACCTCTAGAACCCGATTACTATTATTAGGACAGGTTGAACCAACTAAACTGCAAGAGGGTAGTACCTAAACTCCATGCCAGCCTGAAATTTAAGGGTTATTGTGTGACTTGTTTGCCCTTATCATGTTTACTATTTGTGATACCTGTTGTGTGTTTTTATCATGACATCATGCATCATGACATAGCATGCATATTTCATCAGACTAACCATTTCAAAGACCGAGGGGATTCATCTTTGTTCTGTTTTGCAGATCATGGCCTCTATGCGCAGAAATACCATTCGAGTCAACTTTGTGCAGATACTTGTTCAGCTTAGAGAGCTGGTTTCAAAAGTTACTGATACTTCTTCCTTTGTTATAAGACATAGTCATCTCCTTAGCCTGGTTACTTCAAAGTTGGACGAGCAAATGATGAGCGTGTTGTTCCAGTTCTTTGACCCGTTGCATCACTGTTTTACCTTCCCGGACTATCAGTTGGTCCCTACTTTGGAGGAGTTTTCTGATTTACTTGGCATATCTATTCTAGAGCAGACACCCTTTACAGGTTTGGAGATATCTCCTAGGTCAGAGGATATTGCTTCAGCCCTACATCTAAAAATGGTTGATGTAGTATCTAACTGGGAGATTCAGAGCGGGGTTAAAGGTTTCTTGGCTAAGTTTTTGATCGATCAAGCTCAACAGTTCTTGGATAGTTTGGATTTTCAAGCATTTGAAGACATCCTGGATCTCCTCATATACGGCTTGATTCTGTTCCCGAATCCAGATTCTTTCGTTGATGTGAACACAGTCAAGATCTTCATGTCTCGTAACCCAGTGCCTGCTCTCTTGGGTGACATTATGCATGCTCTTTATACCCGTACTGTTCGGAGGAGGGGAACTCTCATGTGTTGTACACCGCTACTGGAGAGGTGGTTTATTTCGCACCTCCCAAAATTTGTATTGAAGAATAAGGAAGGCGTAGGTTGGGCTTACAGAATCATGTCCCTTGCTCATACTGACATCTTGTGGAGCACTAAAGATATGGAAAGGATAGCTGTCATTGATCGGTGTGGGGAATATCCCAATGTTCCATTGCTTGGAATTAGAGGAGGAATAACCTATAATCCTTGTTTGGCCTTACGACAGTTTGGACGATCTCGAAGAGGCAGTCCTCATGAGCTGCTGCTTACAGACATTGTCTTTGACTTCAAGGGGGGTGTTGAGGGACATTTCCGCAGGTTTATACGAGCCTGGGACAGGGTGAACAGGTCTGACCCATATGATCTAGGAATGAAGATATCTCTCCCGACGCAACCCTATCTCCAGTGGGTTCGAGCCCGTGCTCAAAAGCTGGGAATGCCATATGAAGTTGTTTTGTCGGTGATCATAGAGCATACTGATGAAGAAGATGTCCCTTATACAGTCATCCATCCTTATATACCTACTGATCTGGGGGCATTGAAGAGATGTTGGATCCAGTTAAAGGAAGAAAGGGATACCTACAAAGAAAAGTATCATGAGCAGGAGCAGAAGATCCTGAAGCTTACAAGGCAACTTGAGAATGAGAGGACAATCAACGATTATGTCAGCACGAAAGGAAAACGACCATGGGAGTTCTGATGACTTTTATTGTTTCTAGTTTAGATTTTCTTTTCAGTTCATTTCTTTTGTGATGCCTTAAAGGCATTTGTTAAACATTTTTTCAAGTTTTAATCTAATAAAGTGTGTTTTATTTTGGTTTACAAATTTGAATCTCCCTAAGTCTTTGAAATCATTTCATACACATTCCATTACCATGCACCTCATTACAGGTACCCTTACAGGTTTCTTATCTTCTTCGCTGTTTATTTCAGCACAACATATCTTCTGAAACACCAACTGATCAAGCTATTAAGGCTCTTCAAGCTCAAAATGCTCAGTTCCAGGAGATGTTCTTGAACTTGGCCAAAAGCCAACAGGATTTGAAGACTTTTATCCTGAAGGACAAAAAGAAGAAGAAGAAGGTGGTTCTGCTGAATACGGGTCACAGATTTGGCAATAGATTGCGACAAGAAGTTGATTTATCTCATTCATCTGGAGGATGAGAGAATCAAGAGGAAAGGAAGGGTCCTAGCCCTGTGGTTTCTAACAATGACATTGATTTTGATGAAGACCAGTATCCTCCTGCTGAGGATAGGTATAAGCAACTCGAAGACCGTCTGAGTGCCATGGAAATTCAGAAGGTCCCAGGTCTGGACTTTGGAGATTTGGGACTGGCATCTGGGGTGGTGATCCTACACAAGTTTAAAGCTCTCGTCTTTGCTAAGTATGATCGGGTATCTTGTCCAAAGCTTCACCTTCGCTCATACGTCCGAAAGATTCAATCATATGCTGCTGATAGGAACTTGTGGGTTCATTTCTTTCAAGATAGTCTGTCAGGGACTCAACTTGAATGGTTCTATCAACTGGAAGGAGATAATGTCCACAATTGGGAGGACATTTCTGCTACTTTTTACAAGCAATACCAGTATAATTCTGATCTTGCTCCCACGCGTACTCAACTTCAGGGTATGTCTATGGGTGCGAGCGATGGTTTTAAGGACTACGCTCAGAAGTGGAGAGATCTGGCGGGAAGAGTACAACCCCCTCTGTCTGATAGGGAGTTGGTGGATATGTTTCTTGGGACTTTGTCTGGTCCATATTTCAACCATTTGATCGGTAGTTCATCGTCTGGGTTCACTGAATTGATTATGACTGGGGAGAGGGTTGAAGCTGGTATTAGAAGTGGAAAGATACAGAAAGGTGCTTCGTCATGAACTGAAAAGAAGCCTTTCAAGAAAGAATCTAGTGCAGTTTACAGCTCGAGGAGCCAAAATCGACCTGAGCACCGCCAAGCGGTAAATGCGGTGGTAATATCAAGACCTACTGTTGCCCCACAATGCAACAATCAGCAAAGAGCAAAGAGACCGCAAAGACAGTATACTCATCTCAGTATGACTTTATCTCAAATCTTACCGCAATTGTTGAAGACAAACCTGGTGACTCTGAGGGAAGCTCCGAAGAATCCCAGTACCACATCTCTGCTGTATAAACCGAACGCCCGTTGTGCCTATCACTCTGATAGCCCAGGGCATGATACCGATAACTGCTGGGCCTTGAGGAATAAGGTGCAAGATTTGATTGAAGCTAAGGAAATTGAGTTTGACGCACCAGAAAAACCTAATGTCATGACTTCTCCTATGCCCAAGCATGGAGTGAATGCTGTGGATGATGATTCATTTGTGACCTCCGTAGAAGAAGTTTCTACTCTGTTGATGACAATAAAGAAGAATCTATTATTGGCCGGTTTATTTTCGGGTTGTGGCGAAGGTTGCCACCTATGTTCCATCCTACCTACTGGTTGCCATTTATTAAAGTCAGGTGTTCAGCGCCTGATGGATAACAAAGAGATCTTGTTCGAGAAAACTTTAGTTCTGTTGATTCCTGTTGAAGATGTTTCTATAATCACCATTTCCACCAATCCTTCCAAGGCTTCCTCGAGAAAGCCTATTAGGATTACATTTGTTCCAAGAGTTTCTCCGTTGATCATTACTATTCCTGGACTTATCCCTTACACTTCGGATAAGGCTGTCCCATGGCATTATGGGGCCGATGTGTATTATCATGGGATCAAACAAGACTTGAAGGTTGAAGAGGCTGATACTGATGTCAACAATATTGTCGGGTCTAGCAAGGTCACCCGAAGCAGAAGACTCTTCTCTCCTGAGATTTCTCCTCTGACTGCTCAAAATCCCGTTGTCATTCCATCTGCCAGTACGTCAGCTGCTGTTCCAATTCTCACTCCAGTTATCACCCATGTCGCCGAGTCATCTGACACTCGAGGCAAAGAAGTTACAGGTGGGCCTGCCTGGATGGAGGCACCTAAAAAAGTCATTGTTGAAACCTCTAGGCAGGAGATAGAGGAAATTTTGAAAATTATCAAGAAAAGTGACTACAACATAGTCGAACAGCTGGGGCAAACCTCGTCGAAGATATCCATGTTGTCTTTATTGTTGTGCTCAGAAGCCCATGCTAAGGCTTTAATTGCTTTCCTTAAACTGCGCATGTGCCGCAGGAAACATCTGTTGATCAGTTTAAAGACTGTGTGGCTAGTTTGACCGCTGACAACGGGTTGGGTTTCTCCGACACAGATCTGACTGCCAAAGGAAGGAATCACAATGATGCTCTGCACGTCTCGATCGAGTGCATAGGCACTACTTTGGCCCACGTGCTGGTGGATACTGGGTCCTCATTAAATGTTTTACCCAAGAAAGCATTAGATCGGCTGGATTATGAAGGGTTGGTTCTGAAGCCAAGTAATATTGTGGTTGGGGATTTTGACGGGTCCAAAAGGATGGTACATGGGGAGGTGGATGTCCCTGTTAAGGTTGGTTCCCAGACTTTTGCGTCTACATTCTATGTGATGGACATTCGACCATCTTATTCTTGTTTTCCGGGTCGCCCGTGGATTCATAAAGTTGGGGCAGTAACTTCTACACTCCATCAGAAGTTAAAGTATCCAATAAAGGGTAAGATTGTTACGGTGCATGGTGAGGAAGAATATATGGTGAGTCACCTTAACTCTTTTCGGTATGTAGAGATAGATGGGGAGTTCATTGAAACCCCGTGCCAGAACTTTGAAGAAGTCCCCCAGACTATGGCGTCGACTGAAACTGTTGCTGAAGATCCTCCAACGAAGATGGCTTCCCTCAAGGATGCCCGGGCGGTTGTTGAAAAAGGTGGGTGTGCGAATTGGGGCCAACTCCCTGACTTTGCACCCAAGACTGACAAGTTTGGTTTGGGTTTTACTGCAGAAGCTCAAAGGGCTGTTTGGCGTGCGCGGATTAGAAGACCTCCCCTGCGTATCCGTAATCCGGGAGTGAATGCAATTGAAGATGATGATGAAGAGTCAGACTTTGACAGCTGGATTTACCCGACTACCGATGGTGGCTTGAGCAATTGGACAGCAAAGGACTTCGTGCCAGTTTCTTTTATTACACAGTAATAAGACTTTTGTTTTGAGATTTGTAATAGACAATTTGAAACTTTTACGGCCCGGTGCCTTGCCCGAGACACCGTGGCTCTGTTTGTGAGGGCTTTATGTTTGTCATTTCCATATATCATCAATAAAGCATTGGATGTTTTCTTGCATTAAAAATTTTGCGCTCCTTATTTTTACTTTCTATCTTGCACTTTATCAAAACAGCTATTTCTCTTACACACACTCACATATCATAATACAGGTCTACATCCACTCTGGATCCCACTGATAACGACTCTGCTACTACCAGTTATGACTTCGAAAATCCGATCAACCAAGCCGAGGACAAAGGTGAGGATGATTGTGAAGTGCCTGGGGAACTTGCTAGACTGTTACTTCAGGAAGAGAGGGCCATACAGCCGCATGAAGAGCCGGTGGAATCAGTAAATCTGGGTACCGAGGAAGACAAGAAAGAGGTCAAGATTTGTGCAAATCTGGAGCCTAGTGTTAAGAAATGGTTGATACAGATGTTGCGTGACTATGTTGAAATCTTTGCTTGGTCTTATGAAGATATGCCTGGGTTGGATACCGATATTGTGGTTCACCGCTTGCCAACCAAGGAAGACTGCCCTCCAGTGAAACAGAAAGTTCTCCGAATGCGCCCAGAGATGTCTGAGAAAATCAAGGCTGAGGTTATGAAACAGTTTGATGCCAGTTTTCTAGCAGTTACTTCTTACCCACAGTGGGTTTCCAACATGGTCCCAGTGTCGAAGAAAGATGGTAAGGTTCGGATGTGTGTAGACTATAAAGATCTGAACAGGGCGAGCCCCAAGGATGATTTCCCTCTGCCTCATATTGATGTTCTGGTTGATAACACCGCACAACATAAGGTCTTCTCCTTTATGGATGGTTTTTCTTGTTACAATCAAATTAAAATGGCTCCCGAGGATATGGAAAAGACAACGCTCGGTTCCTTTTGCTACAAAGTAATGCCTTTCGGGTTGAAGAATGCTGGGGCAACGTATCAGCGCGCCATGGTTGCTTTGTTCCATGACATGATTCACCATGAGATTGAGGTATACGTTGATGACATGATTGCAAGGTCCCAGACTGAAAAATAACACCTCGACCATCTCCATAAGCTATTTGACAGGTTGAAGTTGTATAAGATGAGGTTAAACCCGAACAAGTGCACCTTCGGAGTAAGGTCTGGTAAGCTGTTGGGTTTCGTCGTTAGTGATAAAAGTATTCAAGTGGACCCTGCAAAGGTGAAGGCTATACAGGAAATGCCAACTCCCCGAACAGAAAAAGAAGTCAGAGGCTTTTTGGGACGGTTGAATTACATTGCCCGGTTTATTTCACATTTGACTGCTACTTGTGAGCCAATCTTCAAGCTGATGAAGAAAGATCAAGTGGTAAAGTGCAATGATGAATGTCAAGTCGCTTTCGAAAGGATCAAAGAATATCTCCAAGATCCACCTATTCTGATGCCTCCAGTGGAAGGGAGACCTTTAATCTTATACTTGACAGTACTCGACAATTCAATGGGGTACGTGTTGGGGCAGCATGACGAGTCTGGCCGAAAAGAGCATGCTATTTATTACCTTAGAAAAATGTTTACCGACTGTGAGACCCGATACTCACTGCTTGAGAAAACTTGCTGCGCTTTGGCATGGGCTACTCGCCGGCTGAGACAGTATATGCTGACTCACACTACTCTATTGATATCAAAGATGGATCCAATCAAGTATATCTTCAAAAAGCCTGCCTTGTCCGGAAGGATAGCAAGATGGTAGATGATCTTGACTGAGTATGACATCCAATACACAACCCAAAAGGCAATCAAGGGAAGTGTGTTGGCATATCATTTGGCGCATCAGGCTATAGACGACTACCAATCCATGAACTTCGAATTCCCGGATGAGAGCATCATGTTGGTGACTGACTGTGAGAAACCTGGAGCAGATGAAGGACCTGAGAAGGGACCCCGATGGTCTATATACTTTGATGGAACTTCAAACGCTTTGGGTAATGGCATTGGCGCCGTGACCATATCTCCTGAAGGCTGTCATACTCCATTCACCGCCCGATTATGTTTTAACTGCACCAATAATATGGCGGAGTATGAAGCGTGCATCATGGGCCTACGTGCAGCTATTGACCTGAGGATTAAGTTTTTGAGTGTATTCGGAGATTTCACTCTCGTGATCAGTCAGATCAAAGGCGAGTGGGATACGAAACATCCAAACCGTATTCCTTATAAAGAGTATGTATTGACATTGCTTCCACACTTCGAGGAGATAACCTTTGAACACTTCCCAAGAGAGGAGAATCAGTTGGCGGACGCGCTAGCTATGATTTCTTCTATGTTCAAGGTTAGGTGGGACAATGAAGCTCCCCGGATTACCATCGAAAGGTTGGACGAACCCGCACATTACTGTGACATCGACACTGAAGAGATAGCGGATAAACCATGGTTTCACGAAGTAAAGAGGTATCTTGAGGCTCAGGAATACCCCGAGGGTACATCTGTTAATGATAAGAAGTTTCTGAGGAGGTTCACCGCGAAGTTCTTCATCGGTAATGACATCCTTTACAAGCGTAACCATGATTCAACCTTACTGTGGTGTGTGGATAAGAACGAGGCGGAAAGGATCATGGCAGAGTTATATGAAGGTACTTTCGAAACTCACTCCAGTGGACACACCATGGCAAAGAAAATCCTACGGGCAGGATATTATTGGTCTACCATGGAAGCCGACTGTTATCAGCATTCTCGGACCTGTCATAAGTGCCAAGTCTATGCTGATAAGGTGCATATACCTCTGGTTCCCCTGAACGTCTTGACGGAACCTTGGCCTTTTGCAATGTGGGGCATCGATATGATTGGTGAGATCAGACCGATGGCATTCAACGGGCATCATTTCATCCTGGTAGCTATTGATTACTTTACAAAATGGGTTGAAGCAGCTTCCTTTGCTACTGTAACCAAGAATGTCGTGGCACGGTTCATTCGGCACAATCTGATCTGTTGATATGGTGTACCATAGAGGATCATTACGGATAATGGTACCAATATCAATAATACGATGATCACCGAGCTCTGCAAGCAGTTCAAAAATACTACGCATAATCACAACTCTTCTCCCTACCGGCCGAAGATGAATGGGGCTGTTGAAGCGGATAATAAGAACATCAAGAAGATTGTGCAAAAGATGATAGTGACGTACAAACACTGGCATGAGATGTTACCATTCGCTCTGCATGGGTACCGTACCTCAGCACGGACGTCAACAGGGGCAACACCCTATTCCTTGGTATATGGCATGGAGGCAGTCTTGCCCATTGAAGTTCAGATACCCTCTCTTCGGATTATGAGGGATGTAGGTTTGAGCGAGGACAAATGGATCCAGACCCGGCTTGATCAACTGAACTTAATCGACGAGAAAAGACTTACTGCTATTTGTCATGGTCAGACGTATCAAAAGCGGATGATCAAGGCATTTAACAAAAAAAGTTAGACGACAAGAATATCAACTCGGGGATCTGGTGATCAAACGCATCATACTGCCACAAGGTGATCCCAGGGGCAAATGGACCCCTACTTACGAAGGGACGTTTGTGGTTAAGAACATTTTCTCAGGAGGAGCTATGATTCTAACCACCATGGATGGTGACGACCTTCCTCACCCCGTCAATGCGGACATAGTGAAAAAATACTACGCATAATCAAAGACCCGCTAGGTCGACTGGCCTAGGCAAAAATAAGGGCTTCCCGGTGAACCAAAAGGGTTCGGGCAAAAATAAGGGATGAAAATAAAAAAATTTGTACACCCGGCAAGTCGAAAACCTGAAAAGGTGGCTTGGGCAAAAAAGGGTATCTCGGTGGACTGAAAACCCGAAAGGGAGGTCCAGGAAAAAATTAGGGATCAAAGCGTAACAATATGTCTCATTGGATCATCTTGCAACCAGACTTCGGTATCGACTATCAAGCTCGAACGGTGTCAATCAATATGATCTACCTTCAACTAAGTGGCAAAGTGATGAGACGCTCAAAGAAATTAGGGCAATAGCAGAGTTGGAACTTAGTGGGATTGTTCACATAGTTGTTTTTCTTTATTTTTCACAAAATTGTATAAATCCTATATGTTCGGCGGTGTTCTCTTACTAGGACGTCAGCCTCTTGTACAAAACGCCTATTTACATGCCAAACTTCAAAGTCAATACAATTCATTTTTGCAAAGAAATTTCAAATTGTTTTTCCTTTTTCTGTTTTGTTTTGCAAGAACGCCCAATGTTCATTTCTGATATATGCATTTGACAATAATTGCTGCTCATAAATATTTACATGCGAAAAAAAGACGATTACTCGCAATATCAGAAACAGGGGAAAACAAGAAATGTCTGGACCTTACAGTTGCTCTATTCACCAGGTACAGGAATAAATCTAGATGAAGAATATGACTAAGGTACATTCACTCCCTGCAGAGTAAGAAAAGGACAATGATGTTAATTCTCCCCAGCTGAGGCTCGTAACCGCGAATGAGTCAGTAAGAGTCTCCCCAAGCAGAGTTTATCTGGCACCAGCGCTAGAAAACCATCCCCAGTGGAGTCTAGAGGATTATCCCCAGTAGAGTCTGGAAGATTATCCCCAGTGAAGTTTCCACTAAAAGGTTATCCCCAGCGGAGTTCATTTCTTTCACAAACAGAAAACTTCATCCCCAACAGGGTTTATCATCACCAGCAACGGTAATTTGTCCACAGCCGAGGATATTTCTCCAAGATCGGCAAATCCTCAGCAGAGTATCTCTTTTCCCCATAGAGTCATTTCCTTGTCATTCTATTCCCCAGCGGAGTTATCCTCTCCTACAGGTTTATTCTCCCAATCATCTTCGGTCGTTATCCCCAACGAGCGAAACTCTTAATATTCTCCAGCAGCAGTCTGGAATTTAGTTTTCCTCAGCTAGAGAACATCATAAAAACATTGCACGTCCATACATCATGACATGCATACACATCATACAACATAATCTCATTTATTTTGAGAACATCATTGCCTGATACATATCATGCATTACATACAGCTAACCTCTACCTTTCAGGAAAGATACAATCAAATTCTCACAAACTCAAGCTATGAAGCCCGGGTACGACCGAATAGTATCTTGATCTCTCCCTCATATTGTGAAGCCCGGAGAATGACTGAATAACAATATCAGACTACCGCGAAGCCTGGATTACGACTGGATAGTGGTATCTCTTAAAAGTAAGCTATGAGGCCCGGATTCGACCGAATAATAGTTTAATCCCCAGTAAGTCGTTGTGAAGCCTGGATTACGACCAGATAACAGTTGATCTTATCACTATGAAGCCTGGATTACAACTAGATAGTAGCTCATTCCTACCTCTTCAACAGAGACAATTCCTCGGTAGAATAACGGATGACTGAAGTTCCTAAAATTCAACAGAGATGATTCCTCAGTAGAATAACGGACGACCGAAGTTCCTAAAATTCAACTTTCCTCTTCAATAGAGATGATTCCTCGGTAGAATAACGGACGACCGAAGTTCCTAAAATTCAACAGAGATGATTCCTCAGTAGAATAACGGACGACCGAAGTTCCTAAAATTCAACTTTCCTCTTCAATAGAGATGATCCCTCGGTAGAATAATGGACGACCGAAGTTCCTAAAATTCAACATAGATGATCCTCAGTAGAATAACGAACGACCGAAGTTCCTAAAATTCAATAGAGATGATTCACCAGTAGAATAACGGACGACCGAAGCTCCTAAAATTCTATTTCACTCAAGACAGAGATCAGCATTCCGCTCAGTGGAATCTTCCTCAACAACAGATATACAAGCTCTCGCTAAGAAATACCTTATGCGATCGATACTCCTTCGGATGGCATCTTTAAGCCCATCTCCCGTCATTAATCTATAAATGGCATTTGTAAGCCCATTCCCGATATTGCAAGACGGACGTCCCTTCATGCGAGTGCAAATTTCTGGGCACTCTAGTGTTCAATCATCTTCCACCTTCAGATCACGAAAGGCAGACAAGCCAATCTAAATCTTCAGGTCTAAGAAGATTGAACAGGGGCAACTGTTGTACCCCAAAATTTTCCCTCCCATATCTCTCAAAAAACATTTCAAGAAATATCCTCAAGTTGCTCAAGGTAGTCCAAGGGTTGACCAAACAAGCTCCCTCCTAAGGCAGTCTACCTCAAAATTAGGGTTTCATGTTGCATCAAGATACTTGAGTCCAAAGGATCCAAAATTCTCACCAATGTCCTAATATATTCTCAAGATCACCCATGTCAAGTTTCAATCCTTGCAGAGAAAGTTTGCTCAGTCAATTGCTCAAGAGCCCAAAAATCGACTGTGCTAGGGCAAAAGTCAATTGTGGCCCACATACAGTCAAACTTCAAGATTTTTTGTCAAGATCCTCATTTTGATGTATATTTAATCATTTGATCAAGGGTTGATCATGATTCATCAAGGACTGCTCATAAATCATCAAGACCCAAAACTTGCTAAATTAGGGTTCTGTAGGAAAAGTAAACTCAACTTTGACCAAGCATAACTTTCTCATACTTTATGAGAAATGACCCATCCAAATCTCATTTTTAAGAGGATGCAATTCTATACAATCCATATTCAGATCCCAAGTTCAAAATATTCACTCATAAGAAGTTATGAATTTGGACATTATAGGTCATTTTGAAAAGTCAACAAAAACACCTTTTTTGTCAAAGATTCATACATGAGCATGGAATATCAAATTGATACGAGACCAAAAGGGTTGCTTATAAGACATCTCAAGATTTCTAAAAAGTCCAAGAACACCCTCAAAGAGTTAAAATTGAGGAAGTTATTCATTGGTGAAGTTGACCTTTTTCACAAAATTGCCAAAAGTCAACTATGCCCAAATTTTCAAAATTTTCCAAATGGGCCCAATCTTTTTCACTTGTTTTAAGTTGGCAACATGGTCCACGAGCCCTAGCCTTTGCCACTTGTCATTATCTTATTTATATTAGGCAATTTTTGGAAATATTTTTAAGGTGAATCAAATCAAGATCAAGGACATTGATGGAGGAAGATTGAGTGCATTCTTTCAAACATAATTCAGTCCTTGATACATATAGAAGCAAGGCAGACCAAAAGAGGCTAGAGAAAGAGGCGTGTGATCAAGAACATAAACTTGAAAAATAGAGAAAAAGTGCAAACGCGAATTCCCACTTAAAGGCCAATTCAAGACCTTTGGACCATCCCAATCGTTTCCTGAGGTCATCAGCAAGCAAAAACAATCAAAAGCAAGCATCTCCAAGCCCTATATCGCGTTGTAAGTCCATCACGATATCTATGAATTTTTAATTCGGTTTGCACGATTTAGGCATTGATAGCATGAATTAACCATATATTCTTGATCCATGGAACATTTGCAAGCTTTTTATATTGTTTAATTGCATTTATATGGCTTGTATAAAATTTCACCATGGCTAGGGTTTGAAGCTTTGAATTAGGAGTTTTTTGTGCAGGCGAAATTAGGCCATGAAAGGGCCACCATTACACTCAGGAGGTCCAGACGAATCGATTAGTGGCCCTAGTTTTCATTTATCTTGCTCATGGTTAATTTTGAAGAATGACAGGGATATAGCGATGGACAAACGTCCGTAGGTAAAAGTTTCAAACTTTTACCAACGGAGCAAGGTTAGGGATAACCTGCATGGCATCTCCCTGGTGGGACATTCAAACTCTGGCGCGCATTTTTTTGTTATCCTCCACTAATTCTTGTTTTTGTATATTATTATTATTATGTATTTCATGTACAAAAAGAACAGTTAGCTCAGCTGGTTACCAAGCGTTGGAACGTCCTATGGGGCCTGGGTTCGAATCCCAGGTCCCCCACTTTTCTCATATTATTTTCTTTTAGGCAATCTCATGCGTACACAACACTAAGGACTACCATAGACTCTCAGGATCTAGCCCTTGGATCTCCAGATGGCCAAATCTGATGGCCATCATCTGAAGGTGCATCATGAAGCCAAGTCAAATGCAGAGCATGTGATCTGGGAAGTCAACGTGAACTTCCATCTTTTAGGCACAATAGCTGCTATTTGCACCCCTTCCAATTACTTTTCAGGCCCATTCTCTCTTTCTATTTCTTTTATATTTTATTTTATTTCATTTAATTTATTTATTTTATTTACTAACCAATAATTATTTTCTTTTTATCAAAAAAATCACACAAATATTACTTTTCACAAATTAGGTTTAGATTTTATTTTTTTTATCAAAAAATTAATTAATTAAATTAGATTTTAAATTTAGGTAAATTTTAATTCTTTTTGTACATAATTAAAATTAATTAGAACAAATAGGTTTTTATTTCTATTTTAATTATTTTCTTTTCTTAAAAATAACCAAAAACCATAAAAATAGGCCATGTAGTTATTTTTATTAATTAATTTAGTCACTAATTAATTTTTGTATTTAATTTAGAAACTTAATTCTTTTATTAAAAACAAAAAAAACAATTTTTCTTTTGGTTAGGTTAGGAGGGTCAAAACCCTAATTTCTTCCCGACCTTAATTTTCTTCGCGCGCGCTTTATTTTATTTTTACCCTATTATTGTAACTACTCACAAGTTGTAATGGTTTAATTAGGACGTTTATTTTTCATTTACCGCTTTATTTTTTTTCTTTAAGGGTTTGTTTTTGGCTATGTAATTACCCGAAGCCTTGTAATAGCTTAGTTTAATTTCCGCACTTTAAATTCCGCAAATATTTAACTGTTAGATGTATGATATAGGATGCATGACAAGAATGTATGTAAACTTTAAAACGGTTAGATAACCCTAAAATGTGCAAAGATAAATAATCTGAAATTGAATCACTCGCACATGCGCACTCCTAGGGTACACTCCCAGTTGGTTGCCTTCGGTAAACGGTCATTGAGTATAGGATACTTTAGTGGTCGTCCTTTTATCCAAAGATCAAAGTTGCCTCGGAAAGGTTGCCTCAAATATTGTTGCCTCAGATAATTGAACTAAGACATTAAGGTTATTACTAAGACGTTCTAACATTGCTTTAGTGACCGAACATCCCTTTCGAATTGACCCTCAAAACTCCAACGACGGTGCTACCTACTCATTAATAGTGGGATATCACTATCTAAAGGAAACGAATACAGAACGATTCTTTTTTTGAGTAGGTAGATTAGTTCTTAAGTACTTGCTCAATCAAAACAAACTTTTTCACACTTACACTCCTTTACAAACAAAGTTTTCAAAACACTTCATTACACTCTTGAAGACAAAAGCAAGAGTTAAATCGAAGTTAAAACAAAAACTTTTCAAAGCACACAAACACATAAAGAAGCAATTTTGAAAATGATGAGCAAGTACCTAAGAGCCCGTAGATAACTATGGATAGAAAGGGTGCTAATACCTTCCCTTTCTATAATCTACCCCCCGTACTCAGAAATATCTCAAAAAAGGAATTTTTCTGTACTTTTTTCCTTTCCTTGTTGGATAAAATAAAAGTCGGTGGAGACTCTTGCTTACCGTGACATTTTGAAAACACAAACGCAAAATGCAAACCAACATTTCCAAAAAATAAGTCCCGGTTCTGGCCACCGTATCACAACTACCTTTTGGAAATTCGACTAGCTCCTAAGTGTTGTTGAGGTCTATTTCTTTAATCTCTTCATCCATGGAACTTTTCCACTTCTTGTCTCGTAACTCTTCTTTGACACTAATGTTTTCAGCATCTTCCAGAAGGCACACAAGGTGTACCTCATTTGTCGAATCATATAAATCTTGCAAACTTCACATTCTGGGTTATAAAGGTTCATCTTCATCTTCATCTTCAATATCTTAATATTTTGTTGAGATGCTTGTTTGTACAACTATAGATGATTCTTCGAATGCGTCAATAACTTCTGTCGAATTGTTTCAATCCCACTTGCTTGCTTCGTTTATTTGAACGTCTCTACCCACGAACATTTTCTTGCTTATAGGGTCGAATAGCTTGTACCCTTTTGTCTTCTCATCATATCCAATGAATATATACTTTTGACTTTTGTCTTCAAGTTTTGTTCTTCGTTGATCCGGTACATGTGCATAAGATACACTACCAAATACTTTGAGATGAGAAACTGTTGGCTTTTGTCCGCTCCATGCTTCTTGTGGTGTTTTATCTTCTAACTTTGAATGTGGACATCTATTCTGAACATAAATAGCAAATTGTACAGCTTCTGCCCAAAATTCTTTCTACATGTTCTTGCTTTTAAGCATTTATCGAATCATGTCAAGAATAGTTCGATTCTTTCTTTCAGCCACACCATTTTGCTAAGGCGAATATGGTACAGTTAGGAATCTCCTTATGCCCCTCTCTTCACAATACTTCATAAAGGCCGTCAAAGTGTACTCACCACCTCTGTCAGATCGAACTGCTTTGATATGTCTTCCTGTTGCCTTCTCCACCATTACTTTGAATTTTTGAACACCTCTAATGCTTCAGACTTTTCTTTCAAGAAATAAACCCAGGTATTTAGTGAGAAATCGTCGATAAAGGAAATGAAGTACCTTTTTCCACTGAAGGATTCTGGAGTGATTGGCCCACATATGTCAGTATGAATCAATTCGAGAATATGTTTAGCTTGATATTCTGCCTTCTTTTGAAATGAGGTTCTTGTTTGTTTGTTGAGCACACATTCTTCATAAAACTTTCCTTCATAATCCATGTCTGGTAGTTGTGATCGGTGGATCTGGAACTGACTGTTTAACGCTGGTTCGCGAAATGTCGCGGTAAGCAAGAGTCGCCACCGTCTTTTATTTTCTCCAAATGGAAAGGACAAAAGCACAGAAAAATTCCTTATAGAGATTGCTCTCGGTTCGGGAGGTAGGTTATAGAAAGGGAAGGTGTTAGCACCCTTTCTATCCATGGTTATCCATGGGCTCTTAGATACTTGCTCATTTGTGTTTTCAAAAATGGTTTGTTTGCTTTTCAACTGTGGGTTTTAAAAAGTTTCCTTGAAAATTTCAGTTCGACTCTTGTATCGGTCCTCAAGAGTGTTTGAAAAATTGCTTTCGAAAGCTTTTTGAAAAGGTGTCGGTGTGAAAAGTATTTTTTGATTTGTTTTGAAATTAGAGCAAGTATCTAGAGTCGTCTACCTACCCTAAGGAATTCGTCTGTGTAAATGTCCTTAAAGTAATGCCATCCCACCATTGAGAGGTAAGTAGCACCACCATTGGAGGTGTTCGGGTCAATTCGAGGTTCGGGACATGGTAATCACCAGAGCAATGGGAAGACACCTTAGAAGCTACCCTCATGCCAGGTTCCCGGATCATGAGGACTTACTAAGACATCCTCTACTCGATGATCACCTTTCGAGGCAAGGCAACAGTGAGGCGTACCCTAGGGGTGGTGTGTGATTTGTGTGTCGTTTTCATTTATTTTTGTCTTTTGTCAAAGTGATCTATGCGTTTGTTTTTATTTTATCATTCATTCTTGCATGTCATTATTAATAGTTAAAAATTGCGAGAAATATAAAGTTCTAAGCTGTTACAAAAGGCGCGGGTCCACATCGCCAAAATTTCCAGGACCCGATTTGACAGAAAAATAAAGAGTTAGAATAAAGTGCGAGAAATTAATATTTACATGGCTTTGGGAGAGGTACATAAACATTTACAAGAAAAAAGAAATAAACACGCGAATTAAATTAAAATTAGAAACGAGGGCGTTGGACCCTTTTTGATGAAATTATATTATTAGCGAATTAATTAAATTAAAGAAAAGGAGATTTTTTTTTTTTGAGATTTTGATACTTATGATTTTAATGAGAAAAATTAATTGAAATTAAAATGCTAACCCTAATTCTAATTGTTTTTTAGTTTATTAAGAAAGTATTAAAATTTAAACCTAAATGAACCTAATTATTTATATGCAATTTTAATTATAAAAATAAATAATATTAAATTATTAATAATGGTAAAAAAAAAAAGATTAAAAGTATGAAAAAGACTTGAAACCCTATTTATTAGCCTCGGAGGCGAACCCAAACCCTAATCAACTGATTATTAGCCAAACCCTAAAAAAGATTTATGCCCAAAAATTCATTATTGTTAACCTAAAAAATCGAAATTAAAGTTTTTGAAAAGAAAAAGGTTTTAATTAAATTAATAAAAAGAAAATATTTTTACAGTAATTATTAAAAGAAAAGGAAAATATTTTTTTATGTTTTTTATTTATTGAAAAAAAAAGTTTTAAATTAGAAACAAAAATTAATTAATTGTTTATAAAAAATATTACAAAAAAAAGAATTATTTGAATTAATATATTAGAAGTTAATTAGTTATTAAGATAGAATGAATTTTTAGTTAACCCTAATCTTATCTAAACTAACTAATTTGTTTCTAATTAAATCAAATTATCTTACTAAGTATGTTAATTATAACTAATTAATTGAATTAATAAACAAATAAATAAGAAAACTGAAAAAAGTGAAAAAAACATGACCTTGGGGCGGTAGGGTTCGAACCCACCCCCTTGAAGTCATCAGCAAGTCGCTCAACCACTCAGCCATGGTGATCCAGGTGTCATGCATGCGGACGAAAGAGACAAAGACACTCCATGCATTCGCTCCGCGCCAAAAAACAAATTCGAACCAGCCAACAGACGTGTGCCACGCAACTTCGTCTTCAACCTCAGAAAATATAAATTGTGACGGTGTAAACCGTCACGATTACCTGCAATAACAAGAAATAGCGAATAGCACATGGGCATGTATAAATTTTTCGGACTAGGGCCATTAGAATCGTCTCTCTCTCTCTCACGATTCCAATGATGTATCTCTCATGGCCTAATTGTTCAAGGTTTGGAAACCCCTAAATCAATTTTCACGAAACCCTAATATGCTCTCATGGTGGATCCTTCGTTTTAGCATGAAACTCCAATCAAATTATGCAAGTAGCTTGCAAACATCATTCTAAACACAAAAACAACAATGAAATATGTTAAAAGCACATGAATGATGGAAAACGATTTTGGAATTTTTCTCACCAACTTCAATGGTGATTTCGTGTTCTCTTGAGTATGGGACTTAGTGAATGATTGGAAAACATTCTATGATCCTCAAGGAAGGCGTTTGAAAAGCTCTTGCACCTTGAATTCACCAGTAAAACCAAAATCGAATTTTTAAAAATATGTGAGTTTCTTGAGTTCTTGTATGGCTTGGTTATGCAGCTTGGAGTCTCTTGGCATTAGGGTTTTGATCAATATATGTATGGCATCAGATTAGGGTTAGAAATTGGATCAAAAAATCCATGAATTGATGAAAAGAATATTTGATTTTTAAGCCATGATTTTCCAATCTTTTTCAAGCATCTTTGATACAAATCATGTCTAATTCCATTGATTCTTTCTATATTTAGTTAGGCACGAAATCATAAGCTTATTCCTTGCACAAAAAGATTTGGAAAATTAGGTTTAGTATTTTTCATGTATTTTTAATTAATTAAATGAATTATTAATGATTAAAAATCCAAATAAATAAATAAAAATGATAAAAAAAAAACTTCCCTTTGGGCCAAATGGTCGTGCACATGCCTTGGATGATGAATTGTGGAAGAAAAAGAGGCCCATTAGCAATTTTAGGTCATTTGAATCAATGTTGACTTTTCAAAATATCCAAAAATTTCCCAACTTCTACAAGGCATAACTTGCTCAATTTTTAAGATTTGCTCATGTTCTTTGACATTTTGGAAAGGTCTTTGAGTCCTTTAACCAATGCCTTTGGTCCCATGTCATTTTGATTTACCAATCTCAAGTTATGGCCTTTGACTTAAAGTACTTTTTTGTTGACTTTTAAAAATGACCTATAATGTTGAAATTGATAACTTTTTGTGAGAACATTTATTGGACTTTAAGTATGAAGAGGAGTTGTAGGAAATGTCTTTCTCTTCAAAATGAGCTTTGGATGGAATTTTTCTGATAATCCATGTGGAAGTTATGCCCTGGTCAATTTACAGTTGACTTTTTCAACTGTCCAAATATGGAAACTTTTGCATCTTGATGATTTTTGAGCCAAGCCTTGAGAATCATGATCAAGCATTGATCAAATGATGTTTGTGGCTTCAAAATGAGATGTTGACCAAAAATTTGGACTTTTGACTGTCAAATGACCATTTTGCCCCTACAGTTGACTATAGTGCAATTAGGGTATTGACTATGCAATTTTGTGTTGAAAGTCTTGAAACTTGGTATGAGGATGCTTGACCATATTTGTCGGCATGTGGGACTTGATTGGACCCTTGGAAACCTCATTTTCTTTGTCAGAACCAAAACCCTAATTTTGACTGTTTAGGAGGCCCTTGCACTGTGCAATCCTTGGGGAATTTTGAAGCTTGACTTGGCAATTTCTTGAAGAATATGGGAGGGCAAATTTTGGGGTACAACAGTTGCCCCTGTTCAATCTTCTTAGACCTGAGGATGCAGATTGGCTGACGTGCCTTTCGTAATCCGAGGGTGAAAGATGATTGAACACTAGAGTGCCCAGAAATTTGCGCTCATATAGTAGCAGTGTGACGGTGGAATGGGCTTATAGATGCCATTTGGAGATTGATGGATAGGATGATGGGCTTATAGATGCCATGATGAGAGATGATGGAGAGTGGATGGGCTTATAGATGCCATCTGGATGTCGATCGCGTAAGAGCTTCCTTAGCGAGAACTTGCATACCTGTGAAAGAAAAATGATTACCTGACCTGTTACGGGAGCTGGTCTTCGAACTCTTTGTGTAGATATGTCCTGACTGGTTACAGGAGCTGGATCTGGAGCCTCAAACAGTGATGAATGAACCAGGGACAATTACTACCTCAACAGGAACGGTGAGAGAACCTTGGGTGACTTTAACTTCAACAGCAATCGTTGAGCGAATCTTGGGATTACCACCTCCGCAGTATCGGGGAGCGAACCATAGGCGATTACAACCTCAATAGCAATCATTGAGAAAACCTTGGATGGAATTATCATCTCCGCAGTATCGGGGAGAGAACCATAGGCGATTACAATCTCAATAGCAATCATTGAGAAAACCTTGGATAACTTCTACTGAGTCTTCATCAGAAAAATCTGTTTGGGGTCGATTTAACTGGACTAGAGAAGGCCTTGGACTGGATAAGAAACAGAGAATCTTAGGGTCGATTAACTGAACTGGTCTAGGTCTTGGAATGTCTTCAACTGGGTCTTTATCAGAAAAATCTGTTTGGAGTCGATTTAACTGGACCAGAGAAGGCCTTGGACTGGATAAGAAATCTTTGGAGTCGATTTAACTGAACCGGTCTAGGTCTTGGAATGTCTTCAACTGGGTCTTTATCAGAAAAATCTGTTTGGAGTCGATTTAACTGGACCAGAGAAGGCCTTGGACTGGATAAGAAATCTTTGGAGTCGATTTAACTGAACCGGTCTAGGTCTTGGAATGTGATTGAGAATTTAACTGAATCTTTCCTGAAAGGTAAAGGTCAGTCATATGCAATACATGATATGGACCAAGCAATGATGTTCTCAACATAAATGAGATTTGTAAGATATGATGCGTCCATGCATGATATAATGATGTATGGAAGTGCGATGTTTATGAATGTATTTTTCGTCTAGGAAAGTAAATCCTTGACGGGTGCCGGGAAGTCACTCCTGGGATGATGTTGGAGAATAGATTTTGCTTCCGCTGGGGATGATAATTGCAAGAATACCGGTAGGAGAAGATGACTCCGTTGGGGAATAAACTTGGCGAATGGAATAATTCTGCGGGGAGAAAAGTACTCTGACGATCTTGCTGGGGAGCAATACTCTGTGGGGAGAGAGATACTTCGTTGAGTTGATAGTAACTTGCTGGGGATACCTTTGTTCTTTTGGAAGTGTTAACAGACTTCACTGGGGATAAGAGAGCCGTGCCGACGACGATCTTTCCATGGCTTTTGGCTGAGAATAACCCAGTTATATCCTGGTAAGGAAATAACTCTTTGAATAAAGCCGGACGACGCGTTCGTGCTCTGTGAGGATAAGCTTACTGCTTAGGGAGATGGATTCCAACTTTCTTGGGGAAGCTGGATTGGATTCTCCTGGGGAAGTTTTGAGATGCTAGGGAAGTGACTCTGTTGAATGTTTGAAATACCGCCGGGGAACAATCTTTTAGACCAAGACTGCCGGGGATGCTTGTAAGAATGTCCGTACATTGCTGGGGAATATTGAGACCTGCGGGAGGATACCCAACTTCCGTAAGGTTTGATAATATAGCTTGGAGAGAGTGTATTGCTTGCTGGCTCACTCTCTGGGGAATTAAGATGCCTGGTTATGTTCTTTGGCTGAACCTACCTTGGTACCTTGGAGGATGGAACAATTAGATTGCTTAGACAACTCTTTATTGCCCCTGTTTCTAATGTTACCTGTAATTAATCCTTTGTTTCGTACGCAAATATTCATGAGTTAGCAAATTATTGTCAATGCATATATCACAAATTGAACCTTGGACGTTCTTCGCGAAACAAAACAGAAAAGGAAAAACAATTGGCAATTTTAACTGAAAAGTGTATTTGTATTGATTTTGAATTTGCCTGTAAATAGGCGTTTATATACAAGAGGCTGACGTCCTAGTAAGAGAACGCCGCCGAACAAAAGAGTTTATACAAATTTTGTACAAGAGAAAATAAAACAGCTGTGTGAAATGGATGATCCCACTGGGTTTCAACTCTGCTATTGCCTTTATAACTCCGAGCGTCTCATCACTTGATGACCTTGGTTGAAGATGAAGCTGACTGATCGATGCCGTCTGAACTTGATATAGATACCGGATTCTGGATGCAAAGTGATCCAATGCGACATAGTATTACGCTTTATCCCTAACTTTTGCCTGGACCGCCCTTTCGGGTTTTCAGTCCACCGGGATACCCATTTTTGCCTAAGCCGCCTTTTCAGGTTTTCGACTTGCCGGGTGTACAGATTTTTTTCATTTCATCCCTTCATTTTGCCCGAACCCTTTTGGTTCGCCGGGAAGCCCTAATTTTTGCCTAGGCATGTCAGCCTAGCAGGTCTTTTTTATGCGTAGTATCTTTTTACTATGTCTGCATTGGCGGGGTGAGGAAGGTCGTCACCATCCATGTTGGTTAGAATCATGGCTCCTCCTGAGAACACATGCTTAACCACAAATGGCCCCTCGTATGTAGGGCTCCATTTGCCCCTTGGATCACTCTGAGGAAGGATGATTCGCTTGATTACCAGATCCCCAACTTGATATTCCTGTGGTCTGACCTTTTTGTTAAATGCCCTGATCATCCGTTTTTGGTACGTCTGACCATGACAGATAGCAGCAAGTCTCTTTTCATCAATGAGGTTTAGTTGATCAAGTCGGGTCTGGATCCAATCATCTTCGTTCAGATTTGCATCCTTCATTATCCGAAGAGAGGGTATTTGTACTTCGATCGGTAAGACTGCCTCCATGCCATAAACCAAAGAGAAAGGAGTTGCCCCGGTTGACGTCCTGGCTGAGGTACGGTACCCATGTAGAGCGAACGGTAACATCTCGTGCCAATCTTTATAAGTCACTGTCATCTTCTGCACGATTTTCTTAATGTTCTTATTTGCTGCTTCTACAGCCCCATTCATCTTCGGTCTGTAAGGAGAAGAGTTGTGGTGCTGTATTTTAAACTGCTCGCAGAGCTCAGTGATCATCTTGTTATTGAGATTGGTACTGTTGTCTGTAATAATCCTTTCTGGGACGCCGTATCGACAGATCAGGTTATGCCGAATGAACCGTGCCACAACAGTCTTGGTTACCGTAGCGTAGGAAGTTGCTTCAACCCACTTCGTAAAATAGTCAATTGCTACCAGGATGAAGCGATGCCCGTTAGATGCCGTAGGTTTAATCTCACCGATCATGTCTATGCCCCACATTGCAAACGGCCAAGGCGCAGTCAGAACGTTTAGAGGAACTGGAGGAACATGCACCTTGTCTGCATAAATCTGGAATTTGTGGCATGTCCGGGAATGTTGGTAGCAGTCAGCTTCCATTGTGGACCAGTAATACCCTGCCCGAAGGATCTTCTTCGCCATAGTGTGTCCACTGGAATGTGTACCAAAGGTCCCTTCATGTAGCTCTTCCATGATCCTTTCTGCTTCAGTCTTATCCACACAACGCAGTAAGGTTGAATCATGGTTTCGCTTGTACAGGATGACGTTGCTAAGGAAGAACTTTGCTGCAAACCTTCTCAGAAACTTCTTATCATTGACAGAGGCACCCTCAGGGTATTCCTGAGCTTCCAGATATCTCTTCACCTCATGGTACCAAGGCTTCTCAGTCACCAATTCGGTCTCGAGATCGCAACAGTATGCCGGTTCGTCCAGTTTCCAGATGATGATCCGGGGAGCCTCATTATCCCATTTGACCTTAAAAATAGAAGACATTGTAGCTAACGCGTCCGCCAACTGATTCTCTTCTCTTGGAAAGTGTTCAAAGGTTATCTTCGTGAAGTGGGGGATCAAGGTCAACACACATTCTCTGTAAGGAATAAGATTCGGATGTTTCGTATCCCACTCTCCTTTGATCTAATTGATCACAAGAGCGGAATCTCCGAAGACATTCAGAAACTTGATCCTTAAGTCGATCGCAGCTTGAAGACCCATGATGCACGCCTCATACTCTGCCATGTTGTTGGTACAGTTGAAACATAGTCGGGCAGTGAGCGGAGTATGAGTGCCTTGAGGGGATATGATTATAGCGCCGATACCGTTACCCAGAGCATTGGAGGCTCCATCAAAGTGCATAGACCATCGAGATCCTTCCTCAGGTCCTTCATCCGGTCCAGGTACTTCACAATCAGTCACAATCATAATGCTTTCATCTGGAAACTCGAAGTTCATTGAATGATAGTCGTCTACTGCCTGATGTGCCAAGTGTTCTGCCAATACACTTCCCTTGATGGCTTTCTGAGTTGTGTACTGAATATCGTATTCCGTCAAGATCATTTGCCATCTTGCAATTCTCCCAGACAGAGCAGGTTTTTCAAATATGTACTTTATAGGATCCATCTTTGAGATCAACAAGGTAGTGTGAGTCAGCATATACTGTCTCAGCCGGCGAGCAGCCCATACCAAAGCGCAGCAAGTTTTCTCGAGCAGTGAGTATCGGGTCTCACAGTCGGTAAACTTTTTGCTAAGGTAATAAATGGCATGCTCTTTTCGGCCAGACTCGTCATGCTGCCCCAGCACACACCCCATTGAGTTGTCCAGTACTGTCAGGTATAATATCAGAGGTCTCCCTTCAACCGGTGGCATAAGGATGGGTGGTTCTTGGAGATACTCTTTGATTTTGTCAAAAGCGGCCTGACATTCATCATTCCAACGTACTACCTGATCTTTCTTCAGCAGCTTGAAGATTGGTTCACAGGTAGCGGTTAGATGCGAGATGAACCGAGCAATGTAATTCAGGCGTCCTAAAAAGCCTCTGACTTCCTTCTCTGTCTTAGGAACTGGCATCTCTTGAATAGCTTTAACCTTGGCAGGGTCCACTTGAATACCCTTATCACTTACAACGAAGCCTAGCAACTTTCCAGATCTTACCCCGAAGGTGCACTTGTTCGGGTTCAACCTCAGCTTGTATAATTTCAGACGGTCAAACAATTTCTGCAGATGATCTAGGTGCTCTTCCTCAGTTTGGGACCTTGCAATCATGTCGTCAACATACACTTCTATCTCATGATGGATCATATCATGAAATAAAGCAACCATGGCACGTTGGTAGGTTGCCCCAGCATTCTTTAGTCCAAAAGGCATGACCTTGTAACAGAAGGTGCCCCACTGAGTAACAAATGTAGTCGTTTCCATGTCTTCAGGTGCCATCTTGATCTGATTGTAACCTGAAAAGCCATCCATGAAAGAGAACACTTTATGTTGGGCTGTATTGTCAACAAGGACATCAATGTGAGGTAAAGGGAAGTCATCCTTGGGGCTGGCCCTGTTCAGATCCCTGTAGTCGACACACATTCTGACCTTACCGTCCTTCTTTGGTACCGGCACCACATTAGCAACCCACTGAGGGTAAGAAGTCACTGCAAGGAACTCGGCATCAAACTGTTTCATAACCTCGGCTTTGATCTTCTCAGACATCTCTGGACGCATACGACAGACCTTTTGCTTGACCGGAGGGCAGTCTTCCTTAGTAGGCAGGTGATGGACCACAATATCGGTATCCAACCCGGGCATGTCTTCGTAGGACCAGGCAAAGATCTCCATATAATCATGCAGCATCTGAGTCAACCGTTGCTTCACGCTGAGCTCTAGGTTGGCACCAATCTTTACCTCTTTTCTGTCTTCTTCAGTACTCAAGTTTATTATTTCCACTGGCTCTTCGTGTGGTTGAATTGTCCTCTCTTCCTGAAGCAACAGTCTTGCAAGTTCGCCAGGCACTTCACAATCATCTTCACCTTCGTCTTCGGCTAAGTTGATCGGATTTTCGAAGTCATAACTGGCAGTAGCAGAGTCGTTACCAGTGAGATCCAGAGTGGATTGGAACCTGTATGAGTGAGTGTGTGTAAATACAGCTGTTTTTGAAATATGTATAAAGGAAGAGAAGACAGAAAAGGAGCATAAGATTTGTAATGCGAGAAAACGTCCAAGATTTTCATTTATGATATATGAAATGACAATTTATATGCCCTCACAAATGAAACCACGGTGCCTCGGGTAAGACACCGGGCCATAGAGTTTATTTATTGTTTATTACAAATAGAAAAACAAAGAAGTTTATTACTGCGTAACAAAAGTAACAGGAGTATGGTCTTTGACAATCCAATTGGTCAATCCGCCTTCGGTCGTCGGGTAGATCCAGCTATTGAATTCTGCTTCATCCACTTCATTGTCTTCACCAACAGCATTCACTCCTGGATTTGTAATGAACACAGGAGGTCTTCTGGTCTTCGCCTTCCGCATAGCTTTCTGACCCTCTGCAGTAAAACCCAGTCCAAATTTGTCAGTTTTCTGTGTAAAGTCGGGAAGCCTGCCCCAGTTAGCACATTCACCTTTTTGAACCACAGCCCGGGCATCCTTCAGGGAAGCCATCTTCAAAGGAACATTCTCTTCGACCGCTGTTTCTGCTGCTGCTGAAATTGGAAGCACCTCCTCGAAATGCTGAAAGGGGGTTTCAATAAAATCCCCGTCCATCTCAATGTATCTGAAAGAATTCAAATGGCTCACCATATACTCCTCCTCTCCCTGCACAGTGACGATCTTCCCTCTGACGGGCTACTTCAGCTTCTGGTGCAAGGTAGAAGTCACTGCCCCAGCTTTATGGATCCAGGGTCGACCCAGTAGACAAGAGTATGATGGACGGATATCCATCACATAAAAAGTAGAGTCAAACACCTGAGATCCCACACGAATAGGAATGTCAACCTCTCCATGAACCATCCTTTTTGAACCGTCAAAGGCCCTGACGATGATATTGCTGGGTTTCAGTTCCAGGCCTTCACAATCTAAACGGTCTAAAGCTTTCTTCGGTAGAACATTCAAGGAAGAACCAGTATCCACCAATACATGCGCCAGAGTAGTGCCCCTGCATTCAATAGAGACATGCAGGGCGTCATTGTGGTCCCTTCCCTTTGCGGTCAGGTCAGCATCTGAGAAACCCAGGCCATTGTCCGTTGTTGTACCCCAAAATTTGCCCTCCCTTTCTTCAGGAAACCATCTTAGATTTTTCAAAGTCCCCTGAAACAAATCCAAGCCCTGGGTTATCCTTTTGCCCAAGCAAGTCACTTACAAGAGCAAGATGATCTTACAAACTCCAAAAACAATGCTTTCATCTTGAGGAAAATCAAATTCTAAGTGCTTAGAATGTTTCTTTAAAATAAGCGTTTTTTAGGAAAAAATCAGCGCTTCAGAACTTCTGGATCCATTCCAGATGAAGACGGTCAGAAGTTGCAAGTTTGGCTCAGGATGGTCAGAAGTTGTCTCTTCAGCAGCTACATCAGTTCAATCAGAAGTTGTAAACGTGGTTCAGAGTGTAAGCCTCAAACAGAACATACCCCTTCAGCAGTTACACAAGCTCAGTCAGAACTTGCTAAAGGAATGCAAAAGAAATATGAAAGTATAAAGGCTCCTTCAGAACAGGTTGAAGTCAGAAGATGAAAGGTCAGAGGGATAGGTGTCACATTGATATAGAATCTCTAAGCCCAGATTATCCAGAAGTAGATCCAAGGAACGTACCAGAAAACCAGGAGAATCTCCAGAGTTTGCTAAAACAACAGGTAGCCAAGGCCAGAGCATGGTTTACACTGCTGATGCAACAACCAGAATGTTGGTATTGACAGGTCTTGTCACCATTTAATGCCCATTAATGCTTCCAACCACTCCTGAGCGTTCACGTGTGGCTTGGAAAATGCTTTTGCACAGATTCTGGCATGGGTCTTCACGCCACCGCCCATTTCAGAGGTCACTTCCCCCAATCTACGCTTGCTGCTGCTACCTAGGCTGAAAGATAGTTGTTATCACAACTTCCCAGGAATTTCTGTAAAAGAACAACTTCAAATTCTGTTGGCGCCTTAAATGTTCAAGGTATCCACAAGAACTTTGCCTATAAATAGAGAGCTTTCCCCACTGCAAAAGACGTTCAAGAAGTTCAAGAAAAACAGAAAAATTGCTAAGAGAGAAACAAAACTCCTAGCAACGTAACATTCTGAAACTCTGCCAAAATTTCCAGTTTTGTTTCATAACTTTAAGTTTCTCACCTTCAACTTCATCAAACACCCAGCTCCTTTCTGTAAACCAAAACGTTCTTTCCAAAACTTCTGACCCTATACACGTTTACACCTTCACTTCCCCTTTTTTTTTCAAATCTGTCCAGAACACCACCAGAACCAAAAGCTAACTTTCACCCACCATTTTCCAGAAAGTCAGGTAAGCACCTGCTGACCCTCACCACACTGTTAAGCATCATCAGCTATGCATATTCAAATAACATAATGTAAATATTCATGTTATCGCTGTTTATGTTCTGAGGACTCTCATACCCCAGAACGTTCTGAGCCAGTTTAGGACTTGCCTGTGACCTTGGTGATTCTGACCTCTGGGACATTTTGCTATTTTGCTGGATCTGTTCCAAATATGTTTTCTGTTTCGTGGAGTAACAACAGGATTGCAGATGTTCTGATTAGTGCAGGAAGAAGCCCAGTGCTGACTTTGACGTTAGCACATCTGAAGCCTGTTTTGCTGTCAATGACCTCAGAACCTCTGAGAGTTGTTGCCTTTTCAGCAGAATCTGAACTTCTGGGTTCTCCACTAACAAACTTCTGTCTTGCAGCGCAGGGAAATCAGAACCTCTGGTTTCCCCACTAACCAGATTCTGTTTTGCAGGTTCCAGAGTCAGAAGTTCTGACTCATCCAGTTTCACCAACAGGTTGATCATCTGACAGCGGATCTGGGTCAGAACTTCTGATGGCCTCCCAACAGCGTGCGGCCTCCCTCTCTCTCTCTATATATCTTGTTTTCCGCTATTTTCTTTTTTGTCTATTTTTCTCGTTGAACCCCCCATGTACAAATGTGTATCCCCCTCCCCTAACTATTGTAATAGCGTAGGATTTTACATTCCCGCTTCTTATTGCTAGTAATTAGGACGTGTATGGCAAGATAAAACTCAATGAAATAGAAAAACCTAATTCAAAGAAAAAACTCTTGTATGCAATAAAACACACTTGCACACTAACACCCCTAGGGTTACATCCACTTGTTGCCTTTCAAAATTGGGCCATATTGCATGTTAGGTCTCTTTGGGCAAAACAAACAATTTAAATGATCAAGTCCCTTAAGAAAAATGCCCAAAGATGCTTGGCACCATTGCAATTATGGTCTAAACGATGACCCGCACCCGTCCCTTTCACATCCTAAACACAAGATTGCCCACCCAATACAATGGTGGAACAAACTTGTTAAAAGGGTTAAAACATAACAATAATCTTTTGAGAAATTTAGGAGTAGACGACCTCTTAGTTACTTGAATCAAACTTGCAAAATGAAAACACTTGCCTGTTTTTTCACACCTCACAACACTTTCAAAAAAAAACAAATGAAAACCTTTTCAAAAGACATACACCTTTGTATACATCCCAACATGGATCATTACAAAGGTTGCCACCACATTGGCCTCTTTTCAAAATATTTTCAAACCCACACACACACACACACAAGCACCATTTAAAAACAATTGAAAACACAAGGCAAGTGATCTAAGCAAGTAACTAAGAGCCCATGGATAACCATGGATAGAAAGGGTGCTAATACCTTCCCTTTCTATAATCTACTCCCCGAACCCAAGAAAACATCTCAAAAGGTTTTTGCTGTGCTTTTTAACCTTTCCTTAGGATAAAATAAAAAGTCGGTGGCGACTCTTGCTCAACCGAAACATTTGCGAAAACAAACGCAAAACCTCAAGTCAGTTCTCCCACCGTATCACAGAACTGGCGACTCTGCTGGGGAATATTCTTTTAAAGTGGAGTAACCTTAGGGTTTAGATCACCTTTGTTTTCAATTGCTTGCTTTGTTTGCTTTTACATCTTGTGGGCTTTGTATCGGAGTTTTATAGATCCTAACCCGGATCTGGGAAACCCTTTTAGGTAGCAACAAGGCTGTGAGGGAACTGTGCGGGGTATACCGACATGGTTGAAGCAGTCTGCTACGTTGATGTGGCACTTTGGTGTGTACCGGTAACCCTTGAGTTCAGTCAAGAAGAGTACGGGGCCGCCGCGTGGTGTCATGAAGCATCAACTGACCTTAGGAACCTTAATTGAACCATCTTGGCCTTTTTAGGGTAGTGAGATAACTGACTTTGGTGCAGTCCGAGGTTGGTTGATACTCGATACTACACTCAATTGAGGGTTGCTTTCCTGGAATATTTCAGTCGCCAGTTCAGTGGCTAAATCGAAACGATGAACAATGAAAGCAATCCTGTGATATGGGGACCTTTAGAACCCGGTTACTTTTGATAGGACAGGTTGAGCCCACCAAACTTCAAGAGGGTAATACCCAGACTCCATACAGGCCTAAACTCTAAGGGTTTGTGTGACTTGTGTGCCTTACCATGTTTGCCTTTGTGAATATTGTATTTAATCATCACATCATTACATCATACAAACATCATGAGCATTGACTAACCATTTCAAGGGTTTCGAATCTTCATCTTTGTTCTTGTTTTATAGGACATGGAAACTGCTCGCAGAAAGACAATTCAGATTAGCCTTGTAAAGATCCCTCCTCAGCTTAAGGAACTTCTGTCCAGGATTCCCGAGGGCTCTTCATTCAGTGAGAGACATGGAAGACTCATTAGCTTGGTTAACACCAACATTGAGGAGGATTTGATAAAGGTCCTGTTCCAATTCTTTGACCCTCTGCATCACTGCTTCACCTTCCCGGATTATCAGTTAGTGCCTACATTGGAAGAGTTCTCCCGACTTCTGAAGGTCCCTATCCTTGATCAACTACCCTACAACGGTACGGAAGAGGAACCCAAGCTTGAGGAGATTGCTAAAGCCTTGCACCTACAGACATCTGACCTCAAGGGACATTGGGAAGTTAGAAGTGGTATCAAAGGATTCTTAGCTAGATTTCTGTTTGAAAAGGCTCAAGAATGTTGGAACTCTCTTGACCTACGAGCTTTTGAAGAAGTCATGGCCCTCCTTGTCTATGGTTTGGTGTTGTTCCCTAATCCAGATCAGCTTATTGATATCAGTGCTGTCCAGATCTTCATGACCAAGAATCCTATACCTACATTGCTGGGGGACATCCTTCACTCATGTTACACTCGAACCATGAGAAGAAGGGGTGTCCTTATGTGTTGCACTCCTCTCTTGGGAAGGTGGTTTATTTCGCACCTTCCACAATCAGTTTTGAAGAACGAGCGGGGTTTGAGATGGTCACAACGGTTAATGACTCTCACGCATGCAGATATACATTGGTGTCCTAGGTCCAGGGAAGACGTCACTATCATTGATCATTGTGGGGAGTACCCTAATGTTCCTTTATTTGGAATCAAAGGAGGTATTACCTACAACCCATGCCTGGCTTGGAGACAGTTTGGTTATGCTCGGAAGGATGGCCCTCAGGACATGTTAATTCCCGACATAGTTTTTGACTTCGACAACGATACTCAAGGACTTCGTCAGAGATTTATCAGAGCTTGGAGGATGCCAAGTAGGATAGACAGCAAGACATCGGGACACCGGAACTCCATCCCGTTGGAACCTTATCTCAAGTGGGTACGAGCCCGCTCCCAGAAATTAGTGATGCCTTATCCTCATATGCTTCCTGTGATCAAAGAACCAGTCTTGGAAGGAGAGGCGTCCTACACCATTCAACATCCTGACATGCCCACCTCCTGGGAAGAGATGCAGAAGAGCTGGATTCAACTTAAGGAAGAACGGAATTCTCTTGAGACCAATCTACATGCTAGTGAAAAGAAGGTCCTGGAACTCACCCGCCTGCTGCACGAGGAAAGGAATCTCAACACCTACATCGCACCAAAAAGGATGCGCAATGTTTTTTTATCTTAAGGAGTTATTTTGTAATATTTGGCCCATGAGGCATTTATGTACTAACGAATTTCTCCTTATTAATATAATGTGCGTTCCTTTTTGTCTACAACAAATTTTGAATATTCTAAATCCTTGAATGCATTGCATACATACGCATTCCATTGCACCATATGCATAGCAGGTACCCTATTTCACAGGTTGCTTAATCTCCTTCGCTGTTTATTTTGCACAGTCATCATGAATCCAGACTCATCCAGTGAGCAAGCAATCAAGGCCCTTCAGGCCCAAAGTGCACAGTTTCAAGAGATGGTCCTAAGCCTAGCCCAAGGTCAGCAAGAGTTGAAGACTCTACTCCTGAAGAAGAAGAAGAAAAAGAGGACTGCATTGTTCAACACCGGACGCAGATTCGGGAACACACTCCACAACGAAGCTGATCCAACCACTTCTTCTGCTGAGAAAAACAGTCCCCAAGGGGGAGGAGCTCCTAGTCCCGCAGTCTACGACAACGAGACGGACTATAACGATGAACAATACCCACCTGCTGCTGACAGATACAAGCAATTGGAGGACCGCTTGAGCGCTATGGAAATTCAGAATGTGCCAGGACTGGATTTCGGAGATTTGGGGTTATCTTCTGGGGTAGTCATTCCACACAAGTTTAAGGCGCCTGCCTTCGCCAAGTATGATGGGGTCTCCTGCCCAAAGCTGCATCTGAGGTCGTATGTAAGGAAAATCCAACCTTACACGGCGGATAAGAACCTCTGGATTCACTTCTTCCAAGATAGCCTCTCAGGGTCACAACTTGAATGGTTCTACCAATTAGATGGAACTAGCATCCGACACTGGGAAGATTTGGCAACCGCATTCTACAGACAATACCAATACAATTCTGATCTCGCTCCTACGCGTACCCAACTTCAGGGTATGTCTCTAGGGACGGGTGAAGGGTTCAAAGAGTACGCTCAAAAATGGAGAGATTTGGCTGGCAGGGTGCAGCCTCCATTAACTGACCGAGAGCTGGTTGATATGTTCCTTGGGACTTTGTCTGGTCCGTTTTTCAATCATTTGGTTGGTAACTCCTCCGCTGGGTTCACAGATTTGATATTAACGGGAGAAAGAATTGAAGCTGGCATCAGGTCAGGCAAGATACAGAAGGCTGCCTCTACAAGTGCTGAGAAGAGGCCGTTTAAGAAAGAAGCAAGCGCCGTCTATGGTCCTAGAAGACAAGTCAAGCCCGAAAGTCGCCAAGCCGTCAATGCTTTGGTCATCTCCAAACCTGTTGCTGCTCCTCAGCAGTACAATCAACAAAGAAGTGAAAGGCCCAAGAGGCAGTATACCCGACTGAGTATGACATTATCTCAAATTTTACCCCAACTGTTATCCACCAACCTGGTGACCCTCAAAGAAGCTCCTAAGGTCGTCAACACTGCGTCTCCTAAATACAACCCAAATGCCCGGTGTGCTTATCATTCTGATAGTCCCGGGCACACTACTGATGATTGCTGGGCCTTAAGAAACAAAGTGCAAGATCTGATCGACGCGAAAGAAATTCAGTTTGAAGCACCAGAAAGACCAAATGTTGTAACGGCTCTTATGCCCCAGCATAGGGTGAATGCCATTGAGGAAGAAGTGTACGCCGTTTCGGTAGATGAAGTTGTTACCCCTCTGAAGACTGTTAAGAAGAACCTACTGCGGGCCGGTTTATTTCCGGGTTGCGGTGAAGGTTGCCTGTTCTGCGCTATTTCCCTATCTGATTGTCCCTTGCTGAGGTTAGGCATCCAAGGCCTAATGGATAGCAAGGAGATTCTATTCAAAAAGACTGCTGTTCATTTGGTTCCGATGAAAGAAGTTTCCGTGATTACCATCTTCAAAAATCCAATCAAGGCTCCCCCGAAGAAGCCTATTCAAATCATGACAGTTGCGCCTGTAATCATTACTGTTCCAGGGCCCCTCTCCTACGTGTCTGATAAAGCTGTCCCCTGGCATTATGGGGCTGACGTGTATGTAAATGGAATCAAGCAAGAATTCGACGCTAGTGCCAGTATCTGCGATATCACTGGTCCAGCCAAGGTCACCCGCAGTGGCAGGCTCTTCTCGCCTGACATTGCGCCACCCGCTATTCGAAAACCCCTCCTCATAAAACCTACAAGTTTACCTAGTCCTGTTGCCGATCAAGTTGTTTCCCCTGCTACCGAGTCATCAAATGCTCGGGGCAAAGGGATTGAAGAAGAGCCTGCCCGGATGGAGGCACCAATACCCATAAATGCTGAGGCCTCCCGACAAGAAATGGAGGAGATTCTGAAAATCATAAGGAAGAGCGATTTTAATGTTGTCGAGCAGTTGGGGCATACGCCCTCCAAGATCTCCCTGCTCTCCTTATTGCTATGCTCCGAGGCCCATGCTAAGGCCTTGATCTCATTTCTCAAGACGGCCCATGTGCCGCAGGAAACGTCTGCAGTCCAGTTCACTGACTGCATAGTGAATCTGACGGCGGACAACGGCTTGGGTTTTTCAGATGCTGACCTGACCGCAAAAGGGAGAGACCACAATGATGCCCTGCATGTCTCTGTTGAATGCAGGGGCACTACTCTGGCACATGTATTGGTGGACACTGGTTCTTCCTTGAATGTTCTTCCGAAAAAGGCTCTAGATCGTCTGGATTATGAGGGCCTGGAGTTGAAACCCAGCAATATCATCGTCAGGGCTTTCGATGGTTCAAAGAGGATGGTTCATGGAGAGGTTAACATCCCTATCCGTGTGGGCTCTCAAGTGTTTGACTCTACCTTTTACGTGATGGATATACGTCCATCGTACTCTTGTCTGTTGGGTCGACCTTGGATCCATAAAGCAGGGGCAGTGACCTCCACCTTACACCAGAAGCTGAAATATCCCGTCAGGGGGAAGATCGTCACTGTGCAAGGAGAAGAGGAGTATATGGTGAGCCATTTGAATTCCTTCAGGTACATCGAGGTGGACGGAGAGTTTATTGAAACTCCCTTCCAGCATTTCGAGGAGGTGCATCCAATTTCAGCAGCTGCGGAGACAACGACCGAAGAGAATGGTTCCTTGAAGATGGCTTCCCTAAGGGATGCCCGGGCTGTGGTTCAGAAAGGCAATTGTGCACACTGGGGTCAGCTTCCTGACTTCACTCAGAAGAACGACAAGTTTGGGCTAGGCTTTACTGCGGAGGCTCAGAAGGCGGCGCGCAAAGGGAAGATCGGAAAGGCTCCGGTGTTTATTTCCAGCTCAAGGGTGAACGCTGTTGAGGAAGATGTGGAGGAAGCAGAGTTTGATAGTTGGATCTACCCGACTGCCAGCGACGGACCGAGCAACTGGACGGCAAAGGATTTTACCCCTATCACATTTGTCACGCAGTAATTAATTTCTTTTGATTTCCGAATTTGTAACAAACAATATGTTAAAACTTTGTTGGCTCGGTGTCCTACCCGGGGCATCGTAGCTCCATTTGTGAGGGCTTTTTGTATGACATTTTCATATATCATCAATCAAAACATTGGACGTTTGTTGCATTTCAAATCTTGTGCTCTTTTCCTTTCTGTGTTATATGTATTGCAAGACAGCTGTATTTACACACACTCACTTATACAGGTTTCAATCCACTCTGGATCTCACTGGTAACAGCTCTGCTACCGCCAGTTATGACTTCGAAAATCCGATCAACTTGGCCGAAGACGAAGGTGAAGATGATTGCGAAGTGCCTGGTGAACTCGCAAGACTGCTACTCCAGGAAGAGAGGGCTATTCAACCACATGAAGAGCCTGTGGAGACAATTAACTTGGGTACTGAGACAGATAGGAAAGAGGTCAAGATTGGTGCCAATCTAGAGCTCAGCGTGAAACAACGATTGATCCAAATGCTACAAGACTACATGGAAATTTTTGCTTGGTCCTATGAAGATATGCCCGGTTTGGATGCCGACATTGTAGTTCACCATCTGCCAACCAAGGAAGATTGCCCTCCGGTAAAGCAAAAAGTTCGACGAATGCGTCCAGAGATGTCTGAAAAGATCAAGGCCGAGGTTATGAAGCAGTTTGATGCCGGGTTCCTTGCAGTAACTTCCTACCCCCAGTGGGTTGCCAATGTGGTGCCAGTACCGAAGAAGGACGGTAAGGTCAGGATGTGTGTTGACTACAGGGATCTGAACAGGGCCAGCCCCAAGGATGACTTCCCCCTACCTCACATTGATGTCCTTGTTGACAATACAGCTCAACACAAGGTGTTCTCCTTCATGGATGGTTTTTCAGGGTATAATCAGATCAAGATGGCTCCTGAAGATATGGAGAAGACTACATTTGTGACTCAGTGGGGGACCTTCTGTTATAAGGTCATGCCATTCGGATTAAAAAATGCTGGGGCAACCTATCAACGTGCCATGGTTGCTTTATTTCATGATATGATCCATCATGAAATTGAGGTATACGTTGATGACATGATTGCAAGATCTCAAACTGAGGAGGAGCACCTTGACCATCTGAGGAAGTTATTTGACCGACTCAAGTTGTACAAGCTGAGATTGAATCCCAACAAATGCACCTTTGGGGTGAGGTCCGGAAAATTGCTAGGTTTCATTGTAAGTGATAAAGGTATTCAGGTGGACCCTGCCAAGGTAAAAGCCATACAAGAGATGCCGACTCCAAAAACAGAGAAAGAAGTCAGAGGCTTCCTGGGACGACTAAATTACATTGCCCGATTCATCTCACATCTGACTGCTACTTGTGAGCCAATCTTCAAATTGCTAAAGAAAGATCAAGTGGTACGTTGGAATGATGAATGTCAGGCCGCCTTTGAAAGGATAAAGGAATATCTCCAAGAACCACCCATTCTTATGCCACCGGTTGAAGGGAGACCTCTGATACTATACTTGACAGTACTTGACAAATCAATGGGGTGTGTGCTGGGGCAGCATGACGAGTCTGGCCGAAAAGAGCATGCTATTTATTACTTGAGCAAAAAGTTTACCGACTGTGAGTCTCGTTACTCACTGCTTGAGAAAACTTGATGCGCTCTTGTATGGGCTGCTCGCCGGCTAAGACAGTATATGCTGACTCACACTACTTTGTTGATTTCAAAGATGGATCCCATCAAGTACATATTTGAAAAGCCCGCTCTGTCTGGAAGGATAGCGAGATGGCAAATGATCTTAACAGAATATGATATCCAATATACAACTCAGAAAGCAATTAAGGGAAGTGTACTGGCCGATCATTTGGCACACCAACCTGTGGACGATTACCAATCATTGAACTTTGATTTTCCGGATGAAGATATCATGGTGGTAACTGACTGTGAAAAACCTGGACTGGATGAAGGACCTGAGGAAGGATCCCGATGGTCCATGCATTTTGATGGAGCCTCCAATGCTTTGGGTAACGGCGTCGGCGCTGTAATCATATCTCCCGAGGGAACTCATACTCCCCTCACCGCCCGATTATGTTTCAACTGCACCAACAACATGGCAGAATATGAGGCATGTATCATGGGTTTACAAGCTGCAATCGACTTGAGGATCAAATTTCTAAGTGTCTTCGGAGATTCCGCTCTTGTGATCAATCAGATCAAAGGCGAGTGGGATACGAAACACCCGAATCTTATTCCTTACAAGGAGTATGTGTCGACCTTGCTCCCTCACTTTGAAGAGATAACTTTTGAGCATTTCCCCAGAGAGGAGAATCAGCTAGCGGACGCACTAGCCACGATGTCTTCAATGTTCAAAGTTAAATGGGACGATGAGGCTCCCCGGATCATCATCAGGAAGTTGGATGAACCAGCATACTGCTGCGAGCTCGAAGCTGAGAAGGTTACTGAAAAACCCTGGTATCACGAGGTAAAAAGGTACTTGGAAGCTCAGGAATACCCTGAAGGTGCATCCGTCAATGATAAGAAGTTCATGAGAAGGTTTGCCGCAAAATTCTTCCTCAGCAACGGCATTCTCTACAAACGGAATCATGATTCGACTCTGCTGCGTTGTGTGGATAAGGCTGAAGCGGAGAAAATCATGATGGAACTACATGAAGGTACATTTGGAACGCATTCCAGTGGACACACCATGGCTAAGAAAATCCTTCGGGCGGGATATTTCTGGTCCACAATGGAAGCCGATTGTTACCAACACTCCCGAACTTGTCATAAGTGCCAGATCTATGCTGACAAGGTGCATATCCCTCCAGTTCCTTTGAATGTCCTAACGGCACCTTGGCCTTTCGCAATGTGGGGCATCGATATGATCGGTGAGATCCGACCAACGGCATCCAATGGGCATCACTTCATCTTGGTGGCAATCGATTATTTCACGAAATGGGTTGAGGCGGCTTCCTATGCCACAGTAACCAAGAGTGTCGTGGCGCGTTTCATCCGGCATAATCTGATCTGTCGGTACGGCGTCCCAGAAAGAATCATTACGGACAACGGTACAAATCTCAATAACAAAATGATCACTGAACTCTGTGAACAATTCAAGATACAACACCACAATTCTTCTCCCTACCGGCCGAAGATGAATGGGGCTGTAGAGGCAGCCAATAAAAATATCAAGAAAATTGTGCAGAAGATGACAGTAACCTATAAAGATTGGCACGAGATGCTACCGTTCGCTCTTCATGGGTACCGCACCTCAGCAAGGACATCAACCGGGGCAACTCCCTTCTCCTTGGTGTATGGCATGGAGGCAGTCTTGCCAATCGAGATCCAGATACCCTCTCTCCGGATAATGAAGGATGCAGACCTGAATGAAGATGATTGGATCCAGACTCGACTTGATCAATTAAATCTGATTGACGAAAAGAGGCTCACTGCTATCTGTCATGGTCAAACGTATCAAAAACGGATGATCAGGGCATTTAACAAGAAAGTCAGACCGCAAGAGTATCAAGTTGGGGACCTGGTAATCAAACGCATCATCCTTCCTCGAAGTGATCCCCGGGGCAAATGGACCCCTACTTACGAAGGGCCATTTGTGGTTAAACGTGTGTTCTCAGGAGGAGCCATGATCCTAACCACCATGGATGGTGACGACCTTCCTCACCCCGCCAACGCAGACATAGTGAAAAAATACTACGCATAAATAAGAGACCCGCTAGGTTGACATACCTAGGCAAAATAAGGGATTCCCGGCGAACCAAAAGGGTTCGGGCAAAAGTAAGGGATGAAATTAATAAAAAAATCCGTACACCCGGCAAGTCGAAAACCTGAAAGGGCGGCTTGGGCAAAAATGGGTATCCCGGTGGACTGAAAACCCGAAAGGGCGGTCCAGGCAAAAGTTAGGGATAAAAGCGTAACACTATGTCTCATTGGATCACTTCACATCCGAAATTCGGCATCAACTATCTGGCTCAGGTTTCGGCATCGACCAATCAGCTTCATCTTCAACTAGGCAGCAAAGCGATGAGACTTTCGAAGACATAAAGGCGATAGCAGAATTGGAACCCAGTGGGATTATTCACATAGCTGTTTTATTTCCTTTTTCAAAACTGTAAACTCTATACTATTTGGCGATATCCTCTTACTAGGATGTCAGCCTCTTGTACAAGAACGCCTATTCACAGGCAAAGTTTAAATCAATACAAATTCACTTGTCCATACAAATTACCATTGTTTTCCTTTTTGTGTTTTGTCCTGCGAAGAACGTCCAATGTTCATTTTTGATATATGCATTTGACATTAAATTGCTGATTCATAAATGTTTGCATATGAAACAAGAGATTAATTACAGGTGACATCAAAGACAGGGGCAATGTGGAGTTGTCTATTGCAGTCTGGTTGTTTTGTCCGCCAAGGCACCAAGGTAGGTTCAACTGAAGATTGGGGCCAAATCATCTCAATTCCTCACAGGGAAAAACAGAACACGACAATACTTTCCCCAAGCAAAGTTGGCGCCCCGTCGATCCTAAAAGGACCCAACATTCCCCGGCATGTCTTAAAGTTCAGTCAATCTCTCCAGTAAATTCTGCAAGCTTATCCCCTGCGAGGCACGGACGTCTCACCCGAGTTTATTTAGAATTATTCCCTCACGAGGACTTATAACTGGGTTGTCCTCAGCTAAAAGTCACGGAAGACCGCTCTCGGCAAAGTTCCTTCATTCCCCAGCAGAGTCTATCTTTGGTATTCCCAAGCAGAGTTTATCTTTGGAGTTCCCCAGCGGAGTTTATCATCATTATCCTCAGCGGAATCCGTCGTTAAAGTCCTCAGCAGGCCTCTCATCAAAACTTTGGCCAAGGATCTCTTCCACAGAGTAGCTTCCCGGCCGTTCGTCAAGGATTTATTTTCCTAAGATGAAATTACACTCATAAACATTTCCCATTTTCATACATCTTGCTTACATACATGATGAAACGCATACAACATCTCATGTTGAACATCATAACATCATGCATATCATACATCATGACATTGCATACAACTTATGTTTTTCAGGAAAAAGACAATCCCGAAAGCAACTACCTTCAACTGTCACAATTCCAGATCCGATACCTGTATCTAGCCAGGGCACATCTGAGAGTGATCAGTTTCCAGGCTCGATTCCTGTATCTAGCCAGGGCACGTCTGAAGAGTTCAAAGATTCGATTCCTGTATCCAGCCAGGGCACATCTATCAACTACAACGTTTCCAGACTCGATTCTTGTATCTAGCCAGGGCACGTCTGAAGAGTTCAAAGATTCGATTCCTGTATCCAGCCAGGGCACATCTATCAACTGTCACGTTTCCAGACTCGATTCCTGTATCTAGCCAGGGCACGTCTGAAGAGTTCAAAGATTCGATTCCTGTATCCAGCCAGGGCACATCTATCAACTGTCACGTTTCCAAACTCGATTCCTGTATCTAGCCAGGGCACGTCTGAAGAGTCCGAAGATTCGATTCCTGTATCCAGCCAGGGCACATCTATTAACGACTATTTCCAGATTCGACTCCTGTGTCCAGCCAGGGCATATCTGTGAGCAATCGATTGTAGATTCGATACCTGTATCTAGCCAGGGCACATCTGCATAAGGAAATTAAAGATCAAACACCTGTAACAAGCCAGGAAAACATCCGTCTTTCTCAAATATACAAGTTTCTCGCTAAGGAATCTCTTAGGCGATCGACACTTCCAAATGGCATCTATAAGCCCATTCCCGACGAGGTTCTGTCACGTCTGCGGATGGCATCTGTAAGCCCATCTCCCTATCTGTCACCTCTCCAAATGGCATCTGTAAGCCCATTCCTAACATCACATTGCTGATACTTCAACATGCGAGTGCAAATTTCAGGGCACTCTGGTGTCCAATCTTCTTTTACCTTCGAGTCGCGAAAGGCAAACTCGCCAATCTAACTCTTCAGGTTCAAGAAGATTGAACAGGGGCAACTGTTGTACCCCAAAATTTGCCCTCCCTTTCTTCAGGAAACCATCTTAGATTTTTCAAAGTCCCCTGAAACAAATCCAAGCCCTGGGTTATCCTTTTGCCCAAGCAAGTCACTTACAAGAGCAAGATGATCTCACAAACTCCAAAAACAATGCTTTCATCTTGAGGAAAATAAAATTCTAAGTGCTTAGAATGTTTCTTTAAAATAAGCGTTTTTTAGGAAAAAATCAGCGCTTCAGAACTTCTGGATCCATTCCAGATGAAGACGGTCAGAAGTTGCAAGTTTGGCTCAGGATGGTCAGAAGTTGTCTCTTCAGCAGCTACATCAGTTCAATCAGAAGTTGTAAACGTGGTTCAGAGTGTAAGCCTCAAACAGAACATACCCCTTCAGCAGTTACACAAGCTCAGTCAGAACTTGCTAAAGGAATGCAAAAGAAATATGAAAGTATAAAGGCTCCTTCAGAACAGGTTGAAGTCAGAAGATGAAAGGTCAGAGGGATAGGTGTCACATTGATATAGAATCTCTAAGCCCAGATTATCCAGAAGTAGATCCAAGGAACGTACCAGAAAACCAGGAGAATCTCCAGAGTTTGCTAAAACAACAGGTAGCCAAGGCCAGAGCATGGTTTACACTGCTGATGCAACAACCAGAATGTTGGTATTGACAGGTCTTGTCACCATTTAATGCCCATTAATGCTTCCAACCACTCCTGAGCGTTCACGTGTGGCTTGGAAAATGCTTTTGCACAGATTCTGGCATGGGTCTTCACGCCACCGCCCATTTCAGAGGTCACTTCCCCCAATCTACGCCTGCTGCTGCTACCTAGGCTGAAAGATAGCTGTTATCACAACTTCCCAGGAATTTCTGTCAAAGAACAACTTCAAATTCTGTTGGCGCCTTAAATGTTCAAGGTATCCACAAGAACTTTGCCTATAAATAGAGAGCTTTCCCCACTGCAAAAGACGTTCAAGAAGTTCAAGAAAAACAGAAAAATTGCTAAGAGAGAAACAAAACTCCTAGCAACGTAACATTCTGAAACTCTGCCAAAATTTCCAGTTTTGTTTCATAACTTTAAGTTTCTCACCTTCAACTTCATCAAACACCCAGCTCCTTTCTGTAAACCAAAAAGTTCTTTCCAAAACTTCTGACCCTATACACGTTTACACCTTCACTTCCCCTTTTTTTTTCAAATCTGTCCAGAACACCACCAGAACCAAAAGCTAACTTTCACCCACCATTTTCCAGAAAGTCAGGTAAGCACCTGCTGACCCTCACCACACTGTTAAGCATCATCAGCTGTGCATATTCAAATAACATAATGTAAATATTCATGTTATCGCTGTTTATGTTCTGAGGACTCTCATACCCCAGAACGTTCTGAGCCAGTTTAGGACTTGCCTGTAACCTTGGTGATTCTGACCTCTGGGACATTTTGCTATTTTGCTGGATCTGTTCCAAATATGTTTTCTGTTTCGTGGAGTAACAACAGGATTGCAGATGTTCTGATTAGTGCAGGAAGAAGCCCAATGCTGACTTTGACGTTAGCACATCTGAAGCCTGTTTTGCTGTCAATGACCTCAGAACCTCTGAGAGTTGTTGCCTTTTCAGCAGAATCTGAACTTCTGGGTTCTCCACTAACAAACTTCTGTCTTGCAGCGCAGGGAAATCAGAACCTCTGGTTTCCCCACTAACCAGATTCTGTTTTGCAGGTTCCAGAGTCAGAAGTTCTGACTCATCCAGTTTCACCAACAGGTTGATCATCTGACAGCGGATCTGGGTCAGAACTTCTGATGGCCTCCCAACAGCGCGCGGCCTCCCTCTCTCTCTCTATATATCTTGTTTTCCGCTATTTTCTTTTTTGTCTATTTTTCTCGTTGAACCCCCCATGTACAAATGTGTATCCCCCTCCCCTAACTATTGTAATAGCGTAGGATTTTACATTCCCGCTTCTTATTGCTAGTAATTAGGACGTGTATGGCAAGATAAAACTCAATGAAATAGAAAAACCTAATTCAAAGAAAAAACTCTTGTATGCAATAAAACACACTTGCACACTAACACCCCTAGGGTTACATCCACTTGTTGCCTTTCAAAATTGGGCCATATTGCATGTTAGGTCTCTTTGGGCAAAACAAACAATTTAAATGATCAAGTCCCTTAAGAAAAATGCCCAAAGATGCTTGGCACCATTGCAATTATGGTCTAAACGATGACCCGCACCTGTCCCTTTCACATCCTAAACACAAGATTGCCCACCCAATACAATGGTGGAACAAACTTGTTAAAAGGGTTAAAACATAACAATAATCTTTTGAGAAATTTAGGAGTAGACGACCTCTTAGTTACTTGAATCAAACTTGCAAAATGAAAACACTTGCCTGTTTTTTCACACCTCACAACACTTTCAAAAAAAACAAATGAAAACCTTTTCAAAAGACATACACCTTTGTATACATCCCAACATGGATCATTACAAAGGTTGCCACCACATTGGCCTCTTTTCAAAATATTTTCAAACCCACACACACACACACACACAAGCACCATTTAAAAACAATTGAAAACACAAGGCAAGTGATCTAAGCAAGTAACTAAGAGCCCATGGATAACCATGGATAGAAAGGGTGCTAATACCTTCCCTTTCTATAATCTACTCCCCGAACCCAAGAAAACATCTCAAAAGGTTTTTGCTGTGCTTTTTAACCTTTCCTTAGGATAAAATAAAAAGTCGGTGGCGACTCTTGCTCATCCGAAACATTTGCGAAAACAAACGCAAAACCTCAAGTCAGTTCTCCCACCGTATCACATCCGCTGTCAGATTTGCTACGCAGTCAGTGAACTGGACTGCAGATGTCTCCTGTGGCACATGGGCCGTCTTGAGAAATGAGATCAAGGCCTTAGCATGGGCCTCTGAGCACAAGAGCAAAGAGAGCATGGAGATCTTGGAGGGCGTATGCCCCAGCTGTTCCACAACATTGAAGTCGCTCTTCTTTATTATCTTCAAGATTTCCTCCATTTCTTGTTGGGAGGCCTCAGCATTTATAGGTATTGGTGCCTCCATCCGGGCAGGCTCGTCTTCAATCCCTTTGCCCCGAGCATTGGATGACTCGGCAGCAGGGGAAACAACTTGGTCAGTAACAGGGACAGGTACACTTACAGGTGTTATTGTAAGGGGTCTTCGAATAGCGGGCGGTGCAATGTCAGGCGAGAAGAGCCTGCCACTGCGGGTAACCTTGGTTGGGCCAGTGATATCGCAGATACTGGCGCCAGTGTTGAACTCTTGTTTGATTCCATTCACATACACGTCTGCCCCATAGTGCCATGGGACAGCTTTATCAGATACGTAGGGGAGAGGCCCCGGAACAGTGATAACAACAGGTGCGACAGTCGTGATTTGAACAGGCTTCCTTGGGAGAGCCCTGATTGGATTATTGAAGATGGTAACCACAGAAACTTCTTCTACCGGAACCAATTGAACAGCAGACTTCTTGAATAGAATCTCTTTGCTATCCATTAGGCCTTGGATGCCTAACTTCAGCAAAGGACAACCAGAGAGAGAAACAGCACAGAACAGGCAACCCTCACTGCAACCCGGAAATAAACCGGCCAGCAGTAGGTTCCTCTTGACGGTCAATAAGGGAGTGGCTAGATCATCCACAGAGACAGCGTACACCTCTTCATCAATAGCATTCACTCCATGCTGAGGCATAGGAGCATTTACCACATTTGGCCTCTCAGGCGCTTCAAATTGTATCTCCTTTGCATCAATCAGGTCTTGCACCTTATTCCTTAATGCCCAACAGTCGTCAGTGGAATGCCCCGGGCTATCAGAATGGTACGCACAGCGGGCATTTGGTTTGTACTTGGGGGAAGCAGTGTTTACACCTTTGGGGGCCTCTCTGACAGTCACTAGGTTGGTGGATAGCAACTGCGGCAAGATTTGGGATAGGGTCGTGCTCAAACGGGTAAACTCTCTCCAGGGTCTTTCAGCCCTTTGAGGATTGGTTGGCCGAGGAGCGGCGGCAGGCTTAGCAATCATTACCGCACTGACAGATTGACGGCGCTCAGATTTCTCTTGTCGTCTAGAACCATATACAGCACTAGCCTCCTTCTTGAAGGGTTTCTTCTCAGAACTAGACGATGCACCCTTCGGAATCTTTCCAGACTTCAACCCAGCCTCAATTCTCTCTCCAGTCAGAATCAGATCAGTGAACCCTGCAGATGAATTCCCGATAAGATGGTTGAAAAATGGCCCAGATAGGGTCCCCAAGAACATGTCTACCAACTCCCGATCAGTCAACGGAGGCTGCACCCTGCCAGCCAGATCCCTCCACTTCTGAGCGTACTCCTTAAAACCTTCACTTGAACCTAACGACATACCCTGGAGTTGGGTACGCGTAGGGGCAAGGTCGGCATTATATTGATACTGCTTATAGAAAGCAGTAGCCAACTCCTCCCAGTTACGAACCTTGGTCCCATCCAGCTGATAGAACCATTCGAGATGAGTCCCTGAAAGACTCTCCTGGAAGAAGTGGATCCACAAATTCTTATCCGCTGAGTACGGTTGAATCTTCCGAACATAGGACCTGAGATGTAGCTTGGGACAAGACGCCCCGTCGTACTTAGTGAAAGATGGTGCTTTGAATTTACGAGGAATGATTACGCCAGTAGACAAACCCAAATCTCCAAAATCCAACCCAGGTACCTGTTGGATCTCCATAGCATTCAACCTGTCTTCCAACTGCTTGTAACGGTCTTCTGCCGGAGGATATTGCTCTTCATCAAAATCAGTCTCGTTGTCGGAGACTACCGGACTAGGACCTTTTTCCGCTTGAGGAGTACTCTTGCCAATAGAAGAACCAGCCTCTTCATTCTGCAGAGTATTGCCAAACCTTCGGCCCAAGTTGAACAGAACAATTCTTCTCTTCTTCTTCTTTTCCTTCTTCAGGAGCAGAGCCTTCAGCTCTTCTTGGCCCTGAGCCAAACCCATGATTAATTCCTGAAATTGCGCATTCTGCGCCTGAAGAGCCTTGATGGACATCTCAGTTGATGACGAGTCGGGATTCATGATGCTGAAATAAACAGCGAAGAACGGTAAGCAACCTGAAAAGAGGAAAAACCTGCTATGCACATGATGAATGGAATGCGTATGATTTATGTTTTCAAAGACAATCGGGAATCAACTTTGTAAACAAAAAGGAACACACTTCATTAGATTCAACTTTGAAACTGAAATTATTCAACAGGTTGCCCTTAGGCGTTACATGAAAGGAAATATTGAAAAGGGAAATAAAACTGTAAAAGAACATCCAGAGCTCCTTATTGATCCCATGGTCTCCTCTTCTCAGTACGGATGTAAGCATTCAGAGCTCGCTCATTCTCCAACTGCTTTGTCAGCTTTTGGATCTTCAATTCCTGCTCGTTGAACTTTTCTCGGTAAGAATCCCGCTCTTCTCGCAGTTGCGACCAAGATCTCTTTAATGTCTCATAATCAGTAGGTATCTGAGGAGGGAGGACAGTTGGAGGAACACCATCTTTGTCAGGACACTCAAGAATGACGGGTCTGACAGCTTCATACGGCATACCTAACTTCTGAGCACGGATGCGAACCCATTTGTAGTAGGCTTCCATAGGTAAAGAAGTCTTTGGCCCCAACTCTTGTGGGTCAGCTTTATGAACTTTGTCCCAAGCCTTGATGAACCTACGACGCAGCTCGTCACTATCCACCTGAAACTCAAAACTGATGTGAGGCACTAACATTTCATGAGGCCCTGCTCTTCTTGCTCTTCCAAACTGACGGAGTGCTAGACATGGATTGTAAGAGATTCCTCCTTGGGTACCAATCAGAGGAACATTAGGGTATTCCCCGCATCGATCAATAACAGCTATCTCATCCAAACCTCTGCAAGTCCAAATGATGTCTTTATCAATGAGAGACATTAACATATGAGCCCAACCTCTTCCTTCTTGGTTCTTCAGTACGAACTTAGGGAGGTGCGAAATAAACCACCTTACCAACAAAGGGATACAACACCACAAGGTTCCTCGTCTTAGGGTAGTACGAGCATGAAGTTGTTGCAAGATGTCACCCAAGAGAGTGGGCACAGGATTCTGAGACATAAAGATCCTTATGGTAGTGACATTAATGAAGTTATCAGGATTAGGAAACAAGACTAACCCATAGATTAGGAGAGCCAAAATGTCTTCATATGCCCTAAAATCCAGGTCATTCTAGAAACTATTAGCTTTACCAATCAGAAACTTGGCCAAGAAACCCTTAACTCCGCTTCTAGTTACCCAGTTGTCCATTACCTCTTGCTGTGTCAAGGGAAGAGCTGCAGCAACATCCTCAAGCCTGAGGGTCTTTTCCCAACCAGTAAAGGGAGTCTGATCCAAGATAAGGATACCAAGAAAATCAGAGAACTCTTACAGGGTAGGGACCAGCTGGAAGTCTTGAAAGGTGAAGCACTGGTACAGGGGGTCATAGAACTGGGTCAGAACACTCATCAACTGTTGATCCCGCTTTGCAGTGACTAAACCGAGAAGAGAACCATGCCTCTGAATGAAGGAAGTGGTATTTGGAATTCTGCTAACCAACTCCTCAAGCAACTCAGGTGAATGAACAAAGTTAAACCGGATAGTATTCCTTCGCACAGGCATCATGATGTCCTACAAAACAGAGCAAAGGTGAAACCCTCTTGTCTTTGAAATGGTCAGTCCTTATGCAGGATGCATGCAATGCTCATGATGTTATGATGTTATGATAAAGCACACCACAAATAGATACAAAGGCAAACATGGTAAGGCACACAAGTCACACAAGGCAAGCCCCTCAAGTTTAGGCCAGCATGAGGTCTAGGTACTACCCTCTTTCAGTTTGTTGGTTCATACCTGTCCTATCAAAGTAACCGGGTTCTTAGAGGATCCCAATATCATTGACTACCCTCAATCGGTCATAACTCCAGCATCGCAATCTTTTCTTGCAGCCAGAACCATCACGAGAGTTTAGCCTCAATGGGCGTAGCATACTGCTACTGTTCTAATGGCCAAGTTGTGTCATTTAAGGTTCTAAGGTTGTTGGTGCTTAATGACTCCTTAGAAGACCCATATTCTCCTTGTTGCGACACAAGGGATATCGGTACAGACCAAGGTGCCACACCAACGTAGCCACTGTTTCACCCGTGTCGGTCTACGCCGGACAGGTCCCTCACAGCTTATGCTACCTAAACAGGGTATCCCCAGATCCGGGTTAGGATCTATGTAACTCCCATGCAACCCACAAATTTAAAGCAGACAAGTCAATACAATTGAAAACACAGTTATGAACTAACCCTAAGGTACACCTTACTTTAAGTTTTTATCCCCAGCAGAGTCGCCAGTTCTGTGATCGGTGGATCTGGAACTGACTGTTTAATGCTGGTTCGCGAAATGTCGCGGTAAGCAAGAGTCGCCACCGTCTTTTATTTTCTCCAAATGGAAAGGACAAAAGCACAGAAAAATTCCTTATTGAGATTGCTCTCGGTTCGGGAGGTAGGTTATAGAAAGGGAAGGTGTTAGCACCCTTTCTATCCATGGTTATCCATGGGCTCTTAGATACTTGCTCATTTGTGTTTTCAAAAATGGTTTGTTTGCTTTTCAACTGTGGGTTTTAAAAAGTTTCCTTGAAAATTTCAGTTCGACTCTTGTATCGGTCCTCAAGAGTGTTTGAAAAATTGCTTTCGAAAGCTTTTTGAAAAGGTGTCGGTGTGAAAAGTATTTTTTGATTTGTTTTGAAATTAGAGCAAGTATCTAGAGTCGTCTACCTACCCTAAGGAATTCGTCTGTGTAAATGTCCTTAAAGTAATGCCATCCCACCATTGAGAGGTAAGTAGCACCACCATTGGAGGTGTTCGGGTCAATTCGAGGTTCGGGACATGGTGATCACCAGAGCAATGGGAAGACACCTTAGAAGCTACCCTCATGCCAGGTTCCCGGATCATGAGGACTTACTAAGACATCCTCTACTCGACGATCACCTTTCGAGGCAAGGCAACAGTGAGGCGTACCCTAGGGGTGGTGTGTGATTTGTGTGTCGTTTTCATTTATTTTTGTCTTTTGTCAAAGTGATCTATGCGTTTGTTTTTATTTTATCATTCATTCTTGCATGTCATTATTAATAGTTAAAAATTGCGAGAAATATAAAGTTCTAAGCTGTTACAAAAGGCGCGGATCCACATCGCCAAAATTTCCAGGACCCGATTTGACAGAAAAATAAAGAATTAGAATAAAGTGCGAGAAATTAATATTTACATGGCTTTGGGAGAGGTACATAAACATTTACAAGAAAAAAGAAATAAACACGCGAATTAAATTAAAATTAGAAACGAGGGTGTTGGACCCTTTTTGATGAAATTATATTATTAGCGAATTAATTAAATTAAAGAAAAGGAGATTGTTTTTTTTTTGAGATTTTGATACTTATGATTTTAATGAGAAAAATTAATTGAAATTAAAATGCTAACCCTAATTCTAATTGTTTTTTAGTTTATTAAGAAAGTATTAAAATTTAAACCTAAATTAACCTAATTATTTATATGCAATTTTAATTATAAAAATAAATAATATTAAATTATTAATAATGGTAAAAAAAAAGAATAAAAGTATGAAAAAGACTTGAAACCCTATTTATTAGCCTCGGAGGCGAACCCAAACCCTAATCAACTGATTATTAGCCAAACCCTAAAAAAGATTTATGCCCAAAAATTCATTATTATTAACCTAAAAAATCGAAATTAAAGTTTTTGAAAAGAAAAAGGTTTTAATTAAATTAATAAAAAGAAAATATTTTTACACTAATTATTAAAAGAAAAGGAAAATATTTTTTTATGTTTTTTATTTATTGAAAAAAAAGTTTTAAATTAGAAACAAAAATTAATTAATTGTTTATAAAAAATATTACAAAAAAAAGAATTATTTGAATTAATATATTAGAAGTTAATTAGTTATTAAAGTAGAATGAATTTTTAGTTAACCCTAATCTTATCTAAACTAACTAATTTGTTTCTAATTAAATCAAATTATCTTACTAAGTATGTTAATTATAACTAATTAATTGAATTAATAAACAAATAAATAAGAAAACTGAAAAAAAGTGAAAAAACATGACCTTGGGGCGGTAGGGTTCGAACCCACCCCCTTGAAGTCATCAGCAAGTCGCTCAACCACTCAGCCATGGTGATCCAGGTGTCATGCATGCGGACGAAAGAGACAAAGACTCCATGCATTCGCTCCGCGCCAAAAAACAAATTTGAACCAGCCAACAGACGTGTGCCACGCAACTTCGTCTTCAACCTCAGAAAATATAAATTGTGACGGTTTAAACCGTCACGATTACCTGCAATAACAAGAAATAGCGAATAGCACATGGGCATGTATAAATTTTTCGGACTAGGGCCATTAGAATCGTCTCTCTCTCACGATTCCAATGATGTATCTCTCATGGCCTAATTGTTCAAGGTTTGGAAACCCCTAAATCAATTTTCACGAAACCCTAATATGCTCTCATGGTGGATCCTTCGTTTTAGCATGAAACTCCAATCAAATTATGCAGGTAGCTTGCAAACATCATTCTAAACACAAAAACAACAATGAAATATGTTAAAAGCGCATGAATGATGGAAAACGATTTTGGAATTTTTCTCACCAACTTCAATGGTGATTTCGTGTTCTCTTGAGTATGGGACTTAGTGAATGATTGGAAAACGTTCTATGGTCCTCAAGGAAGGCATTTGAAAAGCTCTTGCACCTTGAATTCACCTGTAAAACCAAAATCGAATTTTTAAAAAATATGTGAGTTTCTTGAGTTCTTGTATGGCTTGGTTATGCAGCTTGGAGTCTCTTGGCATTAGGGTTTTGATCAATATATGTATGGCATCAGATTAGGGTTAGAAATTGGATCAAAAAATCCATGAATTGATGAAAAGAATATTTGATTTTTAAGCCATGATTTTCCAATCTTTTTCAAGCATCTTTGATACAAATCATGTCTAATTCCATTGATTCTTTCTATATTTAGTTAGGCACGAAATCATAAGCTTATTCCTTGCACAAAAAGATTTGGAAAATTAGGTTTAGTATTTTTCATGTATTTTAATTAATTAAATGAATTATTAATGATTAAAAATCCAAATAAATAAATAAAAATGATAAAAAACTTCCCTTTGGGCCAAATGGTCGTGCACATGCCTTGGATGATGAATTGTGGAAGAAAAAGAGGCCCATTAGCAATTTTAGGTCATTTGAATCAATGTTGACTTTTCAAAATATCCAAAAATTTCCCAACTTCTACAAGGCATAACTTGCTCAATTTTTAAGCTTTGCTCATGTTCTTGGACATTTTTGAAAGGTCTTTGAGTCCTTTAACCAATGCCTTTGGTCCCATGTCATTTTGATTTACCAATCTCAAGTTATGGCCTTTGACTTAAAGTCCTTTTTTGTTGACTTTTGAAAATGACCTATAATGTTGAAATTGATAACTTTTTGTGAGAACATTTCTTGGACTTGAAGTATGAAGAGTAGTTGTAGGAAATGTCTTTCTCTTCAAAATTAGCTTTGGATGGAATTTTTCTGATAATCCATGTGGAAGTTATGCCCTGGTCAATTTACAGTTGACTTTTTCAACTGTCCAAATATGGAAACTTTTGCATCTTGATGATTTTTGAGCCAAGCCTTGAGAATCATGATCAAGCATTGATCAAATGATGTTTGTGGCTTCAAAATGAGATGTTGACCAAAAATTTGGACTTTTGACTGTCAAATGACCATTTTGCCCCTACAGTTGACTGTAGTGCAATTAGGGTTTTGACTATGCAATTTTGTGCTGAAAGTCTTGAAACTTGGTATGAGGATGCTTAACCATATTTGTAGGCATGTGGGACTTGATTGGACCCTTGGAAACCTCATTTTCTTTGTCAGAACCAAAACCCTAATTTTGACTGTTTAGGAGGCCCTTGCACTGTGCAATCCTTGGGGAATTTTGAAGCTTGACTTGGCAATTTCTTGAAGAAAATGGGAGGGCAAATTTTGGGGTACAACAGTAGTCCATGCACCATGTTCCTTTTTGGCAACCTTCTCAAACCAGCATGATGTAGATGACCAAAGCGCATATGCCATAGTGAAGCTTTGTCTTACATTTTGACTTGCAGACATTCGAATGTTCCCCAGGTTCAGTTTGTACATTCGATTTCTTTCCATTTTGACACGGGCGATCAAATGTCCTACTTTGTCCTTCAAATGCAGTATTCGATCTTTCATAAGTATCGAAACACCTTTTTCTGTAAGTTATCCCAAACTCAAGATGTTGGTCTTAAATCTGGCACATAGTAAACATCTTCGATTGATCCAATCAAGCCATCCTTTTGCAAGTAACTGAATGTGCCCTTTCCTTTGACTTTCACTTTTGATGCATCTCCGAAAGAAACATTACCATCTTCAATTTTCTTCATTTCTTTAAACATATGTTTGTAACCACACATGTGATTAATTTCTCCTGAGTCAAGATACCAAACATTGTCATTATTGGTGTTGATTTCGTTTTGAGCCATCAGGAGAAAGCCTTCATTCGCTTCAGGTTCCAAGGCTAGATTGGTTGTTTCTTTAATCTTCTTTTCGATTCGAAAATCTTTTGCAAGATGTCCCACTTTATCACATTTGTAACATTTATAGGAGTTGAAATCCTTCGCGTAATGACCATACTTCCCACACTTGTAGCATTCAAAGTTGGAGTGGTTCGATCGACCACCTCTTTGACCACGTCCTCTGCCACGCCAATTTTGTTGGTTCAATTGTCCTCTTTCGAAGTTGCTGCTTCGACAACTTCGACCATTGTCACGACCTCCACGGCTACGTCCTCTTCCTTGGAAGTTTTGAGAAAAGAGTACCTTTTTTTCTTTGTTCGACTCCTTGGTTTGATTTGCTTCTTCGACTGCTTCTTCCTTCTTTTTCATCTTTCGTTGTTCATGTGCTTCGAGAGAACCAGTGAGATCTTCGACTGAGAGCGTCGAAAGGTCCTTCAACTCTTCTATTGGACACATAATATTCTCAAATTTATCTACTAAAGATCTCAAGATCTTTTCAATAACTCGTGCATCAGTTATTGTTTCTCCATTTCTGGTGAGTTGGTTCACCACCTTTTGTACACGTGTGATGTAGTCAGATACTGTTTGTGTCTCCTTCATCTGTATCCTCTCCAATTCGCCACAAAGATTTTGGAGTCGAACTTGCTTCACTCGATTTTCTTCTTTGAACACTTTTTCTAACGTGTCATATGCTTCTTTCGACGTAGTCGAACCAGTAATCTTTTCAAAGCCTGATTCGTCTACAGCCCTGAACAACATGTATAGTGTCGTTTTGTCCTTCGATAGCATCTCTTTCAGCGCCTTATTTTGAGCTGCCATATATCCCCCAACATTTGTTGGTTCTTCAAACCCATCTCTGGTCATATCCCATGCGTCTAGAGATCCAAGAAGAGCTTTCATTTGGATACTCCAGTTTTTGTAATTTGACTTCGTTAGCCGTGGCAACGACATTTGATTCATCATGTTTGTCATTTGCTATGATACCAATTTGTTAAATAAGGAGAAATTTTTTTACTTCTTGCTCTTTTAAAATAAAATACAATCTTGGTCTATATATAGACCCAAAAACTTCTACTATTCTAGGAAAGTAAATGCTATTAGTAAATATTATTATAACCCACTATCTCTTGACCTTCCAAATTAAATTTGATTTTTAACCTTTCCACTACCTTATTTGATTAAAAAAATCACTACTAATAACATTTAAAGTTTATTCAACAATGATAACTAGACACAAAGAGGTTCGAGGACTAGGGTTAAGGAAATTAGATATCATGAACAAAGCTTGCATCATGAAACTAGTCTGGAAGATACAGTCAGATACTGAAGATTTGTGGAGTGAAGCTTTGAAGGAAAAATACAAGTTCAAGCCCATTTTGGATTTCTCAACTCGAGGGACAAATTCAAAACTTTGGAAAGACATCATTAAGATCGTTCCTCAGATTGTAGAAAATGGCATTGGGAGTATCGAAAATGGAAATGACATATATGCATGGCATGATTGTTGGATTGAGTCGAACATCACAATTGAAGATTGGGACCTGCAAATTCCAGCAGGTCTTCTGAATGATAAACTTAGAAACTTAGTGGGAACAAATAGAGAGTGGAACTGGTAACTGATGTAGGAGTGGATACCGTAGAATCTGATCCATAAAATTGTTAAATTGTAATTCATAGTGTCGAAAAGATTAGATTTTTTTATATTTAAATAGATTTGATTTAAGTCTAGAATATATTAGATTTGATTTATTAACAAAATAGATATTTTCGGCTTTGGGCTTATGGTGCAAGCTCAGTTATAAGTAGAGGGAGTAACCCCTATTTTTTGTAAGCAAGTCAAGCAAGTCATTCACAGTATTTTGCAGTTGCAAAGTGAATAAGAAAGTTTTCACAGTTTGTGAGCAGAGAGAAACTCTGCAGAAATTATTTGTCTTGTCTTCTTTATTTGTTTGTCTCATAATTAAATTGTCATTGTGGTAGAAATTCATCATAGACTTTGGTGAGTTTCCAACATCTGGTATCAAGAGCTTTCTTTCGATTCAAGGGAAGTGTCAATCAAGAACGATTGAAGAATTCATGATGGCAAATTATGGGAATGCAAATTATCCAGCAACTCTATCAATTCTAAAAGTAGACAACTCTGAGAATTGGTGTAAACAGATGAAAGTGTTGTTCAGGTGTTAAGGTCTTTGGGACCTTGTAAAAGATGGAGTCAAAGTGCTTGAATAAAACACTTCAGAAGAAGAAAAGAAGAAACACATAGAAATTGAGAAGCTGAGTTATAAAGTGCTCTTTATAATTCATCAATGTCTGAGTCCATAAAACTTTGAAAAAGTGAGTGATTCAGAATCTGCAAAAGAAGTTTGGGACGTTCTCGAGAAGTCCTTTGGAGGTGCAGAAAAGGTAAAAGAAGTGAAGTTACAAACTCACAAGAGAACCTATGAATTGCTTCAGATGGAAGATAGTGAAAGCATATTTGATTTCTTCACTAGAGTTACAAAACCAGTGAATCAAATCAAGGCATGTGGAGAAACGTTAACAACAAGAGTTGTTGTTTAGAAGATCTTGAGATCTTTAGCTTCTAAGTTCAACCATATAATGGTGGCGATAGAAGAGGGGAAAGAATTGTCGAAATTGACAAAGGAAGAGCTTCAAGGGATGCTTGAATCTCATGAACAGAGAATGAATGAAAGAGCTGCAGGCAAGTCGAAGAGTGATGTGGCTTTGCAGGCACATTGAGCAAAACAAACCAAAGGCAAAGGAAAGTGTTTCGATTGAGGTAGAGGTGGATACAACAAATCGAATGGTAGAGGAAACCAGATCGAAGGAAACATGTTGAATCAAAGAAGATCATACCAAGGAAACCAAAGAGGTGGTGTTGCAAGTAGAGGAAGAGGTGGTGGTCGAAAACCTGATAAGAGTCACATTCAATGTTACAGTTTTCAGAAGTATGGTCATTATTCAAGTGATTGTCCAGAAAAACGAAAGAATTAAGAAAGTGATGCAAAGCTTGCAAAACATGAAGAAGAAGAAGAGATGATGCTTATGGTCACCATAAAAGATGAAGATAGATTTAAGGACCAATGGTACTTAGATTCAGGATGTTCATCATATATGTTTGGAAGAAAAGACTGGTTTGTCAACATAAATCCCTCAACAAAAAATATGGTAAAATTTGCAAATGACAATACCCTAGCAGTTGAAGGTATTGGTGATGTTATGATTATGAGGAAAGATGGTAAAAGATCAGTAATCTCCAATGTGCTGTACATACCAGGCATGAAGATCAATTTTCTCAGTATAGGGCAGTTGGTCAAAAAGAATTATAAAGTGTCAATCGAAGATAAGATGATGAGAGTCGTTGATGCAAATGGAAGATTAATCTTGAAGGCTCCTATGTCTCAGAATTGAACCTTTAAGATTAAACTAAATGTGATGGAGCACAATTGCCTTTCGACTGCAGCTAGCAGAGATGAATGGATATGGCATTATAGACTAGGCCATCTCAACTTCAGAGACATCAGAGACCTGAAGAGAAAAAATATGGTTTCAGGATTGCCTGAAATTGACATTCCAAATGAAGTATGTGAGGAATGTGTGCAGGAGAAGAAACACAAGAATAGCTCCAGAAAGGATGCAGGAAGCAGGTCGAAGGCTAGTCATGAAGTCATATACTCTGATGTATATGGACCAATCCAGGTGGATTCGATGGGAGGTTACAAATACTTTGTTACATTCATAGATGATTTTAGTAAAAAGTTGTGGACTTATCTGATCAAGAAGAAAAGTAAAGTGATCGAAGTATTTTCCAAGTTTGATTCTATGGTCGAAAGACAAAGTGGTCGAAAGCTCAAAGTTTTGAGAACTGATGATGGTGGAGAATATGTTTCGAAAGACTTCGACAAGCTATGTGAAAAGGAAGGGATTGTGTATGAGGTGGTGCCACCCTATACTCCACAACAAAATGGAATTGCAGAAAGAAAAAATCGAACCATTATGAATATGGTACGAAGTATGTTGAAAGGCAAGAATTTACCTTAAGAGTTTTGGGGTGAAGCTGTTTCGACTGCAACATATATTTTGAACAGATGTCCTACAAAGAAGCTAGAAGGAATTACTCCAGAAGAATGTTGGTCTGGTGTGAAGCCTAGCTTGAGTCATCTAAAGGTATTTGGATCTATTGCACATAGACATGTGCTAGATCAGTTGAGAAGAAAACTTGATGACAAGTCAAGTAAAATGATTCTAGTTGGATATCATTCGACAGGAGGCTACAAGTTGTTCGATCCAGTGAAAAGGCAGATTGTGATCAGCAGAGATGTGATCATAGATGACTTTGAAAAATGAGATTTGACTGAAAATGTTAAGAAAGATTCAGTGGGAATCATATTCGAAGAACCAGAAACTCAAGTCGAAAGAGAAGTTCGACAAGAGGAACCAACAGATATACCAAGTACAAGCAGACCTCAAAGAACAAGACGTATGCCTGCAAGATTGCAAGATTGTGTGATTACATTAGATGATGTGATAGATAATGAAGGTGAGCTGGTACATTATGCTTTTTATGCAGATGTCGAACCTATTAATGCAGTTGAAGCATTGAAGGATTCGAAGTGGGTGAAAGCAATGAACGAAGAAGTGAATTCTATCGAAGATAACAACACTTGGTCACTTGTCTAATTGCCTCAAGGTAAGAAGGCAATTAATGTCAAGTGGGTATAAAAAGTGAAAACGAATTCGAAAGGTGAAGTAAATCGACACAAAGCAAGGCTTGTGGCAAAAGGATTTCTACAGAAAGAAGGAATATACTTCGATAAAGTTTTTGCACCTGTTGCTAGGATCGAAACAATCAGGTTGGTTGTTGGTCTAGAAGAAATAAACAGTTGGCACATATGTCAGATAGACGTAAAGTGTGCATTCCTAAATGGACTCTTAGACGAAGAAGTCTATGTTAAACAACCAGTTGGATTTGTGAAACATGACGAAGAAAAAAAGGTGTACAGGCTGCATAAAGTCCTGTATGGATTAAAACAAGCTCCAAGAGCTTGGAATAAGAAAATTGATATTTTCCTAAGGGAGAAGGAATTTGTGAAGTGCACACCTGAACATGGAGTATATGTAAGAAGAAGCAAGAGTAAATTGCTTATACTATGTCTCTATGTGGATGATTTGTTGATAACAGGGAAAGATCATGGAGTAATTGCCATGAAAATAGACAGCATGTCAGCTATCAATCTGGCGAAGAACCCAATAGCACATGGTCGAAGTAAGCACATCAAAATAAAGTTCCATTATCTTCGAGAGCATGTAGCAGATGGGAAGATGAATTTGGAACACTGCAAAACTGAGAATCAGATTGCAGACATCATGACGAAGGGAGTGCAAGTCGAAGTATTCAGAAGACTAAGAGTCATGATGAATATAGATAGTTTAGACACAATGAATTAGGTGGTGTGTTAAATTGTAATTCATAGTGTCGAAAAGATTAGATTTGTTTATATTTAAATAGATTTGATTTAAGTCTAGAATAGATTAGATTTGATTTAGTAACAAAATAGATATTTTGGGTTTTAGGCTTAGGGTGCAAACTCAATTATAAATAGAGGGAGTAACCCCTATTTTTTGTAAGCAAGTCAAACAAGTCATTCACAGTATTTTGCAGTTGCAAAGTGAATAAGAAAGTTTTCACAGTTTGTGAGCAGAGAAAAACTCTGGAGAAATTATTTGTCGTGTCTTCTTTCTTTGTTTGTCTCATAACTAAATAGTCATTATGGTGGAAATTCATCATAGACTTTGGTGAGTTTCCAACAAAAATTAAAGCATACTTGCCTCCAAGTATTGAAAACAGAAATAAAGAGTCAATCATGGCAGAAACAAACAAAACTGGAGCAGTAGTCAGTGACATGTACATTATGATGGTGATGCATGAGGACATGGAAGAAAAGTGAAGTTCAGAGAAAAATATGGAATCTTACGGTCCAAGGAAGAGTCAGAAGTTTTTTGTGGATGCTTGGACATTATTGACTACTAACAAACATGTAGAAGAGGAAAAAAGGATTAGGAGAAGCAGCTTGTAAACTTTGTGGATGCGTGTGTGAATCTACCATGCATGTTTTTAGGGATTGTCCAAAATCCATACAACCATGAGTGAGCAAGGTTCCTAGCAATATAGTTGTTGAGTTCTATCAGTTGGAGTTAGCAGACTGGATAAATCTGAATCTTAATGCTATGGACGGTGAGAGAAATGCGTGGAGTAGGTTTTGGACCATTGGGTACCATAATATTTAGAGGATGCGCATTAAAAAGAACATGATAATTTGTAAGACAAGCCTCTGAATCCGAGAAGTTTCGTGTTACAGTTGATGAATGAGTATGAGAATGCTACCATTAACAATAAAGTAGTGGGAGGAGAATTAACCATATTGGTAAATTAGAAACCCCGATAAGCAACTAGTTTAAGTTAAACATAAATGGGATGAGTAAGGTAAACAAGGTCGTCGCTGTGGAAGCATCAGTGGAGACTCTCAAGGAAGATACAAATGAAAAATTAGTTTAATTTATTTTTTTTAAATGTTATTTTAGATGTGTCATCTTTTTACTATAATTTTTTTGATAATAAAATTTAAAAAAATCATTTAAATTTAAAATTATTTTAAATAGTTTTTCATAATATATATATATATATATATATATATATATATATATATATATATATATATATATATATATATATATATATATATATATATATATATATATATATATATATATATATATATATATATATATATATATATATATATATATATATATATATATATATATATATATATATATATATATATATATATATATATATATATATATATATATATATATATATATATATATATATGAAAATTTTGTAATTTTGATTATGTTTAACCATCAATAGTGTATATTTATATTATTTGATATTAACAATTTTTCTGTTCAAGAATAATTGAAGATCTTAAATTAATGGTGACGATCTCTGATACAAAAGTATATGGTGGATTATCAAAATTAGCATTCTAACGACTAAGTCTTTTCAAGATTCAAAATTAATATAGTAAAATATAGAGATTAGAAAATATATATAGTTTTTTGTGTGACCTGACTTTCTACCTTAAGTCACGTGGAGTAAATTTTAAATGAATTGTATTTTAGGTATTAGGATTTTTGGGCACAGAGCAAAATTAGTCTATAATTTATAAAAAATTAATTAATATTTTAAAAATATTTTAAAAAATATTTTTATAAAAAATACAATGTTTTTTTTTATACTTAAAACAAACAATACCTTTAATCTAATCAACAGTGTTTGTTGTTACCATTCCCACCTAACATAGTCATTTTCACTTAATATGAACTTCTATCTCATTTTCTTATAGAAAAGCTATTACCCCGTTAACACAACCTCGTTCTCACTTTATATGAATGTATCATGGAAGCAAATCATAGTATAATATATATATATATATATATATATATATATATATATATATATATATATATATATATATATATATATATATATATATATATATATATATATATATATATATATATATATATTTAAAAATATATTGTATAACATCATTTTTATTAAAAATAATATATAAACTGTTATTTTTCAATCTTTAAAAGTTGAATCTGCATCAAGTTTAAGCAAGTAGTAAATACAGTACTACTTTGGTTTTATTTTCACCGAAATTTTGTTTCATCTCTTTTAAAGGTGTTTTGTTTCATGTATGCGAAGTGCATGATCTCGTTTACAAGCTAAATAACATAAATAATGACATTTTTCTGTTATTTTAGTCAACAACAAAAACAATACAATAATATTAAGTTGTAAGGTTTGTTTTGAATTTCGATCGTGTTAGTTACGTCACGCAACTTCAGGTGTTTTTTCTTTGTGGAACTCTAGCCAAAAATCACGTCACACAACTTCTAGTTCACGGCCCTTTAGAAAAGTAGCACTCCGCTCCAAAATGAGTGAGTACGGTGTCTTGCTCACCACTCCAAATTGAGTAATGCTGTCTCGCTCGCCACGTTTTATTTTTGTTTTATGTAATGGACCGGGTCAGTGACTAGACACAGTCTAATTTAATTATGCTCTAGGATGGCTTAAAAATATTAGTTCAATTAGTCTAGAGTTAGTGAAGAGTGGGTTTTGGTACTGTCTGAAAGCTTTGGGTGCGTGATCGTCTGGTCTAAAAGACGACAAGATCATATCTGTCTGCGACTGCGGTTCTGCTCGTGGCAACGGCTAGTTCTGAGAACTCTTGTCCGTAATAACAACTAGTTTCGAGCACCTCTTTCCAGGATGCCGCGCACGGGCTGCTCGCTCTTGACATTTATCTATTTTTGGGGGCCTAATATCCAAGTACAAAAAATAGAGATCAATGACCAAGCGTCGGGGGCATTATACAATCTCTCACACTTCTGAGGGTCAGAAATTCAATATTCAAACCTAAAACCCTATATTATCTCGTGTATCTCTTTGCACCCTTACTTACTTAAGCATCAGAGTTCCTTGCAGGTACACCCCCCCCCCCCCCCCCCCCCCTCTGTAATTACACCCTTATAGACGCAAATATCGACTCATTATAGGTTCTGATCGCCGGTAAGATCAGTGATGCTGTTTGTAGGAAACTATTTTCGCCGTCTTTCTTTCCCATGAAACTAAAGATCAAAGCAATGTTTCAAGATTCAGATCATGGTTGATCAAGACGACAACCACCTAGCTAGAAAAATTATCATTTCCCTTGTCCGTAAGACCGAAGATGACGAAGAGATGCCTCTCCATAAAGACATTCCCCTGAGGTGAGACGATTGTACATCGCCTCCCTCCTCTAACGAGGCTGAGGACGACGACTTCCATTTCTTGGAATCCAATAAATCCAAGAAAGTCCAAGAAGAAGCACCGACCATCTTCCAGCCTGTTCAGTACCGACCAATGCTGACCCAGCTATGGCAGCATTGCTCGCAGCACTAAATCAGACCAACACTCTGATCCTCCAACAGAACAATAGGATCAGAGCTTTGGAAAAAGTACACTGGTCTAGATCCCCTCCGAGACATCGACGGGGTCTCGCAGCCCATCTCCATGAAGACCCATTCGTCGTTCCACTCCAGAAAAACCAGGAACCTCGCTATTCAAGAAACGCGGGCGTACTCCTCCTCAAAGAGACCAGTGCTCCCCAGTTACAAAGAAAACCAGAGGCAATCAGCGACCAGAGAATCATTGTTCTCCTTCGTCCAAGCCAAAGGGCCACTCGAGACGCCCATGCCTTCGACGTGACGATAGTCCTCAACGAGGAAGGAATAATTACTCTCCCCACTGTCACCAGACCAGAGCAAGGATGATGAGCTCCGTGGTCCATTGTCAAGAGAAATTATGGAAATACCCCTACCTGTTAGGCTGGAAAAGCCTCTGAATCTGGGGACGTACGAAGGGACCACCAAACTAGACTATCACATCATGAATATTGATGCCATGTCCGATTAATGAGGCATTAGGGGCGCCATCATGTGTCGACTCTTTCCTACCACTCTGATAAAGGGGGCTATGGCCTAGTACAAAAGCCTCCCCGACGAGTCGATTACATCCAGGAAGAACCTGGGGAAGCAGTTCTTCATGCACTTTACAGCCTCTCGCTGACATCCAAAATCTGAGGCATCGCTGGAGGAGATCATCCAAGAGAAGGACGAATCCCTCCGAGCATATATATAGAAAGATTCAACCGCGAAGTCATCTAAGTCTCCACCACTGACAGTATGAAGAAATATCTACTTGAATGCGGGCTACGCCCCTGCAGTGATTTTGCCATGGCAGTTGGCATGGAAACACCTGCTACACTGGATGCCTTCCTCCTCAGGGCCCATGCATACATCCAGTATGAAGAAAACGAAGTTGCCAACAATGTGCGAGACTCACCGCTCATAAGAATGCCAAAGTTTCAAAACTCGATGAATCCTTAACATCTCGTCGGGGAGAAGATAAAAGAAGAGATGACAAGCCCCGCGAATCGCAGGAATACAAAGGGCCTGCTGGCCAGTTCCACGATTACACTCCCTTAACCGCCTCACGTGAGCGTATCTTGACTAAATATGCAAAATCAGAGTTTCATCAGGCCAGAGTCTGCTTTCCTCGGTAGACACCTTCCAAGCCCAACACAGACAAATTAAAATCTTACAGGTTCCATAAGATCCACGGGAATACCACCGAAGACTGCGTCCATTTTAAGGATGTCATCGAGATCCTCATCAGAGATGAGCATCTCAAACAATACAAGAAAAAAGAAGGTTCTCACGAGGATGCCTCAGAATCAAAGAAGGTCGAGGAGGAGAAACCATCAACAGATAACATCTGCATGCCAATCGATGAATTTCTCGACTAGAGGATTTCTACATCTCTGATGATGCCGAGCACCCCCTCTAATTCTCAACGCGCAGTCCCTGGGAGACCTTCCCCTCCTCTATGGTCATATCTAGCGAGGGATTCAATATAGTCATTATGGGTTGGGTGAAAAGGAAGTTTGAACAGTTGATCAATGCAAGCTCCAACAAGAACTCCACGCTTGACAAGTTTCTATGAAACTCTCTCCATCGTATTCTAACATGAAGTACTCCCTGGCAGGTCTTTTAATTCAACCATATTATTGCTCGTAAAAGCACAGATTGACAACTTCAACCAGGTAAGCTCAATCAACATTATGTACACCCAGTTGCTCTCTACCTTACAGCTTGATGAGACGCATCTGAAGCCCTATGTGGGCTCAGATTTACAAGGCTGCAATGTTGTAGTCACCAAACCATGGGGCTACGTCGAAATGACAATCACCCTCGGGGAAGCAGAGACGGCCATATCCATCAAGGTCTAGTTCCTGGTAATAGATTACCCATCTCTATATCAATGCATTCTGGGAAGGCCAATGCTAGCCGAGCTAATAGTAGTCCTCTCCACTGTACACCTGAAGATGAAGTACTACACTTAAAAAGGACTCTTCGCTAGTCTCCATGGGGATATAGAAGTCACAAGGAGATGTTTCGAGGCAGATTTAAGAGGGCCAACTCCACCAGAGCACCACTTAGAGTGGCTAGCGATTTTGCCCGACCCAGCAAATCCGAAGACCTGAAGTCGTTGCCTCACGTTGACACTATCGACCTTGATAACCATTTCACTAAGGAAGATCTATGGGATCAGAAGAGGAAGGAGAAAAGTGCTCGGCTGACTGTAGAAAATTTCTCGATGCCACCAAGTAACGAAGAGCATGCACATCCTCTATGCCTAGTTCTGGACAAAGAGTTCGAGATCATCCCCCTCGGCTGCGACCCCACCAAGGGAGTAATAATCGACACCAGTCTCCCTGACCTAGAGAGGAAACAACTAAAGGCATTCCTGAGGGAGAACACAGACCTGTTCGCATGGAGCGCCTCAAAGATGCCCGGTTTAGATCCAGAAGTGGCATGTCACCATCTTACAATAAATCTTGCACTTAAGGTTGTAGCCCAACATAGATGTAAGTAGTCTTCGGAGAAAACGAAGGCTGCCAAGCAGACTGTAAAAGACCTCATAAAGGCAAACTTTATTTGTGAAGCCCATTACACAACATGGATGTCTAATGTTGTACTCATGAAAAAATCAAATGGAAAGGGAGAATGTGTGTTAATTATACTTATCTCAATAGAGCTTTCCCTAAAGATGCTTATCCTTTGCTCAACATAGATAAATTAGTTGATAATTTTAATGGTGTTAAATTATTGTCTTTTATGGATGCATACTTTGGATACAACCAGATCCCTATGGCGAAAAACGACAAAAAATACACGACTTTCATGACTGAGTGAGGCAACTATTACTACAACGTAATTCCCTTCGGCTTGAAAAACTCTAGCGCCACGTGCCAAAGAATGATGAACAAAGTCTTCCGAGGAGAGATTGGAGACATGCTCGAGGTCTATATGGACAATATGATCATAAAGTCCCAAGAGGGATATGGCCATATTCTCCACTTAAAGAGAGTATTCGACCAAGCGAGGAAATGAAAAATGCGATTCAATATGGAGAAATGCACCATTGACGTATGTTGTACCCCAAAATTTACCCTCCCATATTTATCAACACATGTCAAGTGAGGTCCTCAAATTGCTCAAGGAAGTTCAAGAGTTAACCAGACAAACTCTCTCCTAAGGCAGTACACCTCAAATTAGGGTTTCTATTTTCATCAAGATGTGTGAACCACAAAGGACTCAAATGCTCACCATTGTCCTAATATGTTCTCAAGGTCATCCATGTCAAGTTTCAAGCCTTGCAGAAGAAGTTTGCTCAGTCATTGCTCAAATACCTGAAAATTAACTATACTAGGTCAAAAGTCAACTGGGGCCCACATACAGTCAAACTTCAAGATTTTTGGTCAACATCCTCATTTTGAAGTATTATTCATCATTTTATAAAGGGTTGATCATGATTCCTCAAGGATTGCTCATAATTCAACAAAACCCAAAAGTTGCTAAATTAGGGTTTCATAAGAAAAGTCAACTCAACTTTGACCAAGCATAACATTCTCATATTTTATCAGAAATGACCCATCCAAAGCTCATTTTGAAGAGGATGAAATTACCTACAATTCATCTTCAGCTCCCAAGACCATAATATGCACTCACAAAAAGATATGAATTTTGACATTATAGGTCCTTTTGAAAAGTCAACAAAAACACCTTTTTTGGTCAAAGCTTCATACATGAACATGGAAGACTCAATTGAGATGAGACTAAAAGGGTTGCTTAGAGGACATCCTAATATTTCTAAAAAGTCCAAGAACACCTCTCTAGGGTCAAAATTGAGAGAGTTATGCATTGGCCAAGTTGAGCATTTTTGCAAAATTGCCAAAAGTTAAATGTGCTCAAATTTGCATTTTTTTTGCTAAATGGGCCCAACTTTTTATGCTTGCACCTCAAGTATAATGTGGTCCACGGCTCAAATATTCACTCATTCATATTGTGCTTCATTTTTCAATTTATTTTGATTTTTCATTAATTAAAAAGTGAATTAAATCAAATAAATGATGAAAATTAATAAAGATATGATTTAATTTGTTTTTTTACAGTTTAGCAACCAAGATATGCTGAGCTTACATGATCAAATCGAATCATGCATAATTGGTACAAGAAAGGCATGATTGGCATGAAAATAGAAAGATATCATATGGCTTGAAAATCAAATCAAATCTTGGATAAATGCAAAGATTCATGCCCAGTTTGTTAACCTAATTCATCCTAGATTATATAATGAAGCTTTCGAGATAAAAAAAATAGGGTTAGAGGTCGTGTAAAACCAGAACAAAACTTGAAAATTTCCAAGAAAAGTGTGACACGAATCTCCTTCCACATGCCAATTCAAGGTGTGTTGAGGTTCCCAATCGCTTGCTAGACATCTCAGGAAGCTAACAACATCCTTTGCAAGCTTCAAAACACCCAGAAACGCGCGATATGCCTCCCATGGTTTGCAAGCTTTTTCAAATTTGATTATTGCAATTTACGCACCATTAGCACGGTTGATTGTTATATTCATGTTTGTCATCATGTTTGCAAGCTAACCATGCCATTTAATTGCATTTCTGATGCCTGTACGTGATATTTCCATGGTTAGGGTTTTATGTTCTTGTTTAGGGGTTTTTTGTACAGGCAAAATTGGGCCTTGATTCTGGTACCATGATGCTCGTGAGGATGAGACGAGTTGGTTGATACCAGTATTTGTCATTTATCTTGCTCGTATGCAATTTTGGAGATGAACAGGGTTGTACCTATAACAAATGTCCGCAGGTAAAAGTGTTTTACCTAAAGCGAAGGTCCAAGGAAGGAGACGATGGCGTGGCAGCATATGGCTGGCCCATTTGAATTTTCGCGCATTTTCTGAATATATTATTTGTTCTGCTTGTATTATTTTGTTTCTATTATATGAACAAATAGAGCGCGTAGCACAAATGGCAAGGGATTAGTGGAAGCGAGCATACGGACTTGGGTTTGATCCCCAGGTCCCAGCGTTCATTTATTTTATATGCATTCATTGGATCCAACACATCTCTCATCATGATATCCACCATACAACTTCAACATCCAGCCATTTGATGCCCAGCAAGCCAGATCCAACACCTCTCCAATGAAGGACCATGATATACATCCAAGTCAACGTTGCACCAAATCAAGCATGGTCAAGCAGGCTTGGAGTTTTTGGGCCCAGAAATTCAACTTCAAACCCCCCAGAATTGCTATTCAACACAGGCTTATCTCTTCACTTTTTATTTCTTCTTTTTTTTAATTCTTTTGATTTTTCTTTAATTATTTTAATTAACACCATTAATCACTTTTTTTATAAAATCACAAAATCAAGAAATCATAAAAATTAGAATTAGGTTTTTTTATCAAATTTAATTTTGTTAATTAATTAGATTAATATTAAAACTAGGGTAACTTTAATTTGTTTTTTTACAATTAAAATTCAATTAGAAAATTAGGTTAAGTCTTGATTTAATTTTTTCTTTCTTTTTCAAACAAAAAAAATACAAAAATAGGTTATTTAGAATTAATTAATTTATTTTCAAAAATTAACATTAATTAGAACTTAGGATTTTCTTTTAATTAAATTATTCACTATTTTCTTAAATAACAAAACATGACAAAAAACAATTTTTTTCTTAATCAATCGCAAATAGGATTAGTCAAAGGGTCAAAACCCTAATTGCCTCGTGTTTAGTTCGCCGCGCGCTTGTTAATTATTTTGCCAATATTTTTGTAACTGTTCACTGGTTTGTAATAGTTAATTTAGGGTTTTTATTCATTGTTTAAATCCCCAATTTTTGGTTATGTAATTAACCCCCCTCCCCGAAGCCTTGTAATAGCTAGGTTTATTTTCTCGGATTTTTAATTCCTGCAAATATTTAACTGTCTAGATGTATGCTAATAGGATTGTGTGGCAAGAATGCATGACAAAATTAAAATGGTTAGAAAACCCTAATGTGCAAAGATTAAATAACTGAAACAAATCACTCGCACATATCACTCTTAGGGTATACTCTCACTTCGGTTGCCTTCGATAAACGATAATTAAGCATAGGGTGTCTTAGTGGTTGCCCTCCAGTCTAAAAGATCAAATTGTCCAATTCGAATGTTGCCTCGGAAATGTTGCCTCGAATAAGATCTTAAGACTCTAGGGTTATTACTAAGGTGTCCTAATATTGCTTTAGTGACCGTATGTCCCTTTCGAATTGACCCTTACAAATTCCAACGACAGTGCTACCTATTTATCAATAGTAGGATAGCGCTGTCTAAAGGAAACAAGAATAGAAACGATCTTTTTTCGAGTAGGTAGATGCTAGTAGGTACTTGCTCAAATCAAAACTTTTCACACTTAAACCTTTCAAAAAAACAAATTTTCAAAACAACTTCGTCACATCCTTGAGGACTGATACAAGGGTTATCACGAAGTAAAACTTTTCAAAGAAAAGCAAGCACACAAGCAATTTAAAAATGAGAAAGTACCTAAGAGCCCATGGAAAACCATGGATAGAAAGGGTGCTAACACCTTCCATTTCTATAATCTACCCCCCGTACTCAAAAACATCTCGAAAAAGGATTTTTCTGTACTTTTTTCCGTTCCGGTTGGATGAAATAAAAGTCAGTGGTGACTCTTGCTTACCGCGACATTTTGCGAACACAAAATGCAAAACACAAACCAGTATTAAACAGTCGATTTTGCCACCGTATCATAGAACTGGCGACTCTGTTGGGAATATATAAGTGGGGTATACCTTAGGATCTAGGTCATTAAAATTGCTTCTCTTGATTGTTTTGTTTGCTTTATTTTTGAGGGCTCTGTTTGGGGTTACTATAGATCCTACACCCAGATCTGGGGAATACCTTTTAGGTAAGTAGCAATAGACTATGAGGGAACTGTACAGCATAGACCGATACGGTTGAAGCAGTAGCTACGTTGTGGAACTTTGGTTGGTACCGGTATCCCTTGTGGTGAAACAAGGAGAATACGGGGCCGCTGTATGATGTCGTGAAGCATCAAATGACCTTAGAACCTTTAATCGCACAACTTGGCCATTAGAAATTAGCGAGATAGATGACCTCGGTGTAGAGCTGAGAACTGGTTGATACTCGATGCTACACTCATTAAGATCATACTCTCGGAATATTTCGGCCGCAAGAAAAGATTGCGTGAGCTGAAACCATGACCGATAGAGGATGGTCAGTGATATTAAGATCCTTTAGAACCCGGTTACTTTCCTAGGACAGGTTGAACCAACTTAACTTCAAGAGGGTATTACCTTTTGACCTCATGCAAGCCTTAAACCTTAGGGCTTTATGTGATTTAACTGTGTTTGCAATACCTGTGGTTTATCATGACATCATGCATCATAACATGGCATTCATGCTTCATTACACTAACCATTTCAAAGACCAATGGAATTTATCTTTGCTCTGTTTTGCAGATCATGGCTTCCGTTCGTAGAAATACTATCCGAATCATCTTTGTGCAGATACCTTCTCAACTCAAAGAGCTAGTATCAAGGGTTTTTGAAACTTCTATGTTCATTAAGAGACACGGTCAACTTCTCAGCCTAGTTACTTCAAACCCTGATGAACAGATGATGAGCATACTTTTTCAGTTCTTCGATCCCAAGCATCACTGCTTCACCTTTCCAGATTATCAGTTGGTACCCACCTTGGAAGAATTCTCTCAGCTATTGGGCATATCCATTCTTGAATAGGTACCCTTCACAGGTATAGAAGAAATTCCTAAGCCAGAAGTCATTGCCTCAGCTTTGCATTTGAAATGGGCCGATGTGGTATCCAATTGGGAAACTCGAAGCGGAGTCGAGGGTTTTCTAGCCAAATTTATGATAGACCAGGCTTAACTATTTTGGGATGATATGGATTTTCAGGCTTTTGAGGATGTCTTGGCTCTTCTTATCTATGGTTTACTTCTCTTCCCTAATCCGAACTCCTTCGTAGATGTGAATGCTATCAAGATTTTCCTTTCTCGCAACCCTGTGCCTACCTTGCTTAGAGATATTTTGCACACTCTCCATACTCGTACCATGAAGAGAAGAGGGACTCTTATGTGCTGCATGCCGTTGATGTCGAGGTGGTTTATTTCTCACCTCCCTAAGTATGTACCGAAGAATGAAGAAGGTTTGGGTTGGTCACACAGGATAATGTCACTCGCTCATGTGGATATTCTTTGGTGCTCCTGAGCAATGGAAGACATTGTTGTTATTGACCGCTGTGGGGAGTACCCTAATGTCCCATTACTTGGTATCAGAGGGGGTATAACTTGCAATCCTTGTCTAGCCTTGCGAAAATTTGGTCATACTCGAAGGGATAGTCCCCATGAGTTACTTATTGAGGGCATTGTATTCAACTATGAGGGCGATGTTAATGAGTATCGCTGGAGGTTCATACAAGCTTGGGGCATGGTAAACAGATTTGACCCCGAAGATTTGGGACCAAGGACTTCCATTCCTATGGAGCCTTACCTCCAATAGGTACGAGCTCGTTCCCAGAAGCTTATGATGCCTTATGTGGCCGTATTACCAGTGATTGTGGAGCCCACTACTGAAGAAGGCATTCCTTATACGGTTCTTTATCCTTACATGCCCACCGACCTTGGGGAGTTATAGAGGTCTTGGATTCAGCTGAAGAATGAGCGGGATACTTACAGGGAGCAGTTCCATGATCAAGAGAGGAAGGTTTTAAAGCTCACCAGGCAGCTCGAGGAAGAAAGAGTGCTCAATGATTATATCAGCACCAAGAGAAAGCTCCCATGGGACTTTTGATTTTTATTTTCTAGTTTTAGATTTGTTTTATTTACTTATTTGTAACGCCTTAAAGGCATGTTGAACCTTAAAATTTAAGCTAATAAAGTTTTGTTATTTTGGTTTGCAAATTTAAATTTCCCGAAGTCTTTGAAATAATTACATGTGCATCCCATTATCATACACATCATTATAGGTACCACTACAGGTTTCTCATCTTCTTCGCTGTTTATTTCAGCAGAAATTTCCTCCGATCAAGTCATCAAGGATCTTCAGGCACAGAACGCCCAGTTCCAACAGATGCTCATCAGTCTGGCAAAGGGGAAAGAGGATCTGAAAGCCCTCATTCTGAAAGAGAAGAAGAAGAAGACCGGTATTCTGAATATGGGCAGAAGATTTGGAGAAAGGTTGAAGCATCAAACTGATCTGACCTCTTCATCCAAGGAATGGGAGAACCAAGAAGGGGAAAATGACCCTAGTCATGCAGTCTCCTACAATGATACTGATTATGATGATGAGCAATATCCTCATGCTGAGGATAGATAAAAGCAGCTAGAAGACCGTCTGAGTGCCATGGAAGTTCAGAAGATACCTGGTTTGGATTTCAGATAATTGGGATTGGTGTCGGGAGTAGTCATCCTTCAGAAGTTCAAAGCTCCGGTTTTTTCCAAGTATGATGGAGTGTCCTGCCCAAAGCTCCATCTCCGCTCTTATGTCAGAAAAATCCAACCCCACACCGCTGATAGAAATTTGTGGGTGCACTTCTTTCAAGATAGTCTGTCAAGGACTCAACTTGAATCGTTCTACCAGTTGGAGGGAGCCAGTGTCTGAAACTGGGAAGATCTTGCTGCTGCTTTCTACAAGCAGTATCAGTATAATGCCAACCTTGCTCCCACTTGTACTCAACTCCAGAGTATGTCCATGGGTGCAGGTGAAGGTTTTAAAGACTATGCTAAAAAATGGAGAGACTTGGCTGGAAGAGTTCAACCCCCGTTGTCTGATAGGGAGTTGGTTGATATGTTTCTGGGGACGCTATCTGGTCCATTTTTCAATCATTTGATCGACAGCTTGTCATCTAGTTTCACTGAGCTGATTTTAACCGGAGAAAGAGTAGAAGCTGGAATTCGGAGTGGTAAAATACAGAAGGATGCCTCCTCGAGTTCAGCAAAGAAGCCTTTCGCTGGTAAGAAGGAAGCCAATGCGGTCTATAGCCAGAGAGGCCAAATCAGATCTAAACACTGTCAAATGGTAAATGATGTAGTGATACCAAGACCCGCAGTTTCTCCGCAATGCAACAATCAACAAAGGGTGGAAAGACCACAACGGTAGTTTACCCGCATCAACATGACTTTGGCTGAAGTCCGACCTTATTTATTAAAATCCAACTTGGCAACCTTGAGAGAGGCTCCCAAGAATCCAAACACTACCTCTCCCAGATACAATCCCAACACGCGGTGCGCCTACCATTCTGAGAGTCCTGGCCACGATACAAATGATTGTTGGGCTATGAGAAACAAAGTACAAGACTTGCTTGAAGCCAAGGAGATAGATTTCGATGCTCTGGAAAAGCCAAATGTCATAACTGCACCCATGCCTAAGCATGGCTCGGGAGTCAATTCTATTGAGGTTATCTCCGGCATAGAAGATGTTGATGATGAGGATTCAGACATCGACAGTTGGATCTACACAACAACCAACGATGGACCGAATAAATGGATGGCTAGGGACTTCATACCTGTTTCTTTTATTCCGCAGTAATTGACTTTTGTTTTAAGATTTGTAATAAACAATTAGAAACTTTACGGCCTGGTGCCTTGCCCGAGGCACCTTGGCTTTTCTTTTGAGGGCTATTAATTTTCATTTCATATATCATTAATAAAGCATTGGACGTTTCTTGCATACAAATTTTGCGCTCCTTGTTTTTCTTTTCTGTCTCTCACTTTATTAAAACAACTATTCTCTTACACACACTCACGTATCATACTGCAGATCCATATCCACTCTGGATCCCATTGATAACAGCTCTGCTATTGCCATTTATGACTTTAAAAATCTGATCAACCAAGCCGAGGACGAAGGTGAGGATGATTGTGTGGTTCCTGGAGAAATTGCTAGACTATTACAGCAGGAAGAAAGGGTCATACAGTCTCATGAAGAGCCAGTTGATTCAGTGAATTTGGGTACAGAGGAAGACAGGAAAGAGGTTAAAATAGGTGCGAATCTGGAGCCTAGTGTCAAACAACGGTTAATACAGATGCTACACGACTATGTTGAGATTTTTTCCTGGTCCTATGAAGACATGACTAGTTTGGACACTGATATTGTGGTACATCGTCTGCCGACTAAAGAAGACTGCCCTCCGATAAAGCAGAAGGTCCGTTGTATGCGCCCTGAAATGTCAGAGAAAATCAAGGCAGAGGTCATGAAACAATTCAACGCAGGATTCTTAGCTGTCACTTCTTATCCGCAATGGGTTGCCAATGTTGTTCTGGTACCTAAGAAGGACGGTAAGGTACGGATGTGTGTGGACTACAGAGATCTGAACAGGGCAAGCCCCAAGGATGACTTCCCACTTCCCCACATTGATGTTCTAGTCGACAACACCGTGCAGCACAAGATGTTTTCCTTCATGGATGGTTTTTCTGGCTACAACTAGATCAAGATGGCTCCTGAAGACATTGAGAAGACAACCTTCGTTACACAGTGGGGCACCTTCTGTTACAAGGTAATGCCTTTTAGGTTGAATAATGCTGGAGCAACTTATCAGCGCGCCATGGTCGCTTTGTTCCACGATATGATTCACCACGAGATCGAGGTTTATGTTGGTGACATGATCGCCAGGTCCCAGACTGAGGAAGAACACCTTGATCATCTCCAGAAACTGTTTGACAGGTTGAAGACGTACAAGCTGAGGTTAAATCCGAACAAGTGTACCTTCGGGGTAAGGTCTGGTAAGCTTATGGGTTTTGTGGTCAGCGATAAAGGTATTCAAGTAGACCCCGCAAAGGTAAAATCCATACAAGAGATGCCGGCTCCCCGCATAGAAAAAGAAGTTAGAGGTTTCTTGGGACGCCTGAATTACATCGCCAGGTTCATTTCACATCTGACTACCACTTGTGAGCCAATCTTCAAGCTGCTGAAGAAAGATCAAGTGGTAAAATGGAATGATGAATGCCATACTGCTTTTGAAAGAATCAAAGAATACCTTTAAGAACCACCAATTTTGATGCCTCTAGTTGAAGGAAGACGTTTGATATTATACTTGACAGTTCTAGACAATTCAATGGGGTGTGTGTTGGGGCAGCATGATGAGTCTGGTCGAAAAGATCACGCCATTTATTACCTTAGCAAAAAGTTTACCGACTGTGAGACTCGATACTCATTGCTCAAGAAAACTTGCTGCGCTTTGGCATGGTCTGCTCGCCGACTGAGATAGTATATGCTGACTCACACTACTTTGTTGATATCAAAGATGGATCCGATCAGGTATATTCTCGAGAAGCCTGCTCTCTCTGGAAGGATAGCAAGATGGCAGATGATCTTAACCGAGTATGACATCCAATACAAAACCCAAAAGGAAATCAAGGGGAGTTTATTGGTGGATCATTTGGCACATCAGGCCGTGGATGACTATCAATCCATGAATTTCGAGTTCCCAGATGAGAATATCATGTTGGTAACCGACTACGAAGAACCTGGACCGGATGAAGGACCCGAGGAGGGATCCCGATGGTCTATGTATTTTGATGGAACTTTGAACGCATTGGGTAATGGCATTGGCATTGTAATTATATCTCATGAGGGTTGTCATACTCCGTTCACTGCCCGATTATGTTTTAACTACACCAACAATATGGAGGAGTATGAAGCGTGTATCATGGGTCTTCGAGCAGCTATTGACCTGAGGGTTAAGTTCTTGAGTGTATTAGGAGATTCCTCTCTAGTAATAAGTCAGATCAAAGGCGAGTGGGATACAAAGCACCCGAATCTTATTCCTTACAAGGAGTATGTACTGACATTGCTCCCACACTTTGAGGAGATAACCTTTGAACATTTTCTAAGAGAGGAGAATCAGTTGGCGGACGCGCTAGCTATCATGTCTTCTATGTTCAAAGTTAGGTGGGACAATGAAGCTCTACAAATTACCATTGAAAGGTTGGACAAACCCGCACATTGCTGTAACATTGAGACTAAAGAGGTAGAAGATAAACCCTGGTTTCACGAGGTAAAGAGGTATCTTGAGGTTCAAGAATACCCCGAAGGGGCATCTGTTAATGATAAGAAGTTTCTGAGAAGGTTCGCTGCAATGTTCTTCATCAGTAATGGTATCCTCTATAAGCGTAACCATGACTCAACCTTACTGTGGTGTGTAGATAAGAGCGAGGCAGAAAGAATCATGGTAGAGTTACATGAAGGTACCTTCGGAACTCATTCCAATGGACATACTATGGCAAAGAAAATCCTACGGGCAAGATATTATTGGTCTACTATGGAAGCCGGCTGTTACCAGCACTCTCGAACCTTTCATAAGTGGAAAGTCTATGCTGATAAGGTGCATGTACCTCCGGTTCCCCTGAATGTTTTGACAGCTCCTTGGCCCTTCTCAATGTTGGGAATCGACATGATCGGTGAGATCATACCTACTGTGTCTAATGGGCATCGCTTCATTCTGGTAGCAATTGATTACTTCAAAAAGTGGGTTGAAGCAGCTTCCTTTGCTATAGTAACCAAGAACGTCGTGGCGCGATTTATCCGACACAATCTGATATGTCGATATGGTGTACCCGAGAGGATTATTACTGACAATGGTACAAATCTCAACAACACAATGATCACCGAGCTCTGTAAACAGTTCAAGATACAGCATCATAAATCTTCTCCCTACCGGCCGAAGATGAATGGGGCTGTTGAAGCAGCTAACAAGAACATCAAAAAGATTGTGCAGAAGATGACGATGACATACAAATACTGGCACGAGATGTTACCATTCGCTCTTCGTGGGTAATGTACCTCAGCACGGACATCGACAGGGGCAACACCCTACTCTTTGGTGTGTGGCATGGAGGCCGTCCTACCCATCAAAGTACAAATACCCTCTCTCAGGATTATGAAGGACGCGGGTTTGAACAAAGACGACTGGATCCAAACCCGCCTTGATCAGTTGAATCTAATCGATGAAAAGAGACTTACTGCCATCTGTCATGGTCAGATGTATCAAAAGCGAATGATCAAGGCTTTTAACAAGAAAGTAAGACGCCAAGAATATCAAGTTGGGGATCTAGTGATCAAACGCATCATACTACCACAAGGTGATCCCAGGGGAAAATGGACCCCCACATACGAAGGGACATTTGTGATTAAGAACATTTTCTCGGGAGGAGCCATGATTCTAATCACCATAGATGGTGACGACCTTCCTCACCCCGTCAATGCAGACATAGTGAAAAGATACTACGCATAATCAAAGACCCGCTAGGTTGACTGGCCTAGGAAAAAATAAGGGCTTCCTGGCGAACCAAAAGGGTTCGGGCAAAAGTAAGGGATGAAAATGAAAAAACTGTACACCCGGCAATTCGAAAACCTGAAAAGGCGATTTGGGCAAAAAAGGGTATCCCGGTGGACTGAAAACCCGAAAGGGAAGTCCAGGCAAAAATTAGGGATTAAAGTGTAACACTATGTCTCATTGGATCATTTTGTGACCAGACTTCGGTATCGCCTATCAAGCTCAGACGGCGCCAATCAATCTAATACACCTTCGACCAAGCAGCAAAGTGATGAGACGCTTGAAGATATAAAGGCAATGGCAGAGTTGGAGCCTGATGGGATTGTTTCACATAGCTGTTTTCTTTATTTAACACAAATTGTAATTTCTATCTTTTGGTGGCGTTCTCTTACTAGGACGTCAACCTCTTCGTACAAAACGCCTATTACAGGCCAACTTCAAAAATCAATACAATTCATTTTCACACGAAATTTCATTTTGTTTTTTCTTTTTCTGTTTTGTTTTGCAAGAACGTCCAATGATTCATTTTTTATATATGCATTTGAAAATAATTGATGCTCATAAATATTTACACAAGAAACAAAAGACAATTACTCGTAATGCCAAAAATGGTGAAAACAAGAAGTGCCCAAACCTTACAGTTGCTCTGCCCATCAGGTACCGGGATAGAGCCAGCTTGAGAACATGAGTAGTGGTACATACACTCCCCACAGATTAAAATATATAGCCAAAGTCAGTGATGTTAAATTTCCTGAACATGACATAACTCTCCCCAGCTGAGGTTCACAATCGCGAGTGAGTTAGTAAATTTTTCCCTAAGCAGAGTTTATTTCTCTCACAAGCAGAAATTCAATCTCCAACAGAATTCATTATCACCGGCAACAGAAATTCATCCCCAGCTGAGTTTATTTCTCCAAATCAGCAGATCTATCAACATAGTATCTCCTCTCCAACAGAGTTATTCCCCGCAGAGTTATCCTCAGACAGGGTCTCTTCCGGCAGAATATTCACCAGCCGAATGGATGTGAATCCCCATCTAGTCATCTTTGTTCACCATCCCCAATAGAAGTATAGGCACTATGTTTTGTTACAGCAGTCAAGAATACCATTTCTCATACTCTCCAAATAGCAGTCAGGGATTTATTTTCCAAGACTCAGATTATTACGTCAGCATTTCATGTTCATACATCATGGCATGTGCATACATTACATATAACATAGTCTCATTAATTTTGAGAACATCATCATACAATGCATCTCATGCATCGCACATAACTAACCATGTGTTTCTTTCAGGAAAGACAGTTACTATCAACAGTTTCCAGCAGGTCCATGACCAGCACTCGAAGCTAAACAGAGTAATCATCGGTGCGATAAAAACAGCCTTACCCAGGTTCCCTATGCAGTTTTACCCAAACTCATTTAGAGGTAACCCTACAACCCAGGTTCCTTCCTAAGCCCTACTATCCAGGATTTCATATCAAAGTAACCCTACTATCCAGGTTCCTTCTCACAACCCTACTACCCAAGATTTCATCTCGAAGTAACCCTACTATCCAGGTTCCTTCTCACAGCCCTACTACCCAGGCTTTCATCTCGAAGTAACCCTACTATCCAGGTTCCTTCTCACAGCCCTACTATCCCGGCTTTCATCTCGAAGTAACCTTACTATCCAGGTTCCTTCTCACAACCCTACTATCTAGGCTTTCATCTCGAAGTAACCCTACCATCCAGGTTGCTTCTCACAGCCCTACTACCCAGGCTTTCATCTCGAAGTAACCCTACTATCTAGGTTCATTCTCACAGCCCTACTACCTAGGCTTTCATCTCGAAGTAACCCCACCATCTAGGTTCCTTCTCACAGCCCTACTATCTAGACTTTCATCTCAAAGTAACCCTACTATCTAGGTTCCTTCTCAAGCCCTACTATCTAGGTTCCTTCTCACAGCCCTACTATCCAGGCTTTCATATCGAAGTAACCCTACCGCCCAGGTTCCTTCTCATAGCACTGCTATCCAGGCTTTCATATCGAAGTTACCTTACTATCCAGGTTCCTTCTCATAACCTTACTATCCAGGTTCTTCCTCTCTTATTCCTAGACAGCAGTCCACAACACTGTAAGACTGGGACCCGATCAAATCCAATTGATTTCACATTTCCCCAGAAAGTCACGGTGCAGCATATACTCCAATCAGATATGCAGTTCACTTCTGCTTCCCCAAACCGGAGTTATTCCCCAGTAGAGTAACGGACAACTGAAGCTCCTAAAACTCTATTTCTCCAAAGACAGAGACCAGCATTCCCCAGCGAAGTCCTCCTCAACAATAGGTATGTGGGTTCTTTCAAAGGAATCACTTATGTGATCGACACCTCTTCGGATGGCATCTTTAAGCCCATCTCCGACAATCTTCCATCATCGAACTCCAAATCGCATCTGTAAGCCCATTCCTGATATCACAAATCAAGTATCACTTCATGCGAGTGCAAATTTCTGGGCACTCTAATGTTCAATCATCTTCCACCTTTAGATCATGAAAGGCAGACGAGCCAATCTACATCCTCAAGTTTAAGATTAAACAGGGCAGCTGTTGTACCCCAAAATTTTACCTCCCATATTTCTCAACACATGTCAAGTGAGGTCCTCAAATTACTCAAGGAAGTTCAAGAGTTGACCAGACAAACTCTCTCCTAAGGTAGTACACCTCAAATTAGGGTTTCTATTTTCATCAAGATGTGTACACCACAAAGGACTCAAATGATCACCATTGTCCTAATATGTTCTCAAGATCATCCATGTTAAGTTTCAAGCCTTGCAGAAGAAGTTTGCTCAGTCAATTGCTCAAATGCCTAAAAATCAACTATACTAGGTCAAAAGTCAACTGGGGCCCACATACAATCAAACTTCAAGATTTTTGGTCAACATCCTCATTTTGAAGTATTATTCATCATTTGATCAAGGGTTGATCATGATTTCTCAAGGATTGCTCATAATTCATCAAAACCCAAAAGTTGTTATATTAGGGTTTCATAGGAAAAGTCAACTCAACTTTGACCAAGCATAACATTCTCATATTTTATCAAAAATGACCCATCCAAAGCTCATTTTGAAGAGAATGCAATTACCTACAATTCATCTTCAACTCCCAAGACCAGAATATGCACTCACAAAGAGATATGGATATTGACATTATAGGTCCTTTTGAAAAGTCAACAAAAACACCTTTTTGTGTCAAAGCTTCATACATGAACATGGAAGACTCAATTGACATGATAACAAAAGGGTTTCTTAGAGGACATCCTAAGCTTCCTAAAAAGTCCAAGAACACCTCTCTAGGGTCAAAATTGAGAGAGTTATGCATTGGCCAAGTTGACCATTTTTGCAAAATTGCCAAAAGTCAAATGTGCTCAAATTTGCATTTTTTGCTAAATGGGTCCCACGACATAGGGGGAACGCAAATGGACCATCTTCATGGATGGAGCCTCTAGTTGATTTGGAAGTAGAGCGAGCATCATCCTCGAGAACGAGGAAGGAATCCTGATAGAAGTATCCCTCACCTTATCCTTACCTACCTCCAACAACCAAGTAGAATATGAAGTTTTCCACACAGTACTGCATTTGGCCGAAGGCTTAGGAGCCAAAGAAGTGAAAATATTCATAGACTCACAACTCGTCGATTATAGGGAGAATATAAATTCAAGAATGATAACCTCTCTGAATACTTGACTCTAGTCCGGGAAAGAATGACAAAGTTTGAATCATTGGAGGTAAAACATGTTTCCTGCAAACAGAACACCCGAGTAAATATTATGTCAAAGCTCGCATGCACAAACAGGAAGGAAGGAAACAAATTTGTGATCCAGAAGATACTTACTCGACCAAGCATCAAAAAACCGTCCACAACTTTGGACATAAACACTATTGGCGACAACAACTGTTGGATGACCCTGGTATACAACTACCTTACAAAGGAGGAACTACCATCCAACCAAAAAGAGGTCAGTATGGTCAGGCGAAGAGCCTGCTCATACGTCCTTGTCAAAAACAAACTATAAAGATGGGGATTCTCCACCCCCTTCTCAAGTGTGTCGAAGAGCCTAAAGTCGCCCATATCTTGTGTGAATACCATGAAGGAATTAACGCCTAGCACCTCGGGGGAAGATCACTCACCAAAAAAGCTTTACGAGCCGGATATTACTGGCCTACCATGTAACACGATGCAAGGAGCATGTAAAAAAGTGTGACAAATGCCAATGCCACGGGGACATAAACTTGGCACCACCCAATGAGCTCAAAACCTTTTCATCTCGTGGGCCTTCTCATGGTGGGAATTATACATCCTCAAATCATTCATCGCGTGTTCAAACCAGAACATGTACCTAATAGTCGGTGTGGACTACTTCACAAAATGGATAGAAGCAGAGGCCCTGGCCAAAATCACGACTCAAAACATACTCTGTTTCTACAAACGAAACTTACTTGCCTGGTTTAGCATAACTCAAGCAATAGTCACTAACAACAAGACACAATTCACGGACATAAATTTTCAAGAAATCATCACTAAATTGGGCACCATCCAACACTTCGCTTCTGTCGAACATCCATAAATGAACGGTCAGGCGGACAAGCCAAAGCTGCAAATAGGGTGATCACACGAGGCCTCAAACAAAGGCTAGATGAAACAAAAAAGAAGTGGGTCAAGGAGCTACACAACATACTCTGGGCCAACCGAACAACCCCTCATTCGACTACCAGGGAAACCCCGTTGCGACTAGTGTACAAAACCGAGGAAGTGATCCCAGTCGAAATAAGAGATCCTTTAAGGCGGACGGAAGCCCCTCTCAGCAAAGAAATGAACGACGAGGCATTGAGAGAGGAGCTCGATCTTGTCGAAGAAGTTAGATCAGGAACAAACCTTTGAGAGGCCCCGCTGAAACAAAAAATAGCCATTCCTCATGATTCCATAGTCATACGACGATAATTCAAAGTCAGCAACTTAGTCTTAAGGAGAAATCACAAAGATTCTCACGAAGCCAAAATCACCTCAAATTGGGATGGTTCCTATCGCGTATGGCAAAAAACGGAGAACATGGCCTACTACCTCGAACATCTCAATAGGGAAGAACTTGCTCGACCATAGAATGCCAAAAAGCTGAAACAATATTACTGCTGAAGGCCAGCAAAGTCGGTGTGCTCTGACAAAGGAAGAAGACAAAATTTCTGACCACGTGTGTGTGCTTGGGTACAAGCATAGCACCATAAATTTAAACAAAGAGGTGAGTTTATACTATTTAACAAGCAGATCCTTGGCCCAACGAAGAAAACTCAAACAAGCTCCACCATCATCGTACCAGGTTGGCAGAACACCCAGCTCACGATGGGAAGTTCATGCCGCAGAGCATAGACCCCATACAAGACCTAAGCTCTTCCCTTTACCCGAAAAGCAACCCCAACCATTCAACTAGTTCCCTGCATTTTCGAACAATATTACAGACGAGCAAAACCCCCAAAAAACATGTAGCAAGAATAGCAATAATAAACGTCTCTAGCTAACGAGCATATGAACATGTAAAACTTAAACAAAAGTGAAATAAAACAGTAATATCACGCATCCAATAACGATAAATTTTGATTAAGCTTAAACGGCCATGAAGACCATAATTGTCGGGATATTACATAAATCGGGCAAAGCCCCCATCCAAAAATAAGAAAGCAACGGTCATGAAGACCAAAATTGTCAAGAAGTTACATCAAACAGGAAAAAAACCCCGAGAAAATTACAAATTTACGGCACGCAGGCTAGGCATATAAAAACTAGCATATAAACTTAATCAGTTATCAGTGGTGTGCTACTTCTAGCCAGGGTTCCCCCCCTCTTCTCCTCTGTCGAGGTTAAGGAAATTCGGAGTCACAATCCATCCGTCCACCACTTGAGGCAAAAACCATATCCCTGTTGTAGGGACCTTAAGCTCAGAAGTTATGATCTTGAGTTGATCCAAGCAATCCTCCTCGAGGAATCGAATGAAGGAAATAAGGTCGGGGCATGTCTTCAAGGTTTTAAATTCCTTGCTCTCGTCCTCAACTTATGCCACGTCAGCTTCCAAAGCAGTGATCTTGTCCTTAAGCTTCTTCTTCTTTGTAGCATGGGCATCTTTCATGTTGGACATATGCTTGGTCTGCTTGTCCAGTTCAACATTCTTCCCCTCTAGCACCTCTTTCTCAGACTTCAGTTTGGTCACCTTCTCCTCGAGAACCACATTGATGGCTCAGACTTCCCTCACCATTTTGATCGACATAGTCCTTTCTTTGATGTAGATCACTGACATTTTCAGGACCCTCATCATGGCAACTGCGTCCTGGGCAAAAGTCTTCCTCTTACTTGGTTGATCGAGACCCTCCAGGTGTAAGGATTATGCCTGTAGAACTACCAAAGGACAACCCTCAAAATAGCCCCTTTCCAGAAAATAAGGAGGCAGTTTCTACTTATCCACTATCCTCTCCACTGTTTCCCCATCCATGCGATGACACTTACTAGCCAAAGACACCTGCTTGGGAGAAGACTGCTCGCCTATGGGGGGTAGAGGAGGAGGTCCCTAACCCAGTCGGGGGAGGAATCACATCACCACCTATACAACTCTTCTGAAACTGAACTTCAATTGTTTCACCTTGTTGGCTACATAAATCTTGACCATGAACTCCTGAATGTTCGACATTTCACCTACAAACAAGTGACAAACACAGATCAATAAAAAGAGGAAGACAAACATGAACAAATCAACAATAAAAATGGATACCTATGAGTGCCAGAGCATCCTCGAGGGTAGCGCACTCGATGAGCCCTTTTATGTTAATAAGTCGGTCCCCCCTCTTAGTTACGCACTTAGAAGGGGTAAAGCTTCCCACAAAGGAGACATGCTTATCGTAATTGGCCTGGTCCTCGATGCCCAGATTTCCCAGCTTGATGATATAATAATAGGTACCCCGATCAAAATGATCACAACCCCAGTTAAAGCAGAACTTATGGGCCAACATCTTCTTTTCCCTGCCACGTTTGTTGAGTAGAGGAGTCTCATCCTGCCCGTAAATGGGCTCTCGGTCAAAGAGAGAGGTAATGGTCATCTCCGACACTAGGCAAACCATGTAGTACCTATCTTTTAACGTCCAAACAGAGTCTAAAAACACCCTGAACAACTTCCTCAGTTGCTTCAATGAGACCCAACTGTACAACTTTTCTAAATATTGGCACTGGAGATGGAAGCAATGGAAGAACAAGGGGACCATGGCTCTGATATGGAGATACTGGCACACAATCTCAAAAGACCGAAGAAAGGTTATCAAGTTCGAATGCAGTTGGGAGGGGCTAGGTCTAGATGATCGAAGATGGCCAATTGAAGATCGGTGAAAGGCATCTGAAGTCCTAATTCCTTGAAGACAAACTCATATATGGGAAACTAATCGTCCTCAAAGGTCGAGCAAATCCTATCGTCCCCTGTGGGAAAGTGGATTGCCATGTCTTCCTTGGGCTCTGACGGGTTTTTTTACCTCCGCAACAACAGTGAATGCTTCGATGGGGAAAACAATAAAATATGAAGTTATTTCCCAAGGTTCTTGGGCTAGCTATTGTACCTCAGAGAGTTCCTCTGTGTCGGAAATTCTCTCCTCCTCAAAGTTACCTTCCATCTCTTACCTAAAATGCAGGGGACAAAACTAAATTCGACGATCAAATCAAATCCACCCTTCCACCGCTGATCCAGTGAAAGGGCGTAAAGAGGCACGGGGACATTTCCCTCGACCAGAGCCCTTAATCAACACCTATACGAGCTAAGAAATTTTCCTTAACAGGGGGACCTAGTCTCCTCGATCGATAGATCCTTGGACTCTCCCAAGGAAGAAACTACCTGACAGCTGGACTTTGAACCTCACATGAAACTCATCAGAAAATTCATAATGTTCATCCAAAATTTCATACAAACCCAAAAAATGGTTAAATCCATCGGGAAACTCATAGGTCTCGCCGGCAGTAGACTCGTTCGTTGTTGTAACAACAACGCTAGAAACACCCAGAGCATGAAAAACCTAACTTAATGTCGCATACTCTCTCAGTGTCAGCATCCAAAGATGGTTTGGCCATCATCAAATGACAACCACCACCATGACAGTACTTACGATAACCAAATTCGCTAATCAACATGCATTCTAAACGAAGTTGAAGCTAAACCTAACGCAGAAGTAAGAGAAATCAAGAACTTACTTGTTCAAAAAGGGATGAAACGACTGTCAATGATGGTCTGCTATAGTGGAAGACAACGACAACAGTGGTAGGGAAGATGAGAGCAGAGGGAACACAAGAGAGAAGAGGGTGAAAACTGCAAATGGGTTTCCCCTTCTCCTATTTATAGACACTCTCTGATCACGTGCACGCATGTTGTGCCTAGGGGAGTGTATCCATTAAACTCGTTACTACCCATACTCCCATCATGACGCATTTAATGCAACATGTGGATCTAAGTAGGTGTAGGACTTTGTCTTTTCAAAATCCATCATCTGTTTGTCTCCCCGCATGTCGAACACAGGAAACAGTTTTCAGACGAGCACATCCTCAAAGAAACTACGAAACATCCCTGACCCAAACTGTGGCACCAACAAAGTGTTATCCTCCTCGACGTACGGGATGAATCAAAATTATTGCTCTTATGCCTAGAAGTAACGAATTGAGGGGCTCATGTTCTGGACTGGGCCAGCGACTAGATACAGCTCAATCCAATCATGCTCTAGGACGGACCAAAGGCATTGGACCAATCATACTAGGGCCAGCGAGGGCCGAGTTTTGGTTCTGCTCGACAACTTTGGGTGCGTGGCCGTGTGGCTCCAAAGACAACAAGACCACACCTACCCGCAATCGCATCCCTGCTCGTGGAAGTGGCTAGTTCTGGGCATCCCTTTCCATAATAACGGCTAGTTTTGAGCACCTCTCCCTAGGATGTTGCGCACGGGCTGCCCGCTCCTGGCAGTTACCTATTTTAGGGGCCTAATATTTATGCCTAAAAAGGAACCAATGGCAAAGCATCGATGGCATTATATAAACCCTCACACTTGTGAGGGTCAGGTGTAACACCATTCTAACCCAACGAAAAATTTCATGAATAATATAATATAAAACGAAACATAAATCACCAACAAGGGTGTCACATCTTTATATAAGAAACATATAATAAACATCCTATTCTGTAACACAGATTTTCAAGATCATTTATAACAAACACGTCATTAATAACAACAATAACACTTCAACTACTCGTAGTAGAATTCATAGTTTCAAAACACCTATATTAAAATACTTCATAAAAACTTCATCGTACTTCACCGTTCATGATTCATGATTCAAATAACTTAATACCATGAAAGGCAGTTCAAAATCTCAAAATAAATGAAATAACATAATTATTTCAATCAAAGGATCTCAACTAGATGTTAAATATCAGAGTAAGACCCACTTTATTTAATAGGAAATAAATAATGCACTCTGAAGCTATCCTCTAAGCTTTAACGAACTATTCCTAATCACCTACAAGTTACTCACTTATCAAGATAACATTTCCAAACAGAAAGAGTGAGTAATCACAAATCATTATAAAAGATATAAGAAATAAGTACAGTAGTTACAACATATTAACATGAAACCACATTTTGTCATACATCATATTTATACTCACTCTTTCACATCAAAATTCATTCACAGCATCATCATGTCATTAAATCAAAAATCATCACCAAGACCATTAAGTCATAAATCATCATGAATTCCACATATCATCATATAAACATCTATCATTAAACACCACTTAGATCACAACGTCATCAACATCACTTAATCAATCATTATACAATGCCAGAAATAATGCAATGCAACATCATTGACTCATACATGTGGTACCAAAACTTCACTGATGACCAAGTCATCTTCCTCCAAAGATCTCCACCATAGGATCGATTCTCGCATGGAACCGGAGCATTTCACCATATTGCACTCAATCCACACTATAGCATTATGGCTATCACTGGACCAACGTCTTATCAACATCACTATACGAATCATCATAACAACATCATTGGACCAATGTCCTAACATATGCCATGAATGCATGATGCATAACAACATAATAAAACAAGACCACTGCTTGTCAAAACACATCATCCATATAATCATAATAATATCATCACACACTTCATAATACATACATCCTCAACATAACAACATCAATTCACCATGGGAAACATACATCGTATTACATCAAGGCATAATCAGATCAATTAATCATAAGAAGCATACATCAGGTTACATCAATGCATAATCACCCCACTTTATTATAGCACAATCACTTGATAAATACATAATATGATTCATTTTATTTCACTAAATTATAGTACATCACGTTTGCTTTCTAACACTTTGAACGAGACCTTAAATAGAGTCCAGAAACTCTAGTTACAACCTTTACAAAATATGTCAACTGCCCCTCGCCTGAGGCTCGCCCAACGAAGAAGTTTGCTCGCCCGAGGCTCGGCTGGAGAGGCTGGGGCGAAATACCTTCCCCAATACAAAAGTCCAGGAGAACCTATTTTCGATCATCTCTTTCGACTGGCGACCTCTTCAATTGCTCGGTGAGCTCACGCTCACCTCTGCTTCGCCCGACGAAGCTAGAGCGAGACACATCCTCCATCCATTTTCCATAAACCTACCAAAAACTCATCCCTCTCTCTCGCCTAGTGAAGTCTGGGTGAAGATGTTTTTCTCGACGACATTTTCTGCACAAAACCAGTCCAATTTTCTTGCAATTTCAACACCTATTCAATTCATCATGGTTTCACAACATCATAATAATACATCATAATAGGTATCATATACATCATTTCATGGAATTTTACACATTAAAAATTATCATTCTCATCACAAATCATCATATTATCATCATCAAACAAAACCCCAAATACAAACCTACCAATACCTAAAACCATACAAATTATAATGATAATGATAACCCCCTTACCTTAGATTATAGCTAGAAATCGATTCTCTTTCGCGTTCTACAGAATCCCTCTAAGTTCCTCAAATCTCTAGGTCTGTTTTGCTCTCTGTCTCTTCTCCAAGTGCGATCGTACAAAATGAGCATTCTAAACCCCAAAATTTCCTTATGTCAAACTTACCCCTTGGACCTCTAATATGGTCTTCTACTTATGTCCTCACTTAAACTCTTAAAACTTACTACCATTCCCTCCTCATCTCTACATCATATATTCTTTCTATTTCACTAGTTGAAATAATTCTAAACAATTACTCTAATTATCTAAATTTATTTAAAACACCCAATATCACTTAATTTCCACTATACCGCACATAGGATCACATCACACATCATATTCATCAAAACATCACATATACTCACAAATACATTACAAATACTCATCGTAAACCACTTAAATAATTAAATAAATAATCTAATTATTTTGGGGTGTCACAACTCTCCCTCACTTGTAAGAATTTTCACCCTAAAAAATTACCTGGCGGGAACAAAATCGGATAAGACTTTCTCATCTGATCCTCATGTTCCCAAGTCCAACTTTTTCCAGCTGGTCCACCCCACAATACCTTCACCAAGGCGATGTCTTTACCCTGCAATTGCTCCACTTCTCGACCTTATATCTACACGGGTGATGCTTCAACTATTAAGTTATCTCTCACCTATACATCATTCATTTGGATCACATGCGAAGGGTCCAGATTGTATCTCCCCAACAGAGACACATAAAATACATCATGAAGATTCGCAAGCGACAACGGTAAAGTAATCCGATAAGCCACCTCAACTATCATTTTTGATATATAATATGGACTAACAAAACACGGTGTAAGCTTTCATAACTTTAAATCCCTACCAACACGAGTCACCAGAGTAACTCTAAAAAACACATGATAATCCTTTTGGAACTCAAGTTCCTTCCTCCTCTTATCGTGATAACTCTTCTGATGAATCTGAGAAGCTTTCATCCTTTCTTGAATCATCTTGATCTTATAATTCATTTCCTCCATAATCTCAGGTACAAGCACAACACTCTCTCCTGACTTATACCAACACAATAGAGTTCTACACCTCTTATCATACAATGATTCATACGGTTCCATTCCAATGCTAGAATGTAAACTATTATTATAGGTAAACTCAACCAATGGCAAGTGGATATCCTAAGCTCCTCCTTGTTCTAGCATACATGCCCTCAACAAATCCTCCAAAGACTGAATAGTCCTCTTTGTCTAACCGCCCATCTGCGGAAGATATGTGAAACTCAACCTCAACTTAGTACCAAAAGCATTGTGCAAACCTTTCCATAACTTAGACATAAACCTCAGATCTCTATCTGATACGATACTCGAAGGTATTCCATGCAATTTCCCAATCTCCTCAATATATATCTTAGCTAGCTTCTCCATAGGATGATTGATCTTCATCAGCAAGAAATAAGCTGACTTAGTCAACATATCCACTATCGCCCAAATCGAATCAATTCCCTTATCAGTCTTCATAAAACCCAACACAAAATCCATAGAAATACTGTCCCATTTCCACTGTGAAATGTTCAATGGTTGCATTAGACCCAAAGGCTTCTGATGCTCAATCTTCAACTTCTGACAAGTCAAACATGGATTAACAAAATTGGCGACTTCCTTTTTCATACTAGGACACCAAAATAACTTCCTCAAATCTTAATACATCTTTGTAGCACCAGGATGAATACTCAACCCACTTTGATACCCTTCTTCAAGAATACTTCTCTTAAGCTATGGCACATCTAAAATACAAACTCTATCACTAAATCTCATTAATTCATTCTCATCAACTCTGAATTCACCTCCATTACCTTGGTTAATCAAGGTCAACTAATCAACCAACTTCAAATAAGACTTATGACCTTCTCGAATTTCTTCAAGAATGCCACTAGTTAGTTTCAACATTCCCAACTTCACACTAGCAGGAGTCTGTTCACACACCAAGCTCATATCTCTGAGCTGTTCAATCAATTCTAACTTTCAAACCGTAAGCATCGACACATGCAATGACTTCTTACTCAATACATCAGCTACCACATTCGCTTTACCGGGATGGTAATTCAAATCAAAGTCATATTCTTTCAACAACTTAAGTCATCTTCTCTGCCTCATGTTTAACTCTTTCTGATCAAACATGTACTTCAGACTCTTGTGATCACTGAACACTTTAAATTTGGAGCCAAAAAGATAATGTCTCAAAATCTTCAACACAAACACCATAACTACTAGCTCTAAATCATGCGTAGGATAATTCCTTTCATGAACTTTCATTTGCCTAGAAGCATAAGAAACAACCTGTCCATTTTGAATTAGCACACCATCAAGACCCATCTTAGATGCATCACAATACACCACAAAAGACTCACTCGGATTAGGAAAAATTAATACCATAGCGGTCATCAACTTCTTCTTCAATTCTATAAAACTTTCTTCACATGCAACGCCCCTCACATAATCTTGACTTTTTTGAGTCAATTGAGTTAACACTAACGCCAACTTAGAAAATCCTTCAATGAACCTTCGATAATAACCTGCCAAACTAAGAAAACTTTGAATTCCAATCATAGACTTTGGAGTTTCCCACTGCAACACAACATCGACTTTAGAGGGATCCATAGCAATTCCATCACTAGAAATCACATGGCCAAAGAAGCTCACTTCCTTCAACCAAAACTCACACTTCGACAACTTTGCATACAACTTATTTTCTTCAACACTTGCAATACAATTTGCAAATGCTCATCATGTTCTTCTTCTGGTTTAGAATAGATCGAAATATCATCGATGGAAACTACAACAAACTTATCTAGATACGAATGAAATTTTAAGACCTTTCACGACCTTAGAGACGAAAGTTTCAGTCTACAAAGAGGCTCTACTTAAGGGAGGCCCCTGCGAAGAAGTGAAAAACACAAGAAGGGGGGTTGAATTGTAAAAACTGGAAATCAATTGCAATCAACACAGTATTTTTATCCTGGTTCGTTTGATCTCAAACTACTCCAGTCCACCCATCAAGGTGATTTCGCCTCTCTCCAACGAGGTCTTAATCCATTATATTCAACTGAATATTACAATCTGCTTTAACAACTACTAAATCCTTCTTGATGCAAACCACAAACCGGTTTCTCAAGGAATTACTTTCTTACAAAGAATTGAAATCTAGGTGTGTGAATGTTTTCTACAAAACTGTTTATCACAACTGTGATACTACACAACTTAAGCTTATGGAAACTAGATTGCTAAAATAATTAAGTAAGGAATTTTGGAGCTTTTAGCAAACTGAGAGTGAGGAAGATGATGAATAGCTTTTTGGAGTGTAGAGTGTTGTAGAGCATTAGCCAATTCAATCTTCATTGACTTGTTTATATAGCATTGGAATTAGTGTATGTTGGAGCAATAATTTTGTTTCAATGCCAATAACATTCTTTCCTTATTAAGCAGATCTTGTCTGGAATGATGCCGTTGGTAATAACTCATCTTGAATGCACAGTACCGTTGCCACTTAAGCGTGTTCTGGCTTTGGCTCATTCTGACGCTGCTTAGGTGCTGATGAACTGTTGTTGTCTTTATCAGAGTTCAGAGTGTTGAGCACAGATCTGTTCATCAAGCTTCAGCATAAGCGCAAGTTGATCTTCTGATTCTGGTATCTGATATAACATCTTCTGATGCTGATGTTGATATCCAATATTCTGATGCTGATTATGATGTACTCTTGCTGATACCCATCAGAGTTTCTGTAAAACAGAAAGCAATTTTTAGGTAGCAAATAGTTCTTTACATGAATCATATACTTAACATATCTTTTCATTTTGTTATCATCAAAACTTAAACTTAGGGTAGTAGATTCAAACTTTGTTCTAACAATCTCCCCCTTTTTGATGATGACAAAAACTAGATATTTTTAATTGATAATTAGCGTGAAAAGTATCAGAGATAACTAAATAATAAGTTGTATCAGAATTAAGTAGGAAGTTATCAAAGATAAGTGATAAGAGATATCAGAGTTTAGATCGGAGATACTCCCCCTGAATTTATTACTTCCCTTTTTAATTCCAAGAGTCTTCAGGATCAGATCTTTATTGACTTTCTTTGAACATCAGAATATCAGAGCTTCAGATCAGAATATCAGAGCTTCGAGCTTCAGTGTATCAGAGGTGATTAACTTCTTGTACCTGTAGACTTATGCAAAAAACAGAAAACATTCAAGTATATCAGAGTGTTAGAATGTTTGAGACTATTTTGTCTCAGTAATCCGTTATTGAAAAATATCATTCTTGTTCTCCCCCTTTTTGTCAGCAATCAAAAAGTGTAAGTGATGTGCTAAAACGATCAGAGCAGAAAAACTTGTTTATATTAAAATTCAGAGCCAGACAAAATAGTACAGATGATATGCAAAGAGAACATCGAAAATATCATGAATGAAAAACTAAGGTTGGGGTGGGAAGCGTGTGAACAGAGTCTCCAGCATTGCCTTGATCTGATCAGCAGTTTCATTCTGCTTGTGCACCATGCTGACTACAATATCTATCTTGCTATCTTGCACATCCATCCTTTCCTTCATCTTCTGATCATTTTCATCCATTCTTTGCTGCATACGAATATCATTCAGCTTCAGCTCTTCCAGAGTCTGCCTGTCCAAGGCAGCTTGAGAAACATCAGAAGCAGGAAGCTTCTAAGAGCTTTCTGCAACATCTTCAGCTTGACTGACCTCTTCAGCTTGAATAGTCTGATCTTCTGCTTGCTGAACTTTTGAAGCTGGACGCTTCTCATACCATGGATCAATATCCAGAAAGAGCACTTCGTCCTGTGGCAGCTGACTTTCAACTTCCTTCAGCAGCTTGCTGAAGTTCTGTTGTGCCTGCTCATAATTGATGTCTTGCAATTTGAGGGCTTCATCGCGTATCCATATTCTGAATCGAGTCCAGAGTTGGTCTGAGGCAGCAGGATCAATCATTCCAGGACAAACTTGCTTTAGAGAAGCAATCCACTGCTGCAAGCCTGTTTCAAAATTCATAATGCCAGAGCCAACATCTGGCTGTTTTGGTTTGGGAATGGCTATTTTGTGTTTGAGATCAGCAAGATGGTCAAGGATTGTTAAATCGATGAAGGTCCTGTTGGGGTTTTCTGTAGTTTGTTTGGGAGATGGAGTGGGAGAATCAGAAATAATAATTGGACTGTTTGGAGTATTTGAAGGGGTAGTTTCTGGTGAGGATGGCAGCTGGGCCATGGTTACAGTTGTTCCACATGGCAGCTGAATTGCCAAGGGTTGTGGCTCAGAGGATTGAGGAGAATGAGGTTCAGGTGATGGAGTTTCAGAGTGATGAAACTCAGGTTGTGGAGGTGATGGTTGAGGTGATGGAGGATGAATTTCTTGTTGAGGAGAGGGAGGAGGAATTACTGGTTATGGAGAGGGAGGTGGAATTTCTGGTTGTTGAGAGGGAGGTGGAATTTCTGGTTGTTCAGGAATTTGTGGTTCTTCTGGTATGGGTGAAAGAGGATGTTCTGGTTGAGGAGAGTGGGAAATCTCTGGTTCAGTGTTTGGATTTGTTGAGAGGTGATCAGAAACACGTTGATCAATGTCAGACAGAACTTTGTCAAGTTCTGATGCTGTTGATGTTGTGGGTTTTGGATTTTTGGTGCGGGGTCTCCTAAGAGTCAGTGACTCGGAAGGGTCATCTTCTGATTCAGTTTCATCAATAGTTGGTATGGGGATTGGAAGTTCATGTGAAGCTGGGGTTGGAATTGATGTTGGAATAGCAGAAGAATTTAAAATAGAAGCAGCAAATAGATTACCTCTTTTCTTAGGGGTCTGTTGGGATGGTCCTTCTGGAGTGGCCTTTCTTTTCTTCGTCTTCTTCATAGAAACTTCTGGTTGTTGTTGGTGCAGATCTTTGATATTCAGTTTGGGATCTGTACCATCAGCCTTGCAAGCGTCCAAGTATCTGAGAACCACAACTGGCTTTGATTCAATCTCAGAGAATAGTGGAAAGTCGTTCAGTGGTACTCTTCTGCTGGTGATGTCAGCAAGAGGAGTAACGCTGGGCTCCATTCTGATATTCTCTATCAGTTTCATTTTCTTCAGATTCTTGGTGTTCAGAGGCTTGCCAACAGTAGGTTCAATAGAACTTAATTCCTGAGCTTCTGTAAGGTGCTCTATCAGCCTATTCTCAGTCAGAATATCTGATATTAACCTGCCAAAAGGTATCCAATCCCGCTTTGTCCTTTCTTCTTCCCTTGTCTCCTTGACGCTGGTCCTGAGGTGATTAAACAGAAGATGAGCCAAGTTGATTTTTACCTTCTGATTAATAAAGTAGATCAGAAACTGCTGATCTATATTTATATAATCAGGGGAGCTTGTTGGCTTCCTGTGATTAAAGCACCCCAGAATAATCTTCGCCCATATTCTGTCTTGATCCTTTAAGTCTCTGATTTTGCTGCTGGGAACCCCATGGGTGAAAATCTGCCTTGCAATGACAGCAACGTCAGAGCATCTTTCAGCCATGTCGATACAGCGGATACCACCACCACTGTATCCAATTAATCTTGCTATGTGATCCTCAGTGATCACAATCTTCTTTCCTATTATGTAGGAGGTAACTTGATGTGTTGATGAGTACGCATGAATCCAGAACTCCTTGACCAAGACTGGGAACGTTGGTCCAACCAACCTATCAAAATATCTCTCCCATCCCTATGCCCTAACTTCTTCTGTCAAGTCAAATCCATTTTCTTTAAGACTTGAGAAGTCAACAATCAGTTCAGACAGCACTTCCAAATTCTTCACTGGTGTAAGGAGTGTTCTGAAGGGAACTTGATATTGTTCAGAAGAAGCCTCCTTCTGAGAACTTGCAGAAACATTGCTGGAGGTTGCCATGTTCACACTTAGGGTTTTTTCTGAGAAAACTGAAAAATTGGTTTCTTTTGAGAGAGATGAACACACAAGGAAAATGCAGAAAAAATATTTGTGAGATTGTAAGAAACGGTAAAATATTAATGTGAGATGTTAATGTGCTTAAATAGATTTCAAAATAATTTTTGAAAGTGTAAACGGTTTCAAGAAAGAGAAATAATTCATGATTACGTTTTAAAATATGATTACTTTCATTTAATGCTTGCTGATTTTGGGGGATTTGAGAAAGATACTTGAAACGGTTACCAGACATGTGTCTCAATGCACCCAATCAACGTTTTGCCTTCTCAGAAGCGTGCACGCGTTCTGCTTCAGAGATTTGCTGATGATTGGATGACACTTGTTTGATTTAGTGAGCAGCACGTCTATCCTTGAGCTGAAACGCTCAGATCTTTAAGAATAGCATCTGATACAATCTGTATGTTCTATCTTTCTGAAAAGAGATTGATCAGAAGTTCACAGTAAAATAAATACATTCTGAAGGATAATATATAAATTAAAACATTTTCACTCTGGGCATAGTTTCATGCTGAGATGTTTCAGAATGAAATTGAACCTATCTTCAGAAAGGGGTTTAGTGAAGATATCAACCCATTGATGGTCTGTATCAATAAACTTTAAGTTCAAAATTCCTTTCTGAATATAGTCCCTAATGAAATGATGTTTTATTTCTATATGCTTAGCCCTAGAATGTAAAATAGGATTCTTACTTAAGCAAATAGCAGAAGTATTGTCACAGAGTATAGGGATGTTACTCTCAAAAATCTGGAAGTCTTCAAGCTGACTTTTCATCCAGAGCATTTGTGTGCTACATCCTGCTGCTGCAATGTACTCAGCTTCTACTGTTGATAGCGCAATTGTGGATTGCCTTTTGCTGGACCCAGAGATCACATTTTCTCCCAGAAACTGGCAGCTTCCAGAAGTACTTTTACGCTCTACTCTGTCTCCAGCAAAGTTAGCATCGCAGTAGCCTACTAAGCTGTAATCACTAGATTTTCTATAAAATAAACCCAGATTAGTAGTACCTTTCAGATACTTGAAAATTCGCTTAACAGCTGTTAAGTGAGATTCTCTAGGATCTGATTGGAATCTAGCACAAATACATACGCTGAATAAGATATCAGGCCTTGACGCTGTCAGATAAAGGAGAGAACCAATCATACCTCTGTAGACCTTCTGTTCTACCTTTTTGCCTACCTCTTCTATTTCCAGAATGCACGTGGGATGCATTGGAATCTTTGATGGCTTACATTCTGAGAGGTCAAATTTCTTTAGAAGATCTCTGACATATTTGCTCTGATGAATGTAAGTTCCCTCTGGAGTTTGATTGATCTGAATTCCTAGAAAGAATTTCAGTTCCCCCATGAGGCTCATCTCAAATTCTGCCTGCATACACTTAGCAAATTTTCTTCCAAGAGAAGGATTAGTAGATCCAAAAATAATATCATCAACATAAATTTGTCAGACTAATATGTCATTCTTAACTGACTTACAGAATAAGGTAGTGTCCACCTTCCCTCTGGTGAATTCATTTTCTAACAGAAAGTTACCTAGTCTTTCATACCAAGCTCTGGGAGCTTGGTTCAGACCATATAGTGACTTCTTTAGTTTGGAAACATGTTCTGGATGTTTTGTATTTTCAAAACCAGGGGGTTGGTGCACATAAACCTCTTCTTCTACATATCCATTTAAGAATGCACTCTTGATATCCATCTGATACAGAGTGATGCCTCTATTAACAACAAATGAAATTAAAAGTCTGATAGATTCTAACCTGGCGACTGGAGAAAAGGTTTCTGTATAGTCTATCCCCTCTTGCTGACTATAACCTTGTGCTACCAGTCGTGCTTTTTTTCTGATGACTTCACCTTGTTCATTTAGCTTGTTTCTGAACACCCATCTTGTTCCAATGACGTTGAATCCTTTTGGTCTGGGAACAAGATCCCATACGTCATTTCTGGTGAATTGATTCAGCTCTTCTTGCATTGCTAGAATCCAGTCATTGTCCAGAAGTGCTTCATCAATAGAAGAAGGTTCAATCAGAGACACAAGTCCCATGAGGGTTTCTTCAGAGTTTCTGAAGCTTGCTCTTGTTCTGATTGGGTCTTCCTTTCTTCCTAAGATAGTTTCTTCTGGGTGATCCAAGCTGCTTCTGGGTAGTCTCTTCTGAGGTTGATCAGCAGCTGTTGTAGGATTGCTAGCAGTGCTCCTTTCAGATGTTGAAGGGGTGTCTGTGTTGAGAGCTTCTGATGACTTGTCTTCAGAACCTGTAAATTCAATTTCCATACCTGAAAAAACTTCATTCTGCTTTGACTTTTCAGAGTCAAGCTTATCATCAAAACGAACACTGATTGATTCTTCCACAATCTGTGTTTCTGTATTGTATACTCTGTACCCTCTTGAGCGTTCAGATTATCCTAACATAATACACTTCTGTGCTTTAGAGTCAAACTTGTTCAAATAATTTTTTGTATTTAACATAAAGCAAGTACATCCAAATGGATGAAAATATGAAATGTTGGGCTTTCTGTTCTTCCACAATTCATATGGAGTCTTTTCCAGAATAGGTCTTATTGAGATTCTATTCTGAATGTAGCACGTTGTGTTTATTGCCTCTGCCCAGAAGATCTTAGCAACGTTTGTCTCATTGATCATGGTTCTGGCCATTTCTTGCAATATTCTGTTCTTTCGTTCTACAACTCCATTTTGTTGGGGAGTTCTAGGACAAGAGAAATCATGCAGAATGCCTCTGTCATTAAAGAATGACTCAAAATCTTTGTTTTCAAACTCTCCACCATGATCACTTCTGACTTTAATGATTCTAAGATCCTTTTCATTCTGAACTTGGTTACAGAAGGTAACAAACACAGAGTGTGACTCGTCCTTGTGTCTTAAGAACTTCACCCATGTCCATCTGCTATAGTCATTTACGATTACTAACCCATACTTCTTGCCACTGACTGAAGCAGTTTTAACTGGTCCAAATAAGTCAATGTGCAGAAGTTCTAATGGCTTAGAGGTAGAAACAACATTTTTAGATTTGAAAGAAGGTTTTGCAAACTTGCCTTTCTGACATGCTTCACACAGAGCATCTGAATTGAACTTCAAATTAGGAAGTCCTCTGACCAGATTGAGTTTGTTAATCTGAGATATTCTTCTCATACTAACATGCCCCAATCTTCTGTGCCAGATCCACTGTTCGTTGTTAACAGAAAGAAGACACTTTACATTCTGACTTTTCAGTTCAGAAAGTTTGATTTTATAGATGTTGTTTTTCCTCTTTCCATTAAACAGGATAGTCCCATCTTTCTGACTAACAGCTTTACATGATTTTTGATTAAAGATTATATCATAACCGTTATCACTTAATTGACTTACGGATAATAGATTATGCATTAATCCATCTACTAGCAGAACATTATTTATAGAGGGAAGATTTCCATTACCTACAGTTCCAGATCCAATGATCTTTCCCCTCTGATTGCCTCCAAAGCCAACGTGGCCTCCAGGCTTAAGTTCCAGGCTTTGGAACATATGCCTTCTTCCCGTCATGTGTCGCGAGCAGCCAGAGTCCAGGTACCATGACTGGTGTTTCTGATTTGCTGCTAAAGATATCTGCAACATGTATTATTTTATCCTTAGGTACCCAGATTTTCTTGGGTCCTGATTTGTTAGATTTACCAAAACTCTGGTTGAATTTTGGTTTCACAGAATACTTACTGCTAGTGTATTTAATATCATGTGTGTGACCATACACAAAATGTGAGTTCAGAGGAGTGTGTTTAATGGTTAAATCCATGACATTCTTTGGTGTAGGAACCTTACCTTGGTATCCTATTCCCTTCCTTCCGTTTCTGCTAACTCCATAGATCATTGAAGCCATTTTGCTTCCATCTATGCTTTTAGCAAGGAACTTCTGGAAACTGTGATCATACTCCTTGATGATCTCATCAGCACTGCTGGGAGTTTCAGAAATTGGTTCCTTCTGAGAGTTTTGTAAAACATTTTCTAATTTTGAAATTTTATTTCTCAGCTCAAAATTTTCCAATTTAAGACTCTCAGTCTTATCAGAGTCAGATTCAAGATTCCTTTTCAGGTTTCTGAATTTAACTCTAATCTGCTGGTACCTTTCCAGAATTTCATTAAGGCTTTCAGCAAGTTCAGCCTTAGTAAAATTAATTGCAAAGTCAGGAAATACCTCTTCAGTATCTGTTTCTGAGTCTGATTCAGAAGCTTCACTTTCTTCTGAAATGTTGGCCATGAGAGCTATGTTTGCTCTCTCATCATCTGATTCTGAGTCAGCTTCAGACAAGTCAGAGTCATCCCATGTAGCCATGAGACTTTTCTTCTTTTCTCTTCCAAACTTCTTTTTGGGCTTTTCCCTCTGAAGCTTTGGGCAGTCACTCTTGTAGTGTCCTTGCTCATTGCACTCGTAGCAGATGATGTCCTTGGTGTTTGGCTTTCTGCTTCCTGAGGAGCCTTCAGATCTTCTGTATCCAGAGGAAGAATCTGTCCTTCTGTATCTGGAAGAAGACTCGTTCTGATCAGATCTTCTGGGATTCCTGAACTTCCTTTGCCTCTGCTTCCACAGTTGGTTCACTCTTCTGGAGAGGAGAGAAAGTTCGTCTTCTTCTGATGAGGATCCATCAGATGTTTCTTCAACTGCCTGCAAAACTTTAGACTCAGATTTTTTTTTAGATTTTAATGCTAAAGGCTTACCTTGCTTCTGAGGTTCATCAGCTTCTAGCTCTATCTCATGACTTCTGAGGGAGCTGATAAGTTCCTCCTGAGAAATTTTATTGAGATCTTTTGCTAGCTTCAGAGCTGTAACCATTGGCCTCCACTGCTTTGGTAAGCTTTTGATGATCTTCTTGCCGTGATCAGCAGTAGAGTATCCTTTGTCCAGAACCTTGAGACCAGCCACCAGAATTTGGAATCTTGAGAACATTGTTTCAATGGATTCACTTTCTTCCATTTTGAATGCTTCATACTTCTGGATGAGCGCAAGAGCTTTAGTTTCTTTAACCTGAACGTTGCCCTCGTACGTCATTCTGAGTGAGTCAAACATGTTCTTTGCTGTGTCTCTGTTAGAGATCTTTTCATATTCAGCATAAGAGATGGCGCTGAGAAGGATGGTTCTGGCCTTATGGTGATTTTTGAAGTCACGCTTTTGTTGGTCAGACATTGCTTTCCTATCAATCTTCTGACCGCTTGCATTCACAGGGTGCGTGTATCCATCTGTCACCATGTCCCACAGATCAGCATCATGTGCCAGAAAGAAGCTTTCAATTCTGTCTTTCCAGTAATCAAAATTTTCTCCATCAAAGACTGGAGGTTTGCCGCTGAATTTGTCTCTGTCTTCATTGTTGTCATTGCTGATGTGTTGATAAGTTTCTGCCATTGTGTTTTTCTGACGCTGGATCTTGTACTGACACAGTTAAGTGTTTTAGCTCAGAACCAGGCGCTCTGATGCCAATTGAAGAAGTGAAAAACACAAGAAGGGGGGTTGAATTGTAAAAACTGGAAATCAATTGCAATCAACACAGTATTTTTATCCTGGTTCGTTTGATCTCAGACTACTCTAGTCCACCCGTCAAGGTGATTTCGCCTCTCTCCAACGAGGTCTTAATCCACTATATTCAACTGAATATTACAATCTTCTTTAACAACTGCTAAAGCCTTCTTGATGCAAACCACAAACCGGTTTCTCAAGGAATTACTTTCTTACAAAGAATTGAAATCTAGGTGTGTGAATGTTTTCTACAAAACTGTTTATCACAACTGTGATACTACACAACTTAAGCTTATGGAAACTAGATTGCTAAAATAATTAAGTAAGGAATTTTGGAGCTTTTATCAAACTAAGAGTGAGGAAGATGATGAATAGATTTTTGGCGTGTAGAGTGTTGTAGAGCATTAGCCAATTCAATCTTCATTGACTTGTTTATATAGCATTGGAATTAGTGTACGTTGGAGCAATAATTCTGTTTCAATGCCAATAACATTCTTTCCTTATTAAGCAGATCTTGTCTGGAATGATGCCGTTGGTAATAACTCATCTTGAATGCACAGTACCGTTGCCACTTAAGCGTGTTCTGGCTTTGGCTCATTCTGATGCTGCTTAGGTGCTGATGAATTATTGTTGTCTTTATCAGAGTTCAGAGTGTTGAGCGCAGATCTGTTCATCAAGCTTCAGCATAAGCGCAAGTTGATCTTCTGATTCTGGTATCTGATATAACATCTTCTGATGCTGATGTTGATATCCAATATTCTGATGCTGATTATGATGTACTCTTGCTGATACCCATCAGAGTTTTTGTAAAACAAAAAGCAATTTTTAGGTAGCAAATAGTTCTTTACATGAATCATATACTTAACATATCTTTTCATTTTGTTATCATCAAAACTTAAACTTAGGGTAGTAGATTCAAACTTTGTTCTAACACCCTGTGCCTTTCCCTCTAGTGCTATACATGATACCCTTAAGGAAAACACCTTATGGGAAGGGTAGAATATCCGTAGGCCAAAACTAAGAGCCTACCATCTAAGGATACCTTTCATGAAATCCCGTTACTATGCCATACAATCATACATCCATACATTTTGCATTTCACATAATCATTACTATTCATTATTTTTGTATGTCTTAATCACAGGATTAAAAAATATATATGATCAAAGGTTTTTGGTGAAGTGTCTTAAAAATGAATGCCAGAGGGAAACAACTTGTCTAAGTTAATACCGTCAAACCAGACATGACAAAGATCAAGATCATCAAAGGGAAATTGTTTGAAAGAGCTTTGAAGATGTTTACTCGCTGTTATGGAAATACCCTTGAGTTGACAAAAATGGATGTATAATTAGATGCTATTTCTACCTTGGTTTAGTTCTATGAGCCTCCATTGAGGTACTTTACCTTCCAAGACTTTCAGCTAGCGCTGACTTTGGAAGAATTTGATAGACTCTTGAATTTCTCTAAAGGAAAAGCGTATATGGGAATTAGGAAGACTATTGACATTAAAGACTTAGCAAATGGTTTAGGGATCCCTTATCCTGAATTTTCACTTAATTACAAAAAAGAAGGTGATGTACAAGGGATTAAGAGATACTATTTGGAAGCTAAAGCCCTTTCTTTTGCCGATAACAAAGAATGGGAGTCTTGTGTTGATTGTTTAGGGCTACTTGTATGTGATGTAATTTTGTTTCCCCGGACTCTGGGCTATATTAACCCTGCATCTATTAGTATATTTTGGGGCGCAAAATCTTTGAATGCGGATCCAACTCCTGCATTACTTGCTGATATTTATTATTCACTTCACACTCGATATGAAAATGGGAGGTGTACTCTAAATTGTTGCATCCCACTTTTATATTCTTGGTTTATGACTCATCTCTATAAGAAGGATTACATGGTTCCTAGTATGACAAGATATGATTGAACTCAAAAATTAAGGTCTCTTACTGCTAATTATGTGTTGTGGTATGCGAGGAAGCTAGACATTGGAGATATCATTTATAGTTGTAGATACTTTCTGAATGTTTCGTTGATTGGATCACGTGGTTGCATCAAATACAACACTACCTTGGCTTTACAACAACTTGGATACCCTTTGGAGGATAAACCCTCCTACGAACAACTTCAACAATTAATCATTCATAACATGGGAAAAACGTCCAAGAATTACTCAATAAGATTATCCGAGCTTGGAATAAAGTTAACAAGAGAAAAGCCGAAAGAAAGAATGATGTAGCAAAAGAACCTTACACTCAATGGGTTTTGGATAGGTACAAGTTCTTAAGTTACCATTTGACATTGATCCTGAGTATAAGCCATATGTCATTAGAATAAATAGACAACTTGAAGAAAGCTTTGAATGAAGTTCAAAGGGAGAAATAATAATTGGAGCTTAACCTACGTAACTTGGCTAAAAAAAGACAAATGCAACGCGAGCTTGAATCCAAAAACCAACAGATTCAGAGTGACCATGAAGCATTTGAAAAGGAGAGTCTTAAGCGAAAACATTCGACTAAAGGGTTATTGAGTGCTACCTTTAACTTGTATTCCCAAAACCAATGCTTGGAGGATTCCGCTAGTGAAAACAAGAAACTAAGTAGGTGGTACAAAAAGGCAATGCAAGACAAAAAGGATATGGAAGAATATTTGAGGGCTCAAATTCAAAGTTTGGCACAAGCTTCTTTAGATCAAGAAGAGAAAATGAAGTATCTTACTATGAAGCTCCGAGATAGCCAAGAATCAGAAGTAGGGGAACGTCTCAAGAGGATGATGGTAGAAAGATTTCTTTCCCCAAAAACTGATGAATACGAGCAAATATACCTTAAGTTAGAAGACCTCCAAAAGAATTTCATCATACAAAGGAATCTTTATACGAAGATGAGGGCTGAAAAATCATATTGGGAAGAGCAGTATGTAAAGATTTCCAAAGTAGGAAAGGATAATCATAAGATAATTCCATACCTCTACCAAGAGTATCGATTCTACAAAGACAAGCATGCAAAACTCGCCTTCTTAGCTAACAATCTCATTGGTGACATCCCTAGGAGTTTGAGAGACACGAAAAATGTGATGGTCTTACTCCCAAAAGACATTGAAGACTTTCTCAAGATTTGTAGAACCATGGTCGATGGCTTCAGAGCAGAAATCCGCAAGCGTGCTTAGAAGATTTTGTTTCGCTTTGTTATTTCTTTCAGCAAGTTTTGATGTTTTAAGTTTGAATATTTTTCAATATCTGAATTGTATTCTCTTTTTAAAGACAATTATTTCAATAAAAGTTTTTGTTTCCATATCTCGATTGTGTATTTATTTTTAGATGCTCACCAATAAAAAAGCAAAACTTAAAATATATATATATATATATATATATATATATATATATATATATATATATATATATATATATATATATATATATATATATATATATATATCAACAATGATAATCATTATGAGAAAGACAGAATCAGTGGTAAACCTCCAATCTTTGATGGTGAGAACTTCGATTACTGGAAATACAGAATTAAAAGTTTCTTTCTAGCTCATGACACTGATCTCTGAGATATGGTGACTGATGGATACATTCATCCAGTTGACGAAAGTGGTCAGAAGATCAACATAAAGAGAATGACAGATCAACAAAAGAAAGAATTCATAAATCATTACAAAGCTAGAACAATCCTCTTGAGTGTTATCTCGTACACCGAGTATGAGAAGATCACAAACAAAGAATCTTCTAAAAACATGTTTGACTCTTTGAGAATGACGCATGAAGGCAACACACAAGTCAAAGAAACCAAAGCTCTTTCACTCATTCAGAAGTATGAGGCTTTCAAAATAGAAGGAGATGAAATAGTTGAAACAATGTTCTCAAAGTTTCTAATTCTGGTTGTTGGGCTAAAAGTTATAGACAAAGGGTACTCAACATCAGATCATGTAAAGAAAATCATCAGAACCTTACCCAAGAAATGGAGACCCATGGTCACAACCTTGAACTATCCAAAGATCTGAACAAAATATCTCTTGAAGAACTTATCAGCGCCTTGAAAAGTCATGAGATAGAACTAGAAGAATATGAGCCCCAGAAGCAAGGTATGTCTCTCGCTCTTAAATCTAATAAAAAATATGAACCTAAAGTTTTTCAAGAAAAAGAAGAAAACTCTGGTGGATCCTCGTTAGAAGAAGACGAACTATCTCTTCTCTCCAGAAGAGTCAATCAACTATGGAAGTATAGGCAGAGGAAGTTTAGAAATCCCATAAGAACAGGGAATCACTCTGAATCTTTTTTTGGATATAGAAAATCTAGCAACAAAGATATTGTAGGCTATGAATGCAATGAACCAGATCATTACAAAAGCGACTTCCCAAACCTTCAAAAAAGAAAATCCTAAAAAGAAGTTCTCCAAAAAAAAGAAGAAAAGTTTTATGGCAACGTGGGATGACTCTGAATCTTCTGAAGCTGAAACAAAATCAAAAGATGAATGAGCCAACATATCCTTAATGGCCAATATATGAGATGACACTGGATCATATGAATCAGAGTTAGACTCAAAGGTAGAAGAGGTATTCTCTAACTTTTCTAGATCTCAATTAGAAGAGAGTCTGTCAAAATTCTTGAAAGATATCAGCAACTTCGAGAGAAAAAAATAAGAACCTGAAAAAGGATCTAGTATCTGACTCTGAAGAAACTAAGAAACTAAAAATAGAAAACTCTGAGCTAAAATAAACCATTTCCAAACTTAAAAATGAATTACAAAAAGCTCAGAAAAAACTGTTTCAAAAGTTTCGCATATGTTCCAAAGTCTGGAGCTTAAATCTGGAGGCTTTGTAGGTTTCAGAGGCAATCATAAAGGAAATATTATTGACTCTGGAACTATTGTCAAAAAGGGTAAAACTTTTGCAGATATAGAAGTTCAATTTACAGGTTCTGAAGATAGATCGTCAGAAAATGCTAATAAAGAATCTCATCCAAATACAAAAGAAGATGTCTCAAATATTATAACAACTTCTGAAGACTCCATCCAGAAAAGACAATCCAGAAGAAGCTTAGCTTATCCAGAAAGCATGATTTTGTGAAAGAAAGATGACCCAATCATAATAAGATCTACATTCAGAAATTCTGAAGAATCACTCACGGGATTAGTATCTCTGGTCGAGCCAACTTCCATTGATGAAGCTCTTTTAGATAATGACTGGATCCTTGCAATGCAGGAAGAACTAAATCAATTTACCAGAAACGATGTATGGGATCTAGTTCCTAAACCAAATGGCTTCAACATCATTGGAACCAAATGGTCTTCACAAATAAGCTAAACGAACAAGGAGAAGTCGTCAGAAACAAAGCACGACTGGTGGCACAAGGTTATAATCCGCAAGAAGGGATAGACTATACAGAAACCTTTGCTCCAGTCGCCAGGTTAGAATCTATCAGACTTTTAATTTATTTTGTTTTAAATAATGGCATCACTCTTTATCAAATGGATGTTAAAAGTGCTTTTTTAAATGGTTACATTGATGAAGAAGTTTATGTGCACCAACCCTCTAGCTTTAAAAATACAAAATATCCAAAATATGTTTATAAACTTAAGAAATCATTATATGGTCTGAAACAAGCTCCCAGAGCTTGGTATGAAAGACTAAGTAATTTTCTATTAGAAAATGATTTTACCAGAGGGAAGGTGGACACAAACTTATTCTGTAAATTGTTTAAAAATGACATTCTGGTTTGCCAAATTTACGTAGATAATATAATTTTTGGATCTACTAAAGCATCCTTGGGAAAAGAATTTGCTAAGTCTATGCAGGCAGAGTATGGGTGAACTCAAGTTCTTTTTGGGTATCCAAATAAATTAAACTCCAGAAGGAACCTTCATTCATCAAAGTAAGTATGTCAAAAAACTTCTGAAGAAATTTGATTTGTCAGAATGTAAGCTGTCCAAAACTCATATGCATCCTACATGCATTCTGGAAAGAGGATAAGTAAGTAAGAAAGTAGAACATAAGCTCTACATAGGTATGATTGGTTCTCTCTTATATTTAACAACTTCAAGACCTGATATTCTCTATAGTGTTTGTCTTTATGCTAGATTCCAATCAGATCCTAGAGAATCTCACTTAACAACATTTAAGCGAATATTCAAGTATCTGAAAGGTACTACTAATCTTGGTCTTTGCTATAGAAAATCCAGAGAATATAAATTAGTAGGGTATTGTGACACTGACTTTGTCGGAGATAGAATAGAAAGAAAAAGTACTTCTAGAAGCTTCCAATTTCTGGGAGACAATCTAATCTCGTGGTCCAGCAAAAGACAATCCATTATTGCACTGTTAACTGATGAAGCTGAATATACAGTTACAGCTTAATGTAGTACACATATGCTTTAAATGAAGAGTCAACTTGAAGACTTTAACATATATGAGAGTAACATTCTTATCATCTGCGATAATACTTCTACTATTTGTCTTTCAAAAAATCCTATTTTACATTCCAGGGCTAAACATATAGATAAACATCATTTTATTAGGGACTATATTCAAAAGGGAATTATTTCTTTAAAATTTATAGACACCGACCATCAATGGGCTGACATCTTCACTAAACCCCTTTTTGAAGATAGATTTAATTTCATTCTGAATCATCTAAGTATGGAATTATTCCAAGAATGATAAGTTAGTTTCTATATATTTAACCCTCAGAACTTTATGCCTTAATTTTTTTTTGTGAACATCTGAACAATAGTTCTTCATAAGTGAGAAGGAAAGTTGTATCAGGAACTATCCAGAAGATCTGAACATTCTCCAAAAACGTTTCATTTCTAAGATAGAAGCAAAAAGTTCACAATATCAACATATGTCAACTTTATACGCGAGATCACCCTCTAAGGCTGAACACATATTCAAAATTTGAAGGGACTGAAATTGTTGAGTTGATGCATTAAGGCGCGATTCAAATTTGTAACTATTTCATATCTTCACGCTATCCCTCTTTTCAGGAATCATTAAATGCACGTAATCATATTCTTTAACTCTTTTAAATTAAAATCAATTTTTTCCGTTGGCTACTTATACTCCACCCTTTCACAAACACTATCACATATTCACTCTCACTCGCTTTTCTCTCTTCATTTGTTCATCTTTCAAAAATTCTAAAAGAGTCTGTGAACAAATGGCTTCCTCTCAACAAACTCCTCATGTTTCTCAAATCATTCCTGGTTCTTCCTCCTCAAATGAAGAAAGGTACGTCGAACCATCAAGAACATTTCTCACACCCGTTGATTCTATGGAAGTTCTTTGTGAGCTTATTGTCGATTTCGTTAGCATGAAAGGAAATGGGTATGACTTAACCCTTGATGTTGAGTTCCAAGGATGGGGGAAATACTTTGATCGTCTCATAGGTCCAGTTTTTCCAAAACTAGTAAAAGAATTCTGGATCCCTGCCACAACTTTAAATCATCAGGTAACATCCTATGTTATTGGAAAGAAGATCATCATCACTGAAGATCTTATTGGGAAGCTCATAGGTCACGACAGTGGCAATATTAGATGTAGTGATATGGAAGACAAAGGTTATGACCTAACCATTGTCTCAAAATAAATTTTTTCTTTTGGCAAACCATCCAACAACATCAAAGATCTGAAGGATTACCTCAGAGTTTGGTCCAAAATAATTTTGGGGTGCATAAATTACAGGAAACCAACCAGCTCTCCAGACTACATCAACATTGATCAACAGTACCTTCTATACTTCATCGCCACCAAAGATAAAGTTCATCTTCCATATCTTATGTTCAACCATCTAAAAACGAGTGTAAAAGAAACAAGATAAGAAGAAAGAACAAAGAGAGATTGGGTTCCTCTGGGAAGACTCATTTCAGATATTCGGACAGAAAACAGACTGATAGAACATCTGATTGAGGCTCAACAAGCAAGTGTTCTGGAAGCTTGTGCTGGAAAGCCCCTAAATTCCAAGAATATGAAGAAGATGAAGATTATTGAAACTATTAAGAAGGATCAAACAATCACCACCAAGGAAGTCATCACCACTCGAAGAGTGCCTCTGAAGGATTTTCCTCTCTTCACTCAAGTAGAATCATCTCTAGAAATTATTCTCAGGTATCTGGAAGCCTGCAAGAGTGATGATATGATTCCAGATGTGAAGATTCTTGATTTATGGCAACAACCTCTGGATTCGCTCCCAGAAAATCAAGAAAAAGGAAAGCTGCTGGAGAAGGAACTTCTCAGAAAACCCCCAAAGTTGCTAGAAAGAAAGGTAACTCGTCTTTTGTTTCTGTTATTGAATCAATATTTTTATCAACATTTGAAACCCCCTCTTCTCCAAAACCCGTTAAAGATCCATCTCCTCAAACTCTTGATGACTTTGACCTAGAAATTGAAACTTCAATACCTACAAATAACCTCTAATTAATCCACCTTCTACCCTTTTTGATTAGACTCGACCAAAACTTGCATAAGTTATCTCTGATATTGATCAATTTGATCCACTATTTGAAGCTCTCCACACCAAAAATCTAAATTTTGACTCTGATACCACGACATCCATCCCAGACATCACTTGCCCTCTCACGATCTCTCAATCACCAATAATCCCCATAACTACATCACAAACTTTCTCCATTCCAGATCTTCCATCTCCCTATCTTTCAACACCACCCAACTCACCTATAATTATTTATGACTCTCCCTCTCCCAATAACTACCCAGGAGATCCCCTCAGAATAATTATTAATTTAGAAGCTTGGGACAATCTTGTCACAAGTTCCCGGAAAATAGTCGTTCCAAAACAAACACCAAAAAAATCCAAATCAGATGTTGTTAAATCTTTGATGATTTTTGAAACAGAAATACAAGAGTGGGTTAAATCCTTAAAGCTAGCTTGTATGGAGAACATTAACCCAGTTGCTTCTGATTCTCACTAGAATCAGTTTAGAAAATGGTTTAATTCTGAATCTCTGAAGCTAAAGGAGCTCAACTATGAAATATCTCAACAGGACTTATGTGATCGCTTGAAAATCTTCAAGCATCAAGTTCTGCGACACTGGGTAAAGAAACCCCTCCTTCTCCTGGACAACACCCCTTGGGAAGCCCCTCAGACATCAAAATATATTAAACCTTTTCCTTAACCTCTTCCTCTGGTCATGTTTCAAGATAAAGGCAAGGCATTCGAAGAATCTCCTGAGCAAGAATCAGCTGAAGTAAGTTCTAAGAATGTGGTCTCTTCTGCTGAAACAGCCTCATCTTCTCTTGTGCTGAAAACTTTGGAGGAGTTGAAGAAAGAAAATGTTGTGTTTAAGGAAAGGTTAGACAAGCAGGAAGAAATTAGAAAGGAAATTAAGGGGATGCTTTGAAAATAAGAGGATTCAAACTGTCAGATCAAGCGTTTATTGGAAGCCTTGTTCACACGACCTACACCTCCTGAAACATAACTTTGAATTTTTTTATTTATTTCTGCCATTTTGAATATCATAACTTCTATTTTTATCCTCTTAAAGAAAATAGGAAAAGTCTATTGAAAAGCAACCTCTAAAAGTAACTTTTGTCGTGGACGCATCAAAAACTTTCATCACAAAGCTCTGATCAGAAGATCTTTTGGGAAGTTTCTTTTCCTTATCTAAGTATCCAACTCAGGGGGAGACTTTAATTCTTTATGTTCTTAAGTAATCTTTCAAAATATACTAGTTTTTGTAATCATCAAAAGGGGCATATTGTTAGAACATAATTTGGTTTTACATCCTTGTAAGAGTTTTGATGATAAAAAACACATGATATAAATAAAGAACAAATATGCTCTCTAATAATGTATTTAAATATGCAGGGAAATTCTGATTAAAGAAGCATAGAAGATGAGAGAGTTACATTTTTGAAGCTCTGTTGTGACACATCATACTTAGAAGCAAATCCATGTAAACACGCTTAAATGAAGAAGTTCTAATGTTACAACTTCTGATTGCACCAATGCTGCGAGCCAAACTCTGATATTATTATAAATTAAAGTTATGGAAGAACAAAAGAAAGTATCAACAATAATATTCATCTTCTGATATGATCGCAAGAAAGCAATGTTCTGATGCATTACAAATCATTCATTACAAATAAAAAATAACTGCTGAATCAAGACAAGATCTATATTTTTGGAAAGTACATTAACTACACTTTATCAACCTTCCAAAAGCATCTTCTCATATCTCTCATGGATTGCCTATATAAAGTAGACGTGAAGAAGAAATCGTACACAACTCTACTGCGCATTGAAAAATAAAATTATTATTACCCTCTTATATCTTGTACTTTTCAATTGTGTATACATCATTATTGTGATATAGTTTTATTTAGAAAACATCTTTGTACACACTCTAAATTGTTTTATCTTTTAATACCATGAGAAAATCGAGTTGTGGTTTAAACTCAAGAAGACAGTGATAGTAGACATTGTATCTGTGTAATCAAGTTTTGATTAGTGGATTAAGACCTCATTTGAGAGAGGCAGAATCACCTTGGCGGATGGAATGGAGTAGTTTGAGTTTAAACGAACTAGGATAACCAATGTGTCAATTGTCTTAATTTTGAAAACCCTAATTCAAACTCCCCTTTCTTGTGGTTTTCCATTTTTTAGACACTAGAGCTCAGCCTCTGCACTTTTACTAACTTGGATCAGAAATAAACTGACCCAATAATTAACCAATTGATTAATCAACATTCAACCAGCCTATCAATCTAAGACATGTTTTCTGGATAAAGCATCTTAGATACACAACCCAGACGCCTCCTCTTCCAAATCAGGAGTAGGTTCCAAACATATGTGACCATAACATATTTGTTTAGCACCTAGAGCATCTGCTATTCAATAGGAAGCTGCACACCTGCTTATATGATGTCCCAACATCTAGTAGGACACCAGTTCCCTTCTTCTGGAACACAAAACTAAGCTTGGTTATGAATCCATCACTGCTTCCAGAAAATAAAAACATCCTTTGATCACCTTCAAGGTCTTCAAAATTAGTCCAAGCTCCAGATACTCCAACAACAACAAGACTCAGAATCACTTTCCTAATTAGATCAAGAATTAGGAAGACTCTTTTAGAAACCAAAATAAATGGCTCTATCCTTTCTTCAATAGTCTGTCAAATAAATGTCAGGTTTCTTGAAAAAATACATCAACCACACACTAAAGTGCCTTTATGTGTGAACTTGAGAAATACAACTCAAGTATCATTGGAAACTTTTACAAAGTTAGTCGAAGCAGTCTCACACATATCCTATCACCATAGGATAAACCTGCTAAGGAGACCAAACCCTAACGCCCTTCCAAGAAGCAACCAGGGTTACACCAGATACCATGCAGCGAAATAAGCAACAAACCTCATCAGCATCCTTCAGGAAAACAAACCTTTGCATACAAACACCATATTCCAGGTGCAACAGGTCAACATAGGTTTGAAAATAAATCAAACCCCACATGGCAGCTCACCACCAAAGTTACAGGCTTAATAACAACAGACATGTCCAATACACACCCTATCATGAACATTTCATCTTCCACTTCAAGAGACCATTCAAACAACAATATGAACTTATCCAAGTTCAAATAGCTTTTCAGTAGATACTTCCTTCCTTGCCCATGACCAGAAAGTATCATCCTAGGATCTCTCCCAGAAATAGAACAGGATGCCTGCTCTGATACCAATTGAAACTCTGGTATATCAGACTTCAGATGTCCTATGACAAGTTGGGACATATGATCTGACTTAAAACAATAAAGAAAAGGTATACACATGTAAAATTAACATTAAAAAGCATAAACTACACACAAAAATTGTTAACCCAATTCAAAGCAACTCTCCTACTCTGGGGGCATACCAAGTCAGGGGCATGTCCACTATGATAGTATCAATACATATACCCTACAACAAACATATTAATTTACGATCTACTCACTTAATTATTAGTATACATCTAACAGTTATATAAAAGGCATAAAAATATAAATGTGGAAAAGTAAAATCCTACGCTATTACAAGGCTTCGGAAATGGGGGTACAAATAGTAAAATGGGGGGAAAAAGTAACACCCTAATTAAACTATTACAAATCGGAAACAGATACATAATTGAGAACAAACACGAAAGTAATAAAATATGCAAAAGTAAAAGGAAAAGGAAAAGGAAAACGTCTTGTGATTGTTTGATAGAAAAGTTTGATGATTAACCTAATGACCTAATTAATTTTAATTAATTAAAAGAAAGAAATCGATCAATTAAGTTAATCAAACCCTAAATTGATTTTAATTAATTAAAAACCTAAAACTAATTAATTTATTATTTTAAAAAAAGAATTGATTAAATGAAAACCTAAAAATTAATTAGGGTTTGTGAAAATGCTAGGGTTTTGAAAAAAAAGGTTTTTTGTAAAAATAGGAAAAGGAAAGAGTAAGAAGAAGAGATAATTGAAAGAAAATAAACCAAATGATAGGGATGGGTGTTGAAACCATGCCCCCAGAACCTTCAAGTAACACATTCACCATCAGGCCAAGAGCGCCTTGGTGTTAGGATATGGCTTCAGCGCGTTTTGTAAACTTACCTACAAAATATGAAAATGTAAGGAAAATAAATGGAAAAAGGATGGATCGAACCCATGACCTTAGATACCAATGCCTTAACGTGCGCACTTCAACCGTTAGGGTGGTGATACATCCATTAACTTATATCAAACAATAAATATATAATATAAGAATGATGCCTGAACCAAAGAGACGCCGGAGCCCTAGCTCCGGCCGTCTTCTCCGGTTGCCTTCTTTTATCAAACCTACAAAATAAACAGAATTAGTAATCTAAAAACATCCTACCCCTTTAAATCGAGGGTTGTGAGTTTGATGTGATGATTATTTTTGGCTAAAATAGCCTGGTTTAACAGTTATGGCGAAAATGATGCAGATCGGTGTAGCTATGATGTGTTATGTTTTGGCCAGCATGGGACCTCCACGATGGGTCATTCCTGCACAGTTGAATCTCATAAACACATAACAAGCATCATTAAATGTTAGAATGCAGTAAAAACAAAAAATATGAAGTTCAAGTAAGGATGGAATCCTGATGCATGCACAAGTACTTTATGGCTGTTTGGATCGTTTTAAACGATCCAATCTTACCCTATGATCTTACCGAGGTTGATTGGGATGGCTAGTTTGCAATGAAAGGGCTTGTAAGTAGGGTTGTGAATTGTCTAGGTGTAGCGGTTGAAATGTTTTAAGACTAAGCCATTGGATTGACTTGACTTATACATATCAAAATAAAAATCGCCACCGCGCTTTATTGTTTCCAAAGGAATAGGAAAAGGGAGAATAACCCAAAAAGAGGGGGAAAGATTCAAGGTAAGGGGGTTGGTTATGAAAAGGGAAGGTATTAGCACCCTAAACATCTACGGTACTCCACAGAAACCTCTTTGTAAAATCTGTATATTTTGGCTATAAAAAATGTTGTATAAATATGGGTGGTGGAGATGAGAAAAGAAATATATTTATTTTATGATTTTTTCACCCTTCGCGGTTGCGAATCTTTAGTGCCTATGTACCACCTTTTCATGCAATAGGGGATCAGGGTACACGTAGTTCCTCTTTTAAAAATTTAAAACACAAATGTGTTGGTTATTTTTATGAGATAAAACATCATCGTCATTGTCCGTGTGGAAAACATACCTACTACCCACAATCATGAGGAAGGAGAATTTGCATCATCTCAAAGTGGAGGATATGGATTGGATTTTAAAATCAACAATGCCTCACTCAACACCCAAGTGGAAAATATATCTCTTCACTACATATTGTAGAAGTATAGTTGTTTGCATCACTACAAGGATTGACAAGAGTTCAATCTTTTGAGAAAAATTTAAAGATAAAAGACAAAGTGGCAAAATGGTTTGAAATGAGATTTGATTGACTTTTAGTCTTCTCACAAAAATGTCAAAGTATTATTAAGTTTATTGAAGTTTATTTATGAAAATGTTTGAAAATGCATGGAAATAAGTCCAAGTTTATTATGAAAGTGGTTCAAGTTTAAAACAAGAAGGGTTTTCAAAAGGAGGGAGATAATTTTTGAAATTAAAGAAGATGGGAGGAGAATAAGAGGCTATCTAAAGAATAAGGTAAAAGCTAGGGATAAGAACCATCTAACCAACAAGAAGACAATACTTTACATTATGAGCCAAGATAGAATTCCCATTCTTTGGATTGAAACCAAGCAAGCAAAGAAATACTAGACTTCTTGAGAGAACCAAACTTCAAGTGTATTAAGTCTTCACGAAAATTGGGCAGAGTAACAGCTGTATACAGGTGAATTCCAGATTACAGACAAAGGGTGTAATCACACAAAAAAACCTGCACACAAAAACAAACAAGCAACCCAATGTCTTGAGGTAAACCTCAAGAACTCCAGACAAAATAATCAGATAAGATCACAAGGTCTCCAAGATAGGCCAAGGTTTCTAATTCTAAGTCCAAGAAAAGTCGCATGCTCCATAATGCCAAGGATAGTAACCAAATAGTCTGAGTACCATTAAAGGTTTTTAGGGTTTATGTTGATTATTAAGTATCTTAAAAATGAAAATAAAAGCTCAAGTAAGCAAAGTAAAAATGACAAGAAAGTAAATGCTCAAATGAGCAAATATGAAAATGGCATGAAACGTAAATGCTAAAAGTAAATGGTACATAAAGCATAAAAAAAGTAAAAGCATAAAGTAAAACAAGTAAATAATTAGTGGTTAGTTGGATGACCAGCTTGAAACTTACATTTGGAACTCATTAGAGGATTAGTAGAACCAATGCCTCCACACAATAAGTTTCATTTGCTTTTTGTCAAGTATATCATCCATTTGGAATTCTCACAAGTGCCATTTAATGATCAACGATGTTTAATTAATCCGCGTTGACCAAAGGTGTTGTAGATCCATTAGAGGATTGGTAAAACCAAATCCTCCACACAATCAATCTCAAGGCTATTGGATCAAAGATATCAAATTAACATACATGGGCTTGCAAACATAAGTTTGGGCCACGAATGATCATTTATTCGAATCGGGACAAAATTTAGCATTATGTTATGTAATCGTAAGTGGACTTATATAGAAGTTGCACCTATTTTGAGGCCGGTCAATAGAAATCTATGCACCACTTGTTTTGCAACATGATATAGAGATCATGCTCCAACAACATTTAGTGCAATAAGAAGGGGATGAGATGAAGAGGGGTGGGAGAGAAAATACAAACCATTTTTGAATTAAATTTAATCAAACTATTATTAAAATCATTCATCCACTTTTGTGGATTTAAACTCAACACCATGGATCCAATGATGTTAATAAAGTTCATGATCCAAAATTTAACCCGAGATCATCCAGAAAATAGTCACAAAATAATATTACACTTTAATATATACAAAAGGGTTTAAAAATTATTATTTAAAAATAGAAAATAAAGAGAAAAATATCAACTATGTTCAAATTAATCAAGAAATAAAAAGTAAGACCATAGAAAAATCAGAAAAGGGCTCAAATGATTTTATAAATTTTTTGGTAATTTTTTGAAGTCAGAAACTATTTTTAAAATTAAAAGAAATAGGTAAAATAAACCAAAAATGATAAAAAATAACAAAGTCAGAAACAAAAATAAAATAAGGTCACCAATATTTATCACAATATCATTGGATCATTCCATAATTTTTTTATAATTTAAAAATATATAAAAGTATTTTTAAACATTTAAAACAATTCATATAAACTGTAATTTTATAAAAAAATACCAAAACACAAAATAAAATTGTGAAAAAAATAAAAATCAGAAAGAGAATAATCAAAAATATTTTTCATATTTTTCAAGATTTTTTGGACTTGAAATGAATTTTCTATGATTTTTTGAAATTTAAAACAATTAAAATCTAAAAATCTGAAAAGAAAATAAAAGTAAAAATATGTGGACCATTGGATGAGAGTCAAAACGCGTTAGTAATCAAATCCATATGATCTGGTGTGTTGTGCATATCATGGTCATTAGTGAATAAAGTACAGAATCAAATATAAATCAGATTTTCAAAAATAACAAGTGGCGTGCCATCATTGGTTGGAAGATGACACATAGGTCATCTTCAACCTCCAGCCAACGTGATTTTCAGGTCTCTCAATCTGTAAAATTAGAAGCTCAGACCTATACCAATCGCTTCGTCTCTTCAAGACGAAGACAACCACACCCCCGCGCCAACTTTATATAAATTGTAGCTCAAGTAATTTGGAAAGAAAGTTTTGAAAAGGGATTTGAAATTTCATGGTCAAAACGTGTTTCCAGCAAAAGGTAAGTGTTGTGACTAGAACCAGGGCAATGAGAGTATCACAATGATATCAGAGGTTTGAAGAATTGATGAAGGAATCTACCTATTGAAGTTGAGTTGCAGAGCTCTGAAACTGGACTTTTATGGAGCAGTATAGGGTACGATTCTTGAATGTAATTATATGGTTAGCTTCAGGGAAGATCAGGGAAGGTGAATTGATGGAAAATTGGACTGGAAAAGGAATGGGAATGGATTTTGAAGTTATTGAATTCTAAGTTGTGGAACAAGTTTGGCAGGGTGATTCTGGCTATCCAAGCTTGAGAAAATAAATGGGGAATGACCCTCTATTTATAGGGAATCAAATGGAATGTTCAAGCGTGTGAAATGATGAAGTTTGGAGGAAAATCGTGTGAAGTTGTAAACAAGAAAAGTGTGACTTCAAACTTGATCAAAACTCATCTAAAACGCGCGTTTTGCTATGATAATCACTTCTGGAAGTTCACTAAACATGTTTAGAAGCAAAAACGCACAGAAAAAAAGTGTTTATAAGCCAAATCAAGGATTTCAAACTTCTGACTTGGTGAAAAATTCAGTTTCAAATTACCAACTTTTGACGAATGGCCTTCTCAGCTCAATGGGTCTTAGGACATGATTCTTAATGCTTTTAAAAGACCAGGTTACAAACTTTTCAATGGAAAAAGAATGGAGTTAAATGGATGCTTGAGCTGAAAGTTGTGTTGAGTCAAAGTTGGAGAAAAAGAGTTGACTTTCCATACTTAGAAATATTTCAAGTTCTTCTTCAAAAATGACCTATAATGTCTTGCATCCAAACATGGTCTTCCACTTGGAATTTTCTCTTGACCAAAAAATATGGCATGAAATATATCTCTTGAATGACATTTTGAAACTTGAACCATTCAAAATCTCCAAAATGTGAGAGAGTTATGAAATGTTGAAGTTGGAAAAATATTTATGAAATGACCTATAATCTTTTGCATCTTTAAGGAAACTTTCATCCATTTTATAACTTTGCACATAAAATAAGGCATAAAGTTAACACCTTCAAGATCATTATGGAAAAAGAATGGGCTCAAGGTGATAAAAATTGACCAAGTTATGATCATTTGAAGTCACATATGGAAAATTGGGGATTCATCTGGAGGACTTGTAATCTTTCTTCCTCATTAAGCCTCTTCCTCGTGGAAACTCCTTGAAACTATTGAAGTGATTTATTGATAACCCTTTGAAGAGAAGGATGTATTTTGAATCACTCAAAAATAGCAAAAGTTGAGCAAGATACATTTCTTTGAAGTTCAAAACCCTAGCTCCTTAGATCAAGAGAATGCTTTGAGGAACTTTGACAATTTTAAACAAACTTCTTGTACCAACACAAACGATTTGTAAATAGAAGTTGTTGAGGATGATAATGAGAACTCATAAACACCAAAACCACTTCCATATCTTTAAAATTGAGAGAAATATGCACTTGTAACCAATGGGAACAAAGCCTTGTCCAAGCATGACAACCTCTTCAATCAGCCCCTTGTACTTTTCAACCAAATTTGATAACCTTGAAATATGGTGAACCAAAATAACCTTGCCATGCCATTTATTCCAAACAAATCCAATGGTGAGGTTTGAACTCCTCAAGCTTTATTGACTAGCGCATGGAAATAAACTCATGAACCCATGGGGTAGCTTGTTAAATCTCATTGCCTTTACCTACATGGATAACAAGCAACACAAACAACATTGCATTTTATTAGTTAAAAGAAGAAATCAAGACAAAAAATATTCATGATCACAAAAGAACATAAGTCAAGGTGCTTGGTGATTCCTCAAAATGGTAAAGCTAAATATAGGGAGGGGAACCAAGAATCCTAGTATGATCTTGTTGTGAATGAATCAACATGGTATGATGAAGGGATCTTAGGGGAAAAATTGGGGTACAACAGCTGCCCTTATTTAAGTTTCTTCTATCCGAAGATAGGAAGGTTAAAAATCTTCGTGTCGACGCGATCGAAGATACTTAAATATAAAACAAACCCTATTTTTGGCCCTAAGATACCATGCAAATGTTTATGATCATGAATGCATATGAACAAGACCAAAGAGACGCAAAACTCCATTGGGGATGTAACAATAATAAAGAAACAAGAGAGTGATCCCACTAGGAAAATAAATCACTAGTTGATCAAAAGACCTGAATCAAAGAGGATGGTAGAATGATCAAAGGATACACCAATTTCTACCGAAGGCGAAGCTACCGACGTTCACTGAAGGTAGAGAGAAAAATAAAAATAACACCGATGCTCACTAAAGGTAGAGAGAAAAGAAATATCATAACACCGTCGTTCACTGACGATGAACTACCAACGTTCACTGAGGGTAGCAAAAAGATAACAAACATCGACATTCACTGCCGATGTCCTACCAACTTTCACTGAAGGTAGAAAGAGAATATATCATAGCACCACCGTTCACTGACGATGAACTACCAACATTCACTAAGGGTAGCAAAAAGATAACAAACATCAAGTTCACTGCCGATGTCCTACCAACTTTCACTGAAGGTAGAAAGAGAATATATCATAGCATCGCCGTTCACTAACGATGAACTACCAACGTTCACTGAGGGTAGAAAAAAGATAACAAATGTCGACGTTCACTGCCGATGTCCTACCAACTTTCACTGAAGGTAGAAAGAGAATATATCATAACACTGTCATTCACTGACAGTGAACTACCAACGTTCACTGAGGGTAGCAAAAAGATAACAAACATCCACGTTCACTGCCAATGTCCTACAGACTTTCACTGAAGGTAGAAAGAGAATATATCATAGCACCGCCATTCACTAACGATGAACTACCAATGTTCATTGAGGGTAGCAAAAAGATAACAAACATCGACGTTCACTGCCGATGTCCTACCAACTTTCATTGAAGGTAGAAAGAGAATATATCATAGCATTGTCGTTCACTGACGATGAACTACCAACATGCACTGAGGGTAGAAAAAAGATAACAAGTTTCCCTAAAATTCTGGCATTTCACCTAGAACGAGTCTCAACTTCTTCTTTAACCAAGGCATTCTTTCTGGAAAGGGTAATATATATGTTGTCTCAAATAAAGAGACTTCCACTGGCCGAGATTTCACAACGAGCTATTTCTTGTGATATTGAAAGTCTTGCCATCCATTGGTGTAATTTGATGACAAACTGCAAACTATTCACTCATAGAGGAGATAGCAAAAAAAAGTTACGTCGACTTTTACAGGGAAGCACAAGTTGCTCGAATAAGGAGACCTGCTACTTATTGTCATGGAGGATTGTAAAAAGAAATGACTTTCCGGGGAAAGAAATATGACTTCCTGGGGAGATGCCATGATATTCCTGCTGAGGAGATAAAGTCTTCTCGTGCAAAATAAATGCACCAACCAAAAATTGACATTTTCAGAAATCCAAAGTAAATAATATTGTCATGGAACTATAGATTTAAACCAGAAATAAACTGGAATGAAACATTCAACCAAAATACATCCTTTGAGAAATAAACTCAATAGGGAAAACCAAATCCATCCAAACAAGGAGTTGTACAGGAATGCTAAAGCAAAAATCATCCACGAGGGACAACTTAGTGGGGAAATTGAAAGAATATACGCTTTCTGCTTAAGGCCAACACTCTATTGAAGAGAGGACAACGTAACTCTGCAAAACAAGGTGATATGTAAACAAAAATATTAACAAATGTCAATGAACAATGATTTTCCAATTTTAGCTATGCATGATGTATGTATGAATGTATGAGTTTTATCACGTGTATGCTAACAAAACAAATATACAACACCAGGAGTAACCAAGAAAAACCACCTCGGGCACTAACAAAACTCGACTAAACTTCATCCAAGATGATCATTCCAAGAAAAAGTAAATGCCCACTGAAGAAACAAAACCTACTGGCTGATTTAGCTTTACTGGGGAGCAACATAATCCGGAAGTAAACAAAACAAAGTGATAGAATAGTATAGATAAAGGGATAGAACAATCCTCTTCAGGCTTCACTGGGGAAACAAATGTTTTTAAAAGTAACATTTCTACTGGAGATTGCAAAACCAGTCTCAGGTGAAGCATACTGACACCAAAACATCTAAACATTCACTGGCGTAATTCAGGCCCACTTCATTGGTGAGGTTAACAGCACATCCACAAAGGGAAAACCATAATACGTACTTCACTAGAGAAAACAGGGACTTGCATTCTTCAAGAGTGATTATGGTACCAACCTCTCTGGAAAAATAACTTCTATCCGACCGAACTAAAACTTCCCTGGAGAAAATGCGGGTTGAAACTTCACATCATGAAAAATCAGAAAAGAGGAGAAATGAATCCAAACTTGACCGAGGATACCAGAGTCATAAACCCAATATGGAGAAAACATCCTGATGAACCTTCCCGAGGGGAACAAAAACTTCTCAAAATGACTGGAGTTTGTCCATTCCTGGGATCACCATTTTTGTTGTCGTTGCTTCATCACAAATCCCAAAGTAAAAGCAAATTGTAAATTCTTTTTTGAAAAATCGATTTTGTTATTTAATCTTCTGCTTTGAAAGTTATTATCAATAATAAATGGAGTCTTTGCAAGCTAAATAAAATAAGAAATACAAAGAATTGGGTAAAAGCTCAAATTTCATTAATAGAATGGTAGTCTGCGAATGGAGAGACTCCATAGATGATTACAAAGTTCGGAAAATGGTAATATATAATGGAAAAGATACATTGAGACGCAATGACCACTATCCCCTCTAACAACTTTTAAAATCCTGAGCAGTAGCTTCTATTGAAGTATGGTGAGGATGCGAGAAGATTGTTGCTTCAAAGATCAAGTCTTGTATGACGTAGTTACTTGCCAAGAAAGTCCCTAATTTTTGCCTAAGATGCCCTTGCGGGTTTTCAACTTAGCGGGAAATTTATTCTGTTTATGTCTCTAATTTTTTCCTAGACCGCCCTTTCGGGTTTCAGCCTACCGAGACGCTCTTTTATTTCCTAAGCCACCCTTTCGGGTTTTCAACTTAGCGAGCTGTTCTTTTATTTCTTTAGGCGAAGTATTTCTTGACTACGTCAGCATTCATGGGACGTGGGAACTCCTCGCCATCCATAGTTTCAAGAATTAATGCACTGCCAGAGAAGGCTTTCTTGACAACATATGTGCCTTCAAAATTTGGAGTCCACTTGCCCCTAGAATCAGCATTGAAATACATGATCTTCTTGAGCACGAGGTCACCTTCTCTGAATTCACGAGGTTTAACCTTTTTATCAAAAGCTTTCTTCATTCTTCTCTGATATAACTGGCCATGACACAAAGTCGTCATTCTATTCTCCCCAATCAAATTCAATTGGTCAAACCTGTACTGGACCCATTCAACCTCTGTCAATTTGGTTTCCATTATCACACGTAAAGAGGGAATCTCCACCTCGATAGGGAGTACAACTTCCATTCCATACACCAGGGAGAACGGGGTTGCTCCTGTTGAAGTGCGGACAGATGTTCGATATCCATGCAGAGCAAAAGGAAGCATTTCATGCCAATCCTTATAAGTAACAACCATTTTCTGGATAATTCTCTTGATATTCTTACTAGCAGCTTCAACAGCCCCATTCATCTTTGGCCTGTATGGAGATGAATTATGATGGATAATCTTGAATTCTTAACACAGTTTTGTCATCATCTTGTTGTTCAAATTCGAGCCATTGTCAGTGATGATTCTACTCGGCACACCATACCGACATATAAGGTTATTCTTAATGAAGCGCACAACCACCTGCTTAGTAACATTGGCATATGAAGCAGCCTCCACCCACTTGGTGAAGTAATCAATTGCTACCAAGATAAAACGGTGTCCATTCGAAGCTTTGGGTTCTATCATCCCAATCATGTCAATACCCCACATAGAGAAAGGCCACGGGGAGGAAATCACATTGAGAAGTGTCAGAGGTACATGGACCTTGTCCGCATAAACCTGGCATTTATGGAACTTCTTTGCAAATTTGTAACAGTCGGACGCCATTGTCAGCCAATAATAACCCGCCCTTAGCATCTTTTTAGCCATCGAATGTCCATTGGCATGAGTGCCAAATGAACCTTCATGAATCTCATGCATCAACATGTCTGCTTCGTGTCTATCCACGCATCTGAGCAAGACCATGTCATAATTTCTCTTGTACGACACATTTTCACTGAGGAAGAGATTGCCTGCCAATCTTCTCAATGTCTTTCTATCTTTCTTCGATGCACCAATCGGGTATTCCTGAGTCTGAAGAAAATGCTTGATATCATAATACCAAGGTTTTTCATCTGCTACCTCCTCTGTTGTAAACACATGAGAGGGCCTATCCAAACGTCGAACCATAATTCGGGGTATATCATTCCAAGTATTCACTTGGTACATAGAAGCCAGAGTTGCCAGAGCATCCTCCATTTGATTTTCATCTCTAGGAATGTGATAGAGTTCGACTTTATTAAAGAAGGGTAATAATCTTCTAGCATAGTCTTTGTAAGGGATCAAGTTGAGGTGACAAGTATCCCATTCTCCTTTAATCTGATTTATTACCAAAGCTGAATCACATACACATCTAGAATTTTAATTCTGAGATCAATAGCTTCTTCGAGACCCATGATGCAAGCCTCGTATTCGGCCATATTATTAGTATAATCAAATGTAAACCTTGCGGTAAAAGGAATGTGCGATCCATGAGAAGTGACAATCACAACACCAATTCCTTTACCATAAGCATTCACAACTCCATCAAATATCATACTCCAACGAGATTCAGGGTTAGGACCTTCCTCAGGCAATGGTTCATCACAATCTTTCACTTTTAGGAACATCACATCCTCATCGGGGAATTCATATTCTATAGACTGGTGATCCTCCACTGGTTGGTGAGCAAGATAATCTGCCAACACACTGCTTTTAATAGCTTTTTAAGTGCAGTATCTGATATCATATTTAGATAACAACATCTGCCAGCGGGCAATTCTCCCAGTAAGAGCAGGCTTTTCAAAAATGTACTTGATTGGATCCATTTTGGAGATCAACCAAGTAGTGTGATTCAACATATACTACCACAAACACTTTGCCTCCCAGGCCAAAGCACAACATGTCTTTTACAGCATGGAATACCGCGACTCACAATCAGTGAATTTTTTACTGAGATGATAAATGGCGAACTCCTTCTTCCCTGTTTCATCGTGTGGTCCCAGAATACAACCCATGGATTCATCTAACACTGTCAGATACATAATCAACGGTCTTCCTTCTACACGAGGGAGCAAGATAGGAAGTTCAAGCTGATATTCTTTAATACTTTAAAATTCCCTTTGGCAGTCATCCATCCACACACAACCTTGATCTTTCTTTAACAACTTAAATATCGGTTCACATGTCGCAGTCATATGGGAAATGAATCTGGAAATATAATTCAAACGCCCGAGGAATCCTTTGACTTGCCTTTCAGTTCTTGGCATTGGCAACTATTGAATTGCCTTGACTTTATCAGGGTCAACTTTAATTCCTTTCTGGCTAACAATGAAACCCAACAATTTTCCTGATTGAACACCGAAGGTGCATTTATTTGGATTCAAGCGGAGACAGTACTTCCTCAAACGCTGAAACAACTTCAACAAATATTCTACATGCCCTTCTTCAGTCTGGGATTTAGAAATCATATCATCAACATATACTTCAATTTCCTTGTGCATCAGATCATGGAATAGGGTTTTCATAGCCCTCTGGTACATTGTACCAGCGTTCTTCAACCCGAAGGGCATCACTCTGTAACAGAATGTTCCCTATGGTGTGATAAACGTTGTTTTTTCCATGTCCTCTGGAGCCATTCTAATTTGATTATACCCGGAAAATCCATCCATGAACGAGAATACTTTGAATTTTGTTGTGCTATCCACTATCATATCAATGTGTGGCAATATAAAATCATCTTTTGGACTAGCTTTATTTAGATCTCTGTAATCTATGCACATGCGAACTTTTCCGTCTTTTTTCGGTACTGGGACAATATTGGAAATCCATTAAGGATACACCGATGTCACAAGAAAACCATCATTAATTTTCTTTAGAACCTCCTCTTTGATTTTTTACTGCCATATCTGGGTGAGTTCTTCTCAACTTTTATTTAATTGGCGGACACTCTGGCTTCAACAGCAAACGGTGCTCTACAATATCTGTATCTAGACCAGGCATATCTTGATAAGACCAAGCAAAAATATCTGCATACTCTCTTAACAGCTCAATTAACCTGCTCTTCACATCAGGATGCAACAATGCTCCAATCTTGACTTCCTTCGAATCTTCTTCTGAACCCAAATTGATCACTTCCAATGGCTCTTTATATGGCTGAATGGTATTTTCCTTGTGCTCAAGAAACCGTGAGACCTCATCTGGAATCTCATCATAATCTTCTTCTTCAACACCATACACATGACATTCAAAGTTGGGAGAGGGTGCAAGGTCATTGTATTCAACAGGTTTTTTAATTAATATGCACATATGATTTGTGATTGCATTTAGAAACTGACACATATAACAAGTGATCATGCAGATTGAATTTCAGTTATTATTTATTTTGAAAGGTTTTTTCTGATTACCATTTTCTAAGAATAGCAGAAAATAAAAATAAAAACACAATTTGGGAAGCAAAGACAACTTTTATTATTGATTTTAAAAGTCGCAACAAACAGATAAGCCCTACAACATTAATACTTCCACCTTGGGCAGAGTGAAAGCCTTTTCAAAAAGATTAACAAAACAAATTACTTTGAAACATGTATGCAAGAGGGAACATCAATGGTGATCCAGTTCTGAACCTTAACTCTGCGCGTCACATAATTCTATATTTCTTGCTCTGCTTCATCTTCTACAATGGAGTTAATCCTGGAAACAGTCGGATGAAGATAACCCCCGCTACGGAAGATGTCTTGATACATGCCTGCAGCAGACTTCAGCTTCATGCCCTTACCTTTGTCATTCTTCAAAGAGAACCCCAAGCCAATTCTGTTCTTGTTCACAGGTGGATCTATAATTCGTCCCCAAACTTCATATGACCATTACACACAACCTGTTGCGCGTCCTTAAGCGAAACCATGGAGTTCTCATTTCCTCTTATGTTGTCAATGGATAAGGCTTGGAACTGGGTTCCAACAGCAGTTTCATCCGCCTCTACAATGCTGAAAGAGGACAAATGAGATATCAACAATGTTTGTTCCCCATTTATGATCACTACTTTCCCTTCACGTACAAACTTTAGCTTCTGGTGTAAAGTTGAAGTGACAGCCCCTGCCTCATGTATCCACGACCGTCCTAGCAAACAACTATAAGCGGGAATAATGTCCATGACCTGGAAAGTCATCTGGAAAAAATGTGGTCCTATATGAATCGGCAAGTCCACTTCACCAATAAAAGATTTCCTTGACCCATCAAACACTTTCACAATGATGCCACTCGGGCGCATAGGCGCTCCTTGATATTTCAACTTCATAAGCGTACTCCTCGGTATAACATTCAACGCGGATCCATTATCAATCAGCACATTGGATAGTGAATCATTCTTGCAGTTCATAGAGATGTGGAGGGCCAGGTTGTGATTCCTCCCTTCATCTAGTAATTCATCATCGTAGAAACTCAAGTTATTACATGGTATAATGTTTCCTATTACGCTGCTGAATTGGTCTATTGTCATATCACTCTCCATAAAAGCTTGGTCTAGTACTCTCATCAAGGATTTTTTGTGAGCATAGGAGTTTATCAATAAAGCTAAGATAGATATTTTTGAAGGAGTCTGCAGTAGCTGATCTACAATTCAGTAGTCACTCATCTTGATTATCTTCAAAATATCATCCACTTCTTTCTCTAAAGTAGCTCCACTAGTCTCACCCGTAGCCTTCTTAGGTTCATCATTTTCAGCAATTTTCTTTCCACCACCAACATCTCTTCGAACAACTGGTGCAAACACATGACCGCTGCAGGTCACCCTACTATTTTCAGCTATATTCCCAACATCAGGCATTGGTTGGATGGGAACTTCCACTCCATCCTCTAAGATTATAGCGTTGTATTTGTAAGGCACATCCTTATCTGACTTGTAGGGGATATAACCCGGCAAACTAATCACCAATGGGGTAACATCTAGCTTACTATAATACTCAACTTCAAAATGGGTGGGTGCACCAAAACAAGGCACGGCGACGTTTACCCCTTCTTCAACATAATCAGTTATCAATAAGTCATTTCTGGAAAACAAATCTTCATCTGAAGAGAAATACTCATCTGCGGAGGCATACTCTTCATCTGACTCTACTTCAGCCAAACAAAGCTCAATCATATCAACCTCATGGTAATCATCCCTCTGACTTGTGACCTTGATAGTTCCATTGTATAACAACAACTGAACACCCTTCCTCACGATTGAACATCCTCGGGGGTCTCGACAGCAAACTCGGCAAGATCCATATTGGTGTTCCACCTGACCCACCGCATAGTAGAAGGTAGCATGCAACTGCACGAGGTCCTCATTTATATACTCTACATCAAAAATTATGAATTCTCCAGGACATCCAGAAACCATATTCACTTCCTCTTCAAACACCGCCCTAGGCCTGATTATATGGATAAGGCCCTCATCCATCATCTCCTGCAAATCAGCCTTTATCTTATCGCAACCCTGTATGTCTGTACTGCAAGTAGCACAACTGGCATGGTCATGCGTATAGTAGCTAAATTTACAAAGGTCTGCATGCATTTTCACCAAATCTCCTCTAACTAGATGAATATCAAAAATCCGGAAGCCGCCTAGACAACCAGCCACCATATTCACAGCATTTGCTCCTCCATGCTTGGGTAGGGGATTGTCTTTCACATTAGGACCCACATCCTTGAAAGATAGAATACCAGACTTCACCAATTTCTGTACCTCGGTCTTCAAAAGATAACAATTCTCAACATTATGCCCTGGAGCTCCCTGATGAAAGGCACATGTTTGGTCTGCCTTGTAATACCAAGGCAATGGTGATGGTACGACCGGAGGTGATCGGGTCTGAACCAACTTCTTTTGAATCAACACCAGTAGTAACTCCGTATAACTCATAGGAATAGGGTCATAAATCTCCCTTCTCTGATTATACCCTTGATTCCCCTGCTGGGACGGTCTTTGATAAGCAACGATAGTTAGAGCGGCACTCATAACGGGAGTAACTGAGGCGACTTGCTTATGAAACTGATAATTCCTTCTAGGAGTATTTACCCTCCTCTCTTGTATAACAACATTTTCATCTCCTTCTTTATTCTTGGTAAACCCATAAGATGGCTTCTTCACACCTCTAGATCCTTCATTCTTTGTTAAACGACCTTCTCTTACAGCCTCTTCTAAGCGAATACCCATGCCTACCATTTCAGTAAAGTCACTTGGCGCACTTGCTACCATCCTCTCATAGTAGAAAGCACCCAGCGTCTTCAAGAAAATATTAGTCATCTCCTTCTCTTCCATGGGAGGAATCACCTGGGCGGCTACCTCACGCCATCTCTATGCATATTCTTTGAATGATTCCCTGTCTTTCTGAACCATGGCCCTGAGTTGATCACGGTCAGGCGCCATGTCCACGTTGTACTTGTATTGTTTGATGAATGCTTCTCCCAAATCATTAAAAGTATGGATATTGGCACTGTCCAAACTCATATACCACTTCAGTGCAGCACCGGTCAAACTATCCTGAAAAAAGTGAATCAGCAGACGCTGATCATCAGTATGGGTAGACATTTTCCTTATGTACATCACCAAATGAGCACGAGGGAAAGTGTTGCCCTTGTACTTCTCAAACTCCAAGACTTTAAACTTAGCAGGTATCTTAACATTCGAGACCAAGCATAACTCATTCACATTATGCCCAAATAACTATTTTCCCTTGAGGGCCTTCATTTCTCTCTGAATCTTGTCAAACTGCTCTTGAAAATCATTCATTCTATCATAAAGACCCAAGTCTTCACTCGGTGGAGGAAAAGGACGACACGCATCATCATTAACAAATGAAACCATATTCACCGAAGGAGGTGCAGCAGGAACAATATGCACCACAAGAGGTGCAGGAGTAACAATAGTCTGAACAACTAGAGTATCTTGAGGACCAAGATTGAAACCTTCAGGTGCAAAATTCTCTGGCATTCCCCATGGATAACCTTAGGGCATGTGATTCTGAATAACAGCTGGAGTAGCAGATATGGGAACAGTCGGAGCTTCAATAGTTACCCTTGTTTGTTGAGGTTGAACACTTGGTGGCTGATTCTGAGCAGCCACCAGAGTTTCCATCAGAGTAGTCAAATTGGCCATGTTGGCCTTCAAAGCAGAAACTTCCTCACGCAGCTCGCGATTTTCTTGTTCTAAGTTGTTCATCTTCTTTCTGAAATTAGCCCGAGTGTTATAGTGGTGAGTCAGCTTGCTGAACGAAGTAAAGAAGCTTGGTAAGACACCTGAATATGCATAACAAATGCAAGAAATATGTGCAATAAGATGCATGATGTGCAATGCACATGATTAATTTTATTTTGTTATTAATATTTCAAGGGATTTAAAGTTTATAAACATAATGCAAACATCAAAGTAATAACGCATTTGAAATACTGAAAAATTTTATTATCACAACTCCAAAATGGATTACAAGTTTAAATGATCCCAAGTACAAGATGAAAATAAAATCTAAAACCCTGAGAAATAGAACTGATGGAGATCACTCTATACGCTGACGCTTCCCCGTGAGCCTGGAAATATGAGCCTTCAACCTCTGGTTTTCTTCGGCATATCTGGTGGCAACCTCCTTCCAATCATCTGAATCAGGAAGTGAGTTATCAGCACCTGATTGAGGCTTAGGAGAAAATAAATCCCCTTTCCTCTCTATAGACTCTACCACTCGACTCTCAAGGATCTCAATCAAGTCGTTTTTCTCCTTCAAGTCTGCTCTATAGGAACTCTGTAAAGTTTGGAACTTATTATTCCAAGCATCCTTTTCCTGTTGCATCCTAACCAAAGCAAGTTGCAGCTCTTCTAGATCATCTGATAAGGAGGGAGTGGTCTTCAAAAATAGATCAGGCATGGGTGTCTCCCGGGTATATGGCATCTTTATCTGAATAGCTCTCAATCGGACCCACTGAAGATATGGCTCCAAAGACACAGCACCCCTAGGTCCTAAATCCTTCCTACTCCTCTTATTAATGTGACACCAGGCCTTCTCAATCTACTCCATAGCGTCCCTATGGTCTTCTCCTTCCTTCAGAAAGAAACTACTCAAATGAATACTATTCGGTTTATCCCTCATCGGATAACTGAGCTATCATCGTGCAAGAACAGGGTTATAGTTAATTCCTCCCTTTGTACCAAGAAGAGGTACATTGGGGAAACTACCACAACTGTTAATAATCTCTATATCCTGGTAAGCTCGATGATACCAATCAATATCTGAGTGAGTAAGTGCCATGATCTTAGGAGCCCAACGGGGTTCCTTCTTGACATCCCAAAAAGCATCAGACTGAGGCATATGAGAGATAAACCATTAGTACAATAGAGGCATGCAACAGATAACCATCCCCCCATAATAAGAATTCTAAAGATGAATAGAGTAATAAGCATCACCCAACAATGCAGGAACTGGGTTTCCAATCATGAAGATTCTGATAGCGTTAATGTCAACAAACTTGTCCACATTAGGAAATAAGAACAACCCGTAAGCAAGTAGAGCAAAGATGGCCTCAAAAGAAACTGTACTCTTCATTCTGGAAAAGTAATTAGCTTTCTCCAATAAGAATTGAGTTGGTAATCCTCTAATTCCTCCTTTAGTAGTCATATGGGCTTCCACCTCAGATTTCCCCAGATGAATCAAAGCAACAATCTCATGTGGTTTTGGCTCACCCTCCAAACCAGTAAAAGGAACACGATTGGTAACAAGTAAATCCAATAGATAAGAATACTCCTCCAGTGTGGGCATCAACTGATAGTCGGGAAAAGTATAGCAATGATACATCGGATCATAGAACTGGACCAAGGTCGAGAGAATACCCTCCTTCATCTTCAGCTTCAAGAGAGGAATAATGGATCCATACTTCTTCCGAAAGTCTGCAGAACACTCGATCTCGGGAATTAGACTGATCAACTCATCTATCTTGGGATCCTTGAAACTGTATTTCCCGGTCTTTCTCTTTCCAAAATCCATGGTTAGAAAGTACATGAGATATTTACAAATGGTCAACCTTTAAATCCCTTGAAATATGGTTTCTTCAAAAGATGATTATGAGTGTGTTGATGCATGATGCAACAATCACACACAAGATCACACATATAGGGTTCATAGGTTCAACCTCACGAGCATGAGGTAGAAGGTACTACCCATAAGGTGTTGGTCTTAAAGTTATCACCTGCCAAACAAGGTTCTAGAGGTTCCCAGAATCTACATCCTTCCTTCGGATATTACCAACTTCTTGATTAACTCGGTAATTAGTAATATTCTCAAGAAAGACTCGTCCGAGCATAGTATCGCGTGACAACTATTTTCGAATTACTCCATCATAGCTTCCGCACTACACCTAAAAGGCCGAGATGGGTTTGGTATTCTACGGTCCTCAGTTTCAGTAGGCTCTCAGGTCAAAAGTAGTACGTCTTCCTGATTACTCGATAAACGACACTAGAGTCAAAGGGGCCTCCACTGAGTGGGGGATCTCATGCCTCCTTTTTTTGGATTACTCCCTCAAAGTTAACATGACTATATCGCCCGTCCTATCTTAAAGTTTGCCCAAGTCTGAGTATAGGACTTATGAGTAATCACCAAGCACCCTGAAGACCAGGAAAATCCAGACAAACATATATACAACATATAACATAAAAAACAATAATAACACATATACAGATATAAACAAAGATACGCTCAACCCACTTAGGGATGGACCAGCAAGAGGTCAACTTGTCCCCAGTGAAGTCGCCATTTTTCTGTAGCGGTTGAAATGTTTTAAGACTAAGCCATTGGATTAACTTGACTTATACAGATCAAAATAAAAATTGCCACCGCGCTTTATTGTTTCCAAAGGAATGGGAAAAGAGCGAATAACCCAAAAAGAGGGGGAAATATTAAAGGTAAGGGGGTTGGTTATGCAAAGGGAAGGTATTAGAGCACTAAACATCTACGGTACTCTGCAGGAACCTATTTGTAAAATCTGTATATTTTGTCTATAAAAAATGTTGTATAAAAATGGGTGGTGGAGGTGAGAAAATAAATATATTTATTTTATGATTTTTTCACCCGCCGCGGTTGCAAACCTTTAGTGCCCACGTTTCACCTTTTCGTGCAATAGGGGATCAGGGTACATGTAGTTCCTCTTTTAAAAATTTAAAACACAAATGTGTTGGTTATTTTTATGAGATAAAACATCATCGTCATTGTCCGTGTGGAAAACATACCTACTACCCACAATCACGAGGAAGGAGAATTTGCATCATCTCAAAGTGGAGGATATGGCTTGGATTTTAAAATCAACAATGCCTCACTCAACACCCAAGTGGAAAATATATCTCTTCACTACATATTGTAGAAGTATAGTTGTTTGCATCACTACAAGGATTGACAAGAGTTCAATCTTTTGAGAAAAATTTAAAGATAAAAGACAAAGTGGCAAAATGGTTTGAAATGAGATTTGATTGACTTTTAGTCTTCTCACAAAAATGTCAAAGTATTATTAAGTTTATTGAAGTTTATTTATGAAAATGTTTGAAAATGCATGGACATAAGTCCAAGTTTATTATGAAAGTGGTTCAAGTTTAAAACAAGAAGGGTTTTCAAAAGGAGGGAGATAATTTTTGAAATTAAAGAAGACGGGAGGAGAAGAAGAGGCTATCTAAAGCATAAGGTAAAAGCTAGGGATAAGAATCATCTAACCAACAAGAAGCCAATACTTGACATTATGAGCCAAGATAGAATTCCCATTCTTTGGATTGAAACCAAGCAAGAAAAGAAGTATTAGACCTCTTGAGAGAACCAAACTTCAAGTGTATTAAGTCTTCACAAAAATTGGGCAGAGTAACAGCTGTATACGGGTGAATTCCAGATTACAGACAAAGGGTGTAATCACAAAAAAAAACTACACACAAAAATAAACAAGCAACCCAATGTCTTGAGGTAAACCTCAAGAACTACAGATAAAATAATCAGATAAGATCACAAGGTCTCCAAGATAGGCCAAGGTTTCTAATTCTAAGTCCAAGAAAAGTCCCATGCGTCATAATGCCAAGTATAATAGCCAAATATTCTGAGTACCATTAAAGATTTTTAGGGTTTATGTTGATTATTAAATATCTTAAAAAGGAAAAGAAAAGCTCAAGTGAGCAAAGTAAAAATGACAAGAAAGTAAATACTCAAATGAGCAAAGATGAAAATGGCATGAAATGTAAATGCTAAAAGTAAATGGTACATAAAGCATAAAAAAAGTAAAAGCATAAAGTAAAATAAGTAAATAATTAGTGGTTAGTTGGATGACCATGTTGAAGCTTGCATTTGGAACTCATTAGAGGATTAGTAGAACCAAATCCTCCACACAACAAGTTGCATTTGATTTTTGTCAAGTATATCATCCATTTGGAATTCTCACAAGTGCCATTTAGTGATCAACGATGTTTAAGTGATCCGCGTTAACCAAAGGTGTTGTAGATCCATTAGAGGATTGGTAAAACTAAAGCCTCCACACAATGAATCTCAAGGTTATTGGATCAAAGAGATCAAATTAACTTACCTGGACTTTCAAACATAAGTTTGGGCCACGAATGATCATTTATTCGAATCAGGACGGAATTTAGCGTTATGTTAAGCAATCGTAAGTGGACTTATATAGAAGTCGCACCTATTTTGAGACCGGTCAATAACAATCTATGCACCACTTATTTTCAGACATGATATAGAGATCATGCTCCAACAACATTTAGTGCAATAAGAATGGGATGAGATGAAGAGGGGTGGGAGAGAAAATACAAACCACTTTTGAATTAAATTCAATCAAACTATTATTAAAATTATTCATCCACTTTTGTGGAGTTAAACTCAACACCATGGATCCAATGATGTTAATAAAGTTCATGATCCAAAATTTAACCCAAGATCATCCAGAAAATAGTCACAAAATAATATTACACTTTAATATATACAAAAGGGTTTAAAAATTATTGTCTAAAAATAGAAAATAAAGAGAAAAATATCAACTATGTTCAAATTAATCAAGAAATAAAAAGTAAGACCATAGAAAAATCAGAAAAGGGCTCAAATGATTTTATAAATTTTTTGGTAATTTTTTGAAGTCAGAAACTATTTTTAAAATTAAAAGAAATAGGTAAAATAAACCAAAAAAAGTAAAAAAAATAGCAAAGGTAGAAACAAAAATAAAATAAGGTCACCAATATTTGTCACAATATCATTGGATCATTCCATAATTATTTTAGAATTTAAAAATGTATAAAAGTATTTTTAAACATTTAAAACAATTAAAATGAAGTTTAAATTTATAAAAAATACCAAAACACAAAATTAAATTGTGAAAAAATAAAAATCAGAAAGAGAATAATCAAAAATATTTTTCATAATTTTTTCAGATTTTTTGGACTTGAAATGAATTTTCTATGATTTTTTGAAATTTAAAATAATTAAAATATAAAAATCAGAAAAGAAAATAAAAGTAAAAATATATGGACCATTGAATGAGAGTCAAAACGCGTTAGTAATCAAATCCAAGGGATCTAGCGCGATGTGCATATCATGGTCATTAGTGAATAAAGTACAAAATCAAATATAAATCAGATTTTTAAAAATAATAAGTGGCGTGCCATCATTGGTTGGAAGATGTCACATAGGTCATCTTCAACCTCCAGCCAACGTGATTTACAGGTCTCTCAAACTGTAAAATTAGAAGCCCAGACCTATACCAATCGCTTAGTCTCTTCAAGACAAAGACAACCACACCCCCGCGCCAAATTTATATAAAATGTAGCTCAAGCAATTTAGAAAGAAAGTTTTAAAAAGGGATTCGAAATTTCATGGTCAAAACATGTTTCCAGCATAAGGTAAGTGTTGCGACTAGAACCAGGGCAATGAGAGCATCACAATGATATCAGAGTTTTGAAGAATTGATGAAGGAATCTACCTATTGAAGTTGAGTTGCAGAGCTCTGAAATTGGACTTCTATGGAGCAGTATAGGGCATGATTCTTGAATATAATTATATGGTTAGCTTCAGGGAAGATCAGGGAAGGTGAATTGATGGAAAAATTGGATTGAAAAAGGCTTGGGAATGGATTTTGAAGTTACTGAATTCTGAGTTGTGGAACAAGTTTGGCAGGGTGATTCTGGATATCCAAGCTTGAGAAAATGAATGGGGAATGACCCTTTATTTATAGGGAATCAAATGGAATGTTCAAGCGTGTAAAATGATGAAGTTTGAAGGGAAATCGTGTGAAGTTGCAAACAAGAAAAGTGTGACTTCAAACTTGATCAAAACTCATCTAAAATGCGCGTTTTTCTATGCTAATCACTTCCTGAAGTTCACTAAACATGTTTAGAAGCAAAAACGCACAAAAACAAAGTGTTTAGAAGCCAATTCAAGGATTTCAAACTTCTGACTTGGTGAAAAATTCAGTTTCAAATTGCCAACTTTTGACCAATGACATTCTCAGCTCAAGGGGTCTTAGGACATGATTCTTGATGATTTAGAAAGATGAGGTTACAAGCTTTTCAATGGAAAAAGAATGGAGTTAAATGGATGCTTGAGCTGAAAGTTGTGTTGAGTCAAAGTTGGAGAAAAAGAGTTTACTTTCCATACTTAGAAATATTTCAAGTTCTTCTTCAAAAATTACCTATAATGTCTTGCATCCAAACATGGTCTTCCACTTGGAATTTGCTCTTGACCAAAAAAGATGGCATGAAGTAGATGTCTTGAATATAATTTTGAAACTTGAACCATTCAAAATCTCCAAAATGTGAGAGAGTTATGAATTGTTGAAGTTAGAAAAAAAATCATGAAATGACCTATAATCGTTTGCATCTTTAAGGTAACTTCAATCCATTTTCTCACTTTTCACATAAAAGAAGGTATAAATTTCACACCTTCAAGATCATTATGGAAATAAAATGGGCTCATGTTGATAAAAATTGACCAAGTTATGATCATTTGAAGTAACACATGGAAAATTGGGAATTCATCTGGAGGACTTATAATCTTTCTTCCTTATTAAGCCTTTTCCTCATGGAAAATCCTTGAAACTTTTGAAGTGATTTATTGATAACACTTTGAAGAGAAGTATGTCTTTGGAATCACTCAAAAATACCAAAAGTTGAGCAAGATACATTTCTTTGAAGTTCAAAACCCTAGCTCCTTAGATCAAGAGAATGCTTTGAGGAACTTTGACAATTTTGAACAAACTTCTTGTACCAACACAAATGATTTGTAAATAGAAGTTGTTGAGGATTATAATGAGAACTCATAGCCACCAAAACCACTTCCATATATTGAAAATTGAGATAAATATGCACTTGTGACCAATGGGAACAAATCCTTGTCCAAGCCTGACAACCTCTTCAATCAACCCCTTGTACTTTTCAACCAAATTTGATAACCTTGTAATGTGGTGAACCAAAATAACATTATCATGCCATTTCTTCAAAACAAACCCAATGGTTAGGTTTGAAATCCTCAAGTTTTATTGACTAGGGCATGAAAATAAACTCATGAACCCATGGGGTAGCTTGTTAAATCTCATTGCCTTTACCTACATGGATAACAAGCAAGACAAACCAACATTGCATTTTATTAGTTAAAAGAAGAAATCAAGACAAAAAATATTCATGATCACAAAATAACATAATTCAATGTGCTTGGTGATTCCTCAAAAGGGCAGAGCTAAATATAGGGAGGGGAACCAAGAATTCTAGTATGATCTTGTTGTGAATAAATTAACATGGTATGATGAAGGGATCTTAGGGGCAAAAATTGGGGTACAACACTAGGATTCTTGAGCAAAGTTTGATGTTTTGACAAGTATTTAAGGAAAGGGTTTCGTGTAAGGGTTCTCCCTATTGATGTATGAATGAAGAGAATATATAGAGAAGAATTAGGTCAGACCAAGGGTGGGCTTGGACCTTTGTAAGAAGATATGATTTTATCTTATTTTATTTTGACTTTAAATTTATAAAAATAAAAAATAAAATACCCAAGGGTGTATGAATGAGATCTAACATGTATAAGGAGTATAATACACGTTTGGACTTTAAAACAATGGCCCAATAGTCCAAAATATCAAGTTTCCTCAATTTCCACTTCATGCATTTGCTCAAAATTTCCCAACTTGCACTGATGATAACTTTCTCCATTTTTATCTTTTAAAGGTGATATTGGAATTTTTGGAAAGCCTAAGATGTCCTCTATAATATCTATGTTGATCATTTTGGCATTTGAGAAATCCATCTTAATGTAAGTTGTCTTGACAAAAAGTGTCTTTTTGTTGACTTTTGAAATGACCTATAATGTATTGGCTCATATCGCTCAAATGAAGCATTTTTTGGACTTGAGATTAGAGCGTCAAAGTGGTAGACAATTGAATTTCCTTAAAAATGAGCCTTGGTTGGAGGAAAATTGATGAAGCATGTGAAATTTATGCTTGGTCAAAGATCAGTTGACTTCTCCTAAGAAAACCCTAATTTGGCAACTTTTGATTTTTTATGATTTGAGGGCTTTTCTTGAGGAATCATGATCAACCCTTGATAAAATGATGAATTTGATTTCAAAATTTTGATGTTGACCAAAAATATTGAAGTTTGACTGTATGTTGACCATAATTGACTTTTTATCCAATATAGTTAATTTTCAGTCATTTGAGCCATTGACGGAGCAAACTTGTGACGCAAGGTATGGAACTTAGTATGAGATTTCTTGGACACATATAAAGACCATGATTTCCATTTAAGACCTTTGAAACCCAAACTTCCTTGTGAAAAGTGAAACCCTAGTTGTGGATCCATTGCTTAGGAGGATAATTTGTCTAATCAATTCTTGAGTAACCTTGAGCATTTGGGAACCCTAGGAGGATGTCTTGAATAAAAATGAGAGGGAAAATTTTGGGGTACAACAATAGTGCTCAGTCGCCTAAGGGTTTCATTAATATAGAGACTTTGCTTTATAAGTTCTTCATTCTGGAGAGTTTGTGTTTCCACAAACATCCTCTACATAGATTCTAGCCTACAGAGAGTTTGCGTCTCAATGAAATTCCCCATTATCATTTCGAGGTTGGATTTATGGGAATCTTGCAGTTCCTCAAAATACCGGGAGTGGTAATTGTGGAGAAAATTTTGGTGATGCATAGTAATAGAGACAAAAGTGCCTTAATCTATACGGTGCAACAATAGAGTTACAATATTTAACGAAATTGGTCCCTGACAATGGCGCCAAAAAATTGATGGGGTGGTTTGCAAGTGCACAAAAAGTATCAGAGTAATATAAAGAGTGTCGGACCCATAGAGAACAATAGTCAAATCTATCATTACTAATTGTTACGGTGTTTATCTAAGGAGATTGAATTTAATAAGGGATTTGAACACGGAAATAAAATGAAATAATAAGTTTGAAGTAATTAATAATATTAATAATACTAGAGTGTGGTTGAATCAAGAATAGGAAAATATGAAATAAGTAAATTTAGACAAATAATGTTAGAATGGGATTCTCACCAATCAACAGTGCTCTTATTATTTCTAAATAGGATTACTTACGAGGAAATATTTTCTACTTTGAAAATAATTAATTGAACAGGAATTTTCACTTTCGTGTATTCAGAACCATATTTTACTCTCTAAATTATACCGTCCACTGTCACGGTGGTAGGCGTTGTTTGTGTTAAAGTAGTAAAACCTATTTTAAGGAATTATACTCTTTACTCAATAGAAAAGTAAATTTGATCAGAAAGTTTAATCTTAAAAGAGTTCCCAGCTTTTGCTCTAGCAACCGGATCCTAAAGCTATAAAGGCGCACATTCGCAAATAGTTTTAAAATCATTTTCTAGAAATATTAGACTTCCTAATTAATTAACAAAGTGATTTCGCGTTATTTATTAACCAAAAATAAACCAATTATATTCTTTAGTGTCTGACAGATTTCGATCTTACCCGACATTTTCACTGCCCCACTTTCGTAGTGACAAATTAAAATTAAGTTTAGAAAAATTTCATTAAAACCAAAACAACCCACAATTGAAATCCTAAAGAAATAACATACAGGGTACCATCAAATGTTGGTCCTCACATTCCAACACTAAAAAAATTAGTCGGACATAGTTGCGGTAAACAAATAAACAATTGATTGCAATACGTGATTAAACATAATGGTGAATTTGATAAAAGTGGTTTTTGAAATATAAGTTGCAAGGAAAGTAAAGATAGGGAAATAAAGGCGAGGAAAGTAATTGCGAATAATGTAAATTTCAGATAAATAAAATTGTGAGGAAATAAAGGAGAGGAAAGTAATGGCAGAAAATAAATTATGATAAAAGTAAATAAACCTGGAATAAGAATTGGAATGTAAAACTAAGAACTTCAAATAATGGAAGCAAGATTGTTTGATCCAAGAATTACACAAATTATAAGCCTTAGCACTAATAGTGTAGTAGTTCCCCGATGTGAGAAAACTACTACTCTCACAATGATAATTTATGCCTAAAACTATGAAAGAATAAATTGCACAAAAACTTGGATACCTTGAAAAATGAATGTTAGGTCCTTTATATAGTGAAAAATAGTGGAAGTTACTTCATAATTCATGTGAAAAGTTGTAGAGATAATGGGAAGTTGAAGAAAGTGGAAGTAATGGGAAGTTGGAGAAAGTGATGATATTGGGAGACCAAGCCAAGCCATTTTGTAACTGCTGCAAAAATGAATGGATGGTGAACGCCACCCCCTTGTGGTGAACTCCACCTTCACAAAATGGGAATGACTTGGCCTTATGAATGTTGGTTCCTGGACACGTCATGGCCACCCCTATGGTGAACTCCATGGTGGTCGTCTTGAGTGCAAACTGCTCCATTTCTTCTATTTTCGCCTGTTTTGCTTCGTTTCTTTTCATGTGACTCTTAAATGGATAAATCCTGAAAACAAACAAAATACCAACATAATAGTGGAAATGTAAAATAAAATAACAATAAAACATGCACAAATTGAGTCAAATAAATGGTTTAATTTGTTGTCATCACCTTTCATTAGCACTTCATTCTCCTTATTAGTTACCAAATATTTAGATTTTATGAAGTTAACCTTAAGGCCTTGATCACATAATTGGCTAATACTTATCAGGTTGGCAGTTAGAACTTTTACAAAAAGGACACTATCAAGTTTAGGAGATCCTTCACTAGCTAGTCTTTCAACACCTTCAATTACCCCTTTGGCACCATCTCTAAAAGTAACAAAACTAGTTGTATGAGGTTTAACATCTACCAATAAATTTTCCACTCTTGTCATATGCCTAGAGCATCCACTATCAAAATACAAGTCTTCACTAGATGATACTTTAATAGAGGTATGAACAATGAGATTCTTGACAATATCTCTCACTTTCCATTCCTTCCTAGTTATAGTCAATGATGAATTTTTGCTAGGTTGAGATGAATGTTTTGGATATCCATGAAGCCTATAACAAACTTGTTCTTTGTGACCATGTCTTCTATAAAAATGAAATTTCAATGGCTGTAACTTGACTTTGTTCTGAGTTTCCTATGACCTCACAAGATGTTTTGATATTTTCTCAAATATATTGCTCTCATCTTTTATTTTAGCAGGGACAAACTTTATCTCAGGGGCTTTCTTCTTATTTTTTAAGGATTAATAGTTAAACCATATGCCAGTATGTCTTTTTCCTTTTTCCACATCTTGAAGGATATCATCCAACATATCAGATTCATTGTTCAACATCCTAACAACTTTAATTAAATTATCAAGTTTTTATATTAACAAGTTCACATCATTTTGAAGCTCAGACATGTCAACTAGGCATTCCTCCTTTTTAGTCTAGAGTTTAGCTATGATCATTCTCTGCTTTATTCGTATTGGATAGACTTTCTCAATTTTGTTGCATAATTCTTTGTAGGAGGTAGTCAATTCATTATAGGACATTTCTTCACTGCTGAAGTCTACTTTAGAATACCATCTTCATGTTAAGGAAGTCACGAGCTTAGCAGATTCTTCCTTAGAGGATTCATCATCTGACCAAGAAATAGTCAGTCTCTTATGTTGTCTCTTGAGATAAGAAGGACATTTTGTCTTGATGTGTTCAAATCATTAACATTTATGACATGGAATCCCTTTACCTTGATTTGACATATCTTTAGTTCTAAGATTATTTTGGGAATCATGATAATTTGTGATGTCAGATGAGATGTTCTTGACATCTAGTCTTTTTTTTCTCTGTAATTTATCTTCAATGCCCTATTAATTGCTTTCTAAGTAACACAATGGTATTGCACAATCCTTCCTTGGTATATAGATCAGCATGACCCTCTTTATATTAAGCATTGGAAACAAAAGTTATGCTCTTGTTCTTTTTCTCAAACTTGTCACTAATAACCAACTCAGGTTTGAAGTGACCCAACAAGTTCATTAACCCTCACGTTGCTGATGTCTTGAGCTTATTCAATAGTTGTTACCTTAATTTCAAATTTCCTAGATATAGACCTAAGAATCTTTATAATAAGATTTTCTTATGACATATATTCTCCCAAGGAACTGGATGCATTTTCTAAATCAAGAACCTTCATATGAAAGTCCTGAATGTTTTCATCATCATTCATCTTTAAATTCTCAAATTTTGTAGTGAGAAGTTGAAGTTTGGACATCTTCACTTTGGATGTGCCTTAATGAGTTATCTTGAGAATTTTCTAAGAATATTTGACTACAATACATGTATCAATCAACCTGAAAACATTATTGTCCACTCCATTGAATATGACATTCAAAGCTTTGGAAATTCTAAGAGCTAATTCATCATCCTTTTCAGACCAATATTCCTCTTGCTTCAAGGACTCATTCTCATCTTTTTCCTTCATAATAGGATCATTCCATCCTTTTAAAACAACCTTCTGGGATTTGATTTCCATATATTTAAGAAAATCCACCATCTTAACCTTCGTTTAGTCATAGTTTGAACCATCTAAGAAAGGTGTTCTGTTATTGTATCCTCCTTCCTTATCCATAGTACCAGAAAATATTCTCTCTAGAGATCATCCAATAAACAGAACATGGTGCCTGCTCTGATACCAATTAAAATTCTGGCACTTCAAAGCAGATGCCAAGACTGATGTCCCAACACCAAAACATGATGTAAAGACAAATGTTAAGACATCATCTGCTAACAGAATGATTTTACCAAAATAAAAATTATGAGGAATTAAATTACAAAAGGTAAAAGACACAATCAATTGTTAACTCAATTCAGTGCAACAACACCTACTCTGGGGGCTACCAAGACATGAAGGAAATCTACTATAATAATATTAGTTCAAAGCCTAAACAATCCCATTTTACAACTTATCACCTAATCACTATAATATGCAATTTCTACCCAGGAACCTCCTAGATATGAGAACCCCCTCTCACTTCCAACAATCACCTCAGTGATAAAACCAGTCACAAACTAGGGACAAGAACCAAAATAGAAGATTTCACTTCCAATAAACAATACTCAACTTTTTGCTTAAAAGCTCATGAGTGAGAACAATAACTTGACACACAATCAACTCTTTGCTTAAAAGCTCATGAGTGATGGGAAAGTAACAATGAACAATTAGTCTACCTCAATGTATCAGAAGATACACAAGTGACATACAAAAACAAACAAAGCATCTAAAGTACTCTGAAAACTCTAAACCCTTATTTCAACCACACACAGTTTTTTTCAATGATAATGCTTAAGTTTCTAGGTTTAGTAAGTCCCTCTATATAGACTCTTGCAAAATGGGATTGGACTCTTCAATCAAATCCAATCTTCTAGCAGTAAATTATCTGCAAGATCTTCTCCACAAAAATCGAATCAAATCTTAAAAGTTTCCTAAAAAGTCTCCAAGATCCTTTTTATGAAACCAAATCAAATTTGCATTGTTATTAAAATATCCTTGCTTGGTTTCTACTATAGAGAACTAGAATCATCCAAAATATAATATTTTAAAATCAAATCTTCAAGGATTTAAATTTTTTTGCAATTATGATGTTCTGGTATAACATATCACAACATCTATCAAAACATCTCTAAAAAATAGTAACAACAGACTTTGTTGTACCAGTTGGTCAAGATATCGTGACATCTTGTTCAACACCAGGTTGTGATACATGTTTTCAAAGTGAAATATAATTTACCAAAATAGTTTCCAATCATAAAATCACAGACCTAACAATAAGTGCACCAAGCACCCTCATTTTTTCCCATTACCCGCGTCAACACTCTTGGGTCGACCGGGTTCTGGAAGCAGTTTGAGGTGGTATACTTCATGCAGTATATTTGCACATTTGGCATTGAGAGGGTTAAATACCTCAGGGGCATTGTCCTAAGGCCTCTGGGGAGGTTTCATTGTCAATCTATCTTTGAACTTGTGTTTATGATGATCCTTCCTGAGTCCAAACCCATCATGCCTAGTTTGCGACCTCTCAATTGCATCCTGAGTCCTCTTCTCTATATTTCTTTCCCCCCATTGATGTAACGTTTTGATCTATTAATCACGTAATCCATATTAGCGGTCAACTTCCATGTCACAGATTCATTGAAATGGCCACCCTTCAGAGTTTTTTGGAAGGCTCCCATAAACATTTCCTGATTCGGGTTGAAAACCTTTATAGTTTCTTCCTTAAATCGTGCCATGTATTCGATGAGAGATTTAAAAAGGCTATGGCGTACGTTGAATAGACTAGTGATGGATACCTTCTTGTGTTTAGTGGCGGAGAAGTGTTGCACCATCTTCCTAGTTAAACCTTGCTAACCGGTAATTGAGAATCTCAGTAGGCTCATGTACCAACGTAAGTCCACGTCCTTAAACTTTCATACCACGAGCTTGCATTTCAATGATTCGGAAGCGCCAACAATCACCATTTGATTGTTAATTGATATAATACGCTCATGTGGATCACTTTTGCCATCGAAATATGCCAAAGGTGGTGGTTTGAAGTGTTATGGGACCTGGTCGTCCCATATTACTTCTGTTAGAGGTTGGGGATCCAAAAATTCTTCTTATGTACCCCCTTCGACTAGCTTTGATCTTAGAGTATCTGGACACTATTCTACAGAGATTCATTCTGCTATCGTAGAGCCTTCACGATTTCTAACAAGTGTGCCATATCTGGTAGCGGAGGCGGGTCGCTCCTACTGGGTGATGATCCAGACATTCTGAAAGCGTGAGTTTAAGGATTGATGTATGGCCTGGAAAAGTTTTACCTAGGCCCCACGGTGGGTGCCAAATAATCCTAATAAATACTTTTGGATAATATCCTCGATGTGAATTAGGTGAGGCTACAAATGTATTGTATTTAGGGAGTTCTTTCTTTTCTGTTATGCTTGTGTGCTATGGTTAAGTTGTCCTCTTTCTCCCTCTATGGGAGGCCCTTTTATACTTCATCTTCTGCTTTAAGTTCAATAAAAAGTGATCTTTCAAGTCTGGTGATTTGATGAAGTTAATAACGTCCAACATCATCATCAAGTGAGCATAACATCCTCTTCATCAATTTTTGTAACTCCCATGCAACCTTGGAGATTTCTTTTAACAGTTATCCCGAGCTATCATCTCGGTCCTCCGGTTTGCTCATGTAGTCATAGACCATCTTCGATGCTCCGATCTGGCTCTTTAACTTCCATGTAAGGAGTAGCTCAGCTATTTCTACTTTTTGGAATTACTCAACACATCCGACATGTTGGAAGTTTGCTTGAAACTTTATTTGTCCTTTTATGAGGGGGTTCTAGAGTTTAACATACTAAAAGCTCTTAAGAATTACTAGATACTTTTAATATAAAACCTTGGGGCCATGATTAGGTCTCTAGTGTCATTTCTCTTACCTGTAACTCTTTATTTTTTGCACACACACACACAAAGTTGTGTGTATGTGTGTGTGTGTGTGTGTGTATGTGTGTGTGTGTGTGTGTGTGTGTGTGTGTGTGTGTGTGTGTGTGTATTTCCACTGCTCTTACTCAAAGGTTTTTTTTCAAAATGATTTTCAAATTTGAAAATTATAACACTAAGTTTTAAACTACAATTTTTGAAACCCCCGCAATTCACCCCCCCCCCCCCCCCCCCCCCCCCCCCCCTTCTCATGTGTCTAAGTTCACATGTCCAACATGTGTTATCAAAGAATAAGTCTTACTTAAAGACTAATTGTCTTGGGAGAAAGATGACTTCCTACATATTTTCTAACAAGAGATCTTTCCTAAACACACCTTCATTGTTTAATGGTGTTGGGCTTGAACTATAGAAATCCATATTTAAAAATTTCATTCAAGATATTGATTTAGAAGTGTGGGAAACTATCAATGGTCCGTTTATCCTTAGTCGCTAAATAAATGGAGAAGTAGTAGATAAACCTTATTTCCTTTGGACCGTAGAGGAAAAGAGAAAAATTATAAATTGATTTAAAAACTAAGAATTTTCTAGTAATGTCTTTAGATGTTATAATAAACTCCTTTATGTTTTTAATTACAATTCCTCCAGGGAAACATGGGGTGATCTTGAAATGATATATGGATTTTCTCGATGTATCGAACAAGAGAGGATGCACGCATAAGGTGGAGAAGATTAATGTTTCATTAATAATTTTTTCTAAATTAGAACTCTTAGAAATTATATTGGAACATATTAAATAAAAAATGTCTAAGAACTAAGAATTGGAATCAGAAATCTGGTTGAATCCTTCAATTAAAATATGGGGATCTCTGTGATATTTAGAAAAATCTAAAAAGGAAAAAATCATAGAAAAGTTGAATGAATTAGTTCAATTATTTAAAGATGAAGGCCTAAGCTCTAAATTTGAAGAATTATCTACAACTTCATCCAAATTCTATCAAACAACTCTAGTGGTTTCCTTCGAAAGAACAATCTCAGTAGTCAGACGATCTTTGGAGGATTAAACTTCAAATAAAGGACAGAACCTCCACAAAGGAAGAAGATTCAACCTTGGGAATATCTCTCTAAGAATCTTCTTCCAACAAAGAAGGTGAAGTCTGGTTGAAAATATCTCACAAGGAAGGTGACCACGTGGTAACAAAGTTATCCTACTACGAGTTAGTTCATTTGAGTGCTAAGTTTATTGAAAAAATGATAAGATTGAAAAGTGTAACTTAGACCTTAAATACTATCTTAAATTTAAGGAGAATAGTAATGAAGTGCTTAAACATGAAATTGATTAGAAACTCAACTTTAACATGTGAGACATATGTATCGATGAAAAAGGAAGTGACAAATTTGCATGTAACCCTAAGTTAATTTACTAAGGGAAAAGAAAACACCGACATGATCTTATCAAGTCAAAGGTATTCCTTAAATAAAAGTGGATTAGGTTTTAAATCCAATATAGCACATAGTAAAGAAGTAAATAGGAAGAAAATAAGCTGTCATGTTTATAAAACCTCACATTTCAATAGATTTAGCCACTTAGATCCCATTTGTTTAGATAAATTAAAAATATCAAAAGGTAATAACCCTAGACCTTCTCTAAGACTAACACACCAGGACCTAAGAAAATTTGGGTATCAAAGGTGAAACCCTGGTATGTTTTGCATGGATGCTTTGGAGCATGAAGCCTTGACGCACATTAAATAAAGTTGTACAAAGAAATGGGTATACTCTTGAGTATACAGTGGGTTTAAAGTATATGATCCAAGAAATATCGTTGATGGTATATATCAAGAATGGTGATTAAAGAAAAGTATTTTGTTGAGAATTGTCTCAACATCTCTGATCTTTGATGATCAGATAACCTCATAGTAGGTTGAGTAGATACACATGTGGTGGACATATATATCTCATTGTTTAACTAAATCTCGTATTAAATGATTTGTAGAGAATGATAAGCCACATTTTGTTGGAAATCTCTCAAAAGAGGGATTTTTATCAAGGTTTCTTTATAATTGAGGTAGTGTTGGCTCCTAAATTCGACACCCTTGTTTCATTAATGTCAGCCATTAAAGCTGAAGGATGTTTTCGACCAGCTAGGTCCGTCGAAATGCCCATCGAAAGATGGCAAGGTACTTAGAAGATTTCTTCCAAGGGAGAAGTTGGTTGCCTTCGACGTCGAAGGTGTTTCTCGTCGAAGATGCTTCTCGACGAAGGTGTTCGATGGTTCAGAGTGGAACGATTTGAAATTCAAGCGTTTGGAGGGAAAACGGTTTCCAGCGGTTACCAAGTGCAACGTGCAAAGATCTGGAGCGTCGAACGTTGAGAACGTGCCAAGTGGGATCATCTCGAAGCAGTGTAACTGCCCGACGGTTACTTGGGATGTTTTAGTATAAATAGTAGTAGTTCACGCAGTTTCTCGTGTGTGTTCACAATTATATACAAAGTCACTCATATAGATTCGAGTACCCAGCGTGTGAGAAAGAATTGTTGAGAAATGTATGTGTGAAACACCAACTTTATTAATCAAAGTCATTTACTTTTCCAGAAATTTACTTGCTTTCTTCCTTACTTTCCTGTCGAAATCCTTTACTTTAAGCCTTCATTTATTTTACCAAGCCTACTTCTTCATGCAATTTACTTAAAGCCTCTTTATTTTATTGCCACTTAATCAATATCCAATTTAATCAAAACCTCAAAATCAACCTATGTCCTAGGATCAATCTGATCGATCCTGCGAGTAACCAAATAAGTAACCATTTGGAGGATCAGCGGTTGTTTACCAATAACCACGGTAAACAAATTGGCACACCCGGTGGGACTGTGTGTTGATTGTTGAAAATAATCTCATCTTTTCGAGGAGTGTTGCATGTTATTGAGAAGTGGTAGAATATACACTAATGATAACAATACTGCCAGAAGAAGGGAAGAGATGGCGAATCCGCCAAACAATAACGAAATCCCACAAACAAATGTGGGAGCAATGGTTAGCACGACCGTAAGTGAAGCGACAACTGCTGGTTCGACACCAGCAGTAACGGTCACAGCAACGGGGCCATTACCTCCGTTCACAGGCCCCAGAGTGCCTTTGGGAACTCCCCCACCAAGGGGAAATTTAGGCACAAGGCCTTTTGTTCCCCCAGGATTTATGACAGGCGGTCATAATCGAGAGCCACTCTATGGCATGCCAACTTCTGACTTGGCTAGCCTGACGAATGCTGCGTCCACTTTTTCAGACCCTTTAGTGAGTGCCTCTTCGCCACTCCAAGGCTCTGGAGTAGGTATGGCGAATAGAAATAGGACCCAACTCTTAGGAGGAACGTCCCAAGTAGCCCATGGCCTTACAAATGCCTCGACAGCAGTCTTGAGGCAACAAATGGACGAAAGCAACCATGATATGGTGCAAATGTTGGCACAAACTTTAAGTACAGTGCTGAACCCTCTAATACAAAACACTACTCAATCGAATCAGCAGATGACAGCGCAAATGACGCGTTTGGCTGATTTCTTTGGAGTACCCCAACCTATTCGACAGCCCCAAAGGGCGCAAATAAGGGGAAACCAGGGTATATTCTTAGAGGAAGAAACCACCATCAACCAAGTCCAACAGCCTGTCGAAGAAAACCTTAGGGCACGTTTGGAGCAACCCGTCGAGGAACCTAGGGTAATAACCCCAGAGGTAAGGTTAGTTAACAAAAACCAAAATGCTGACGAAGTAGTTCAGCATATCCAATACCAAAACATGTGTTTAGAAAATAATCTGGAAACCATGATCGAAAGGATCATGACTCAAAATGGGATGAACATGGGCTTTCGAAGGCCCAACTTTACGTCCCCATTGTCAGAATACGTGTTACAAACAGACTTACCTCCTAGATGCAAAGTCCCCAAATTCACTAAGTTCTCTAGGGACACGACAGAATCTACTGTCGAACATGTGGCGAGATACTTGATCGAAGCAGGAGATATTTCGAATAACGAAAACCTGAGGATTAAGTACTTCCCAAGTTCTTTAACAAAGAACGCTTTTACTTGGTTTACAACTCTCCCCCCCAATTCGATCCATCATTGGACCCAGTTGGAAAGATTGTTCCATGAACAATTCTACATGGGGCAAACCAAGATAAGCCTGAAAGAATTGGCCAGTGTAAAGAGACGTTTCACTGAACCTATAGACGAATATCTAAATAGGTTTAGGCTGCTCAAGGCGAGATGTTTTACACAAGTGCCAGAACATGAGTTGGTCGAAATAGCCGCAGGCGGTTTAGATTATTCCATTAGGAAGAAGCTAGACACCCAATACCTGAGAGACATGGCCCAACTGGCCGATAGAGTTCGACAGGTAGAACGCCTCAAAGCTGAAAAAGCAAAGGCAACGAAAACTCACAAGAGAGAGAGGATAGCGTATGTTGATATGGATGACGAAGATCCAGAATCCTTCGACGATACTATAACTGTCGAAGAAGGAGAAGTCGATTTAGCGGAACTAAAACAAGGGCCACCATACTCTTGTAAACTGTTAGTTCCCTCAAGTGGGAAACATCCCATTGGTCCAGAAAGGACCAACGATAGGTTCCCCAAAAAGACTTACAGTTTTGACATCACGAAATGTGATGAGATCTTTGACTTGCTTGTAAAAGATGGCCAAATGATAGTACCCCCAAGGGTAAAAGTGCCTCCTCTTGATCAAAGAAAGAAGAGAGGTTTTTGGAAATATCATAATTTTTTGGGCCATAAAACTTCTCAATGTTTTCTTTTCAGGAATCTTGTGCAAGACGCTATCGAAGAAGGGAGGTTAAAGTTTGCTGACAAGACCCCCATGGCTGTCGACTCAAATCCGTTGCAAGCTGAAGCCCACTATGCTGAGCCTTCTGAGGTGAACGTGATCGAGGCAACCAAGAGCCAGTCGAAGAGGCCAGGAATCACAATGGTCGAAGTCTCAAAGGACCATATCAACATGCCAATCTTTGGCAGTTTTTCTGGGAATTTATCCAGAAAGACAATTGAAGCAGTTCAGAAAGCGGTCGAAAGCCCAAAGCTGGAAACCGTTGAAGCACAAAAAACTGGACCAAAACCCAGTTCTCACTTGGCCACAGTTCAAGGCCAGACGGAGAATTTGGAGACTCAAATGAAGCAGTTGACCCTTGCCAACAAAGATACAATGAATATCAACATGGTCGAACTTTCTGACCCAAAAGCATCAGAAGAGGCCATGAGGCAAGAACAAGCTAATAAGACTGCTTTCCCTCGGGAAAATGAAAATCTGGCGGATTTTCTGCAAAGATGCCAGAAAAAGAAATCAGAGGTGATGCTGTGTCCAAGATGCAGTTCGATCTTTGACAAAAAAGCTGCTGAGCACATTCAAGGCGTAAGAGCAGCGAATAAGAGAAAGGAAAATGTTGATCTTCGACATGACCCCAGAAGAGCCTCCCAAAGAGGTTCAAACCAAGAAAAGAGGCCATTGACGTTCAGGCCTCCAACAAATGTGCCGGTAGATACCTGGTACAAAACCTCTGGTCGAAAAAGGCCAAGTGAGGAGAGATGGCACTCTTTCGACGTGCCAAGGGGTTCATCTTTAACTCAAAAGAAAGAGCCTCAAGTTGCTGCACCTAAAGTTGCACAAGTGTCAAGCAACTACAAAGGGAAAAATCCCATGTCTCGATCTCAATGGAGGAGATACCAAAGGAGACGAAAAGCTGAGAGGGAGGCTGCCAATGAACCAAAGGCAGAAACCAGTTCGAATGTTCCTCTAAGGAAGCAAAGGAAACCTCTAGAAAGAGAGCCAGTAACCAACAGGCTAGTTTGGCCTAACCAAGGTGAAGTCGAGGACGAAGACGATTCTGAGTCTGATGATACTTTGGACATAATGGTGAATATAGTCTCAGTGCTGCCCAGAGAATTCAACCGACAGGTGGAGGTCGAAGCAAGTGACTGGGAAGTGGAGCAAGAAATGGCCAAACACAGGCCAGTATGCTATTTCGTCATGGACAATGGCACCACTGAGGAACAAAATGGATTCTTCGAACCACCCACAGAGGCGATGAAAAATCACCTCAAGCCTTTATTTATAAGGGCTAAGCTCGAAGAAACTACAGTGAATAAAATATTGGTGGATTGTGGGGCAACCATCAACATTATTTCTCACTCTATGCTAAGGAAAATTGGCAAAAGGGATGAAGACATTAAGCCTCACAACATGGTCTTGTCGAACTATGAGGGCGGCATAGGGACCACTATGGGAGTGATCCAACTAGATATCAAAGTAGGGTCTATCCTTCGACCAACAATGTTTATGGTCATATCGGCCAAACCTAACTACAATCTTTTGTTGGGCCGTGAATGGATTCATGGTGTTGGATCTGTGCCATCATCAATGCACCAGAGGCTGCTCCTATGGCGTCCAGATGGGATGGTCGAAAACATAGAGGCAGATCAAAGCTATTACCTGGGCGAAGTGAATCACCTAGGGTTGGCAGATTTCGACAAGAACTTGGCTCACATAGGGCTATGTCCAACACCTGACTTCGACTTGGCGCCAGCGCCAAATACTTTTTGTTCCCTATACCTGCATCCTGAGCATGGTTTCTAATGGGACAGAGAAGACTTGTCCCACGTAGACTTCAGTGGGTTAACTGATATCCAACCAACTGGTTGGGGAAGTGAATTCAGTGATAATGACTGAGTCACAATCTTTGAAGCGAATTTCGGCTTATGTAGCCGAAACTAAGATGATAACGGCTCTCGAAGCCGAAGTGAAGTACATGGCCACACAGGCCAATGATCAACAGTTATCTGCTGCAGGTCCAGGAAAGGATTTCGATCTAGAACCCCCTGATATCATGCAAGAAGAAATGCAGGAACAGAGGCTCGACTCCATCTATGACGATGAGCCTTTGGGCTTCGAAAAGGACCCCTTGGCGAACAACATTAAAATGTTAGCGCAAGATCCTTTAGAAGAAATCAACTTAGGCGAAGGGTCAGAGAAAAGGCCAACTTACATCAGCGCCAAAATTGACCCATAACTTAGGTTGGAAGTAATCCAATTGTTGAAAGATTTCAAGGACTGTTTTGCATGGGATTACGACGAAATGCCTGGTCTCGACAGAGGATTGGTAGAACTTCAGTTGCCAATCAAACCTGGGAAGAAGCCAATCAAGCAAAGTCCAAGACGCTTCGCTCCAGAAATACTGTCGAAGATCAAAACGGAAGTCGAAAGGCTTCTGAAATGCAAATTCATACGCGTTACAAGGTATGTCGAATGGATTGCAAACATTGTGCCAGTAATTAAGAAAAATGGTACATTAAGGGTGTGTATAGATTTCAGAGATTTGAATGCTGCTACACCCAAAGATGAATATCCTATGCCTGTGGCGGAAATGCTAGTCGATTCTGCCGCTGGCTATGAATACCTGAGTATGCTCGATGGTTATTCAGGATATAATCAAATATTCATTGCTGAAGAGGATGTGTCGAAAACAGCTTTTCGATGCCCTGGGGCCCTAGGCACTTACGAATGGGTAGTGATGCCTTTTGGCCTAAAGAACGCTGGGGCAACATACCAGCGAGCAATGAATACTATCTTCCATGATTTTATTAACACTTTTATGCAAGTATATATTGATGACATTGTTATAAAATCTGTTTCCAGGAAGAATCATATTGACCACCTTCGACAATCATTCGAAAGGATGAGAGAACATGGTCTGAAGATGAACCCTTTGAAGTGTGCATTCTGTGTGAAAGCTGGAGATTTCTTGGGCTTCGTTGTCCACAAGAAAGGAATCGAAATCAACCAGAACAAGACGAAGGCAATTCTGGAAGCGAAAGCGCCGTCGAATAAGAAGGAACTGCAATCTCTGTTAGGCAAGATAAATTTCTTAAGGAGATTTATATCTAACCTAAGTGGGAAAGCTCAGGCCTTTTCACCCTTACTTCGACTGAATAAAGAGGGGTTCGAATGGGGGCAAGAGCAACAAGAAGCCTTCGACAAAATCAAAGGGTACCTCACTAAGCCACCTATTTTGGTGCCTCCTTGTAGCAATAAGAGTATGAGATTGTACATAGCTGCATCCGACAAAACTTTGGGAAGCATGTTAGCCCAAGAAGATGAGAATGGAGTCGAAAGACCCATTTACTATCTTAGTAGAGTTTTGAACGATGCAGAAACTAGATATAGCGAAGTTGAAAAATTGTGTCTATGTCTGTATTTCTCTTGTACAAAACTCAAGCAATATATAAAACCAGTTGATGTGTATGTTTCGTCTCATTTTGATGTTTTCAAGTATATGTTGTCGAAACCTATCTTGCATAGTCGAATTGGCAAGTGGGCATTAGCATTAACTGAATACTCCTTGACCTTTATGCCTCTTAAGGCAGTGAAAGGACAAGTGGTTGCAGACTTTATAGTCGACCACTCAATTCAAGTTGAGGATATTAATTATGTGGAGATAGAGCCTTGGAAATTCTACTTCGATGGTTCCATCCATAAAGATGGAACAGGGGTAGGAGTCTTGATCATTTCTCCAGAAAAAATTCCAACAACATTCAAGTACAAGATATCAGGTTCTTGTTCGAACAATGAGGCTGAGTATGAAGCTCTAATTACTGGCCTTGAGATATTGTTGGAATTGGGGGCAACTCGAGTCGAAATAATGGGAGACTCAGAGTTAGTCATTAAGCAAGTCACAAAGGAATATAAATGCATAAGAGAAAATCTCATTATGTACTTTGTGATAGCAAATCGTTTATTGAAAAAATTTGAAATGGTCAATATTCGACACATACCCAGAGTGGAAAATCAAATAGCCAACGACTTGGCACAAATTGCATCTGGGTATAAGATTTCAAAAACGAGATTACAAAGAGCAATCGAAGTTCGAGAAAAGATAAAAGCAACTTGTCTATCACCAACAGACTTGGAATCGACGACACTAGGATATGCTGATCAAAGTAACTTCGAAATTTCGTTCATAGATAATTCGTCAGAACAAGATTGGAGGAAACCCATTGTGGATTATCTTCAAAATCCAGGAGCTTCGACAGAACGAAAAACAAAGTACAGGGCGTTGAGTTATGTACTCATGGGTAATGAGTTATTCAAGAAGACGCCTGAAGGGGTATTGCTAAAATGCTTAAGTGAAACTGAGGCATACATAGCCCTTTCGACTACGCACGCTGGAGCATGTGGGGCTCACCAAGCAGGCCATAAGATGAAATGGTTGTTGTTTCGACAAGGACTATACTGGCCCACTATGCTGAAAGATTGTGTTGAGTTCGCCAAAGGTTGCCAAGAATGTCAAGTCCATACAGGCATCCAGCATGTACCAGCAAGCGAACTTCACTCGATAGTGAAACCTTGGCCCTTTAGAGGATGGGCGTTAGACCTCATTGGAGAGATTCGACCAGCATCATCAAAGAGTCAGAAGTATATACTGGTAGGCATTGATTATTTTACTAAGTGGATCGAAGCTATCCCTTTAGTCAATGTGGACCAAGAAAATGTCATTGAATTTATTCAAAAGAACATTATCTTTAGGTATGGAATCCCTGAGACTATAACAACTGATCAAGGATCAGTTTTCACTGGTCGAAAGATGCAGGAATTCGCTCAGGAAACAGGTTTCAAACTCCTAACATCAACGCCTTATTATGCACAGGCAAATGGTCAAGTCGAAGCAGCGAACAAAGTAGTGATTGGCTTGATAAAAAAGCATGTTGGGAAGAAGCCAAAAAATTGGCATAAGACGTTAGACCAGATTTTGTGGGCTTGTCGAACGTCCCCAAAAGAAGCCATAGGTACAACACCATACAGGCTAACTTTTGGTCATGACGCAGTGTTGCCAGCAGAAATTTGTCTTCAATCTGCAAGGGTTCAGAGACATTATGATATTCCCTCTGAAATTTATTGGAATATGATGTTAGACGAACTAGTGGATTTAGACGAAGAAAGATTGCGCGCTCTTGACCTACTCAGGCTTCAGAAGAAAAGAGTAGAAGACTCTTATAATAAAAAGGTGAAACCTAAGGTATTTTCGCCTGAAGAACTAGTTTGGAAGGTGATTCTTCCCATGGATCGAAGGGATCGAAGCATGGGGAAATGGTCACCCAAATGGGAAGGACCATTCAGAGTTATCCAGACTTTTTCTGGTGGAGCCTATGAAGTCGAAGAGCTAGGTGAAGATAAAAGGCTCTTGAGAGTAAATGGTAAATATTTGAAAAAATACAAACCTACACTCCAAGAGATAAAAATAAAATAACAAAGTAATGACTAAATTAACCATAAAAAAGCCAAAATGGAAAATTTTTATAATTTAGCCAAGATGGCAATGTTGTCGAATACATATTACAAAATATGGTTAAAAAGCTGAATCAATCAGAAGGGAATGGAGTCCTTGAGTCGAAGGTATTTGATTTGCTGCAGCTCCAATCTTTTGTTGCACCAGGCATTCGCCTGCACAAGCTTGGCAATCTGATAGTCGAAGCCTTGAGCTTTCTCAGCAAATTCTAGGCCTTGTGTGATTTCAGTTTGACTTTCGGTGTCTGGGACGGTCGAGAGAAGTTCTTCCTTGCGCTTAGTATTGGCATTTATCTTAGCCTCTATTTCTTTGATTTGCGCCCTGAAGGAAGCATTCTCTCGATCGATGGCATCAATTTCTTCTTGTTTAGATGCTTTTTGCTTCGAAAACTCCGCAATTCGAGAAGTTGTCTCCGAAACAGCTATCCATGCAGAAGAGCTTTTTCCATATAACACTTCAAGCTGGCTATTAAAGCCCCTTTGTCGCCGATAATCTGCTGAGACTTGATCAATAATGGAGTGTAACTCCATGATAAAGCCTGAAACTTCTGGAGCTACAGCTAACAAGTCTACAGCATTCAAAACATCCCTCAAGTATGATGGAGCAGTAGGGTCCCCCTCCAAAGCTTTCATCAAGTCCTTGAAAAATTGAGCCTTAACCTTCATCAAAGCCTCATCGAGAGGAGAAGTTTCAGTGGACTTTCCCGACAGGGTAGGAACCTCCTGGCTAGCGTCAGACGAACTTTTGCTCTCGATGATGGCGTTCAGATAGCTAACAGGGTCAGTTTGCTTCAAGAGTTCTAAGTCGTATTTCGACCTGTGCTTTGTTGAGGTAACAGCCTTTGCAACAGCATTGTCTTGGGTTTGAGGCTGTTGAGTAATATTTGCCTCGACTTGATTCCCTTCGACTCGGACTACGACAGTACCAGCGTCATCATGGTGCCCTTCGCCAGCGTCACCTTGGTTCTCTTCGCCAGCGGCACCTTGATCCTCTTCGCCAGCGTTGCCGTGGTCCCCTTTGTCACGATTCTCTTCCGACAGATCCACCACCTGAATCTCTTTTGGCTGTTGCTCTTCTGTTTGAGGATCTTCTGCTGGTTTTTCTGCCGTCTCAGCATTGGCCTCATTTATTTCAGTATGGGCTTCATCGTTCGCCAAGTCTTTTTCTTGTGGCCTGCTGAGTTCAGCAGACTCCAATGTTTCAGAAGTCCGTGGCGGTGAGATTTCAGTGGTGTCCTGAAAAGAGAAGAAGAAGAATCTTCAAAATTCGAAAGAGACATATTCGAATGTAGGTATCGGCACCTGAGCTACAAAGAGATCTAAGAGATTACCTGTAAATTAGCTTCAGCCCCAGGGCTGGAATTGTCGCTTTCGACAGGCTTATTGAGAAGAGCGTTTAATTCCTCCTCCGTTGGCTCCTCAATGATTACTGGAGGTGGCCTGGGCTTTCTCCCAGCGACCTTTATTCTAATTGTTCGACCAGTAGCCTCAGGAAGAGGAACGTCCTTCTTCAGCTTTTTCCTCTTTAGAGGAGCAGGGGGAGAATCATCTTCTTCATCGCTCCCGGATTCGACCGTCAGTGCTGGCCGTTTCTTGGGCGAAGGTGCCTAAAAAACCAATGGGAATTCGATTTAGCAGTTGCATCGAAAGTCAAAAGTCAAAACCAGAAGAAAATAATGAAAGTCTGGTTACCGATACAGAAGGCTTTTTCGAAGGGCCTTCCCCCTGTTGGTTTGTTGTGGTCTTCGCTGGCGCTATAGTCTTCACCGGCGGTGGAGGTTTTGTTAAGGGGCCTCCTCCCTGTTGGCCTTCTGCAGCCTTCTTGGCTGCAGGCTTTCGAACAACTGAAAGCAGAATAAAATAATTAACAGGCTAGCAGTCGAAAGAGAAAGACAAAGTAATTTTAAAGGATGAACTTACATTTCTTTATTTTGTCCAAGACAAGGACAAAAGATTTCTGAAGCTCATCCACGAAGTCCTTCTCGTCGAAAAACTCCTCAGCGTAATAACTTTTCCACCACTCCTCGAAGGATGGTGAGCAAAGAAAGTTGAGCTGGTAGTCAAACAACGAAAGAACTGTTCGACCAGCATATCTTCCGATATGTTTAGTGGCAGCTTCTTCGGTGTAGTCGTTGCAGAAGTATAACATAGACTTCTCCCTTGGAAAAATTGGAGAAGGTAGTGTTTGAATAATACCAAACTGGCGAGACACCAGGTTTGGTTGATATGCAATCAGACTCAAGTGAGTCTTAGAACTCCTGAATCGAAGAGGCATGATTCTTGGTGTGAGGAACGCCTCCCACATTGTTGTATGTTCGTCAACCTGAGGACCACTCGACGTCCTAGGATGTGGCCTTGTGAACCACTCTGGGCCAACCTTCCGTCGAGAAAACGGAGCCATAGTCGAAGCAAACTCTTTCCTTCTAGCAAACATCAGAACGAAGTTTGTGAAAGTTTGCTGAAGCTCCAGTCCATCTTCCATTGGAGTCAACAGAGCCAGTCTGGTTCCTTCGACACGTCTGTTCGCTATCTCTGGAGCCTGCTCATTTATTTGAATCTTCTTAGGCAAGAAAGATTCGAAGGTGGCATTGAGCCACAGTTGGAGCAGCCAAAAAGGTCCAACAAGCAGCAGACTGGCCCTGTTCTCGATAATCTTCAGAAGAGTCGCTCTATTACTAATCGACTCATACAGGCTAGCCAAAATCAATTCTGCCAAGCAGATATTTTGGCCATGATGGAGTTGAGTGGCGAGAGTGACCATCTTCTTGGTCACCTGTAAGGACTTGGAGCAAAACACAAAGCGTGTCAGCCATAAGGCTAGAAACGCAATATGTTCGACATCTGACACAGCATCTGTCGACCTGTCGTGGTAGTGATTGATGAAGGTGGTGTAGGTTAGTTTTGTGGCAGAGAATCCAATCTGATCCTCCGACATTTCCTCCGGGTCGAAGTAGTCCCCAGTGGGTCGAAGGCCAGTGATAGCGGCCACATCGAAGAGTGTAGGAGTCAGCATTCCACAGGGAAGATGGAAAGTAAAATGGGTGTAGTCCCAGAAGAGGAGAGAAGCTATCAACATCTCTGGGGAATAGTTAAGACCTGTCTTCGACAGCATGACCAGGTCGAATATCCCCATGTCTTTCCAGATCGAAGCTTGGCGTTTCTCCATTTTTTCCAGCCAAGCACTGTAATCAGAAGTAAGGCTAGGGCCAAACCTGAAAGCCCTAACACCTTTGTTGAAGAAACGGAGGTCGATTTTCTCTTTAGCAGGGTCTTCATTATATTCTGCATCTTTCTTGGAGCATGCAACCGGTTTGAGTCTCTCAACTACAGGAAAATAACTCTTGATCTTCATGGCCTCAGAAATGCTTGGGTACAATGGGCCAGACATAGCAAAGATCTGGTTGGAATATCCAACCGGAATAATAAGGTGGCGTGAGTAAGCATCACGTACAGCGATATCCAAAGGTTCAGGGACCCTTCGTTGGCCCGTGGGAGTTACTACTGGAGCGGTGGCGAAAACCCTAGGTTTGACGTTTCCAGATGGTGTGTTGGCGTTAGGAGCATTGGAAGAACCAGATGCCATTGTTAATGGTGAGGTTGAAGACGAAGTGAAGAAAAGAGGTTTGCAAAGTTGACAAGTTTGTATGCAAATGAAGAAGTCTGAAAGCTAGATAGCGTAAAAAGTCCCACAATGGGTACTTACTGCTATTTATAGTAGTGGGGGAAAATCCCCAAAATCGAGGACATTAAATGCCATTTAATGTTGCAGAAGGTAGTGGGACACGTGGCGTCTCCCTGTTGTTTTAGCCGTTCTGCAGAAATGGAGGGGTGCAGCGTGCGCCCTCGTTTTTTGGAATTGTCATAATGACAATTTCTGAAATGACGTTTGGCACACTGCACGCCGTACTGAGGTGACGTCTTAGGTACGGATAAATGATGGTTTTTCTTGGGATTGTCAGTGGTTGGTAGAAGACAACAAAAAGTGCACAATTTAATTTGTGACTAAGCATGAAAAGACAGGTGTCGAATGGCGTTTCAAAGAATGCCTTTTTCTTTCAGAGTCGAAATAAGGCATTCTTGGGGGGCAATTTGTTGGCTCCTAAATTCGACACCCTTTTTCATTAATGTCAGCCATTAAAGCTGAAGGATGTTTTCGACCAGCTAGGTCCGTCGAAATGCCCATCGAAAGATGGCAAGGTACTTAGAAGATTTCTTCCAAGGGAGAAGTTGGTTGCCTTCGACGTCGAAGGTGTTTCTCGTCGAAGATGCTTCTCGACGAAGGTGTTCGATGGTTCAGAGTGGAACGGTTTGAAATTCAAGCGTTTGGAGGGAAAACGGTTTCCAGCGGTTACCAAGTGCAACGTGCAAAGATCTGGAGCGTCGAACGTTGAGAACGTGCCAAGTGGGATCATCTCGAAGCAGTGTAACTGCCCGACGGTTACTTGGGATGTTTTAGTATAAATAGTAGTAGTTCACGCAGTTTCTCGTGTGTGTTCACAATTATATACAAAGTCACTCATATAGATTCGAGTACCCAGCGTGTGAGAAAGAATTGTTGAGAAATGTATGTGTGAAACACCAACTTTATTAATCAAAGTCATTTACTTTTCCAGAAATTTACTTGCTTTCTTCCTTACTTTCCTGTCGAAATCCTTTACTTTAAGCCTTCATTTATTTTACCAAGCCTACTTCTTCATGCAATTTACTTAAAGCCTCTTTATTTTATTGCCACTTAATCAATATCCAATTTAATCAAAACCTCAAAATCAACCTATGTCCTAGGATCAATCTGATCGATCCTGCGAGTAACCAAATAAGTAACCATTTGGAGGATCAGCGGTTGTTTACCAATAACCACGGTAAACAGGTAGAACATTATTTTAAAGATGAAATGATCAGAAATATTTGATTAATCCTTTAAAATAGTATGCTTAATTTTCTCTCATCAGTTAAAGTTATTTTAACCAAATAGATGAGCTCTCTAGTGATTTTTTAGCAAGGGGTGAAAATAAACTAGGCAGGGGTGCAAAAAGCAAGAGCAAATCCAGCAAAACACCCAAAAAGCACCAGGAGGCTTAATTACATAAGCTCAGTCAATTGGGGCTTTAAGTCAATTGATTGGTGCAACTAGGTGCTTCAAAATTCAAATCCAATTTGATTAAAGCTTTGCCTCTAAGTCAATTAAATTCACACATTGATGAAAAATTCTCAATTTTTTGAAGATTTTATTACCCAATTGATTGGAGCCTTAACCAAATCGCTTGGGCATCCATTTTTGGAAAGGTTTTACTCTTATTTTGAATTATCTAATAAATTGACACATATACTCAATCATTTCGGTAAGTGAAAACATTCTCCATAAATGATTGTCATAGTGTATGAATGATGGGTAACGTCTCTGTATCCATTATTTCTGTTTTGAGCCTTTGCAAACGATTATTAAGGCCTCCCAATCGATTGGCCTAAGGCCATATCGATTGGATCATTTATTTTGGCCCATAGATCTTTCCTTTTTTGTTCCAACCTCTAGCCTGTAAATAGAGGACTCTACTTTCACAATTTCACACCAAAAAATGTGAGCTCTCTGTCTCATTCCTCACTTACTCTCCAACTAAAAAATATTTTGACTTTCTCTCACATTTGTTTCGCCATATCACTTTGAGAAAGTCATTGTGTATAAGTGAGGACATTTGTATTCTAGAAAGGGTGTTATTGTAAATTCTCCAAGGAGTGTATTTATCTTGCTTAAATAATTTATCCTTAAAGAAGTGTTTGCTTGGGTTGAAATCTAAACCAATTAAAAGCTTTATTTATGGACTTATTTTCTAAGTCGTCGATTCGGTTTGTAAGCTCAGCCTTTGTAAAAGCTTACTTTGGTTCAAGATCAACTCGATATAAAATCTCAACTTTGTTTGCAGATAGCCTGTGTAAAACCCATGTTTGGTTCAAGATTATCCCAATGAAAAATATCAATTTGTTTCATGTCAACCCGTATAAAACCTAGGTCCAGTTTGGAGGATTGCCAATTTAAAACTCCGCCTTTGGTTCAAAATAAGTGTGTAAAAAATCTCAGTTTAACTTGGGGACTAACCGCTTCAATTTAGTGTTTGGAAGGAAGACTAAACGTTTCTCTCTGCAGTTCATGTTTGGAAGGAAGACTAACCACTTCTCTTTGTAGTTCGTATTTGGAAGGAAACCTAATTGCTTCTCTCTATTGTTTTATGTTTTGTTGGAAGTTAACCCAAAACTTCATTTTACCTTGTATAAAAGGGTTTGAGAGTTTAACATACTAAAAGATCTTAAGTATTAATGGATACTCTCAAGATCGAATCTTGAGGGTATGGTTATGTTTTCTTGGCCGAAATTGTATAGTTCTCTGGTGTCATTTCTCTAACCATTAACTGTTTATTTTCTGCATATTTATTCTCTCGCTGCTATTACTTAAATGTTTTTATCAAAATGTTTTTAAACTTTTAAAATGATAATAATAATTTTTTTAAATACCATTTTTAAACCCAATAATTCACCCCCCCCCTATTGTGTGTAGAATCATATGTCCAAAAAGTGGTAGTTCAAAGACTAATCATCTTAGGAGGAAGATGACTTCCAACACGTTTTCTAACAAGAGAACTTTCCTAAACACACATTCACCGATGGTGTTAGGATTGAACTATTGAATTGTTGGAAAATATAATCGACAATTTGTTTATCAAAAAAAATTTAAACTCTAAAATGATAACAATAAATTTTAAACTATTGTTTTCAAATATTCACAATTCACCCCCTCTTGTGTGTAAAGTCACATGTCCAACATGGCCAACCTATCATTAGCTGAGACAAGCAAAGTTTGATCTAACTTGTTATTCTACTTTATCTTTGTAATCTTGGATGTTAGATATGCTCCCCTTTTCCTAGAGTATTTGGTAGCATCAAACATTGCCTTTCCTAGAAAAACATTTTATCTATCAAATTAGTGATTAATAGTTGTGTTATTTCTCTGAAATTATGATTGGCATACATTTTGGTTAAACCAACTTGGAAGCAACATGTTGAACAAGATGTTCCAACTTACAGTTTTCAACATGTCGAATGAGATGTCCCAACTAGGAGGATAGGACATCGTGTCTGCAGCAGCTGATAGTTACAGTTCAACTGATATGTTAGTTACTGAATATTTAGGGAATATTTAGTTAGCTTATGTGGCGTCCAAGATTGACATATCAGAGATTTTATCTTAGTTTTTGAAGATATGAAAAGTTTCTTAATATGAATACATTTTAGGAAACTAATGATTGAAGACCTATTTTCTTGGAGAAGATTTTGTAGACTTTGTGCAACCTTACTGCTACGATTTTGAAGCCCAACCCAGTCCAGAATAATGTTATAAATAGACTGGTGTATACCTAGTTTTAGGTGGAACTTATGTGTGTGTTTTGTTAGGGTTTTTAGAATCGTTATTGTTGCGTTGTAAGTTTTGTCAAGCGTCCATAAGATTTTAAGCATTGGATGTTTGTGTGTCAGGTACTTATAAGCGTTTAAGAATTGAGTATTTGTGTGTCAATTCTCTTAAGCTTTTAAGCATTGAAGATTGTGTGTCTTGGAAGAGTGACATCCTATTTTTGTTCTCTACTGTGTTTAGAGTTACTTCAATCACTGATTGTAATTGAAGAAGGATTTTAGATGGGCCTCATACCTAGGTGTGTCTTAGGTAGAAGTTAAGCAAAGGGTAGTGATTAAGTGCGTAGATTGTAAACTGGTGGGTTTGATGTGTGGTCGACAAATTGATACTATCTATTTGATTTCGTCCATGGCTTGGTAGCACCAAGGTAGGTGTTGTTCTCACCAAACTAGGTAAACATATTTGTGTGTTATTTATGTACATCACTGTTTATTTTGTTTGTATATCCTGTTGTCGCATGTTGAAGTCAGATCCGGTGTCTCAACATCTCTTAGGACATCCAAAATCTGACAGCCAGAATTTCAATTGCTATCAGAGCAGGAATCCTGGTCTGACTCTGGGTGAGATTCATGGAAGTTACTTTCGGGTGCAATGGACAAGGATGGTGGAACCGTGGTTAAAATACCTATTCTAGATGGTACCAACTATGATAGTTGGAAACCTCGTATAGAAATGTGCATAAAATCTTTGGGCAACAAAGTTTAGAAAATTGTTATCAAAGGATGGGATCCACCAAAGGTTGTGGGTGAAGATGGAAAGATTACTGATGTGCTGAAGCATGAAGAAGATTGGAATGATGATGATGATGATGATGAGCCATCATCTCAAGGAAACTTCAAAGTGTTGAATGCCATATTCAATGGAGTTGACAAAAATGTGTTCAAGCTGATAAAGAATTGTAAGCATACAAAAGTGGCTTGGGAGGCCTTAAGGAAGGTTCATGAAGGAAATCCTAAGGTAAAGTTGGAAAAACTTCAACTTCTCTCCACCAAATTTGAGAACTTGAAGATGATGGAGGATGAAAGTATTCAGGACTTTCACACGACTGTTCTAGAAATTGCTAATGACTCAGAAGACCTGGGAGAGAAGATATCAGAGGATAAGCTGATCAGGAAGATGCTCAGATCTCTTCTAGAGAGGTTTGACATGAAGGTGATTACAATTGAAGAATCCCATGAAGTAATCACTATGACTGCGGATGAACTTGTAATCTCTCTTAAGACCTTTGAATCTTCTACCAATGAAAGGTCTGAAAAGAATAAGAGAATAGCTTTTGCTTCTAGTATTGAAGATTCAGAGGATATAGGAAATGTTAACTTAGAAGGAGTATTTGAGGACCTTGTGCTACTGGGAAGACAGTTTTACAGGGTGTTGAGGAAGTCTGGGTTAAAATCTAAGAACATGTCATTCGACATCAACAAAAACTAGGACCTGGGAAGGAAGTCAAGATTTGAAGAGAATCCAAGCTAAGGGAAAGGTGTCCAATGCCATGAATGTAAGGGATATGGACACATAAGAACTGAATGTGCCACATATCTCAAAAGGCAAGGGAAGAGCTTAGATGTATCATGGTCAGAGGGAGAATCTGAAAGTGATCATGAAGAAGAATTATCTAAGCAAGTGATTGCCTTGACTAGAATTTGTGAGTCTGATGAAGAAACTTGTGAGTCCGATAAATAATCATACGTTGGAGAAGTCACTGTTAGTGAATTGGCTGTTGGATTCATAAAGATGTACCTCAAGGATGAAAAAATGTGTTAGAGAGTATTAGAGAAAAATATACTTATTGCTCAACTAGAGGCTGAGAAAGAAGAGCATTTATCTATCATTTCTAATCTTAAAGAGGAGGTAATATTTCAAAAATCAAAATTTGACAATATGACCAAATATGTAAGAATGCTAAATAATGGCTCTACTGTGCTGGATGATATTCTTCAAACTGGGAAGAATACTGGGAATATGAAGGGTCTTGGTTATAATAACCATGTTATGAAGAACAACAAGCAAATAGTGGAGTTTGTTCCTCAAAAGATGAAACAAATGCAGAAGATGTCAAGTCACGTGTCCCAACATCAGCCGAGACATCAGAGAATGTATTATAGTCCATTGTATCAGCCATGGAGATGTCATTATTGTGGGCTGTTTGGCCATTTAAAGTCCTCTTGTTACAAATTGTATGGCTATCCCAACCATATTACTCCTTACATAAGAAAATATGTTAATATTGAGGTAAAGTCAAGAGGAGCTCCTCACCATGATTCATACGGACTCATAGTTTACACTTCTCTCAAAGTCTCAACTAGAGAGGATTAGTATTTTGATAGTAGTTGTTCTAGACACATGATTGGTGTTAAGAAATTCCTAGTGGAAATTAAACCACATGTCACTATCTATGTCACTTTTTGAGATGGATCAAAAAGTGAAATAAAAGTGTTGGAAAGGTGAACTATACGGGACAACCTAGTCTTGATAATGTGTTATTTATAAAAGGGCTGACTGCAAATCTGATAAGTATCAGTCAACTATGTGCAAAGGTCTCAAAGTTAACTTTACTCAATCTGAGTGCCTGATTACAAATGATAAGAATGAAGTGGTTATGAAGGGAGCCAGATCAAAAGACAACTGCAACCTATGGAGCTCTCCAGGAACAAAATTTCTCTCAACATGCTTAATGTCAAAAGATGATGAAGTCAACCTATGGCATCAAAAGCTTGGTCATTTACATCTAAAAGGTATGAAGAAGATCCTGTCAAAATAAGTTATTAGAGATATTCCTAAGCTAAAGATTGATGCAGGGAGAATTTATGGTGAATGTCAAATTTGGAAGCAGACAAAGATGTCCCATAAGAAGATCCAACATCTTGCCACCTCAAGAGTTCTAGAGCTACTTTAAATGGACTTGATGGGACCTATGCAGGTTGAAAGTCTTGAGGGAAAGAGGTATGCATATGTTATTGTTGATGACTACTCAATATTCACTTGGGTAAAGTTCATCAAATTGAAATCTGAAGTGTTTGAAGTCTTCAAAGAACTATGCCACAAGATTTAAAGAGAAAAGAATTGTGGTGTTGTCAGAATCAGAAGTGACCACGGGAAAGAATTTGAGAACAACAAGTTTGAGGAATTATGTGCATCTGAAAGGATTAGTCAGGGGTTTTCTTCACCCATTACTCCTAAACAAAATGGTGTGGTTGAATGCAAGAACATGACTATTCAAGAATGTGTTAGAGTTATGCTTCATGCTTATTTAACAATAGAGTGACTATCATAACGGGTACCTCTGTTTAATAATATAGTGACTATCAGAACGGGTACCTCTATTACTCTATATGAATTATAGAGAGGAAGAAAGCCAACTGTCAAATACTTCCACGTCTTTGGAAGTAAGTGTTATATTCTGGCAGACCGTGTGCCAACTGAAACAACCGACGGAAATAATCAAAGATAAAATTCAATAAAGTCACCATAGAACATCTTTTATCGCACAGGAAGGGAAAGGTAAACATCGAGAAAACCTGAAGGGATGAAATCAGGGTCTTGCAACCATAAAGATCGGGTAAGGAAGTCAGTTACGCGAGGGGAAGGTATTAGCACCCCACACGTCTGTAGTACTCTACAGGATCCACTTATGTTGTTCTAATATAAGGGTGTGAAAAGTCTATGTCTAAGGCTTAAAAGCTGAAAAGATATAAGAGGGGGAATGCATGCAAAAGAAAAGAGAAAATAATGTAGGGAAAATAATTGTTGTGCTCATTCGGGCCCTACCCCAATGCCTACGTATCCCTTTTAAGGAATCGGAGCAGTCGTAGTTCGGCTTCAAATGTTTTGTTTGGTTTTGTGTTTTTTAATGAATAATATGCATTTCGCCTTCTTCTGCAACTCGACCTTTGGAGACTTACGCATCAGCACAAAAGTGAATTAACATGTTCTTTTGAAAAGAGTTTGAAAGAAAATCCCGAAGGCAAAAAGAGTTTGCATCGGTTGGTGTTTTTGTTGCAGATGACAACTAGTTGATCTCGAGAGAGAGATATTAGACATTTCTCCACTTATTCATGAAGTATGTCTTTGAGACTTGAACCACTCCAAAGCTTAGAATAGAAGAGAAATAAGATCGAGAAGAAACCTTCTTATCATTTCCCATGCTCAACAAAGGTATTATTCTCATCAGTAGTTTTTAAGTGTTTTGAAGTTTTCCAGAAAAAGAAGTTTTTGTTTTAATGCAAATGTAATGGATAAAGAAAAGTCTAAGGGGAGACCGGAAACATAACCCTAGAGTTGTCATGCAATATTGACCCTATAATTTAGGATAGAAGTGGGAAGTATCTACCTAATATTAGCATACTAGATATGAGCCTAAGGTCTATTCAATTCACACTTGGAGAAGAATGAATTAAAAACCTATGGGGAGCATACAAGAGGTGGATATAATAGAGAATAGAAAGGAGATAACAAGTCATCATGTAAAGAGATAACAAGACTTCAAGAAGCATGTATCAAATATGAATGATGGATTAAGAGAGGTATGATGGTACCTAACAGAGATGGTCAATTTACTCTTCAATACGCACAAGATAAGAAAATTCTACTGAGAGCCTCCTCGAATTCCCTTCATCAACCGATGATTAGGCATATCCGGGTTGCATCAACAATCGATTATGAAAATAGTAGCACAAGTATCCAAGGTAAATGGAATGCTTGGGGTATGGGAGATGAATCGGGTTATGATTAACCAAGGGTTGTACTTGATTAATCTCGTGAGAGTAGGTGCTCCTACCCTCAACCGTGAGACCCTTTTGTGCATGGAAAACTTGGTATATGAATCTGAGTGATTGATTTAGGTTATGATTAACCAAGGGCTATACTTGATTAACCTCGTGACAATGGCCATGCCCAAACTCAACTACGGAACCCTTTAGGAAAAGCTTGTTATGTGGACCAAGGATAGATCATGCGTTTTAATTGGATGATACAGGCATACTTGAGCAAGAATTAAAACATACGAAGAAATAAAATTCTAAGATACAAAGAAATAAAATTCTAAGCTATTACAACAATATGGGGATAGGGGTACAAATTTATGAATCAGGAGGTATTAAGTTGACAACACGATTAAAAATATAAACAAACAAACAATTCAAGCTAATCAAAATATTAAACAATTAATTAAATCGAACCATTTTATTTGATATCATTAATTAACAAAATAATTAATGAAATCAAATAATATTTTTTAATCTAATTAATTGTTTAAAACAAAAGTATATTTTTTTGTATTATTATTTGTTTTTGCTAAAGAAAAATCATTAAACATATATGTTGTACCCCAAAATTTTCCCTCCCATATTTCTCAACAAATGTCAAGTGAGGTCCCCAAATTTCTCAAGGAAGTTCAAGAGTTGACCAGACAAACTCTCTCCTAAGGCAGTCTATCTCAAATTAGGGTTTCCATCTTCATCAAGATGTGTGAACCACAAAGGACTCAAATTCTCACCATTGTGCTAATATGTTCTCAAGATCATCCATGTCAAGTTTCAAGCCTTGCAGAAGAAGTTTGCTCAGTCAATTGCTTAAATGCCTAAAAGTCAACTGTGCTAGGTCAAAAGTCAACTGTGGCCCACATACAGTCAAACTTAAATATTTTTGGTCAACATCCTCATTTTTAAGTATTATCCATCATTTGATCAAGGGTTGATCATGATTCCTCAAGGATTGCTCACAATTCATCAAAACCCAAAAGTTGCTAAATTAGGGTTTTATAAGAAAAGTCAACTCAACTTTGACCAAGCATAACTTTCTCATACTTTATCATAAATGACCCATCCAAAGATCATTTTGAAGAGGATGTAATTCCCTACAATTCATATTCATCTCCCAAGTTTAGAATATTGACTCTCAAAAAGATATGAATTTTGACATTATAGGTCCTTTTGAAAAGTCAACAAAAACACCTTCTGGGTCAAAGCTTCATACATGAACATGGAAGACTCAATTGAGATGAGACCAAAAGGGTTGCTTAGAGGACATCCTAAGCTTTCTAAGAAGTCAAAGAACACCTCTCTAGGGTCAAAGTTGAGAGAGTTATGCATTGGCCAAGTTGACCATTTTTGCAAAATTGCCAAAAGTCAAATGTGCTCAAATTTGCATCTTTTGCTAAATGGGCCCAACTTTTTATGCTTGCACATCACTTATAACATGGTCCATGACCCAAATGTTCAATCACATGTTATTTTCTTCATTATTTATTTTATTTTGATTTTTCATTTATTAAAAATTGAATTAAATCAAATAATTTGTAAATAATAGCAAAGATTTGTTTTGATTGGGTTTTTGGACAGAATCACAAGCTCATTATGCTGGCATATCTGAATCAAATCATATCAAAGCTAATTTGCACGAGAATGGCATGATTAGGCCAAATTTGGAAGGATATCATACAACTTGAAAATCAAATCAAATCTTGGATAAATGAAAAGATTCATTCCAAGTTTGTTAACCTAATTCATTCTAGGTTATATAGTGAAGCTTTGCATATAAAAAAAGGGGTGAGAGGCGTGAAACTGTCAGAAGAAAATTCAAAACTTTGGACAAAAAGTGTGAGATTGAAATCCATCTTAGAGTCGTCCTCAAGGAGTTTCAAGGCTAGCAATACATTCCTGGAAATCTCAGGAAGCTTCTCCAATTGATTGCACCCCCTACACGTCCAGAATCACTCCATATCACTCTCACGGCTTGCAAAATTATCCAAATTCAATTACTGTAATTCTTGCATCTTTAGCATGTTTAAGTTACATATTTGTGTTCATCATCATGTTTGTAATGTTTCTGGATAGTTTGATTTAAGTTACAGTGCAGGAATAAGTTGTTGCCATTGTTAGGGTTTCGTGCTCCAATTTGGGGTTTTATGATTTAAGCAAAATTAGGCCTGATAATGGGTACCATGACGCTCGTGAGTCCAGGACGAGTTGATTGGTACCATCACAATTGATTTATCACGTTTGTATAGATGTTTTGAATGACACAGGCTTTCAGCAACAAACCTGTGTCTGTAGGTAAATGTTTAGAGCCTAAAACGACAATTCTAGGGAAGAAGACAACAACGTGTCACAACCTGACTGGTTGGTTTAAATTCTGGCGCATTATTCTGGCCACTAACTTGTTTTACAATATATTATTTGTTTTTATTATATTAACAGGTTAACATCCAGCGTAGTTGGTCAGAGGAAGTGAGTCATAAGCTCATGTCCTGGGTTCGATCCCAGGCATGAGCTTTTGGCATTTTCTCCATTATTTTCACAAGATCCAACACATACACCTTTTGAGGGTCATCATCTTCTGGATCCATCATCCAGAACCAAATCCAGCGCACCTCACCTTTTGAGGGCCATCATCTTCTGGATCCATTAGCCAGAACCAGATCCAGTGCACCTCTCCTTCTGAGGATCATCATCCTCTGGATCCATCTCCAGCCAGATCCAGCGCACCTCACCTTCTGAGGATCCTCATCTTCTGGATCCATCTCTAGCCAGATCCAACGTACCTCACCTTCTGAGGATCATCTGATCTCATCCTCTAATCCAACGCCAGCATACGCAGGCCCACCGTGAGTCCCCAGAAGATAGCCTCATTTGATCAGGCGCCAGATTCTGAGCCATCCTTATGGGTTTCAGAAGTTCAGCACCCCCAGATCTGCTGACTGCAGACCCATTTGGTTATTTCTACTATTTTTTCTTTAATTTCTTTTCTTTAATTATTTTATTTTTTAAACAATGCAAAAATTATTTTGTTAAATTAACCAATCAAAAATCACAAAAATGACTTATTTTCTTAATAAATGTTTTTTTAATTAATTAGTTTAATTAATTTAGGGCAACTTTAATTTCTTTCATAATTTAAAAACAATTAGAAATTAGGTTTAATTAATTTGCAATTAAATATTTTCTTCAATAAAAATCCAAAAATACTTTTTTCCTCAAATTAGATTTTTAGATTTTATAATCGTCCTCGCATTTAATTCGTCGCGCGTATTTTATTCACATTTTTTATTACTATTGTAATTGCTCCGGGGTTGTAATAGTTTTAATTAGGGTTTTTAATTCCGCATTTTATTTTCAATAAAAAATAATTCTGTATCTGCGAAAGCCATGTAATAGCTAGGTTTATTTCCTCTTTTACTTTCCGCAAATTATTAACTGTCTAGATGTATGCTAATAGGATTGAATGGCAAGAATGCATGAAAATTAAAACAGTTAGAAAACCCTAATGTGCAAAGATAACATTAAATGAAAAAGCACACTTGCACATACTCACTCTTAGGGTATACTCTCACTCCGGTTTCCTTCGGTAAACGATCATTAAGCATAGGATGTCTTAGTGGTTGCCCTCCAGTCTAAAAAGATCAAAATGTCCCATTCGAATGTTGCCTCAGAAATGTTGCTTCGAGAAAGATCTTAAGACTCTAGGGTTATTACTAAGGTATCCTAATATTGCTTTAGTGATCGTACGTCCCTTTCGAATTGACCCTTACAAATTCCAACGATGGTGCTACCTATTTTTCAATAGTAGGATAGCATTGTCTAAAGGAAACAAGAATAGAAACAATTTTTTTTCGAGTAAGTAGAATCTTAAGTACTTTCTCAAATCAAAACTTTTCACACTTACACTTTTCAAACAAATTTTCAAAACAACTTCGTCACACCCTTGAGGATTGATACAAGGGTTATCATGAAGTAAAACTTTTCAAAACAAAGCAAGCACACACACACGCAATATGAAAAATGAGCAAGTACCTAAGATCCCATGGAAAACCATGGATAGAAAGGGTGCTAACACCTTCCCTTTCTATAATCTACCCCGTACTCTGAAACATCTCGAAAAAGGATTTTTCTGTACTTTTTTCCTTTCCGGTTGGATGAAATAAAAGTCGGTGGCGACTCTTGCTTACCGCGACATTTTGCAAACACAAAACGCAAAATGCAAACCAGTATTAGACAGTCGGTTCTGCCACCGTATCACAATATAATACAAAAAAAGGAATATAAATAAAGGAAAAGGAATTTGGGCCTAAAATCAACAATTCGGGGGGGTGTGAAGAGGATTTTGCTAGGCCCATTAATAAAGAATCCCAAGTCAAAGGGAGAGGTCTGTGGCTTTGGTGAGGTGCGCCCTAGGGTATGTACCATGTGGAAGGCATTTATGCAGCGCTTGATGTTGATCGGATGGACAGAAATGTGAGAAACCATGGTATAAACTACGAGGAGCTTGTGTGAGATCACAAAAATAGCCACAACGGCGGTGACAAGTGTCACCGCCTGATTAGCTATATGGTTAAAACTTAATTACACAAAACAGATGTTAATCAGGAAACAATTAAACATACTATTTCTCTCTTCCTTTATGGCCTTCAGTTTTCTCTCTCTTCTCTCTCTATTTTGTTCAGTAATAAACACGTTAAAACACAGAAATACAAGAGCAGAGAGATCTAGAGTGGTGGTGGTGATGAACACCCGCGGCGGTGATGATGAACACCCGTGATGGCGAACAGGGGCGAAGCCGCGAGTTACTCCAATCTTCAATTTTTTTTTATATTCTTGTTCATCTGGTCCTTCTTGTTACTAATCTGTGACTTGATTTTGCATATGTTGAATGGTTTTGAGTAGATCTTGAAAGGGAAGGTTTAAACCCTAGGTCCTTACAAATAAATATTTGACGATGATGATGTGATTGACGCGCGATCGATGATGAACAAGAGGTTGTTGATGATGAATGGAGAGAACACCGCTCTTGAATCTACCTCGGTGAGATCTTTTTGAGTTTTCACTCTCTCTTCTCCTTTGTAGCTTTCGATTTGCTTGCGATTGTTTATCATCTTCATCTTTCTCTGTACTCTGAAGGGTTTGTGTGGTAGGAAGATGATGAGTAGATAGGGTTTGTACGCTTGAAATCTTCTTGCGTTTTGTGTTGGCTTGATTTCTGAAAACGTTTTTTGGCCTTTTTTAAGATGAATTTTATGGAGACTTTTTGTGATTCTTCCAGAAGTTAGAGAATGAAAATTCTATCATGTGACATTCTATTATATAGCTTATCATTTTTGAAAAACGGTTAGCAATTGATTTTGATATGAGTTGTTCATTGTGAGAGTTTTTTACAATGATTGGAGGGTGAGGATTTATTCGCAATGAAGCTTGCTTGAGAAGTTTTGTTGAGCTGTAATTTGAACCTTTTTATATTCTTTTCCAACTCTATTTTTTTTGCTACGTTATACCTCTATTTTGATATTTTTTAATGAGATCTGGACTTGTGAAAAATTGTTTGCTGGCTGCAGTGATTTCCCGTTAGGTTGGGCTATGAGTTTGAACCTTGTTTATGAAAACTCTGTTTGAGCTTTTTGGCAATTTTTCTGATATGTTTTAATTGTTTATATAAGAACTTTCTTGTTGGGCTGTGTTGTACCCCAAAATTTTCCCTCCCATATTCCTCAAGATTTGACAAGAATAATTCCCAAATTACTCAAGATTGCTCAAGGATTGCACAGTCCAAATACCTCCTAAGCCAACTGAAATTAGGGTTTTGGTTCTTTCAAGGAATTTGGGGTTTTCAATGGTTCAATCAAGTCTCATAGGCCTATAAACATCCTCAAGCACCTACATGCCAAGTTTCAAGACTCACAGTGCTAATTTGCACAGTCAAAAGCTCCATTTGATCCACAGTCAACTGCAAGGGTAAAATGGTCGTTTTACAGTCAAAATCAAAATTTTTTGTCAACATCTTATTTTGAGTCCACAATCATCATTTGATCAAGTATTGATCATGATTCCACAAGAATGGCTCAAAAATCATCAAGATGTAAGAAGTTACTATTTTTGGAAAGCGGAAAAGTCAACTGTATCTTGACCAGGGCATAACTTTTTCATGGTTCATCAGAAAAATCCCATACAATGCTCATTTTGAAGGGAATGACATTTCCTACAATCCATCTTCACATTACAAGTCCAAGAAATGCTCTCACAAAAAGTTATCAATTTCTACATTATAGGTCAATTTCAAAAGTCAACAAAAGTACCTTTTAAGTCAAAGACCATAACTTGAGATTGGTAAATCCAAATGACATGGGACCAAAGGCATTGGTTAGAGGACTTCAAGACCTTTCCAAAATGTCCAAGAACATGGTCATATGATCAAAATTGAGCAAGATATGCATTGGAGAAGTTGGGAAATTTTTGTGAATTTGCAAAAGTCAACTTTGCACAAAACACCTTATTTTTGCTAATGGGCCTCAAATCTCTTCTTGAAACTTCATCCATGGCCTATGCACGACCCATCAAGATTAATTGAATTTATTTTCTTATTTTTATTAATTAATTGGATTTTTAATTGATATTAATTCATTTAATTAATTTAAATTGTAGGAAAATACAAAGATGTGGTTTTTCAATCTTTTTGTGAAGCAAATATGGTCAAGATATGCTGGCAATTTCGTGTACAAATCAAAGATGCAAAAATCTCCAAATTTGGCAACTTTATTCAATCATGAAAATGCAAAAAGATTTGATTTTCAATCAAATATTCAATCATCAATTCAATGGATTCTTGCTCAAGATTTTGACCTAATTCCATTCCTCTATATATATGCGAGTAAACCCTAACTCATGGACGTGCAAGAAAGCTGCAGAAAAGCATATAGCATATTGAAGAATTTCCAAGAAAACTCAAAACTGACTTTGGCATTCTAGAACGATTCAAAGGTTTTTATTAATTCAAATACATTGCAGGAGATCCCAGGAAGGTTTTGCAATCGAATTCAGGCCTTAAAGCTCAAGAAATCGTTGAAAACATAATCACGGTTTGCACATTTTATCCATAATCGTAACTCTCAATTCATGCCTATTTAGCATGCTTTTGTGTTTGTTTTGCATTGCCAGAACTCATATGAAGCTAATGGTATAACCTAATTGAACTGAAACTCCCTAAATCTGAAGATGCCATGGACGATTTTTAGGGTTCGTGAGCTTTGAAATTGGGGATTCCTAAACCAGGAAAATTTGAGACCACTAAGGCACATGGTTGGAATCCTGAGAACCAGACGAATTCAACCAAACCCTCGCGAAACAGTTATATAAATCACAGCTCTATTCGCTATTTTTCGCCACAATGTTTTGTGGGGGTTAAAAACCCCCGCTATCTAATGTTTATTATGCAGGTACCAGCGAGGAAGATGATGAGGTGTTAGCCTCTGAGTGGATAGTTTAAATAAGCGCGCGTTTTTTGTGTTTTACAGCTTAGTGATTTGTTTCCCAATATAATATTCTCTCTCTATCCTAATAACAATTAAAGCAGGTGGTTGGAGTGGTTAAGGCATTGGCTTGAAAACGTTGGGACCTGGGTTCGAATCCCAGGTCCCCCAAAATATTTGTTTCTATTTTTCTTTGCATAATTACATATAGGTTTCCAAAAGGGTATCCACCATATACCTCAATCATCAATGCTCTATGTGGCGTCAGGCACAGATCCAAGGGTCATGGGTGAATGATCATCATACTCCCAGTCAACCATGCACATGGACAATCCAGAAAGGTCAAACGTGGCTGGAGTTAATGGGCCTGGCAATTGACAATAACACCTCCTGATTTGGGCCATCATCCCCACACGTTTATTTCTTTTCCTTTTTATTTTCTTTTATTAATTATTATTATTATTATTATTATTATTATTATTATTTAATTAACATAATTAATTTTTTTCATAATAAAATTCAGAAAACTAAAAATGTAATATTTTTATTATTATTATTATTTATTTATTTCATCCTTTATTTTTGTAAATAAATACTAACAAATTAATTTAGTCTTTTTAATTAGGTAAATTTCAATATTTTTTGCAATAAATAAAATAAATTAGAATTAGGGTTTTTACTAACTTTTGACTATTTTTTTTATTTATTTCCTTGGGACATTAAAAAACTCAAAAATATTTCTTTTTAATTAATTAATTAATTAGGTTTAATTTAATTTAATTCATAAATAATCAAACTTCCTTCTTTCTCAAAAAAGGGTCAAAACCCTAAGGACTTCTCTGACTCAATTTTTTCTCGCGCATGTTTATTTTTGATTCATATTTTTGATCCAATTATGTAATTGCTCCGAGGATGTAATAGCTTTAATTAGGACTTTTTATCGCTTTCCTTTATTTTCTCGCATTTACTTTTCAAGGGTTGTTTTTGGCGATGTAAATACCCGACTCCTTGTAATAGCGTAGATTTATTTTCCGCAACATTTAACTGCTAGATGTATGTTAATTAGGCTATGCATGACAAGACTTATCTCTGAAAATAAAATCAACCCGTAGCTCACCATAACATGTGCAAAGATAACTTAACATGAAACTTGACACACTCGCACATGCCACTCTTTGGGTACGCCTCACTTGGTTGCCTCGACGTGGTCATTGAGTATAGGGTGTTTTAGAGGTCGCCCTCCTGTCTAAAGATCCAAGTTTCCTCGAAACGGTTGCCTCGGATAAAAAGGATTTAGGACCTTAGGGTTACCGCTAAGGCGTCCTACTATTGCTTTGGTGACCACATGTCCCTATAATCGAATTGATCCGAAAAACTCCAACGACGGTGCTACCTACTTCTCAATAGTGGGATAGTACTGTCTAAAGGACATTTACACAGCTTAATTTCCTTTGAGTAGGTAGAGGTTCTCAGGTACTTGCTCTTTCAAAACAAAAACAACTTTTCGCACCTACACTTTTCTGACAAAAGTTTTCAAACAAACACTTCATATACTCTTGAGGACAGATACAAGAGTCAAATCGAAGTTTTCAAACAAACTTTTTCAAAACCCACAAACACAAGAAAAGCAAACTCTTTTGAAAACATAGTGAGCAAGTACCTAAGAGCCCGTGGATAACCACAGATAGAAAGGGTGCTAACACCTTCCCTTTCTATAATCTACCTCCCGAACCGAGAAACATCTCGAAAAGGAATTTTGTTGTGCTTTTGTCCTTTCCTTGTTGGAGAAAATAAAAGACGGTGGCGACTCTTGCTTACAGCGATATTTTGCGAAACGCAAACGCGAACCAGCATTCCAAAACAATCAGTTCTATTTCCACCGATCACAGAACTGGTGACTCTGCTGGGGACTATAATAAGTGAGGTGTACCTTAGGATTAAATCACTCTATGTTTTCAATTGTATGCCTTGAATGCTTTAATATTGTGGGCCTGTATTGGAGTTTCATAGATCCTAACCCGGATCTGGGGAATACCCTTTAGGTAAGTAGCAATAAACTGTGAGGGACCTGTCCGGCGTAGACCGACACGGGTGAAGCAGTAGCTACGTTGGTGTGACACCTTGGTCTGTACCGATATCCCTTGTGTTGGAACAAGGAGAATATGGGTCTTCTGAGGAGTCATTAAGCACCAACTGACCTTAGCACCTTAAATTGACCAACTTGGCCATAGAATAGTAGCAGTATGCTACACTCATTGAGGCTAAACTCTCGCGATGGTTCCGGCTGCAAGAAAAGGTTGCTAAGCTGGAGTTATGACCGATTGAGGGTAGTCAGTGATATTGAGATCCTCTAGAACCCGGTTACTATTTTTAGGACAGGTCTTAACCAACTGAAACTGAAAGAGGGTAGTACCTAAACTTCATGCTGGCCTGAAATCTAAGGACTGTCTTGTGTGACTTGTGTGCCTTACCATGTTTGCCTTTTGTGAATACTTGTGGTGTGCCTTTATCATAACATCATACCATCATACCATTGCATGCATCCTGCATAAGGAATAACCCATTTCAAAGACAAGAGGGTTTCATCTTTGCTCTGTTTTGTATCATGATGCCTATGCGAAGGAATACTATCCGGCTCAACTTTGTTCAACCACCCGCTTTGCTTACAGAATTGGTTGATAGGATTCCGAACACTACTTCCTTCATCAAGAGGCATGGTTCTCTTCTCGGTTTAGTCACTTCAAAGTGGGACCAACAATTGATGAGCATCCTGGCCCAGTTTTATGATTCGCTGTACCATTGCTTCACCTTTCAAGACTTCCAGCTGGTCCCTACCCTGGAAGAATTCTCTGATTTGCTTGGTATCCCTGTTTTGGAACAAACTGCATTCACTGGTTGGGAAAAGACTCTTAGACCTGAAGAGATTACTGCAGCCCTTCCCTTGACCAAAGAAGAGGTAAGGGCTAACTGGGAGACTAGAAGTGGAGTTAAGGGCTTTTTGGCTAAATTTCTGGTTGGCAAAGCTAATAGTTTCTGGAATGACTTAGACTTCAGAGCGTACGAAGACATTCTGGCTCTCTTAATCTATGGTCTAGTATTGTTTCCAAATCCTGATACCTTTGTTAATGTTAACGCCATAAGGATCTTCATCTCTCGGAACCCTGTACCCACTCTCTTGGGTGATATCCTGCAACAACTCTATGCTCGTACTGCCCGAAGACGGGGAACTTTGTGGTGTTGTGCTCCTTTATTGGTGATATGGTTTATTTCGCACCTCCCTAAGTTCGTACTAAAGAACAAAGAAGGAAGGGGCTGGGCTCATAGGATAATGTCTCTTACTGATAATGACATCATTTGGACTCTCAGAGGTTTAGATGAGGTGGTCGTTATTGATCGTTGCGGAGAGTACCCTAATGTTCCATTGATCGGTACCCAGGGAGGAATCTCTTATAACCCATGTTTAGCTCTCCGTCAGTTTGGAAGAGCCAGAAGAGCGGGGCCTCATGAGATGTTGATACCTCACATCAGTTTTGAGTTTCAGGTAGATAGCGACGAGCTGCGCCGTAGATTCATCAGGGCTTGGGATAGAATTCACAAAGCTGACCCACATGAGTTGGGACCAAAGACTTCTCTACCAATGGAATCCTACTTCAGATGGGTCTGCATCCGTGTTCAGAAGTTAGGTATGCCATACGAAGCTGTCAGGCCTATTACTCTTGAAGTTCCTGATAAAGACGGGGTTCCTCCAACTGTTCTCCATCCTCATATGCCCACTGATGTTGACACGCTGAAGAGGTCTTGGGCGCAACTGCAGGAAGAACGGGATTCTTATCGGGAAAGGTTCAATGAACAGGAACAAAATATCTAGAAGTTGACAAAGCAATTGGAGAACGAGCGGATCCTGAATGACTATATCCGTACTGAGAAGAAGAGGCCATGGGCGCATTGATGGGCCTTGGATGTTTCTTTTACAGCTTTTATTTACTTTTCAGTATTTCCATTTTTGTAACGCCTAAGGGCAATTTGTGGAACAGTTTAAATTCTAAAGTTGAATCTAATAAAGTTTGTTTCCTTTCTTGTCTACAAAGTTGAACCTCGATTGTCTTTGAAAACATAAATCATACGCATTTCATGTCATCATATGCATAACAGGTACCCTTTTTACAGGTCACTTATCTTCTTCGCTGTTTATTTCAGCAATCATCATGTCTTCTGAACCTTCCACTGAACAGGCTATCAAGGCCCTCCAGGCCCAGAACGCCCAGTTCCAAGAGTTGGTTATGAGCCTAGCCCAGGGTCAACAGGAGTTGAAGACTTTGATTCTGAAGAAGAAGAAGAAGAGGACCGTCTTGTTCAACACTGGACGCATATTTGGGAATGGACTACAAAATGAGGTTGATCTGACTACTTCCTCTGTAGGGAAAGACAATCCCCAAGAGAGAAGGGTCCCTAGTCCCGTGGTCTCCGACAACGAGACGGATTATAATGATGAACAGTACCCTCCTGCTGAGGACAGGTACAAACAGCTGGAGGACCGCCTGAGCGCCATGGAGATACAAAATGTGCTCGGGTTGGACTTTGGAGACCTAGGCTTATCCTCTGGGGTGGTGATCCCACAAAAGTTCAAGGCATCTGCATTTGCCAAGTACGACGGAGCTTCCTGTCCTAAGCTGCACCTTCGATCATATGTAAGGAAAATCCAACCTTACACAGCTGACAAGAATTTGTGGATCCATTTCTTCCAGGATAGTCTTTCAGGGACTCAACTCGAATGGTTCTATCAGCTGGATGGAGCCAGTATTCGTAACTAGGAGGATTTGGCTACTGAGTTCTATAAGCAGTATCAGTATAATTCCGACCTCGCTCCTACGCGTACCCAACTCCAGGGTATGTCACTAGGGACAGGTGAAGGATTTAAGGAGTATGCTCAAAAGTGGAGAGACCTGGCTGGAAGGGTGCAGCCACCTTTGACTGACCGTGAGCTTGTTGATATGTTCTTGGGGACCCTGTCTGGTCCGTTCTTCAACCATTTGATTGGGAATTCTTCAGCCGGGTTTACAGACCTGATCTTGACTGGTGAGAGAATAGAAGCTGGTATCAAGTCTGGGAAGATACAGAAAGGTGCCTCCTCGAGCACTGAAAAGAAACCCTTCAAGAAAGAATCTAGTGTTGTCTATGGTTCAAGGAGACAGAATAAACCGGAACACCGCCAAGCTGTCAACGCGGTGGTAATTTCAAAACCTGCTGCTGCTCCTCAGCATCATAACCAACAAAGGGGTGAGAGACCTAGAAGGCTGTTCACTCGGCTCAGCATGACCTTGTCCCAGATATTGCCGCAGTTACTGACAACCAATCTGGTGACTATAAAAGAAGCTCCAAATGTTGTAAACACCACATCCCCAAAGTACAATCCTAACGCCTGTTGTGCTTATCACTCTGACAGCCCAGGGCATACTACAGATGATTATTGGGCTCTGAAGAATAAGGTTCAGGACCTAATTGATGCTAAAGAGATAGAGTTTGAGGCGCCCGAAAAGCCCAATGTTGTGACTGCTCCTATGCCCAAGCATGGAGTGAATGTTGTAGAGGAAGACCTGTATGTAGCCTCTGTGGATGATATTGTTACTCCGCTGTTGACTGTCAAGAGGAACCTGTTGCTAGCCGGTTTATTTCCGGGATGTAGTAAAGGTTGCCATCTATGTTCTGTTTCACCTGCTGGTTGTTCATCTTTGAAGTCAGGTATCCAAAACCTGATGGATAATAAAGAAATCCTGTTTGAGAAGGTTGTTGTTCCTGCAACCCCCACTGAAGAAGTGTCCATTGTCACCATTTTCAACAATTCTCCCAAGGCTCCCCCGAGGAAGCCTGTCAAAATTATGCCTGCTCAGAAGATTGCTCCATAATCATCACTGTTCCGGGGCCTATCCCCTACACATCCGACAAAGCTGTCCCGTGGCACTATGGGGCAAATGTTTATGTGCTTGGAGTTAAACAAGAGTTTGATACTAGTACTGGCGTCAGCAACATCACCGGGCCTGCCAAAGTCACCCGCAGTGGCAGACTTTTTTCACCACATATTGATCCTCCAACAATCCAGAGACCTATTGGCATCACACCTGCAAGTGTGCCTACTTCCCTTCCTGATCAAGTTCCTATTTCTACCCCTGTTGCCGAGTCATCTGACACTCGGGGCAAAGGGATCGCTACTGATATGCCTGCCCAGACGGAGGCACCGAAGACAACCACTGTTGAAGCTTCCAAACAGGAAATGGAAGAGATTCTTAATATTATCAAGAATAGTGATTTTAACGTAGTTGAGCAACTGGGGCACACCCCATCTAAAATTTCTATGCTATCACTGTTGTTGTGTTCAGAGGCCCATGCCAAGGCTCTGATTACCTTCCTGAAGACGGCCCACGTGCCACAAGAGACGTCAGCTGATCAGTTTACTGATTGTGTGGCCAACTTAACTACTGATAATGGTTTGGGTTTCTCCGACGCCGATCTGACTGCTAAAGGGAAGAACCATAACGATGCCCTGCATGTCTCCATTGAATGCAGGGGCACTACTCTTGCACATGTGTTGGTTGACACTGGGTCTTCATTGAATGTATTGCCCAAGAAAGCTTTAGACAGGCTGGATTGCGAAGGGTTGGAGCTAAAGCCAAGTAACATTGTTGTCCAGGCCTTTGACGGGTCTAAGAGGATGGTGCACGGCGAGGTTGATATTCCAATCCGAGTTGGTTCTCAGGTCTTCGACTCTACATTCTACGTAATGGACATTCGACCGTCCTATTCTTGTTTGTTGGGTCGTCCATGGATCCATAAAGCTGGAGCTGTGACCTCCACACTACATCAGAAGCTGAAATACCCAGTCAAAGGGAAGATTGTGACAGTTCAGGGGGAGGAAGAATACATGGTCAGCGACCTCAACTCGTTCCGGTACATAGAGATGGATGGGGAATTCATTGAGACTCCATTCCAGCACTTTGAAGAGGTCCCTCAGACACTGGCATCAGCTGAGACTATGATTGAAGATTCTCCTTTGAAGATGGCTTCCTTAAAGGATGTCCGGGCTGTTGTTGAGAAGGGTGAGTGCGTAAACTGGGGCCGACTTCCTGATTTCACTCGGAAGACTGACAAGTTTGGTTAGGGTTTCACTGCAGAAGCTCAAAGGGCTATTCGTAAGGAAAGGATTGGAAGAACTCCTGTGTTCATCAGCAACTCGGGAGTAAATGCTATTGAAGACGACATGGAGGAATCTAAATTTGACAGCTGGATTTACCCTACGACCAACGGTGGACCAAGCAACTGGACGGTAAAAGACTTCGTCCCTATTACTTTTGTGACTCAGTAATGAACTCCTTTGTTTTGAATTTGTAACAAACAATAATTTGAAACTTTATGGCCCGGTGTCTTACCCGGGGCACCGTGGCTTCATTTGTGAGGGCTTTTGTGTGTCATTTTCATATATCATTAATAAAAGCATTGTACGTTTTTTGCATTTCAAATCTTGCGCTCCTTGTCTTTCTTTATTAAATATTGCAAAATAGCTATTTACACACACTCACATATACAGGTCTCAATCCACTCTGGATCTCACTGGGAACGACTCTGCTACTGCCAGTTATGACTTCGAGAATCCGATCAACTTAGCCGAAGACGAAGGTGAAGATGATTGCGAAGTGCCTGGTGAGCTTGCAAGACTGCTACTCCAGGAAGAGAGGGCCATTCAGCCACATGAAGAGCCAGTGGAAATGGTAAATCTGAGTACTGAGATAGACAGAAAGGAAGTCAAGATTGGTGCCAATCTGGAGTCCAGTGTGAAACAACGGTTGATTCAGATGCTGCATGACTACACGGAAATCTTTGCCTGGTCTTACGAAGATATGCCTGGGTTGGATACCGACATTGTGGTTCATCACCTGCCTACCAAGGAAGAATGCTCTCTGGTAAAACAGAAGGTCCGTCGTATGCGTCTAGAGATGTCCGAGAAAATCAAAGCTAAGGTCATGAAACAATTCGACGTCGATTTTCTAGCAGTAACTTCTTACCCTCAGTGGGTTGCCAACGTGGTTCCAGTGCCGAAAAAAGATGGTAAGGTCAGAATGTGTGTTGATTACACGGATTTGAACAGGGCGATCCCTAAGGATGACTTCCCTCTGCCTCACATCGACATTCTGGTTGACAACACGGCTCAACATAAGGTATTCTCCTTCATGGACGGTTTCTCCGGTTATAATCAAATCAAGATGGCTCCTGAAGACATGGAGAAGACCACTTTTGTTACTCAGTGGGGCACCTTTTGCTACAAGGTCATGCCTTTTGGGTTGAAAAATGCTGGGGCAACCTACCAACGTGCCATGGTTGCTTTGTTTCATGACATGATCCATCATGAAATCGAAGTATATGTCGACGATATGATTGCAAGGTCCCAAACTGAGGAGGAACACCTTGACCATCTACAGAAGCTGTTTGACCGGTTGAAGTTATACAAGTTGAGATTAAACCCGAACAAATGCACCTTCGGGGTGAGATCTGGAAAACTATTGGGCTTCGTCGTAAGTGACAAAGGTATTCAAGTGGACCCTGCCAAAGTGAAAGCCATACAAGAGATGCCAGTTCCCAAGACTGAGAAGGAAGTCATAGGTTTTCTAGGACGTCTAAATTACATTGCCCGATTCATCTCCCATCTAACTGCTACCTGTGAACCAATCTTCAAGCTACTGAAGAAAGATCAAGTAGTACATTGGAACGATGAATGTCAGACCGCTTTCGAAAGAATCAAAGAGTATCTCCAAGAACCACCCATTCTTATGCCACCGGTTGAAGGGAGACCTCTAATATTATACTTGACAGTACTGGATAACTCAATGGGGTGTGTGCTGGGGAAGCATGACGAGTCTGGCCGAAAAGAGCACGCTATTTATTACCTTAGCAAAAAGTTTACCGACTGTGAGACCCGATATGGGCTGCTCGCTGGCTGAGACAGTATATGTTGACTCACACTACTCTGTTAATTTCAAAAATGGATCCAATCAAGTACATCTTCGAAAAGCCCGCCTTGTCCGGGAGAATAGCAAGATGGAAGATGATCTTGACCGAATATGACATCCAGTACATGACTCAAAAAGCAATCAAGGGAAGTGTGTTGGCAGACCATTTGGCACATCAGGCAGTGGATGATTACCAATCTATGAACTTTGAATTTCCAGACGAGAATATCATGGTAGTGACTGATTGTGAAGTACCTGGACCGGATGAAGGACCTGAGGAAGGATCCCGATGGTCTATGCACTTTGACGGAGCCTCAAACGCTTTGGGTAACGGTATTGGCGCTGTGATCATATCTCCTAAGGGCTCTCATACTCCACTTACCGCCCAACTATGTTTCAACTGCACCAACAACATGGCGGAGTATGAAGCATGCATCATGGGTCTTCGAGCTGCAATTGACCTAAGGATCGAGTTTCTGAGTGTCTTCGGAGATTCCGCTCTTGTGATCAGTCAGATCAAAGGCGAGTGGGATACGAAACACCCAAATCGTATTCCTTACAAGGAGTATGTATTGACGTTGATTCCCCATTTCGAGGAGATAACCTTTGAGCATTTACCAAGGGAGGAGAATCAGTTAGCGGACACGTTAGCTATGATGTCTTCTATGTTCAAAGTCAAATGGGACAACGAGGCTCCCCGGACCATTATTTGGAAATTGGATGAACCTGCACATTGCTGTGATCTTGAGACGGAAGAGGTAACAGAAAAGCCTTGGTATCATGAAGTAAAGAGGTACTTGGAAGCTCAAGAATACCCCGAGGGCGCATCTGTTAATGACAAGAAGTTTCTGAGAAGGTTCGCAGCAAAGTTCTTCCTCAGCAATAACATTCTTTATAAACGAAACCATGATTCAACCTTACTGCGTTGCGTGGATAAGACTGAAGCAGAAAGAATCATGGCAGAGCTGCACGAAGGTACCTTCGGAACTCATTCCAGTGGACATACCATGGCAAAGAAAATCCTTCGGGCAGGATATTACTGGTCCACAATGGAAGCCGACTGTTATTAGCATTCTCGGACATGTCACAAATGCCAGATCTATGCTGATAAGGTGCACATTCCTCCAGTTCCTCTGAACATCTTGACAGCACCTTGGCCTTTTGCAATGTGGGGCATTGATATGATCGGCGAGATCAGACCTACGGCATCCAACGGGCATCGCTTCATCCTGGTAGCGATTGATTACTTTATGAAATGGGTTGAAGCAGCCTCCTTTGCTACCGTAACCAAGAACGCAGTGGCACGGTTCATTCGGCACAACCTAATATGTCGATACGATGTACCAGAGAGGTTCATTACAGATAATGGTACCAATCTTAACAACAAGATGATCACTAAGCTCTGCGAGCAATTCAAGATACAACACCACAACTCTTCTCCCTACCGGCCGAAGATGAATGGGGCTGTAGAAGCAGCTAATAAGAACATCAAGAAGATTGTGCAGAAGATGACAGTGACCTACAAAGATTGGCACGAGATGTTACCATTCGCTCTTCATGGGCATCGTACCTCCGCACGGACATCAACAGGGGCAACACCCTTTTCCTTGGTATACGGCATGGAGGCAGTCCTGCCCATTGAAGTTCAGATACCCTCTCTCCGGATAATGAAGGATGCAGGTTTGAGTGAAGACGACTGGATCCAGACCCGACTTGATCAATTAAACCTAATCGATGAAAAGAGACTCACTACTATTTGTCATGGTCAGACGTACCAAAAACGAATGATCAAGGCATTTAACAAGAAAGTCAGACGACAAGAGTATCAAGTCAGAGACCTTGTAATCAAGCGCATCATTCTACCTCAAAGTGATCCCCGGGGAAAATGGACCCCTACGTACGAAGGTCCATTTGTGGTTAAGAATATCTTCTCAGGAGGAGCGATGATATTAACCACCATGGATGGTGACGACCTTCCTCACCCCGCCAATGCAGACATAGTAAAAAGATACTACGCATAATCAAAGACCCGCTAGGTCGACTGGCCTAGGCAAAAATAAGGGCTTCCCGACGAACCAAAAGGGTTCGGGCAAAAATAAGGGATGAAAATAATAAAAAAATCTGTAAACCCGGCAAGTCGAAAACCTGAAAAGGCGGCTTGGGCAAAAAAGGGTATCCCGGTGGACTGAAAACCCGAAAGGGCGGTCCGGACAAAAGTTAGGGATTAAAGCGTAATACTATGTCTCATTGGATCACCCTGCATCCAGACTTCGGTATCGACCATCAGGCTCGGACGGCACCAATCAATCAGATTCCTCTTCAACCAAGCAGCAAAGTGATGAGACGCTTGAAGACATAAAGGCGATAGTAGAGTTGGAACCCTGTGGGATTTTTCACATAGCTGTTTTCCTTTTTCACAAATTGTATAAACTCTATTTTGTTTGGCGGCGTTCTCTTACTAGGACGTCAGCCTCTTGTACACAAAACGCCTATTTACAGGCAAATTTCAAAATCAATACAAGCTCATTTTTCAGACAAATTGCAAATTGTTTTTCCTTTATCTGTTTTGTTTTACAAAGAACGTCCAATGTTTATTTTTGATATATGCATTTGACATTAATTGCTGATCATAAATATTTGCATACGAAACAAAGGACTAATTACGGGTGATATCAGAAACAGGGGCAATAAGAATTGTCTAAGCGATCTAGTTGCTCTGTCCACCAAGGTACCAAGGAAAGTTCAGCTGAAGAATATGACCAAGATACTTTCACTCCCCGCAGGGTAAGACAAGAATCAACCATACTCTCCCCAAGCAGAGTTGGTCTCCCATCAGCCCTAAAAAGACACAGTATCCCCAGCAGGTCAGCAATACTCTCCCCCCAAGCAGAGTTGGTCTACCATCAGTCCTGAAAAGTTGGGTATCCCCAGAAGATCTTAGTATTCCCTAGCAGAGTATACAGATATTCCTCAATAAGCATCCCCGGTGTTCTTAATATTCCTCGACAGAAATATAATATTGTTCCCCGGCGGAATACAAGATACCCCCAGTGGAGCCATTTCCCAGCGCAGTCTAAAAAGCTTCCCTGCCCGAGTTGAATCATCTTACCCAGTAGATTCTGGAAGCTTGTCCCCTGCAGAATGCAAATGCATCTCCCCAGCCAGGTTCAGAAGGTTATCCCCACCAGAGTCTAACTGGGTTATCCTCAGCAAATTGCAACTGAAAGATTATCCCAGCAAGGTTCTTTCTATCCCCCAGCGGAGTTCATCATCAATTCCCCAACAAAGCTTATCAACGGAATCCCCAGTGGAGTCATCGTTAAAATCTCAGTGAAGTATCTCTTCCCCACAGAGTAATTCCCCGCAGAGTAATCTCTTTGCCATGTTTATTCCCCAAACAGAGTCATCCTCTCCTACAGGTTTATTCGTGCAATCATCTTCGTTCATCATCCCCAACGGAAACGAAGAACTCTACTCTTCAACATCAGCCCAGGATTTAACAAACTCTTCGGCATTCATCAAGGATTTATTTTCCTAGACGAAAATACATTCATAAACATATCACATTTCACATATCCTATTTACATACATGATAAAGTGTATACGACACGATCTCATTTTGAGAACATCATGCATTTCATACATCATGACATTGCATACAACTAATGTTTTGCCTTTTCAGGAAAAGGTCAATCCAAAGATGATTACCATCAACTTTTGCAGTTCCAGATCAACACCTGTAACTAGCCAGGAAATATCTGTGAACGACTGACTGTAGAGCTATACCTGAAACCAGACAGGAAAGTATCTACATGAAGAGATTGAAGATCAATACCTGAAACCAGACAGGAAACCATCTTTCTTTCTCAAATCAGAGATTAATACATGTAACTAGCCAGGAAAGCTATCTCGACTAACCTTTCTTAAGTTCCAGATGAACCCCTGTAACTAGCCAGGAAATATCTGTGGACGACTGATTATAGGTTAACACCTGAAACCAGACAGGAAAACCACCTATATGAACTAATTGTAGATCTATACCTGAAACCAGACAAGAAAGTTATCTACATGAAGAGATTGAAGATTAATACCTGTAGCAAGCCAGGAAACCATCTTTCTTTCTCAGGTCAGAGATTAATACCTGAAACCAGACAGGAAAACAATCTCCTCGACTAACCTTTCTTAAGTTCCAGATCAACCCCTGTAACTAGCCAGGAAATATCTGTGAACAACTGATTGTAGATCTATACCTGAAACCAGACAGGAAAGTTATCTACGTTGAAGAGATTGAAGATTAATACCTGAAACCAGACAGGAAAACTATCTTTCTTTTTCAAGTCAGAGATTAATACCTGAAACCAACCAGGACAACTATCTCATCGGCTAACCTTTTTCAAGTTCCAGATCAACACCTGTAACTAGCCAGGAAATATCGGTGGACGACAGATTATGGATTAATACCTGAAACCAGACAGGACAACTATCTACTTGACCATCATGAAGCAACCCTACACCGGTTCCTTCTCTTCCAAGATGGAGTTTTACACGGACTCATCATCAGGCAACCCTACCTACCAGGTTACAACCCAACAAACAATCTCCAGATGGCATCTATAAGCCCATCCCCGAAAAGATTCTGTCACATTTCCAGATGGAATCTATAAGCCCATCCTCCTATCCATCATGTCTCCAAATGGCATCTGTAAGCCCATTCCCGACATCACATTGCTGATACTACACCATGCGAGTGCAAATTTCTAGGCATTCTAGTGTTCAATCATCTTCCACCTTCGGATCACGAAAGGCACGCAAGCCAATATACATCCTCAGGTTTAAGAAGATTGAACAGGGGCAACTGTTGTACCCCAAAATTTTCCCTCCCATATTCCTCAAGATTTGACAAGAATAATTCTCGAATTACTCAAGATTGCTCAAGGATTGCACAGTCCAAATACCTCCTAAGCCAGCTGAAATTAGGGTTTTGGTTCTTTCAAGGAATTTGGGGTTTTCAATGGTTCAATCAAGTCTCATAGGCCTATAAACATCCTCAAGCACCTACATGCCAAGTTTCAAGACTCACATTGCTAATTTGCACAGTCAAAAGCTCCATTTGATCCATAGTCAACTACAAGGGTAAAATGGTCATTTTACAGTCAAAAGTCAGACTTTTTTGTCAACATCTTATTTTGAGTCCACAATCATCATTTGATCAAGTATTGATCATGATTCCACAAGAATGGCTCAAAAATCATCAAGATGTAAAAAGTTACTATTTTTGGACAGTAGAAAAGTCAACTGTATCTTGACCAGGGCATAACTTTTCCATGGTTCATCAGAAAAATCCCATCCAATGGTCATTTTGAAGGGGATGACATTTCCTACAATCCTCTTCACATTCCAAGTCCAAGAAATGCTCTCACAAAAAGTTATCAATTTCTATATTATAGGTCAATTTCAAAAGTCAACAAAAGTACCTTTTAAGTCAAAGACCATAACTTGAGATTGGTAAATCCAAATGACATGGTACCAAAGGCATTGGTTAGAGGACTTCAAGACCTTTCCAAAATGTCTAAAAACATGGTCATATGATCAAAATTGAGCAAGATATGCATTGGAGAAGTTGGGAAATATTTGTGAATTTGCAAAAGTCAACTTTGCACAAAACACCTTATTTTTGCTAATGGGCCTCAAATCTCTTCTTGAAACTTCATCCATGGCCTATGCACGACCCATCAAGCTTAATTGAATTTATTTTATTATTTTTATTAATTAATTGGATTTTTAATTGATATTAATTCATTTAATTAATTTAAATTGTAGGAAAATACAAAGATGTGGTTTTTCAATCTTTTTGTGAAGCAAATATGGTCAAGATATGCTGGCAATTTCGTGTACAAATCAAAGATGCAAAAATCTCCAAATTTGGCAACTTTATTCAATCATGAAAATGCAAAAAGACTTGATTTTAAATCAAATATTCAATCATCAATTCAATGGATTCTTGCTCAAGATTTTGACCTAATTCCATTCCTCTATATATATGCAAGTAAACCCTAACTCATGGACGTGCAAGAAAGCTGCAGAAAAGCATATAGCATATTGAAGAATTTCCAAGAAAACTCAAAACTGACTTTGGCATTCTAGAACGATTCAAAGGTTTTTATTGATTCAAATACATTGCAGGAGATCCCAGGAAGGTTTGGCAATCGAATTCAGGCCTTAAAGATCAAGAAATCGTTGAAAACAGAATCACGGTTTGCACATTTTATCCATAATCGTAACTCTCAATTCATGCCTATTTAACATGCTTTTGTGTTTGTTTTGCATTGCTATAACTCACATGAAGCTAATGGTATAACCTAATTGAAATGAAACTCCCTAAATCTGAAGATGCCATGGACGATTTTTAGGGTTCGTGAGCTTTGAAATTGGGGATTCCTAAACCAGGAAAAATTGAGACCACTAAGGCACATGGTTGGAATCCTGAGAACCAGACGAATTCAACCAAACCCTCGCGAAACATTTATATAAATCACAACTCTATTCGCTATTTTTCGCCACAATGTTTTGTGGGGGTTAAAAACCCCCGTTATCTAATGTTTATTATGCAGGTAACAGCGAGGACGATGATGAGGTGTTAGCCCAATATAATATTCTCTCTCTATCCTAATAACAATTAAAGCAGGTGGTTGGAGTGGTTAAGGCATTGGCTTGGAAACGTTGGGACCTGGGTTCGAATCCCAGGTCCCCCAAAATATTTGTTTCTATTTTTCTTTGCATAATTACATACAGGTTTCCAAAAGGGTATCCACCATATACCTCAATCATCAATGCGCCATGTGGCGTCAGGCACAGATCCAAGGGTCATGGGTGAATGATCATCATACTCCCAGTCAACCATGCGCATGGACAATCCAGAAAGGTCAAACGTGGCTGGAGTTAATGGGTCTGGCAATTGACAATAACACCTCCTGATTTGGGCCATCACCCCCACAAGTTTATTTCTTTTCCTTTTTATTTTCTTTTATTAATTATTATTATTATTATTATTATTATTATTATTATTATTATTATTATTATTATTTAATTAACATAATTAATTTTTTTCATAATAAAATTCAGAAAACTAAAAATGTAATATTTTTATTATTATTATTATTTATTAATTTCATCCTTTATTTTTGTAAATAAATACTAACAAATTAATTTAGTCTTTTTAATTAGGTTAATTTCAATATTTTTTGCAATAAATAAAATAAATTAGAATTAGGGTTTTTACTAACTTTTGACTATTTTTTTTATTTATTTCCTTGGGACATTAAAAAACTTAAAAATATTTCTTTTTTATTAATTAATTAATTAGGTTTAATTTAATTTAATTCATAAATAATCAAACTTCCTTCTTTCTCAAAAAAGGGTCAAAACCCTAAGGACTTCTCCGACTCAATTTTTTCTCGCGCATGTTTATTTTTGATTCATATTTTTGATCCAATTATGTAATTGCTCCGAGGATGTAATAGCTTTAATTAGGACTTTTTATCGCTTTCCTTTATTTTCTCGCATTTACTTTTCAAGGGTTGTTTTTGGCGATGTAAATACCCGACGCCTTGTAATAGCGTAGATTTATTTTCCGCAACATTTAACTGCTAGATGTATGTTAATTAGGCTATGCATGACAAGACTTATCTCTGAAAATAAAATCAACCCGTAGCTCACCATAACATGTGCAAAGATAACTTAACATGAAACTTGACACACTCGCACATGCCACTCTTTGGGTACGCCTCACTTGGTTGCCTCGACGTGGTCATTGAGTATATGGTGTTTTAGAGGTCGCCCTCCTGTCTAAAAGATCCAAGTTTCCTCGAAACGGTTGCCTCAGATAAAAAGGATCTAGGACCTTAGGGTTACCGCTAAGGCGTCCTACTATTGCTTTGGTGACCACATGTCCCTATAATCGAATTGACCCAAAAAATCCAACGACGGTGCTACCTACTTCTCAATAGTGGGATAGTACTGTCTAAAGGACATTTACACAGCTTAATTTCCTTTGAGTAGGTAGAGGTTCTCAGGTACTTGCTCTTTCAAAACAAAAATAACTTTTCGCACCTACACTTTTCTGACAAAAGTTTTCAAACAAACACTTCATACACTCTTGAGGACAGATACAAGAGTCAAATCGAAGTTTTCAAACGAACTTTTTCAAAACCCACAAACACAAGAAAAGCAAACTCTTTTGAAAACATAGTGAGCAAGTACCTAAGAGCCCATGGATAACCACGGATAGAAAGGGTGCTAACACCTTCCCTTTCTATAATCTACCTCCCGAACCGAGAAACATCTCGAAAAGGAATTTTGCTGTGCTTTTGTCCTTTCCTTGTTGGAGAAAATAAAAGACGGTGGTGACTCTTGCTTACCGCGACATTTTGCGAAACGCAAATGCGAACCAGCATTCCAAAACAGTCAGTTCTATTTCCACCGATCACAGGCTGGAATTTGCGATTCTGCGTACATTCTGTTTTACTGCAGTGACTTTCTTTCTCTTCTATTATGAGCCAAAAATAACCGTTTTGTGATTTGCAGTAGATGGAATTTGGCCCGTGATTTCTTATTTGAAATTTGACTTGTGTGAACCAAAATATATGAGGCTTTTGCATTTTTTTGAGCATGATTTGAAAATACCACCCCTATATTCTGATTCATTATCAAACCCTTATGATGAGTTGAGAAAACAAGAAAATCGTTAGCGCGAAAGCTTGTTTTTGTTCATTTTTTGGCCTGTGATCTTTTGCTAACCGTTTTCTTTCCTTTTGTTTCATGAACCAATGATGGTGACAAGGGAGCAAGTTGATAAAGAGGATGAAAGAGGTGGAAAACCATGGCAGTTCTTGGAGTTTTTGAAGGATGGAGGGAGATTCACAAGGAAAAATAAAGGGAAAATTCTTTTAGAAACCATGGCAATAGACTTACTAGATTAGGGATTTTAATTTTCCTTGTAATCGTAAAGACATGATGTAACCATGAACACTTTTTTATGTAATAGTTCATTTGTAACAACCCCTTTGAAATGTGTCTAGAAATTGGCATGGATGAATGAATTATGAAATTTTGATTGATGAGGTGAATAATGGTGAATTGAATTTTGAATGAATCTTGAATGCAAATAAAATGAGGCATTGATCTCGAAATGTTCAAAAACGCTTTGGATAAAATCATGAAGTTTATAATCTGAATGTAACTTGTAATGGGTTAAATGTGATTCTTGGTTTCAAATAGAAATTGCCATGATAATGTGACTTAAACTAGGCGTAAAAAAATCAATATACTTCTTGTAGCCATGATAAACAAAAGTTGAACCAAGCAAACTTTCCCTTCAGCATATCTCAAATAAAAAATCTTAACCCTGCCTTAACCAAACCTGCGTAACAAGAATTACTCTTAAAAAGGAATCATGAGCTCCACCCTTATACCATGAGCGTTCCGTGAAAACATCAAAGAATCCAAGCATAAAAAAATAGAAACATGAGCTTCCCAAGGTATATATTGAATGGAGATATAAGTTAACCTCAAAGCTCTAGCTCGCCATCCTCCTTGTTAGAAATCAATGATGAAACCTGCAAGCTCTTGATCGAGACCAAACTTTGGAGTTTGATCAAAGAAAGGGTCTTTATAATGATTCTAAACTCAAACTCTAATTCCACAAACTATGATCCAAGAAGGAACCAGGTACACCTCCCCTCTATAGAAATTCTCCTTAATCACTGAGCTTAGGAACAAAATCTTGCTTTTGAAGAAAATTTGAAGAATGATAAGTCTAGAATCAAATACTAATGACCCTCAGTTGATCAAGCTTAAACATGATGAGTACGAACCCTAATATCGCACTTCAACACTTGCAGATCATGAATCCTCTGATGTCATAAAGAATCAATAAGATATCCTGAGACCTGGGAAACCTTGGTAGCCCGAACGAAGAAAATAATGAGGATATAAGGTCCATCTTGGACTGATTGACGACACAATCAATTTTCATTGCTTGAAGAGAGCTTGAGAAACAAAATAACCTTGGTCTCATCATAATGTATGAAATGCATATGATGAAACATAAACCAGTAACAGTAAAATGAAGAGGGAAATTATTGGGTTGCAACAGCTGCCCATATTTAATCGTCTTAAACTTGAAGGTGAGATTGGCGCCAGCTTTTCGAACTTTTAAGGTGGAAGAATATTAAATACCAAAAGAACCCAAAAATTGCACTTTGTAGCCAGTCAGGTATTATTATATTTTGGTTTTCTGTATATATATTTTTGATTTTTGGGTTAAAAGGGTTATCATGGGGTAAGTGTTTCTCAAGTCAGGGTTAGACACATAGAAGAAAACTTGGTTATCAAGGAACATCTGTTCGAAGTTGGTAGCGAACACATGTCAAGAAAGGATATCAAAAAGTACATGTTTGGGGTTGGTAACGAACACATACGAGAAAGATATTGAAGATATATGCCCGGAGTCGGTAGCGGACATACGAAAAAGATATCAAAGGTGGAAGAGATCTGTCAAATCGATCTCAACCAGATATCAAATATGGAAGAAATCTATCAAATCAATTTCAACCGGATATATCAAATAAGGAAGATACCTAACACAGCAGACTCGACCGAAGATATCGGAGATGGAAGAGATCTAACAAAGTGATCCCAAGCGGATATCAACAAGGAATACTAACCGCAAATAGAATCTTGGAGAAATAATGTCGATTGAAGGAGAACTTATCGGAGGGGAAAGAACATCGGGCGAAGGTGAACATAAAACTGAAAGACATTAGGCGAAGGTGAACTTACCAAAGGAAAAAGGACGTCGGGCGAAGACGAACTTTATCCAACAAAAAAAGGGACATCAGGCGAAGGTGGACCTAAGATGGAAAGACACTGGGTGAAGGTGAACTTACCAAAGGAAAAAGGACGTCAGGAGAAGACGAACCTTAACACACAAAAAAGGGACACCGGGCGAAGATGGACCTAAGATGGAAAGACACCGAGTGAAGGTGAACTTTAACAGAGGAAGGAGGACGTCGGGCAAAGACGAACCTTAACCAACAAAAAAAGGACAACGGGAAAAGGTGGTCCTAAAATGGAAAGACATCGGGCGAAGGTGAATTTTACCAGAGGAAAGAGGACATCGGGCGAAGACGAACTTTAACCAACAAAAAAGGGACACCGGGCGAAGGTGGTCCTAAAATGGAAAGACATCGGGCGAAGGTGGACCTAAATCAGAAAGATACCGGGCGAAGGTGAACTTTACCAGAGGAAAGAGGACATCCGGAAAAGACGAACCTTAACCAATAAAAAAGGACACCGAGTGAAGGTGGACCTAAAACAGAATGACACCAGGGGAAGGTGAACTTTACTAGAGGAAAGAAGACGTCGGGCAAAGATGAACCTTAACCAACAAAAAAGGACATCGGGTGAAGGTAAACTTTACCATAGGAAAGAGGACGTCGGGCGAAGACGAACCTTAACCAACAAAAAATGGATATCGGGTGAAGGTGGACCTAAAACGGAAAGACATCGGGCGAAGGTGAACTTAAAATGGAAAGACACCAGGCGAAGGTGGACCTTACTAGAGGAAAGAGGACGTTGGGTGAAGACGAACCTTACTCAACAAAAAAGGGACACCAGGAGAAGGTGGACCTAAAACAGAAAGTCATCGGGCGAAGGTAAACTTACCAAAGAAAAGAGAATGTCGGGCGAAGACGTACTTTAACCAACAAAAAAAGGACACCGAGCGAAGGTGGAGCTAAGATAGGAAGACACCGGAAGAAGGTGAACTTACCGGAGAAAAGAGAATGGCGGATGAAGACGAACCTTAACCAACAAAAAAGGGACACCAGGTGAAGGTGAACTTAAAATGGCAGAAAGAGATAAGCCAAAGGGGACTCTAACAGGAATTATCCACACCGATCGAGCCTTTAAAAAGACTGGGAATGCGCAAGAAACACAATATCCCTCAAGCCAGAAATGGGACATGATTCATTAAGAGTGGTATATGTCTAATATTACCACATACCAAGTATGGATACTCAGATACTTGAGCAAAAAGAAAGGTTATACACCGACTCCTACTCGTACTCTGGCGGTGAGGTAAACATAGGTAGAATAACCAAAGACTTGCAAGGGCAAGAAGAAACACAACTTGCTGGGGAAATGGAGAATGTCAAAGACCCGAATGGTGGTAAATCAAATAGACCGTGCTACGGAAACAAAATAGGATCACCCTACGCTTGTTGTGGAGATAATTTATCTTTGAGCGTGTAACGATCTGGCTACCAAAGGTGAATATAATTTGCTTATACTCATGCATGTTTGAATTTTTATAGCGTAATGCTCCATACAATGGAAATGCTACGCATTTTGCTAGATGCAAAGAAATGATGCATGTTTTAGCGATGCATGAGGAAAATCCAGTAACAAACGACTGTTGAGAAGACAATGAATTCCCGAACAAAGATCTTCGCATATCTGATCAACGTGAATTTCAGCGAGGAATCACAATTCAGACTCAATCAAATTCTGAAGATTGCTATCACTGGACAAATAACTTCCCGGAGAGAAAACTGCAAACATAAATTGCAGTTAGGACAAAATCTTGAAAATTCTCAATTCCATGGGGAACAAATCCAATCCCCTCCAAATGAGGAAAACATCACTAGGAATAGAAGTTTTGACTGGGGATCATAGAAATTCTTGAATGAAAAGAATTCTATTCAGACCACTCTGGGGATGACAAGTAGAGGTAATAAACTCCACTTGGGACGAAGAGAAAACCTCTGAAGCAAAATTTGAAATTTGTAACTCCACCGGGGAATTCTTCAGCAATACTCTCTTACTGAGGATAAGAGATCCTTGAACATTATACATTAATGCATATTTCTTCAAGAAAAGCCAGGGGACCTGGCCCATTGGGGAATAAACAGGCCTGATGATGAATCATCTCTTTAATACACTTGATAGGGAAACATTTCCTAAATAAAGACAAACTTTATAAGGAGTCAAACATCAACCTTATCGGGGATAACACCAACAGGATAAAAATATTTACTTGCGAAGAAACAAGCATCTTGGGGGCAGAAGTTCCACTAGGGATATCTCAACAAAATCTTCTATCATCAGGGATGAAAGAGTTATAACTGGCATTCCCATGTACATCACACTGGGGAGACAGGACACTTGCTCTACTAGGGACAAAAAACTTGCTCCACTAGGGAATAATAGATAAATTACTCAGGCAGGTCTTAGAAATTCGGCTTCGACTGGAGAGCAGAAATCAATTTAAATCGAGCAGAATGAAATGCCTCCATAGGAATACCAAACCAGGATCTCCCATGGGTAATCGCGAACTTCTTCAAGTAAACTCTGATATGGGTAGATCACACTAGGGAAAAGAGTGAAAGACTGAGGGTTAGCATGCGTACTTCACAGAGAAAATGAAGGCTAACCTCACCGGGGAAGTCGTAAAATGTCGAATTCAAGGGGAGGATGTCAATAATCCTTCAATAAAAACCAGAAAGAACAAACTGCAATGAAGAGGAAGAGCATACTCAAACGAGGGTACGACATTTTTTGGGATAACATGATTCTGTCATGAGCAGAAATGGGCATTCATTGGGGATATTGGATCCCATTCTACAGAAACCTCATGTTGGTTGCATACAGACCCTTCTTGATTCATTTGCTTGTATACTTCTTGGCATAAAAGACCAACAATACTTGCAAAAACAAAAAATGTGGCAATATGCCTCTGTTTGGAATGGAAAACTTCATTGAAGAATAAACAATTTGAACTGCCAACCACTGGGTAAGAACTGCGGTACAAGATTAGAAATTTATCATGTTAACTCCGAGGAGGAATGCAACTGAAAAGTGGACTTTAGAGAGGATACTGCAAAAATAAATTACAGTCCATTGAAAAGAAGGCATCTTTACTTCAAACAGCTTCTAAATTTCCGGGGAGCAGAACCATTCTCCTCTTGTAGAGAAATGAGGAATGCTTCGCTGGGGAATAAATCTCTAAAGAGAAACCCCTTAGCAGACAAACTTTTGTCAAGTAGAAATAGATTCTTTATTGCAGAAAGAGTCTTTTTAGGAAACAACATTTCCATCATGTGGAACCTCGTATGAGTAACAACTTTGCATAATTGTCGCTCTCTTGCTCGTACCCTGCTAAGGATAACAAACCAATATCTCGACTAGAGATAATGATCTTGACTTCTGATAGAGGAACATTAAGAAATGGACTTATTCAAATTCACAAATTATTTAGCCCACGCTTGGACTTGATATGATTAAACCTCGAAGAGGAGAAAATTCCCCTGCATAATTTCTTGCCCCATCCTGTAGAGATTTTGAAGAAAATTACTTCAAAAGGACTTGATGAGATTTGTACCAGCAAGATAAAAAGCCTCAATGTTATGAACTTCAGAACACTGCCCTGAATGCCCAGTGTCTTCAGATTTTGAAAAGATTATCCTTTAATCAATAGATTCCTGGAGAAATTCGTCAAATCTTGACATAACTGCCCCAGTTTGACTGTATTTTAAGGGATTAAATCCCGACTTGAGTGCCTCGGGTCGACTGATCACTTACTCAATGGAGTATCCAAATGTTTGCTCTTGCTCAAAATAGTCTTAACAAACCTTTTCTTCATCTCATGCTCATGGAGAAACTCACAGGGTTATGAAGACAACACCTCCTCAGGGTAATAGACTTTCGTCTTGAAAGTAGGTTAGTACACAAATTTACTCCTCAACTTGAACTGCTTCGTTCTCCAATCGGATACTTGAAGAAAATATGTCCCTCAGAACCAACTGAAAGTAATGCGCCACTACTCGATAGAGATTCTGGGCAATCAACTTTTGCAATCTACTTCAGATCATTTCTCAAACTAGTATTCTTTTACTCAACGGAATCAATAGAAGGTTTTCCCCTAGATTAAGTTCATTTTTCAAAATGATTCGCACTTCAACACATCCCTGAAGCAGTTTGTCCTTTGGGATGATCAAACTTCCATCAGATGTTCATTGTGCAAGCTCACTCGATGTTTAAGCACTTGCTCATATGCAAAGAATTTTTATTATAAGAAATTTAATTCTAATGCAAAGTTCATGTTTGTCTTGAAGTTTAAGAAATTTTATTGAAAAGATTTAAACATTAAAATTTTTTAGGCGAAAGCAAATAAAAGATGGAGTGATACCAAGCTCAAAAATTTTTAGCAAGCCTCCTAGGAGTCAGATTGCCGTAATCTCGTTACAGTATGCCTTCGAATTAACTCTTGCCTGAGTTAGGACTTTTAAGGGTTGTAACGTGGCCTGGTTCACGGTTTTTAGAAAAAAGGATTTAAGGCTCGAAATATTTGGTGCCCTCCCATTCTTCATGATGTTCTCCAGTCCTACCTTCAGTTAAATCAATACGGGTGCTCATCTCTCAAGAGGAGTTTACAATGGTTGAGGAGTCAAACGGGGTTTTTTTTTGACATGGCGGCCACTCACCTCTTTCATTCTTGGTGCCCAATCACACGACTTTGTTCTTTGCTGAGAATTTTTATTTGGTAATCCCTCTTTTTCTTTTTGCGCTTTTTCGCTTTCCCTAAATTTTTCCTGGACAAATTCCTTTTCAATTTGATTTTGAAGTCTAGTGGGATTCCCTGACTTTTGCCTAAGCGTCTTGTTTTCCAAGTTTCGACTTAGGGGGCTTTTGTCTCTTTCTTTCATCATTATTTTTTCTTTTAAACACGTCGTGTGACTTTCATGTCGTATTTGATTTGTTGGAAGTGATTGTGACTGCCTGAATCTTTGGTAGATGAAGGATAACCATTGTTGTATCCTTAGATGCGCACTCCTGAGGAGTTCTGAACACTCGATCGGATTAAATGAAATCTACCCTACCTTGGGTTTAAAATGAGGGTTTTTTCTAAACAGAAAAGAAACTCGTACTTCAAGGCTCAAAGGGGTTGACAAGGGTTTCACTCCCTTATATATCCGATGTTTTGGGAATTTGAAACAAGGCTTGTATATCGTCAACAAGGTTTTACTCAAAAGCACATCGTTTGAAATTTTTGGTATATTATTCGTCATCCTCCCTCCATAGGTTTTTTTTGCTTTATTTAACAAGATTTGTGTATCAAAAATAAAGAAAAACACTTAAGAGAAATTTCAAATGGATTAATTTAAGACAGACATATTCAATGCATTATGATTAACATTCAAAGATAAGCAAGTTTTGTATATAAGAAAATACTGAACCAAACAAGAAAGATTGCAAATGAGAATGCGAATGAAACTAGAAAATTACCATCGTTGAGGAGACTTGACTCCATATGGACTTTTCAATTTTGACGATTTGTGAAGTCTTGATACTCACTTGAGCAGAATTTTCCCCTTCGGATCTATTATGAATACAACAGTCTCTAAATTGATCCAATCCTGGATCTTGCTTCTAGATGACAAACCGTCTTCAACTGAATGATCAGGTGCCCCAGGATGATATTCACAGAACATTCCTTCAAAAGAAATTATGGAAGTTGTAACAAACAACAATGTATCAACTGGACCACCAAGTGTATTTTGCTTTAGAGAAAAGATAAATCAGATACTGCATCCGAGGACTTCTTTAGCCTCACTTATATCACAGAAAAGTGAAACTTCGCTGCGAGAAAGATTCTAGAATGAGTTACCAAACGGAATTGGCTTTTGTCAAACATACCCGACAGATGCTGGAATTTAAATTTCAGTTTTTGTGGTTCTCAATATTAAGACCAAATGCCCCCGAATGAAACTCACACTTAGCATTCTTGTCACAGTCGAGTGAAAGATTTGCAGACGGAAAACCCACAGTGTGGAGCTCAATCAACTGACATTCAAGTAATCAAGGGAGTAAATGGGAATATGCCATCAGAATAGAATCTGAATGCTTCTAAGGCTGTTTCTGTTTCTGCTAAAAAAAGCTCTTCCCCTTGGCTTCATTTGGTGGATAGGCACAGACTGCTGACAAGAAGACTTGGGAACACGAAGTTGTGGAGAGTGCCCTTGATTGAATGGTCAAGTTCCCTGGGTATAGTGTGACGACTTTGTCTTCCAAACGATCTACAAATAGATCCTCATCTGTTGTAACTTGGATGGTATCCTCTGAAGTCCAATCGTTCAGCGTCAGACCTGGAACACTTGGGTGGGTACGAACATCAATAATGCAGACATAGTCTTTATCAACAGTTGCATTAGTGTATCCCTTCTGGGCAAAACCATAACTGGATACTTTTAATGGCATCGACAAATTTGAAGCTTTGGGAGTTAAACTTTGATTCCCGGGGTTGAAACCCAAACTGAAATTGTTAAACTTTGGAATGACATTCACAACCTGACCCCAACCTTCAGGGTGACGGGCCTCAACTAGTGCTTGAGCAACTTTGAATGAAATCAAAGAAATCTCAGTTTTTTTCTCTGAACAGTTTCAAATGCTTGAAACGGAGTTTCATATTCAACCTCCAAATAACAGAATGAAGTCAAATGACTCACAAGGTATTCTTCCTCACTATAAATAGTGATTATTTTTCTATCTATAGGATACTTGAGCTTCCGATGAAGGGTAGAAGTAACTGCCCTTGCTTTGTGAACCCATGGACGCCCCAACAAGCAACAATATGTTGGCATTACATAAAATATAGCAGTAAAAATACGAGGGCCCACCCTAATAGATACCGATCGCATGGGTCCATCAAAAACTCCTCCAAATCACTGCGACGTAATTCAAGATCGGAGTAATCAATTTTTATTAGTGCAGACTTTGGCAATATATTCAGCGAGGATATGGTATCCATCGACACACGTGACAAAGTCGTGCCCTTGCACTCCATAGATATGTGCAATGCCTTATTATGGTTACGACCCTAGGAGGAAGATCAAAGTCAGCAAAATCCAAACCATTTCTGGCAGATAGATTGACACAAATTGTCCAACCATTATCTCTTACGGAATGAAAGCATTTTCAGTAGCTATAGCATTTCAGTGATCTTCAGAATATATCAACAGTGATAAAATGGACATCTTAGAGGACGTCTGATACAGCTACTCTATGATATTGTAAATCACTCTTTCTTATAATTCTTATTAACTCTTCGACCTCATCATTGGGAGATGAATAAGTCCCAGGTACATCGATTGATTTAGGCATACTAGCCTGCACAGATTCTAATTACCAATCATCACTTGTTTTCCATTGGGTCCTTGTCAAGGCATCAATAGCTTCTTGTTCAGTATATGTGAGTAGTCGTCAATTGAACACCTCTGCTTAAGAGAAAGCATAACCACAAGATGAGAAGACCAGTAAAAAAACCTATAATGCATGAAATGCGTGATTATGCATGTTATGTTTTTGTCATTTCCTAGGTATCTAAGATTTTTATCAACTATCAAGAAAGACCAAACAAGAAAATAGAGATAAGCAATAGTCAAGACGAAGTGTCAAAGCAAACCCTATTTTCATAAAAAAGCTGCAAATCATATGAATTCATACATTATAAGAGATCCAAAATCAGTTATTTTTACACCCATGGTAGCAAAATACAGTGTTAAGATCCCATCCAACCATTCTGGTGGTATTTAATGCAACAAAAGCTACTTCGTGAACATCTGCTAATGGAATGATTCTTCTCGAGGGTAAGGTAAAAGATGAGTTTCAACTCTCTTTATGACCCTTCTAGTATAAGGAATTCCAGCACTAGCACCCTCCCTATCAAGGAGAGCTTCGTCTTCCCTATGAATATCATCCCAAGCTAGTTGTACTTTCTTCAACCATTCATGATTTTCCACCTTATCAAAGAAAACAAAATCTCTACATCCTTGTCGAAAGTTTCAACATCCAATGCATTCCCTAACTGACGAGGTCCAAGCATAGGATTGTAGTTGATGCAACCCCTTCTTTTAATGAGAGGTATGTTAGAAAACTCCCTGTAGCTTGTAATGATCTCAGAGACATCCATCTCAGGGTTATGCCATTTTATACCATGATGAGTGAGACTCATGATTCTTTGAGAAAATGGGTAAATGCCTCGAAACTCCACAAATGGTCTTCTTACAGCTAGATGAGACATGAACCATTTATACAGCAAGGGAAGAACATAAAAAATTGTTCTCGTCATTCCATTCTTGGAGTGAATGGAGTAGTAAGTATCAGCAAGACGAGCCGGCACAGGGTTTTTATCCATAAAGAGATATATAGTAGTGCAATCTACAAAATTTATGAAATTTGGGAACATAACTATCCCACAAATCAAGATAGCTACTACAGCTTTGAAGGCCAACCGGTTTCTTCCACTCGCAAACTCCTTAGCTTTCATTTGTCAGAAATATGGGAGAAAAGATAAGACATCACTTTTGTGCTTCCAATTCCCTTTCACATTGTTTAGGCTCAAATAAAGAGCCTCAACGATAACTTTAAGATTAAACACCTCTAGAATGTTGACGAAAGACACCGAATTCTGAACCTTGATGTCAAAAAAGAAGGCATATTCCTCTAGAGTAGGAAGAAGCTGATAGTCCTGGACAGTGAAGCAACACAACTTCGGGTTCTAAAATTGCAGAAGAGTGGGTAGAACCCATGGCTCACTGGTAGTTATCAAGAGATACAAAATGTTTCCAAACTCTTGAGTGAAGCTTCTCGAACTGTGCTTGTCAACTTGAGCGCCTAAATCTCTTAATGGTGTCAAATCCTTATGAATGAAACCATAGGAAAAGATATGTCTGGTAACCAGCTCTAATGAAGATACAGACTCTTGAGTATCCATGGAAAATGACAATTCATATGTAGGTTAACTATTTTGTACATCATTTTTTGAAAAGTAAATATGCTATGATGCAATAATGACAGGATCAAGGCTTCCAGAATACTGGATGCTGTTGTACTGCTGCATGAAGTCATAGGTTCAAAGGTTCGAGATAGACACCAATAATAATCATCAACCAAAGTACCAATAGAAAGAGAGTCACCAACATAACCCAGTCACCAACAGAACAAAGTGGTCACCATCAGAACACAATTACCATTTATACCTGTAATAATCAAGTCCCTCCCCACTCGTGGGTAAAGACTAGGTTAGGGTAGGTCAAATGTAACTCGCAAATTACGGATCCTCCTGAAAGTAAGATCATCACAACACAGACGTGCATGATGAAGACACCTTCATTAAAACCTCATTCGAGCATGGTATATGACATGACTGGACTAATTAGACAATGTCCTATAGCCATCATTCCCCCACTCTATTCCTAGTGTCCTATTGCACTCTGGCCTGGGTACTGGGCCTTTTAGCTCAAGAAGTATCATCCCAACCCCATAAAGAAATAGCATAATAGCAGTATCCAGAGTATAGGAGAAAATAAAATGCAATGCATGAAAGCATATAATCAATGCATATAAACAAATAAGGCTGGAAAGCAATAAACACATAAACACCCAAAAAATAAGACAACACAAGCTAGTACTGACATGCTAAGGATAGACCATCAATAGGTCAATCTGTCCCTAGTGAAGTCGACAGCTGAAACAACCAGCGGAAATCATCAAAGATAAAATTCAATGAAGTCGCCATCGAACATGTTTTATCCCACATGAAGGGAAAGGTAAACATCGAGAAAACCTGAAGGGATGAAATCACAGCCTTGCGACCATAGAGATCGGGTAAGGAAGTCGGTTACGTGAGGGGAAGGTATTAGCACCCCACACGTATGTAGTACTCTACAGGATCCACTTATGTTGTTCTAATCTAAGGGTGTCAAAAGTTTATGTATAAAGCTTAAAAGATATAAAAGGGGGAATGAATGCAAAATAAAAGAGAAAATAATGTAGGGAAAATAAAAGTTATGCTCGTTCGGACCCTACCAGAATGCCTATGTATCCCTTTTAAGGAATCATAGCAGTCGTAGTTCGACTTCAAATGTTTTATTTGGTTTCTTGTTTTTTTAATGAGCAATATTAATTTCGCCTTTTGCCGCAACTCGACCTTTGGAGACTTATGCGTCAACACAGAAGTGAATTAACATGTTCTTTTGAAAAGAGTTTGAAAGAAAAGCCTGAAGGCAAAAAGAGTTTGCATTGGTTGGTGTTTTTGTTGCAAATGACAGCTAGTTGATCTCAAGAGAGATATTAGCCATTACTCCAATTATTCATGAAGTATGTCTTTGAGACTTGAACCACTCTAAAGATTAGAATGGAAAAGCGATAAGATCGAGAAGAAACCCACTTATCATTTCCCATGCTCAACAAAGGTATGATTCTCATCAGTATTTTTTAAGTGTTTTGAAGTTTTCCAGAAAAAGAAGTTTTTGTTTTAATGCAAATGCAAAGGAGAAAGAAAAGTCTAAGGGGAGATTGGCAACATAAACCTAGAGTTGTCATGCAATATTGACCCTATAGTTGAGGATGGAAGGGGGGATTATCTACCTAATATTAGCATAAATGGATATGAGCCTAAGGTTTATTCAATTCACACTTGGAGAAGAATGAATTAAAAACCTATGGGGAGTGTTGTACCCCAAAATTTGTCCTCCCATTTTTCACTCAAGATGCTATCCCAGGATTTCTCAAACACTCAATTTGGCTCAAAAGTTGATCAAGCAGATTCTCTTCCTAGGAAACCAGTCAGCAATTAGGGTTTTTCACTTCTCAAAGGAAATTGAGTCGTCAAGGTTTCAAATAAGTCACCATGTCTCCTCAAAGTTGTTTAAGTCAGTTTTCAAACCTCACATTGCAAGTTTGCCCAATCCATGGCCCAGATAACTGAAAAGGCATTTGTGTGATTTTAAATTTTTCTTAACCACAATCTTCTGAGGATTGATGTTATTCTTGGGAGCATGTTCTGTTTGGATAAGATATAAAGTTTAAGACTATCATTTTAAACAATCATGATTGTGGGTTCAATTAATCAATTGGGTTTGAGCTCTTAAACATTTATTTTGTTTAAGAGTGCAAAATATATGAGTTATCCTATCATATTATGTTTGCTTAAAATGCAAGTTACCAAGCCAAGATGTTTTATTCAAAACATTCAATCAAGAATTGCAAAGTTTAAGCTAAAACTCAAAGTTTTGTACAACAAATTTCACTATTTACATATTTACTCAAGTTTTGTGTTCATTACATTTTGTGGGTCATTCACAAAGCAAATTACAAATAGATTACAAGTGAAATACAAGTTATATTTACAAAGAAATAAATGCTTCTTCTTCAAGACTCTTTGCTTCATCTTCAAGAAATTCCTCATTTGCTAGCCATGGTCTTCTCCTCATCTTGTCTCGCTTGCCATTTCAATTGTTTGTACATGTAACAAAAGAAAGAAAAAAGGATATAATTAGCATATATTATTGAAGTTAAACAAGGGAGTTTCAAATAAATCTTCTCTTAATTCATGACTAGGGTTTGCTTTTAGGAATCAGAACTTTTTGGTCTATCATTATCTCTCTCCCCAATTGTAAATCACAAAAAAGATCATCTTTCTTGGTTCATAAAAAAGGGAAATAAAGCTACAAGGAAAGCAAATACAAATAGGTTGCATAGCATACAAACTGCCTAAACTGCAATAAAAGCAACATACTGCAAACAGCAGGAGACAAATGCACAAGCCAACAATTGCACCTAGGCCATAGAACCAGGCCCAAAATTGTGCAAATTTGTTGTGCACATAACAAACAAGTTGGAAGCCTTGCAAAGAAAACCAACCTGCAAAAACAAAACATGCCAAAGTTCTACTCCACAAGCCTGCATTACAGTCCAAAAACTTGCCCAAACTTGCAACAAAATGGACATAATTTAATCTGCACTCTAAAGCCCAAAGCTAGAAAACCAAAATTGTCCAAATTCACAAGTTTTCCCCTCCTATTTTCACCCTAATCTGGTTATAAGAATAACCACTATTTTATAAAAAAAGGAGGAGATTTTGAACGAAGCCAAAAGAACCAGCAAATATCAAAAAGCCAGAAACCAAAAGCCACAGATTTTCAAAATATCACAAAAACCAGAACCAACAGAACCATAAAATATCACAAAAGCCAGAAACCAAAAGCCACAGATTTTCAAATATAAAAAAAACAGAAGCCAAAAGACCATCACTGTAAAACCAAAAGCCAACAAACACTAAAACAATACAGAACCATCAAATATCATAAAAATCAGAACCAACAAAAAACCAAAGAGATCACTGTAAAACCAAAAGCCAACAAACCAAAAAATTCCATCACCGAATTCCATCACCAAATTCCATCACCAAAGTCCATCACCAAATATTGTCACCAGACATCATCACCAAAAACCCACAATGAACAAATAACTCAGAAAGATAGCAAAAAAGCCAAACCCTAATCCTCATCGTTATCCTACCCAGCAATCGTTTCAACATATTCAGAAGAAGAGAAAGAAACTCAGATAAATACCAGAAGAATAGATTTCAGAAAGGTTGGAAGCTCACGAACTTGGAGAACACGACCCCCGTTCTCCCTTTTTCTTATGTTTTTGCTTTCCATTTTGCATGCTTCATCATAAATCTTTGCTTTTTGCTACATCTTTGACTTAGGGTTTCCGTCCACCCCTCTTTAGATCTAGGGCTTTAGATTGAGAATCTGCAAAAATTAACTACAGATTAGTAATTAGGTAGAGGAGACGATCAGATTTATGTAAGAAAATTAGCATTTAGAGTCACGTCACCGCCGTCACCGCCGTAAGGCGATTTCCGACGCGGCCAAGTTGCCTTCTTCGGTGAAGGTCTCCAACGAGAGAGAAGAGAGAGCATTCGTGTGAGGAGGGTTTAAGGAGAGAGAAAGAAATGTGAGTTATGAGGTTTTGTGGTTTCATTTACTTAATTTTGTTTTTTCTGATAATTACTCCCTAATGCCCAATCTGGTAGTGACACTTGTCACCACCCCTTTAATCATCCCGAGTAATCCTATGTGTGCATTCCCACACTAATGGACTGTATACCCTCATCATCCCTCCTTCTGTTTCCATATCATCATCTATCAATAACTCTTTAGCGCACCATAGATGCACGCCCATGGTGCACCTCCAGGGGATTGCTGCACCTGATCATCCAGAAGTATTGGGATTTTTTTTTTATTTCTACACTCCCAGATTTACTCCAATGTAGGCCCATTTCTAAACTTTTCCCTTATATCTATTTTTTTTAATTATTTGATTTTTGTTTTATATTTCAGCATATATTTAGAATTGCAAATAGGTTAATATTTGTTTTAAATAATTATTAACTTTAAAATAATTTTTGTTTGACATTATTAATTAAATCATTAATTAATTTTATCAAATGAAAAGAGTTTTAACTTAAATAATTATTTAACTGTTTGGACTTGTATTGTGTGATTTAAATTTTTATTTGTTATTATCACCCCCATTCATTAATTTGACCCCCCATTCCCGAAGCTCTGTAATAGCGTAGAATTTCAATTTCCGCATTTTACTGTTTTACTTATTACTGTATAGTAATTAGGCATGTATGGCAAGATTTTAAAATCAATCGCTAGATAACCTAATTTCAACAAAATTAACTTGAAACGAACACACTTTTCACATGCGCACCTCTAGGGTAACCTCGCTTGTTTCCACAAAAAACACAGTCATGTCCCTCGAATATGGGACGCTTTAGCAATGAACCTTCGATAAAAAAGATCGTAGTCCCTCGATGACCCTCAACGTTGCCTTCAATAAAAAGATCTCGTCCCTTATGAAAATTGCTAAAGCGTCTCATAAGTTGCTTTCGATGACTGTAAAATTGACCCGCGCCTGTTCCTTCACATCCAACGATGGGGCTTCTTACCAAATCAATGGTAAGATAGCAAAATCAAAAGGAGGAGGAAAAGAACATTTGAGACTTTTCGAGTAGGTAAATTCGCTCCTAGTTGCTCGCTTGCTCATGACAAAAACATTTTTACACCAACACTTTCATCTCAAAACATTTTCAAAAGACAAGACCTTTTGTATACGTTCTTATAGAGACGAGAACCATTGCAAAACATATTTTCAAAAACCACTTTCCAAAACACAATCCACAAACACATCTTTGAACTATCTTTCTAAATAAAACTTTGTACGCGTTCTTATAGAAACGAGAACCATTACAAAGAGATTTTTCAAAATACTTTCAAAACCCACACCACAAGCATACTGTCAAAACAAAAGCAAGTGATCTAAGCGAGTAACTAAGAGCCCATGGAAAACCATGGATGAAAACGGTGCTAATACCTTCCCTTTTCATAATCTACCCCTGAACCCGAGAAATAATCTCGAACGGTCTTTCCTGTGCTTTTTTACCTTTCCTTTTGGATAAAAGAAAAGTCGGTGGCGACTCTTGCTATCCGCACAAATGCGATCAAAATGCGAACTACTCAAGTCAGTTCTCCCACCGTATCACAGGGAGCATACAAGAGGTGGGTCTAATAGAGAAGAGAAAGGAGATAACAAGTCATCATGTAAAGAGATAACAAGACATCAAGAAGCATGTATCAAATATGGATGATGGATGAATAGAGGTATGATGGTACCTGCGATATGGTTGCAAAACCGACTGTTATAATGGTTTTGCATTTGTATTTGCAAATGTTTCGGTAAGCAAGAGTCTCCATCGACTTTTCTTTTATCCAACAAAGGAAAGGGTGAAAATAACAGAAAAATACCTTTCGAGATTTGTTTCTAAGTAAGGGGGTAGATTATGGAAAGGGAAGGTGTTGGCACCCTTTCCATCTGTAGTTATCTACGGGCTCTTAGATGCTTAGCTCATTTTGAAATACCTTGTGATTTGTGTGTTTTTGAAAAGTATTGAAATGCCAAATAGCAAGGCAAATCGCTTTATGATAACTCTTGTATCAGTCCTCAAGATTGTTGATAAAGCGTTTTGAAAATGTTTTTGAAAGTGTTTTATGTATGTGTAAAAGTTGTTTAAGAATAGAATCTAGGAACTATCTATTTTTACTTTAAAGGGTCATTCTTTTCCTCTTTTCCTTTAGACAGTGCTATCCTACTATTAGTGAGTAGGTAGCCCTAGTCGTTGGATGTTTGAGGGACATTTGAAGGGACGTTTATACAGTCACAAAGGCAACTGGGAAAGAAACTTTAGTAACTACCCTAGGGTTTTAAGATCACTTTACCGAGGCAACATCGAGAGGTTCATCGAGGAACTTATGATCTTTAAACCGGAGGGTAGCCACTAAAATCTCTCACGTTTCGAGAGTTGTGATTGTTTTTTACGAAGGAAACAAAAGTGGGGTACCCTAGAGGTGCGCATGTGCAGTTGTGTTATTTTCAATTATTTTAGTCTTTGCATCAGGTTTGCTAGCGTTTGATTATTAAACTCTTTCCAAACAATCCTAATTAGCATACATCTAAACAGTTAATAATTTGAAGTAATTAAAAGTACGGAAATGTAAATCTAGCTATTACAAGGCTTCGGGGAGAGGGTTTAATTACATGTCCAAAATGGGGAATAAAGAAGAAAGAGTAAACGTCCTAGTTATTCTATTACATCCCAGTAACCAGTTACAAAAAATTAAAATAAAAATGTGAAAGGTAAGAACGCGCGCGAATTGAAAAAACGTCTAAATCTTAAGTGAAAGGGAATCTTTTTTTTGTCATTTTGTTTTAGTTTATGAAAATGTTTTAAAAGTTAATTGATTTACCAAAATTAGTTTAATAAAAAAAACCTAAAACTATAATTTTTTATGGTTCTTGATGATTTTATAATGTTATTAAAGAAAATAAAACAATTAAAAGCATATAAAAAATATAAATGGGCCAGGATAGTAAAAGTAACAGGGGGGTGAGATATGGAAAACATTAGGCCCAAACAAACAGAACCCGGGAGCTGCACCGGATCCTATGTTGCTAGCCCTTAAGGGTCTACCATGAAGCTGCATGTTGAGGCATTTGGATCTGGATCAGATGGTGATGATATGATTGTACATGGTGTGTGCGTTTGGACTTGAAGCGCCATATCTGCAAGGAAATTTTTAGAAAAACAAAATGCACGACCTGGGTATCCAACCCAGGTCATTCCCTTGTACACACACCTGCAAACTTGATTAAATTCTGGATCGAAGAAATTCCAAGGACCCTACTCTACGTAAGACCATCCCCTGAATCCAAATTTGGGGTTAAAATATGCAAAAGGTCCTTGTATCACCCAATTCGAAGCTTGGCTGCTTCGAAGCCCTAAAAATAGCACCTTGTACTTCCAGCACTCATATTCGCATGTAGCACATTAGACTTAACCCAATGATCAATAATAATATAAAGATGCATATAAAACCAATTTAAATTATGTATTCAAAGGGTTATGATTCAGAATTTTACCAAGGACCGGTAGGCTTGGTGCGTGACTTTTGGGCATGCTTCGGGCTTGGAGGAGAGTTTGTATAGGCTTCTGAGAATCTTAGGAATACGAATCTGGTATTCGTTTGGACTGGAGGATCCTGTAAAGTGTGTTTCGAGTTTTGATCACTTTGTGAGATTGAGAATTTGATATGGTTTTCTGAGGTTGTGTGTGATTGTGGAGCTTTGATAGGCAATCTCTATCCCCTGCTTCTGATTTGGCCTTGTATTTATATAGGGATGTAGTGATGAACAAATATGGCATGAATCATCGATTAACTATGGCTTTGAAAGAAAAATCATCAGATTTGAAAAGTTGCCATTTTGAGATATTTCATGCCATTTTGAACTTTGAGTGAAACTGGACAGGTTAAGGTTGGTATTTTCCACGAATTTAGGCTTCGAGCCAATCAGTCCAAGCCCATTAGGTTTTCATTTCGAATTGCATCTCCATTTCACATCAATTGATTCTTTTGACAAGCTCCCAAGCTTTGTTCTTTTCGAAGGCTTTGAGTTCCAAATTGAATTTCTCAAGGCTTCATCATCATGGCTTCTTCGACTTATTCACTATCTGCATTGATTGTGTAATCTGGAAAACTTTCATATCCAATCAGCCTAGTCGAACTCAGTTCTTGTTCCTTTCGATCTCCTTTCCTTTAATTCGACCAATCGAAGTATCACCTCTTCATCTTGACTTATCGAAACTTCATTCTATTCTTTTCGATCTCCTTTCCTTCAATTGGACCAATCTAAGTATCATCTCTTCCTTTTGACTTATCGAAGCTTCATTCTCTTCTTTTCAATCTCCTTTCCTCCAATTCGACCAATCGAAGTGTCACCTCTTCCTTTTGACTTGTCGAAGCTTAATTATGTTCTTTTGGATCTTCTTTCCTTCAATTCAACCAATCGAAGTATGACCTCTTCCTTTTGACTTATCGAAGCTTCATTATGTTCATCTCCTTCAAACACAGTTGTGACTGTGTCTGATTCTTGTTGAACTAAACTTCGACTCCAATCCCACCCTTTGCTTTCGTCTACAAGACCATCGTTACTGATCACTAGTTTATCTTCGATTGGTGAATACAGCTTATATGCACCAGTCGAAGGATAACCTATGAGAACCATGACTTCCCTTCGATCGTCCAACTCCTCCCTCGCCTATTCAGGTACATTCCTAAAACACATTGATCCAAACACTCTAAAATGACTTATATTTGGCTGATTCGACCCTAACGACCCTTCTATGAAATCACGCCACATTCGAAGGTTGCATATCCTTCAAACCATTAGGCTTCCACGTGCTTCTTTGGATAAGATAAAATATTTTGAATTCAATATCTTCTTATATTCGAAGCGCCAATTCAATCAACATGGCAGTCGAAATGTCTTACCTTGTAATGCTTCAAATAGCTTATGTTTCAATAGTTCGAAAAAAAACCCTTCGATAATGATTCAACATAGTGAAGCTCTTTACTAGATATTCATCAATCGAAGACTTCATAAAATCCTCCTCACACTTTCTTTCGAACGATTCTTTCTTCGATCATAGTGTCAATTATTCAAAACTTGTGTAATCAAAATTTCCAGCTAACACTGCTTCGTTGGGCATCTAACTAGAATGCATACTGCTGTCAAAGCTGCTTCGACCCAAAATATCTTAGGAAATTTTTTAGCTTTTAACTTACATCTCGTCAAGTTCAGTACACTTCTATTCTTTCTTTCAGTCATGCCATTATGCTAAGGCATATAGGGTGCCATGGAAATCATTTGAAGCTTTTGCAAACCAAAATTCTTTGTGAGAAATGAAACCATAGATGGAAATCCATTGCTTAGGAGGAGAATTTGTCTGGTCAATTCTTGGTCAACCTTGAGCAATTAGGGTCCTCAATGAGCATGCCTTGAGTAGAACAGGAGGGAAAATTTTAGGGTACAACAGCTGCCCCTGTTCAATCTTCTTAAACCTGAAGATTTAGATTGGCTTGTTTGGCTTTCGTGATCTGAAGGTGGAAGATGATTGAACACTAGAGTGCCCAGAAACTTGCACTCGCATGAAGTAACGTCGTTGGTTGATGATATTAGGAATGGGCTTACAGATTCCATTTGGAGAAGATGATTGAGAGCTGTCGGAGATGGGCTTAAAGATGCCATCCAAAGTAGATGTTTACTTTATAAGAGGTCTCTTTGTGGGGCTTCATGTTCCTATTGTTTGAGAAGGACTCCGCTAGGGAATGTTGATTTATGTTCTTTTGCTTGAGGAAAACTCTGTGGGGAATAGAGTCTAGGAGCTTTAGTTATCCGTGGCTTTATTGAGGAGTTATCCCTGGACTGGAGAGATGAAAGTTAGTTTTTTTCTGGTCGAAATCCAGGCTTCACCGTAACTTGCTAAGGGTAATAAAGTTGACTATTATCTGGTTATATTCCAGGCTTCACAGTGACTCACTAGGGAAAATGAATTTAATTATTGTCTGGCTGCATCCAAGCTTCAGTGAATTGAACTGTTATCTAGTCGGGTTCAGGCTTCAGTGATTTGAACTGTTATCAGGTCGGGTCCAGGCTTTTGCGTCCAAAAATGTATTAGAAGGCAATCGTGTAAGGCTGCTTCAGGATGAGTCTGTGTTAGACTATATCTGGAAATGTCTTAGTAGGAACTTGTGTAAGATTTCTTCAGGATGAGCCCATGTAAAGCTGTATCTAGAGATTATGAGAAGGAACCCATATAAGATTGCTTCAGGATGAGCCCGTGTAAAGCTGCATCTGGAGATTATGAGAAGGAACCCGTGTAAGATTGCTTCAGGATGAGCCCGTGTAAAGCTGCATCTAGAAATATCTGGTTTCAGGAATTAATATGGAACTTGCTTTTGTTGGTCATTGAGATAGTTTCCCTGCCTGGTTTCAAGAATTACTCTCTAACCTGGTCTTGTAGATTGTCGCCCCGTCTTGTTTCGGGAATTGATCTACAATCAGTTATTCACAAATAGTTGCCTTGTCTGGTTTCAGGAATTAATCTGGAACTTGCTTTTGTTGGTCGTTAAGATAGTTTCCCTGTCTGCTTTCAGGAATTACTCTTTAACCTAGTCTTGTATATAGTCGCCCCGCCTTGTTTCGGGAATTGATCTACAATCAGTTGTTCACAGATAGTTGCCATGTCTGGTTTCAGGAATTAATCTGGAACTTGCTTTTGTTGGTCGTTGAGATAGTTTACTTGTATGGTTTCGGGAATTACTCTCTAAATCGGTCTTGTAGATAGTTGCCCGTCTTGTTTCAGAAATTGATCTACAATTAGTCGTTCACAAATAGTTTCCCTGTCTTATTTCAGGAATTAATCTGGAACTTTCTTTTGTTGGTCGTTGAGATAGTTTCCCTGTCTGGTTTAAAGAATTAATCTCTAACCTGGTCTTGTAGATAGTCGCCCCGTCTTGTTTCGGGAATTGATCTACAGTTAGTTGTTCACAGATAATTTCCCTGTCTGATTTCAGGAATTAATCTCTAACCTGGTCTTGTAGATAGTCGCCCTGTCTTGTTTCGGGAATTGATCTACAATCAGTCATTCACAGATAGTTGCTCTATCTTGTTTCAGGAATAAATCTAGAATTGTTGAAAATTAACGATGATATTTGTCCGCTTATAAACTTTCCTAAAAAGGTAAAGTCAGTTTCATACGATGTCATGATGTATGAATTGTATGATTCTCTCATAATAAATGAGAATGTTATATGCATTTCAGTTATGCATATGCTACGATGTACTGTAAATGTTGTATGACTGTAATATGTGAGCGTATTAGTTGCTCTATTGCAGTGCTGTTGAACTAGGGAAAATAAATCCCTGATTGTTGCTGGGGATGAAGAATGTAAATTTTCAATATTTGTTGAAGTTGAATTGCTGGGAGATGAGCTTCTGTGGCTAGAGAATTAAACTCTACTAGGGAAAGAAAACCCTGTAAACCGCTTGGGGATTTTTATGAAGCCCTGTTGGGGATTTTGTGGATGGTTTGAATGTTATCCCAACTCCTGGAGTCTTGAGTAAATATTGATCAGGGTGATAAGCCTTCTACTGATAGACAAGTGACGAGATGATGGGGCATAGTCGTATGCTTTAATCCCTAACTTTTGCCTGAATTGTCTTTTCTGATTTTCAGTCCACCAGGATACCCTTTTTTGCCCAAGCCTCCTTTTCAGGTTTTCGACTTGCCGGGTGTACAGTTTTATTTATATATCCCTAATTTTTTCCCGAAATCCTTTGGTTCGTCGGGATGCCCTTATTTTTGCTTAGGCCAGTCAACCTAGCGGGTCTTTTTCATGCGCAGTATTTTTCGACTATGTCCATGTTCACAGGGTGCGGAAAATTGTCATTGTCCATAGTAGTAAGTGTTGCAGCACTGTCAGAAAATGCTTTCTTGATTGCACGTGGCCCTTTGCTGGAACTCATGTTCAATGCCCCAAGTAATTCAGACGGAGGTCTGCCCCTGGCTATTTAGCACTTTTGAGAGATTCCTCGAATCTTGAATCGACTGCCCCGAGATTAGTTTAGACACTGTGTCATTTCTCTTGATTATGAAAGGCCTGTTACTGGAAATTTCTTTCCATCTGAGGTGATTTTGTCCATTGAGAGGATTTTTCGTTCATTGAATATTCGTTGTGTGAATTTCTCTGTTGTTGAACAATTAGTTATATGCAAACAGTGGTATTAAAAATGCAAAGCTTATGTCTGTCTTGAAGTTTTTTGAAAATGTATTTTTTTAGTAAAACAAAATTTGCAAGAATGTGATATCAACTCATGATTTATAGCAAACCTTACAGGAGTCAGGATACCTTTTGTAACAGTATGCTTTCGAACTAACCCATGCTTCAGCTAGGACTTTTAAGGGTTGTAGCGTGGCCTGGTTCATGAATTAAGAAACAAAGGATAAAGGCTCGGAATTTATTTATACCCAACCCGTTCTTTGTGATGTTCTTCAGTCCTATACTCAGTTAATTGTGCGTTTAAATCCCAATTGAGTATGGAATCTTTGCCCTGATATTCCAGTGATGGTTCAGATATTGAAAGTTTATTTGAGAAGGCAGTCATTTTTGTAACCTTTTCTTTTTGTTAAGGATTGATAGCGACCTCTTTTTTTTTATTCCTACCGTTTTCCTGAACTGTTTGTTTTGTGATTACAGTCAGCGGTGTTGTACCCCAAAATTTGCCCTATCATTTCTCAAGGCATTTCTCATAAGGATTCTAAAAAATTCAAGCTTACACAAGTACAATTGGATTTTTCAGCATCAAGTTAAAGAGGAAATTGTTAAAAAGGGCAAAGCAGATGAAAATATTCTTTTTGACAAAATTGAAGAAAAAACAAGTTTTCTTCAATTTTACATATTTCAATTGGGCACTGTGGCCTCCTTCGACGCAAGTTGTGGTCACACCCTTCATTTGAGCAAAGGCTCCTTGCATGTTTGCTTGGAGTCATAAAGCAATAGCCTCCTAAAGATTTTCTTCAATTCAGAGGCCATTTGCCTTTTGCATGACCCCTTCGACTCACAAAAAAACCTAGACTCCCTTTAGGCCAGAATGCACAAGGAAAAAAGCTCCCCCATGGCTGGAATTCACAAGGCAATGGCGCCCATAAAGCATTGGTTACTTTCACGCTAATTTCGACTGGGAAGTATCTCCCTTGGAAATAGTTTGCTTCAACACACAATGACTCATATCTATTGTCTCGTTTGAAAGACGTATCGTGGTGGCACACTCGAAGGACTTGCCAGACATACCCGAATGTCCCAATTGAATGACATGTTTTGTTGATCCACTCCAGGGGCATATATTTGGACCATTCGAAGGAACACACAAAAGACCTGATCGAAAGACACCTATTTGGGCCCCTTCAAAGGATACCCATTTGGACCATTCGAAGGAACACACAAAAGGCCTGGTCGAAAGACACCTATTTGATCCCTTTCAAAGGATACCCATATGAGCCATTCGAAGGACACTTTGATTTGAAAAAGAAATGTTGTTGAGGAGTCTGGTCGAAGGATATGGCTAGGGGTCAAAACAAAAGGTTGAGATGTCCAAAGGTACTTGCTGACCAAAGTCCCATGCAATGCCAAGTTCAGGCGTGATACACTGGCCATAACACTCCAAAACTGCTACACAGCAGTCCTGCAACACTGCCTTTGTTCTTGCACCAATTTGGAATACGAATACTGCCCCTCAAAAGCTACAAGCACAACATGCCTTTTTTGTTTAAACTTTTTGTTTTCCCTCCTAAAACATCAACCAAAGCCATCTATAAATATGATCCTCCACCACACATCTTAGGGGGCCCCTGGATAGTTGCAAGAAAACTCTTGTTGTGAGAAATTTCTCAAAACTCTCAAACATTCATCCAATTTTTTTTTTTAAATATTCCTAACACTCCTAAAAAACTCAGCATCCTTTGTACACTAGGTGAATCCTTCGATTCACTCCCCAAGTGCCCAGATAACTAACCTTCAACTCACTCCCACAACCACAATATAATAATATTTTGATTCACTCCCTTACCTGTTATAGAGTAACCTTCAATTTACTCACATACCCTTCCTTCGATTCAGTGACTGCTCAAGAAAGGTAGTAAGTGGACTAAGCCTTAGAAAGACTCCAATGAACATCCATTCACCACCAAGGAAGTCACTTGCATTTATTTCGATTTAGAAGCTTCAAGAGGTAAGTTCTCTCTAAACTTGGAACTCTTTCATTTAAGTATCATGTGTATATACCAATAAAAAATAAATGTAGATATCTCATCTAGGGAGTTTGACCATGTTTTAACCTTCAATCCTGACTGCCTATATGTTGAAAGTTTCAATCCTGACTAGTTAGACTTTGGATTTTGAGACCCATTAATCTTATGCTAACCCTTGGCATGTAGCTTACGAAAGTTGCACTTGTATTTTGCATTTTTAAAAGTTAAAAATAGGTTCTCTACATCCTTCGATTGGCTAAATACTCAAGCCTTTCGAATCTCAACCTGAGGGCCTAGCATTCCTGCAGTCGAAGGAGGTAGCAAGGAGCTTGAGGCAAATAATGTACCTCACGTTGACCCCAGGCCTCAACCGAAAGAAGCAGCCAGAAGGATGGCCACACAGACTTCCAGGCCCCATTCGAAAGGAACAGGAAAAGGGTGAAATTGAAATACATGACCTCACTGACTCCAGGCCCAAATTTAAGGAAGCCATGAAGGATAGAGTCGAAGGGTGTCTCTGCCTAGATCGAAAAGCTCATTTTTCTTCCTTTTATTTTTGTTTTTTGTCTTTACATTTTCTCTCCCTTCAATATGGTTGTAATAGTGTAGGATTTATTTTCTGCATTTTTATTACTTTTATATAAATGTTAGTAACTAGGATGTATGGCAAGATAAAAATCAACAAGTAGGTTACTTTAATCAAAGACTAAATGCATGCGAATCAAACACATTATTCACACACATGCACCCCTAGGATAATCTCACTTGTTTCCTCAAAAAAATAGTCATGTCCCTCGAATATGGGCGTTTTAGCAAAGACCCTTCGATAAAAAGATCGTAGTCCCTCGATGTCCATCGATGTTGCCTTTGGTAAACGATCTATTCCCTTACAAAAATTGCTAAAATGTCCCATAGGTTGCCTTCTATGACTATACAAACATCCTACGCCCGTCCCTTCACATACAACGACGGGGCTTCTTACAAAATCAATGGTAAGATAGCAGCATCTAAAGGAGGAGGAAAAGAACATTAGACCTTTTGAGTAGGTAGGATGCTCCTAGTTGCTCGCTTGCTCACAATAAGAACATTTTATACACCAACACTTTCATTTGAAACATTTTCAAAAGACAAAGCTCTTTGTACGTGTTCTTATAGAAAAAAGAACCATTACAAAAACACTTTTCAAAATACTTTCAAAACCCACACCACAAACACATTTTCAAACAAAAGCAAGTGATCTAACAAGCAACTAAGAGACCGTAGATAACTACGGATGGAAAGGGTGCTAACACCTTCCCTTTTCATAACCTACCCCCCGAACTCAAGAAAATAATCTCAAAGGTCTTTCTTGTTCTTTTCACCCTTTCCTTATTGGATAAAAGAAAAGTCGGTGGTGACTCTTCCTATCCGCAACAATTGCGATCAAACGCAAAACAACCAAGTCAGTTTTCCCACCATATTACAAAACTGGCGACTGTACTGGGGACTTTATACTTAAAAGTGGGGTTAACACAGGGTTAGATTATGTTTACTTGCTTTCTTTGTTTGACTTGCGTGCTTTACATTTTTGGGTTTTTGTTTGGGCTATGTTAAAGATCCTATACCCGGATATGGGGCACCTTTTTAGGTAAGTAGCAATAAATCATGGAAGTTGTACGACGTAGACCGATATGGACAAAGTGATAGCTACGTTAGCGTGATACTCTAGCTTGTACTAATGTTTCTTGAGTCAGTCAAGGATAACATTAGGCTTCCTTATAGTGTCATTAAGCGCTGATTGATCTTTAGAACTTTTACTTAACTCATCCTAAGCCATTAGAAAGTTTGAGATGGCCGACTTTGGTTCCGACCGAAGTTTAATTGATACTCGATGCTACACTCATTGAGATTGGACTTTTGGGATATTCTGGCCGCAATACTTCGGTGCTTGAGCTAGAACAATGCCTAAAAGAAAGGTCAGTAATATGAGACTCCTTATAAGCCATTACTATTAATATGACAGGTTGAGCCAACTAAACTCAAGAGGGTACTTACCTTTAAAAACTCACGCAAGCCATTAAACCTAGGGTCTTTTGTGTGACTTGCTTGATATATCTATGATTTCAAAGAATAACCATAGCATCATAAACATCATGACATACACACTAACCATTTCAAGGGCCTGGAGATTTATCTTTCCTTTTGTTTTATAGCGTATGGATTCAATTCGCAGAAAGACCATCCGAATCAATTATGTAGAGATCTCTCCCAAGCTCAAAGAATTGGTCCTGAGAATTCCCGAGAGCTCATCATTCAACAAGAGATATGGTCACTTGCTCAATTTGGTTACTACCAGGTTTTGTGAAGGTCTGATGAGTGTCTTGTTCCAGTTCTTCGACCCTAAACACCATTACTTCACTTTTCCAGATTATCAGTTGGTGCCTACGTTGGAAGAATTCTCCAAAATACTTGGTTCACCTATATTGGAGCAAGTACCTTTAACCGGTTTAGAATAAGATCCAGTTGCTGAAAGTGTTGCCATAGCTCTGCATTTGAAACCATCTGACATTGAATCCAATTGGGAAAGAAGAAGCGGAGTTAAGGGCCTCCTTGAAAATTTTCTAATGAAGAAAGCTCAGATAATCTTAGATGCTATGAGTTACCATACCTTTGAAGATGTCTTAGCTCTCTTGATCTATGGATTGGTTCTGTTCCCCAATTCAGACCAGTTTATAGATGTCAGTGCCATCAACGTCTTCCTTTCTCGTAATCCAGTGCCTATATTGCTCGGAGATGTGTTGCATTCACTCCACACACGTACCATGAAGAAACGAGGGACTCTTATGTGTTGTACGCCTTTGCTCTATCAGTGTTTTATTTCGCACCTCCATCAGTCGGTAATGAAGAACGAGTTAGGCTTAAAGTGGAATCAAAGGATAATGTCCCTTTATCACTCTGATATCTACTGGTGTCCTCGCTCTCAAGAAGATGTCTCTTTTATTGATCGCTGTGGAGAGTTCCCTAATGTGCCACTCCTTATAATTAAAGGAGGCATCACTTACAACCCTTATTTGTCCCTACGCCAGTTCGGCTACACCCAGAGGGATGGTCCCCATGATATACTTATCCAGGGTATTGTGTTTGACTATTCAAATGATCTGCAAGGTTATCGCCAGAGGTTCATTCGTGCTTGGGGAGTGGTAAAGAAGACCGATAGCAGTGCCTTGGGACGAAAAAACTCCATCCCTTTGGAGCCTTACCTCATATGGGTGCGAGCTCGCGCTCCAAATCTTATGATGCCATACGCTTCTATCCTGTCAGTGATCTCAGAGTCTGTTGATCAAGAAGACGAGCCTCACATCACTTTTCATCCTAATATGCCAACAAGCTTCAAAGAGTTGCAAGAGTCTTAGATCCAACTCAAGGAAGAAAGAGACATATTTGAGAATTAATGATACGCCAGTGAGAAGAAGGTTCTGGATCTCACGAAGCATCTTCATGAAGAGCGAAGTTTGATTGCCTATATTGCGCCGAAGAGAATGCGTTCGACCTTTTTGTCTTAGGAGTTTTATTTTTGTATTTTATTTCTTCCATTGTAAGCCCCGAGAGGCATGATGTAATCAACTCTAATTTATTAATAAAATGTGTGTTCCTTTTTTGTCTAAGCAAATTTATATCTCCTAGTTTCCTTGAAATCATTTGCATATGCACTTTCATTCATCATAACACAAACATGTTTTTTACAACAGGTCTCCTTATCTTTCTACTATTTATTTCAGTGAGATGGATATTAAACATACAGTAAAAGATCTTCAAGCACAGAATTCTCAATTAAAACAAATGTTCTTGGCTCTTGTTAAAGGACAAGAGTACCTGAAGGCTCTTATGATCAAAGATAAGAAGAAGAAGGCGAAGAAACCAGACAACATTTTAAATTTGGGAAGAAGGTTCAGAGGACCAGCCAAGCGAACTCTAGATTTCACAACCTCGTCGGGTGAAGGAGATAATAAAGAAGGAAATGACAACCCAGAGTCTGAGGAAGATGAAGCTGACTACTCTAAAGAATAATATCCTCCTGCTGATGATAAATACAAACAGCTGGAGGATCGCCTCAATGCTATGGAGATCCAAAGGGTACCCGGGCTGGATTTTGAAGAGCTAGGATTGGTCTCAGGGGTGGTCATCCCACAGAAATTCAAGGTCCCCACATTTGCTAAATATGATGGTGTGATACGGTGGTAGAACTGACTTGAGGTTTTGCGTTTATGTTCGCAAATGTTTCGGTTTAGCAAGAGTCGCCACCGACTTTTTATTTTATCCAAAGGAAAGGTCAAAAAGCACAGGAAAGACCTTTGAGATGTTTTCTTGGGTTCGGGGAGTAGATTATGAAAAGGGAAGGTGCAAGCACCCTTTTCATCCATGGTTATCCATGGGCTCTTAGTTACTCGTTTAGATCACTTGCTTTTTCTTTTCAATTGTTTGAAATGGTGCTTTGTGTGTGGTTTTGAAAATGTTTTGAAAAGAGGCCATCATTGTGGCAACCTTTGTAATGATTCTTGTTTGAATATATACAAAGGTGTTTGTCTTTTGAAAAGATATTTCAATGTTTGAAAGTTTGTTTTGGGAAATGTTTTGAAATGGTGTTGTGAGATGTGTTTGAAAATAGCAAGGATATTTTTGCAAGTTTTGATCGAGTAACTAAGAGTTGTCTACCCTATCTTATTCAAAGATCTTTCTTACACATTTTTTAACCCTTTTGACAGTGTTGTTTTACCATTGTATTTGGTAAACAACCTTGTGTTTGGATTTTAAACGGGACAGGCGCGGGTCATCCCATACAATCATTGAAAGAAACTTGTGAGACGCTCTAGCAGTTTTGTAAGGGACGAGATCGTTTTATCAAAGGCAACATCGAGGGTCATCGAGGGACTACGATCTTTGTTTATCGAAGGGTAATTTGCTAGAGTGTCTCATATTCGAGGGACATGATTGTGTTTATGAGGCAACAAGCAGGGTTACCCTAGAGGTGCACGTGTGAGAAGTGTGTTGATTTCAAGTTATTTATTATTGGATTAGGTCATCTAGCGATTGATTTTTGAATCTTTCCATACACGCCTAATTACTATACAGTATATGGAAAGCAATAAATTGCGGAAATTGAAAGTCTAAGCTATTACAAAAGTATCCGGGGATGGGGGTACAATTATTACAAATGGGGATGAGTCTCACAATAATAACAATGTCCAAATATCAAGTATTACAACCAAATCGAATTGTCGCGACTCAATATAAAGCTATAACAAATGAAGAAATCAATAAAGTATGAAATGCATGTATTTACTTGAAAATAAATAAATAAAATCTATTCTAAAAAGAAAGATTAAATATCTTATTATTATTATTATTCTATGTGTTTTTATTAAATAATAAAAAAGTTTAAAGGAAGCAAATTGTAATCTCAAGCCTCAACTCAACTTTAGTTTTGATGAAAGACAAGCAAGCTAGTTTGATGAAAGACAAACGAGCTCTATTGAAAGAAGGAAAAGAAGTGGAAATTAGCATAAAGCATCATTCACTCAAAGATTCAAGGATCATGGAAAGAAATCAAGTATATCAATTCTCATTTGAACTACATTGATTAGAAATGCTCAAAAATGATATACACACTTGCCACAACACTTCACTTAAACTTCAAAACAAATTCTAAGTTTTTCTCTGCTGTAAATCGATTAACATCTTGTGTAAATCGATTTACACATGCTTTTTCAAAAACTGATTGTCTCTGCCAGCAATCGATTTACATGAAGTGTAAATCAATTGATCACAGAACAATGTGAATTTTTAACACTTGTAAATCGATTTACACAACATGCTAATCGATTTACACTTCAAATTTTTTGAAAACATGAACGTTACAAACCCGTGCAATCGATTTACATCTTATGTTAATCGATTTACAAATTGTAAATTTTGAAAAATCTGAACTGGTTTCAAGATATCCTTCACACCTTTTCTCCAATAGATGCATGGTCCTACATTGCATCCTCTCAAGTTTTTCAAACAGAAAAGTGTCCATTTGGAAAGATATCTTGATTACTTTAAATACAAAATCTTTCAAATCATAAATAACTCTTCTCTTATGCAATAATTCTGAACTTTGTAAAATATTCAAACTTCATATTTCTTAACTTTTAAGAACAAAGATTTTCTGCACTTTCACACATATAAAGAACAAAAATCTTTGAGCATTATCTAACCATTGTGTTACAGTTTGAATTGCTTACAAGAGAAGAAAGAAGAAACTTCAAAGAAGTCACTCTATGTGATCAACATCTTTCAAGAAATCATACTTCATAAAATTATACAAAGTGTAACTTATTTCCAGGATTGTTGGAATTAAGTATTAGATTACTTTTGTTCCTTGTTGTCCATTGTTGGAAACAAGAGGTATCTTTTGAGAGGATTGTTCTCAAGAGACTTATTGGAAATCCAAGAGGGTGTTCTTGGTATTTGTTAGGTTCTTTAGTTGATAAGACTAGGAAGAGTCTTGTAAAAGTTCTAACAAAATAGTGAAATCTCTTGCGTGTTTGCAAGGGGACTGGACGTACTTCTGGGGTGTGGAAGGAACCAGGATAAATCTCCGTGTCTCTTTACTTTCTGCACTTTACAGTTTTCAAAGCACTAAATCAAAACCAGAAAGTATAAAATAATTCAAAAATCGACCACCACCTAATTCATCCCCCCTCTTAGGCGCATTCTTAAACTCCTAATTGGTATCAGAGCAGGTTATTGGTAACCTGCTCCTAGAGATCCAGAATGGCTTTCGCAAATCATCAACCCGTTTTCGGAGATGGTGGTAGTAACAACAAGCCTCCTCTATTTTGTGGTGAATATTTTGACTTCTGGAAAATACCCATGAAGGCGCATTTAGAAGCACAAGGAGAGGAAGTATGGGATGTTGTTGAAAATGGTCCATTTATCTCGGTAACGGTAATCAATGGCGTTGGCTCTTCAAAGCCTAAAACTGCATGGGACGACGATGATAAAAAGAAAGTTCTCTATGAAAAAAAGGCAATAAACCTTCTTCAAGGTGCACTCAGTATGGACGAATTTTTCCGTGTCTCGACATGCAGAACAGCAAAGGAAATTTGGGATACCTTGGTTCAAACTCATGAAGGAACGGCTGAAGTAAAAAGATCAAGGCTAAATACCTTAAGTCAAGAATATGAACTATTTCAAATGCAGCCCGGAGAATCCATTCTTGACTTACAAAAGAGATTTGTGCATTTGACAAATCACTTAAGTGCTCTTGGTAAAAGCTTGACAAATGATGAACTCAACTTGAAAGTCCTTAGATCATTGACTAGGAAATGGCAACCAAAGGTAACGGCAATCTCGGAAAAGAAGAGTCTCTCCGTAATGACTTCCGCTACATTATTTGGCAAACTTCAAGAATACGAAACACAACTCGGTAGACTTGAAAAACATGAGAATCTAGAAAAGAAGTCCAAAAACATTGCTTTAAAAATTGATTCAAAGGAAGTTGTAAAAGAAGACAATCCGGAAGAAGATGAAAATTTCATGCTTCTTGTGAAAAGACTTGGGAAGTTTTTTGGCAGAAATGACAAAGGCGGATCTCATGCACATAAGAGAAAGCACTTCAAGAAAAGAGAAGCCTCCACATCAACACAAGATGTTTCATGCTATGAATGTGGAAAGCAAGGACATATCAAGCCAAACTGTCCAAATCTCCCAAAGAAAAACGGATTCAAAGGAAAGGACTCAAAACAAAAGAAAGCCTACATAGCATGGGAAGATAATGATATGAGCAGTACATTGGAATCGGAAAGCGAAGAATGTGCAAATTTAGCCTTAATGGCATCGCATCACTCCGACGACGAAGAAGAGGTATGCTTGAAATCCACATCAAATCGTTGGTATCTTGACAGTGGATGTTCAAAGCATATGACAGGAGATGTACACCAATTTTCATATCTAGTACATAAAGCCAAAGGGTATGTCACCTATGGAGACAACACCAAAGGAAAGATTCTTGGCATTGGTATAGTTGGCACACCTCCATCCATTCAAATTGAGGATGTTCTCTATGTTGAAGGATTAAAACACAACCTTCTTAGCATAAGTCAACTTTGCGATAGAGGGTTCAAGATCAAATTCAACAAAGAAGAACGCCTTATTATGGATGAGGCAACCAATGAGGTAAAACTCAAAGGTATAAGATCTAACAATATTTTTATGATTACTCTAGATGATTTGTCTATGAAGTTACAATTTCTTATGGTAAACAACAATGACGCTTGGTTATGGCACAAGAGGATTGCTCACATACACATGGAGCACTTGAACAAATTGGTTAAGCATGACTTAGTTATTGGTCTACCAAAGATGAAGTTCATCAAAGACAAATTATGTAGTGCATGCCAAAAGGGCAAACAGACCAAATCAACTTTCAAACCAAAGAATGTGGTTTCAACAACAAGACCACTTCAATTGTTGCACATGGATCTTTTTGGTCCATCTAGAACAAGAAGCTTCGGAGGTAACATTTATGCTTTAGTTATTGTAGATGACTTTTCCCGTTTCACTTGGACTTTGTTTTTAGTGCACAAAAATGAAGCATTCAAGGCATTCAAGAGATATGCAAAACAAGTTCAAAATGAGAAGTCATTAAAGATAACATCAATCCGAAGTGATCATGGTGGAGAGTTCCAAAACAGTCTATTTGAAGAATTTTGTGAAGAAAATGGGATCTTCCACAATTTTTCAGCACCAAGAACTCCACAACAAAATGGAATAGTTGAAAGGAAAAATAGGTCTTTGGTGGAGCTTGCAAGAACCATGCTAAGTGACTCAAGTTTGCCTAAATATTTTTGGGCGGATGCGGTAAGCACGACATATTACGTAAGCAATCGCGTGATCATAAGACCTATACTAAAGAAAACTCCATATGAGATTTACAAAGGAAGAAAACCAAATATCTCTCACTTTCACATTTTCGGGTGCAAATGCTTTGTCCTTAACAACGACAAAGACAATCTCGGTAAGTTCGATGAAAAATCTGATGAAGGTATTTTTCTTGGTTACTCCTTGTCTAGCAAAGCTTTTAGAATTTACAATAAAATAACTTTAACTATAGAAGAATCAATGCATGTTTCTTTTGATGAATCTAACACCTCCAAGGAGGAAGTTGTTATTTGTTATGATGATGATTCTATAGATTTAAATCATGAGAATTCTTGCGGAGATGGCAAAATTGTCAATCCGGAACAAACACATGAACTTTCACATCAAAATGAAAATGATGATGATCTTCCTCAAGAATGGAGAACTCATCGTGATCATCCAATTGACAACATAATTGGAGATATTAGCAAAGGGGTATCTACACGGATAAATCTTAAGGATGCATGCTTGAATATGGCGTTTGTATCTCAAGTTGAACCTACTAAAGTGGCTCAAGCACTAGAAGATGATCAATGGATCCTTGCCATGCAAGAGGAGTTAAACCAATTCGAGCGGAATGAAGTTTGGGAACTTGTTCCTAATCCAGGAAATAAATGTATCATTGGAACCAAATGGGTTTTCAAAAACAAGATGGATGAAAATGGTATAATCACTCGAAACAAGGCAAGACTAGTTGCTCAAGGATACAACCAAGAGGAAGGAATTGATTTTGAAGAAACTTTTGCTCCGGTAGCACGTTTGGAAGCAATAAGACTATTACTTGCATATGCATGCTCATTGGACTTTGAACTTTTTCAAATGGATGTAAAAAGCGCATTTCTCAACGGATTCATAAATGAAGAAGTCTATGTAAAGCAACCTCCCAGATTTGAAGACTTCAAATATCCTAATCATGTCTTCAAACTGAAGAAAGCTCTCTATGGGCTGAAGCAAGCACCAAGGGCTTGGTATGATAGACTAAGCGCATCCCTATGTGAAAAAGGGTTTGTAAAGGGTAAAGTTGATACCACTCTCTTCATAAAAAATGTTAATCATCATACTTTACTTGTACAAATCTATGTAGATGATATTGTTTTTGGTTCAGCTAACCAAAATATGTGCAAGGAATTTTCATCTATGATGCAAGGAGAGTTTGAGATGTCTATGATGGGAAGATTGAACTTCTTTCTCCATCTTCAAATTAAGCAACTCAAACATGGTATCTTCATAAACCAATCAAAATATTGCAAAGACCTTATAAAGAAGTTTGAGATGGAAAGCAGCAAAGAAAGTGCAATTCCTATGGGATCCGGCACCTATCTTGATCCAGATGAATCAGGGAACTCTATTGACATAACTAAGTATCGTGGAATGATTGGCTCACTCCTCTATTTAACAGCAAGTAGACCTGACATCATGTTCAGCGTTTGCCTATGTGCAAGATATCAATCCAATCCTAAAGAGTCTCACCTTGCAGCAGTCAAGCGCATAATAAAATATCTCAAAGGAACAACCAACGTCGGATTATGGTATCCAAAAGTTAGTATGTGCAATCTAGTTGGTTATTCTGATGCTGACTATGCAGGTTGTAAGACTGATCGCAAAAGTACAAGTGGAACATGTCACATTCTTGGAAATGCCTTAGTTTCATGGTCATGCAAAAAGCAAGCAAGTGTCGCTCTCAGCACTGTCGAAGCAGAATACATTGCTGCTGGAAGTGGATGCGCTCAAATTATTTGGCTAAAACAACAATTACTTGACTTTGGAGTAAACCTTGGATGCATTCCCCTTCGATGTGATAACACAAGCGCGATCAATATTACGAAAAATCCAGTTATGCATTCTCGGACAAAACACATTGACATCAGACATCATTTTATCCAGGCTCATGTACTCAAAGGAGATGTCGAGATTACTTTCGTGGACACTCAAAATCAACTCGCGGACATCTTCACAAAACCACTTGCAAAAGATGCATTTTTCAAAATTCGTCGTGAACTCGGAATCCTAGATGAACAAGATATATAAGGTGCACTCTATCCTTAACTATACTTAAATGTGCATATACGTGTGTTTAGACAATGTTTAAAATGTTAAAAATACTGCTTTTAAAATTTTTCTTTTAGTAAATCGATTTACTTGATGTGTAAATCGATTTACCACTGAAGCAAAACATTTTTTTAATAAAATCTTTTGTGTAAATCGATTTACACAATATGTAAATCGATTTACCACTGAACGAAAATTATTTTTCATAAATTTTTTGTGTAAATCGATTTAACCAAGGGGCAAATCGATTTACCACAGAATCTGAAGCATTTTCTGTGTACTTTTTCTATGCAAATTAATTTTTAGCATGTGATACTTGTATGAGCTTTTAATATATTGGTCAAACTTTCATTTTCTCTCAACCTCCCACCTTATTATTGACCAATCATGAAACCTTGACCAAATCACCAAATTAAAACCTCATAAAGACCTCACTTACTCTCTCTATTATTTAAACTCACCAAAACTATCTCATAACTCCAACACTCTCTCTCTCATAACAACACAAAAAAACTCAATACACTGAACCACCTCTACAACAACAATTTCCATATCAAGGACCTTTCTAATATGTTCCTGGTCAATATTATTAAATTCTTGTTATAAGTATCATTATGTTTTTGTCTTGTTGTATTTCAAGTGTTAGTTTTTGTATTGTGCACTTGAACTTTGTTCGATAATTTTAGAAGTTTTTTTGTTTTTGTTCATGTTCATATATGTGTCATTATGTTATCATTTCTTGTTGCATCTTTCCCTTCTTTTTGATAATGTGAAAGGGGGAGAAGGATGTTTTTGTACCCCAAAATTTGCCCTCCCATTTCTCATTGATTTCTCATCACAAAGCCCTTTGAGATCAAGATCCAGTTAGGGTTTCATCTGCTCAAGACTTCTCCTTGCACTGTTGACCCAAATTAGGGTTTGTGTTTGCACAAAGATGTTTTGACCTAAATTGCCTAAGATGACTTTCATGCTTCATATTGGACTCCCAAGTTTATCCACATCAAGTTTCAAGCCTTGATTCCAAGTTTTGCCCAGTCAATTGGACAGTTGACCTAGAAATCAGCTGTATTGGGGAAAAAGTCAACTGTGGCCAATTGACAGTCAAATCTCATGAAAATTGACCCACATCAACATTATGAACTCACATGGACCATTTGATCAAGTTTGGATCACAATTCCACAAGAAATTTGATCAGACCACTAAAAGGGCAAAATGGTCATTTTTAGGGTTTTGACTGTACAAAGGCAATTTTTGACTGTTTGACCTAGCCAATGGCAAACCAAGCTCACATATGGACTCAAGGACCCCATGGAATTGCCTTGACATGCTCAACAAGTTCAAAAGATCCCAAGTGCACAAGATTGACAGTTGAATTTCCCAGTCAATTGATCAATTTTAACTGTATACTGAAAAGTCAAACTTTGACTTTTTGGTCAAAATCAAGAGTCAAGATTCATTTTTAATAAAAACATGCCAAATCATGAAACTTGTTCATCAAGAAATCAAGAATTGCAAATTAGGGTTTGAAATGAGAATTTTTCATAACTTAGAATTTTTCTAAGTTATGAAAAACCCTAATTTTTTCCTAACTTTGCCCCACTTTCTCACCAAGATTCATTTGGATTCAAGCAAAAGTCAAAACATGAAAGTTGTAGCCTATTGCATAATCTACAACTTTGATTCACAAAGTTTTCCCAAAAGAAGCTTGTATCTCAAGTTACAAATTTTGGAACAAGGGTACTAAACCATTCTTAACTTAGTGAAATTTTGACCCTTTTGGGCAAGGTTTTTTACCTAACTTCAAGACCATTTTTCACATACTTCCCCTTGGAATTTCAATTTTCATTTCGAAGATGGATTGTAGTACACATTCCAAGCTTTCCAAAATGTCCAAGAACTCATCAAACAACCTCATGACTTGAGAGAATCGAATTTTGCAATATGGCAAAAACTCACTTTTGAATTGGCCATGTACATGTTCATAACTTGTGCAATTTTTCAAATCAGCATGATTCCCTTGAGATTACAGGCCCCTAAACCATCTAACACTCATAAATTTAATGGCAATCCTTTGTGCCAAAGTGTTGTTCTATGAGTTCAAACATTACATGCAAGTTTAATCCATTTATGGAAAAAGTGAAATAGCCATTTTTGAAAAGTTAAGCTTTATGTCAAAATGAAAATCCAAGAAGTACAGATCAAATCCCCTTGGCACAAGTTTAGGGACTAATCACACTGATCAATGCCAAGGTTTGCAGCATGTTATGGGGGCCTCCACCTGTCTAAACACCAACTTGGCTTTTGGTTGCTTAAAGTGTAAGAAATAGAGCATATCACAACACAACTCTGATATCAGTGAATACATGCTTAGCAAAAGTTATCAAACACATTCAAGACATCCTAACTAAGCTAGAACACGACTCCAACACCTCCATTGCTCTCTAGAACACAGAACCACCCTCAAACTGCCCAAATAGAGCACCTGTTGCAGTTTGAGTGCCAACTCTCATCCCTTCCATGCACTCTTGCTAAAACCACCCCAAATACATCCCATAACATCCCTTGAAGCTAATCCAAACATCAAACGCGACCTGTAACTCCTCTAATCAGTTCCACCATTTTCACTTTCTTGTTTTGCAGTTGAAGTCCCATAGCTCGATTCAAAGTGTTTCAAAGCAAAGTAAAACTTGGAATAGCATCCCTGGACATCAAGGAAGTTGTACCAATCATCACCTTGCTCTGAAAGTACCTCCATCATCAGATACAACTTCAACTGAACAGGTATCTTCTTGAACTTCTAACTCTTAATGTAGGCATTGTTAGCTCTAGGTTTGTGAATAAAAAGTGTTCTACTCATGCCCCTGAATCTGTACATACTTTTACTTTCCATTTATTTTGCCTGAGCTATGAGAATTTAAGGTATGAATGTTGATAAAAAGTTAGGTTAGGATTTGGGAATGATAAAATTCTCTCTCATTTATGAGAGTTAGGATGAGTTCTTTACATATTTAGAATCATGATTCAATGCTTAACATTTCTTATGTTGTAAGTTTGTGCAAAAGATCAAGGAATCAGGATGTTTGAATTCATGAACTAGGCGCGTGTTTTTTTGAACAAGCACTGTCCAGAGGTTGAAGAAGAAGCCACGTGGGCTGGGCCTGCTTGGATATTTCTTTTCACACCATGTTTTTGGTTTTACACCCCCTGAGCCCATTTTGTTTGTTTTATTGATTTTTTGACTTTTCTTTGTTATGTTTGACTTATTTATTTTTCCTAATAATATTAAAAACATAAAAAATATTTTTTACACCATTTTTATATTTTTTAGGTATTTATTTGTTTATATGGACATTTGTACATAAATAATATATATATACTATTATTTAGAAAAACTAGAAAAAATAATGCAAATATATTTTATTTCTGATTTTTATTTCATTTTCTCTTTTGAAAAAATTTTGTATCAAAAATACTTTTTTTTTATATAAATATTAAATATTATTATATTGTATATATAATACTTATTTAGTAAATAATAAAGATATTTATATATATTAGCATATTTAGGTAAATAATACAAAAAAATATATACATTTTTTATTTTATTAATATTTGACATAAAAAATACCTTTTTTATGAATATACTTCATTTTTATTTTATTTTGTACATAATTATTAAATATTGTACACTTTAAATAAATATTACCTTTTACTTAATGAAATTAGGGTTTTGCCCTTAAAACATAAAAAACCCAAAAATAATACTTTTTTTTTTATTTTGTTTATTTGACATAAAAATACTCTTTTTGTCATATACATAAAAACATTTTTTGCATCTTGCATATTTATTTTATTTCTATTTCATTTGTGCAAATTAATTATCTTGTAAATAAATTCCAAATTGATGTAATAGCTAGGTTTAAATTCCTTGTCAATACTCCCCATTTGAACATTTGTACCCCCCTTCCCATATTATGTTGTAATAGCTTAGGAAATTTAAATTTCGCACTTTAATGCTTACTAATTATACTATGTTAGAATTAGGGTTTGTATGCAAATAAAATGAACAAAAATAGTTTGACCTAATTTCAAGATAAACAAACATGAAAATGGACAACACATATCACACTTGCACCCCCTAGGGTATTCCACTTGTTGCCTTCAATAATGGGCCATATTGCATGTTAGGTCTCTTTGGGCAAAAACAAAACAAAACAATCAAATGATCATAGTCCCTCGATGACGCTTTCGAAGAGTTGCCTAAAAAATGATCAAGTCCCTTAAAGGAAAATTTCCCAAAGATACTTGGCACCATTGCAATTATGGTCTAAACGATGACCCGCGCCCGTCCCTTTCACCTCCTAACACAAGATTGTCCACCAAATTCAATGGTGGAACAAAATGGTTAAAAGGGTTGAAGCATAGCAAAAATCTTTGAGAACTTTAGGGTAGATAGCTCTTAAGTACTTGTCAACTTGTAAAACAAAAACACTTGCCTATTTTTCAAACCACACTTCACAATCACTTTCAATACAAACTTTCAAAAACCTTGAAACATCTTTTCAAAAAGACAAACACCTTTTGTAAAACATTCGAGTAAAGAATTGTTACAAGGGTAGCCTAGACAAGGCATCTTTTTCAAAACATTTTCAAAACCACACACAAAGCACCATTTCAAACAATTGAAGACCAAGGCAAGTTGATCTAAGCAAGTACCTAAGAGCCCATGGATAACCATGGATAGAAAGGGTGCTAATACCTTCCCTTTCTATAATCTACTCCCCGAACCCAAGAAAATCTCAAAGGTTTTTGCTGTGCTTTTTAAACCTTTCCTTAGGATAAAATAAAAAGTCGGTGGCGACTCTTGCTCAACCGAAACATTTGCGAAAACAAACGCAAAACCCTAGTCAGTTCTCCCACCGTATCACAGAACTGGCGACTCTGCTGGGGATAAATTTAAAAGTGGAGTAACCTTAGGGCTTAGATCACCCTCTTGCATGACTAATTGTTTGATTTGATTGCTTTATATTTTTGGCTCTCTTGTTTGGGTTTGCAATCCTATACCTGGATTTTGGGAAACATTCATAGATAGCAATACGTTGTGGAAACTGTGTGGGGTATACCGACACGGTCGAAGCAATAGCTATATTAGTGCGACATATTTGTGAGTACCGGTAACCCTTGAGTTCAATCAAGGAGAGTACGGGGCCGCTGAGTGATGTCACTAAGCACTAATGACCTAGAACCTTACTTGACCATCTTGGCCTTTTATTAGGGGTAGTGAGATGACCGGCTTTGGTGCAGTCCGAAGTTGGTAGATACTCGATACTACACTCATTGAGGGTTGTTTTCTTGGAATATTTTGGTCGCCAGTTAAGTGGCTAAACCAAAACAATGAACAATGAAAACAATTCAGTGATATTGAGCTCCTTAGAACCCGGTTACTATTTATAGGACAGGTTTTTTAAGCCAACTACACTCAAGAGGGTACTTACCTATGAAACCCCATGCAAGCCTGAAACTAGGGTTTGGTGTGATTTGCTTGTACATATGTTTGTGCATACATCATAAACATCATAAAGCATCATATGCATTCACTAACCATTTCAAGGGTTTAGATCTTCATCTTTGTTCTTGTTTTGTAGGTCATGGAAATTCCTCGCAGAAAAACAATCCAAGTCAACCTTGTGAGAATCTCTCCTTAACTCAAGGAGCTCACCTCAAGAATTCCGGAAAGCTCATCCTTCAGTGAAAGACATGGTAGACTGCTCAACTTAGTCAACACCAACATTGAAGAAGACATGATGAAAGTTCTATTCCAGTTCTTTGACCCTCTTCACCACTGTTTCACTTTCCCTGATTACCAGTTGGTGCCCACTTTGGAGGAGTTTTCTCAACTCCTAAGAATCTCTATCCTTAATCAACTACCCTTCAACGGTACGGAAAAGGAACCAAAGCCGGAAGATGTTGCTCGAGCATTACATCTACAACCATCCGACATCAAGGGGCATTGGGAAACCAGAAGTGGCGTCAAAGGATTCTTAGCAAAATTCTTGTTTGAGAAGGCACAAGAATGTTGGAATTCATTGGACCTACAAGCCTTTGAAGAAATTGTGGCACTCCTTATCTATGGATTGGTCTTATTCCCAAATTCTGACCAATTGGTAGATGTCAACGCCGTCAAAATCTTCTTGTCCAGAAATCCAATACCAACATTGCTTGGGGACATCCTTCACTCATTTTACACACGAACAATGAGAAAGAGGGGTGTTCTCATGTGTTGTACTCCTCTCCTTGCAAGGTGGTTTATTTCGCACCTTCCACAATCTGTCTTGAAGAATGACCAAGGCTCAAGGTGTTCCCAACGATTAATGACTCTTACTCACTCTGATGTACATTGGTGTTCTCGGTCCAGAGAAAATGTCATCATCGTCGATCATTGTGGAGAGTTTCCTAATGTTCCTTTACTTGGAATCAGAAGAGGTATCACCTACAACCCTTGCCTAGCTTTGAGGCAATTTGAATATGCACGGAGGGATGGCCCTCACGACATGTTGATTCCTGACCTAGTTTTTGACTTCGACAACGATGCGCAAGGACTTCGCCAAAGATTCATCAGAGCTTGGAGGATGCCCAACAAGGTTGATAGCAAGACATTGGGACACAAGAACTCTATCCCTCTTGAACCTTATCTCAAGTGGGTACGAGCCCGAGCCCAAAGTCTAATGATGCCTTATCCTCATGTACTCCCTGTGATTAAAGAGCCCGTCAATGAAGGAGAGGTTCCCTACACCATCCTACATCTTGACATGCCTACATCGTGGGAGGAAATGCAGAAGAGTTGGATTCAGCTCAAGGAAGAACGGAACACTTTTGAAGCTAGCTTCTACGCCAGTGAGAAGAAGGTTCTAGAGCTTACCCGCCGACTCCATGAGCAAGAGGCCCTCAACACCTACATCACACCAAAGAGGATGCGCAATGTCTTTTTACCTTGAGAAGTTGTTTTTGTAATATTTGGCCCATGGGGCATTTATGTACTAACAAATTTCTTCTTATTAATATGACGTGCGTTCTTCTTTGTCTGCAACAATTTTGAATGTTCTAAATCCTTGAATGCATTGCATACATAAGCATATCATTCATCATGTGCATAAGCAGGTCTCACTCCAGGTTTCCTTATCTGTCTGCTGTTTATTTCAGTAGGATGGATCCCGAGCAAACAGTCAAAGACCTACAAGCTCAAAATGCACAGTTCCAGCAACTCCTGATGACCTTGGATAAGGGTCAGGAGGATCTTAAGACCTCGCTGGGGAATAAAGACCCAGTGAAAAAGAAGAAAAAGAGACTCGGGGTGGCTACTTTAGGGAGAAGATTTGACGGAGAAGCTCGGAGAGTGCTTGAATTCCCTCCTACTTCTGATGAAGGGACCAGTAAAGGAGGTGGGGCTGCGGTACCTTCCGAGTCCGATGTAGAAGAAGAGGAGGTCGAGGAGGATGAAGACTACTCTGATCAGTAATACCCTCCAGCTGATGATAAATACAAGGGGTTAGAAGACAGATTGGCCGCCATGGAGCTACAGAGAGTACCGGGTTTGGATTTTGAAGACTTGGGTTTGGTTGCCGGGATTGTGATTCCCCCAAAGTTCAAAGTGCCAGTTTTTGTGAGGTATGATGGGCTGTCCTGTCCAAAAATGCATCTCAGGTCCTACGTGAGAAAGATCCAACCCTATACGGCAGATAAAAACCTTTGGATCCACTTCTTTCAAGACAGCCTTTCTGGAGCTCAATTGGAGTGGTTTTATCAGCTAGAGGGAACCAGCGTCCGAAATTGGGAGGACTTGGCCACCGCTTTTTACAAACAATATCAGTACAATTCTGACCTTGCTCCTACGCGTACCCAACTTCAGGGTATGTCATTAGGAACAGGCGAAGGATTCAAAGAATATGCACAAAAATGGAGGGATTTGGCTGGCAGGGTGCAGCCTCCTTTAACCGACCGTGAACTTGTTGATATGTTTCTAGGGACCCTATCTGGGCCATTTTTCAATCATCTGATTGGTAACTCTTCCGCGGGGTTTACCGATTTGATCTTAACAGGCGAAAGAATAGAAGCTGGCATCAAGTCAGGAAAGATTCAGAAGGGTGTTGCTGCAAGTGTTGAGAAAAAGCCTTTTAAGAAGGAAACAGTTGTGGTATATTCTCAGAGAAGAGCAGGGAAGACTGAGCGCCGACCGACCGTGGGGGCCGTAATGATTCAAAACCCTTCAAGTGAGCAGCCTCGCTATAACCAGTCCAGACCAAATCAACAACGAGTGGAACGGTCACAACGGCAGTTCACCCGTATTAATATGACTCCAGCGCAAGTGCTTCCCCATCTGTTGAAGTTGAATCTCGCCACCATCAAAGAGGCACCAAAGAATGTGAATACGTCCTCTCCGCATTATCATCCTAATGCTAAATGCGCCTACCATTCTGACAGTGTCGGGCATGACACCAATGATTGTTGGGCACTCAAGCATAAAATCCAAGACCTGATAGAGGCGAAGGAGGTGGAGTTCGACGCTCCGGAGAAGCCTAATGTGATATCTGCTCCCATGCCGAAGCACGGCCGAAATGTCAATGCCATTGAAGAAGATTTGTATGTTGCTGATGTCAATGATCTGATAACTCCATTGTTAACCATCAAGTTGAATCTGTTAAAGGCCGGGATTTTCCCAGGATGTAAAGAAGACTGCTTTTGTTGTTACTCTCTGCCGTTTGATTGTCCGTTACTGAAGAAAGGCATCCAAGGCCTAATGGATAGTCGACAGATTTTGTTTGAAAAAGTTTCTGCTATTCCAACCCATACTGAAGATGTCTCAATCATAACCATTCACGCCAATCTTTCCAAGGCCGTCAGAAAGCCTGTTAAGATTACACCAGCTACGAAATCTGTTCCTTTGAAGATAACAATGCCAGGGCCTGTCCCCTATGTTTCTGAGAAGTCGATACAATGGAACTATGGCGGTGACGTCTACTACCATGGTATTAAACAAATCGAAATAACTGAAGAAAGTTCGGATGATGAAGAAGCCAGCATTGGAAACATTGCAGGCACGAGCAAAATCACCCGGAGCGGGAGAATATTTTCTCCAGAGATTGCCCCTCCAAGAGAAATCTTTGGACCCTCATCAGCTAACAAGGTCATCCCTGCACCAATAAAACTCTCTGCTAGAACCCCTTTGATTGAAGATGTTGTTGTTCCTAGTACTGTCCCTCCTACCACTGCTGACAAAGGTAAGGGAATCCAAGATGAGCTCGTCAGGACGAGGGCTCAACCCTTGGTCATCCCGGAAACCTCCAAGAAGGAAATGGATGAGATCTTGAAAATAATCAAAAGGAGTGATTACGATGTGGTAGAACAACTGGGGCAAACCCCTTCAAAGATCTCCATGCTAGCACTACTACTTTGCTCGGAAGCGCATGCTAAAGCTTTGATCAAATTCCTGAAGGCAGCCCATGTGCCCCAGGAAACCTCTGCAGATCAATTTCAGAATTGTGTGGCTAGCCTGACTGCGGACAATGGATTAGGTTTCTCTGATGCCGACCTAACTCCTAAAGGCAGAAACCACAATGATGCTTTGCACATTTCAGTCGAGTGCCGAGGAACTACTCTCGCGCATGTCTTGGTCGACACTGGTTCGTCGCTGAATGTACTGCCTAAGAAGGCCTTGGACCGACTAGATTGTGAAGGGTTGGAGTTGAAACCGAGTGATATTGTTGTCAGAGCTTTCGATGGTTCGAAAAGAATGGTCCATGGGGAGGTTGAAATTCCCATCAAGATAGGCACTGAGGTGTTTAAATCTACTTTCTATGTGATGGACATCCGTCCATCATACTCTTGCTTGTTGGGAAGGCCTTGGATACACCATGCTGGGGCAGTCACCTCCTCCTTACACCAGATGTTGAAGTATCCTGTCAAGGGAAAGATCATCACTGTCCATGGTGAAGAGGAGTACATGATCAGTCACTTAAACTCATTCCGGTATGTGGAGGTAGAGGGGGAGTTCATTGAGACACCTTTTCAGCATTTCGAAGAAGTCCTTCCTGAAATAACAGTAGCAAAGTTGGCAGCTGAGACACCAAGACAGATGGCCAGGATGGCATCTCTGGAGGACGCAAGGGCCGCAATAAAGGAAGGGAAGAATTCAGCATGGGGACAGTTGCCTGATATTCCACATAAGACCGACAAATTCGGATTAGGGTTCACTATCGCAGGCCAGAAAGCTATGCGCCGTTCGAAGATTGAAAGAGCGCCAGTCAAAATTTCTCCCTACGGAATCAACGCTTTGGAGGATGAAGACAAAGAGAGCAACATCGAGGAGTGGATCTACCCAACTGTCAAAGGAGGATTGTGCAACTGGGAGGCAAAAGACTTTGTCCCCATCACTTTTATTCATCAGTAATTTATCTGTCAAACATTTCCTATTTGGTCTGTAATATTTTATTTTCAAACAATCCGTACACTATCTTTTCACCTCATGCCTTGCCCGGGGCATGTAGGTCCATTTGTAAGGGTTTTGATTATTTTTCATATCCATATGCCATGTTTAATGATTCATTGGACGTTTTTCATTTGATAAACTGCTTGTGTTCATTTTCTTTCCTTTTGCATTTTTGTTTAAGGATGGCTATCCCTTACACACACCCACGCTCACAAATGCAGGTACCCATCCACTCCAGATTCCATGGGTGACCATTCTGCTATATCCTTCAATAACTCTGAAGATCTGGTCAATCAAGCCGAGTACGAAGATGACGAAGGTTGTGAAGTACCAGGGGAACTAGCCAGGCTTCTACAACAAGAGGAAAGGGCCATCTTACCGCACGAAGAGTCATTGGAAACTGTCAACTTAGGGACCGAGGAAGACCGGAAGGAGGTGCAAGTGGGTGCCAATCTGGAACCAAGTGTCAAGGAACGCCTGATACAGTTGTTGAATGAGTATGTTGAAATCTTCGCTTGGTCTTATGAAGACATGCCGGGTTTAGATACAGACATCGTGGTTCACCGTCTCCCTACAAGAGAGGATTGTCCACCGATCAAGCAAAAGGTCCGCCGAATGAGGCCTGACATGTCTGAAAAGATCAAAGCAGAAGTGATGAAGCAATTCGACACTGGCTTTCTGGCTGTTACGTCCTATCCTCAATGGGTCGCTAACATCGTGCCAGTACCTAAGAAAGATGGCAAAGTCAGGATGTGTGTGGATTACCGGGATTTGAATAGGGCCAGCCCCAAAGATGATTTTCCGCTACCTCATATTGACATTTTGATCGACAATACAGCTCAGCACAAAGTGTTTTCCTTCATGGATGGATTCTCGGGCTACAATCAAATCAAAATGGCCCCCGAGGATATGGAGAAAACAACTTTTGTCACACAATGGGGCACTTTCTGTTACAAGGTGATGTCGTTCGGGTTGAAGAATGCAGGGGCAACTTATCAACGCGCCATGGTAGCTTTGTTTCATGATATGATACATCATGAGATTGAAGTTTACGTAGACGATATGATAGCTCGGTCACAAACAGAGGAGGAGCACCTTGAACACCTAGAAAAGCTGTTTGCCAGATTGAAAGAATACAAACTCAGGCTGAATCCAAGTAAGTGCACTTTTGGAGTTAGGTCTGGTAAACTTCTAGGATTCATTGTAAGCAACAAAGGCATTGAAGTCGATCCAGCAAAAGTGAAAGCAATACAAGAGATGCCTGCTCCCCGTACTGAAAAGGAGGTTAGAGGGTTCTTGGGGCGCTTGAACTATATTGCCAGATTCATCTCTCATCTGACTTCTACCTGTGAGCCAATTTTCAAACTCTTGAAGAAAGATCAGGTAGTCGAATGGAACGACGATTGCCAAGCTGCTTTTGATAAAATCAAGGAGTATTTGCTAGAACCTCCTATTCTGATGCCACCCGTCGAAGGAAGACCATTGATCATGTATCTGACCGTCTTGGATAACTCAATGGGGTGTGTTTTGGGCCAGCATGACGAGTCTGGTCAAAAAGAGCATGCTATTTATTACCTTAGCAAAAAGTTTACCGACTGTGAGACTCGCTACTCACTGCTCGAGAAAACTTGCTGCGCTTTGGTATGGGCTGCTTGCCGACTAAGGCAGTATATGTTGACTCATACCACTTTGTTGATTTCCAAAATGGATCCTATCAAGTATATCTTCGAAAAGCCCTCTTTATCTGGAAGAATAGCCAGATGGCAGATGATCCTAACTGAGTATGATATCCAGTACACCACCCAAAAAGCTATAAAAGGGAGTGTACTAGCTGACCATCTGGCTCATCAAGCTATCGAAGATTATCAACCCATGAGATTTGACTTCCCGGACGAGGACATCATGAATTTGGACAACATTGAAGGTAACAGACCGTATGACGGACCCGAAAAGGGATCCCGATGGACCCTGTACTTTGATGGTGCTTCAAATGCACTTGGAAACGGTATCGGCGCGGTACTCATTTCTCCGGAAGGTTGTCACACACCTTTCACGGCCCGGCTTTGCTTCAGCTGCACAAACAACATGGCTGAGTATGAAGCTTGCATCTTTGGTCTCAAGGCTGCTATAGACTTGGGGATCAAATCTTTGATCGTATTTGGGGACTCGGCTTTGGTTATCAGTCAAATCAAAGGAGAGTGGGATACCAAGCATCCTAATCTTATCCCATACAAAGAACATGTCTTGACATTGTTGCCTCATTTCGAGCAAATTACCTTCGAGCATTTCCCGCGAGAAGAGAATCAGCTAGCAGATGCTCTGGCTACAATGTCCTCCATGTTTAAACTCAACTAGGATAACGAGGCTCCCCAAATCACCATCGAGCGAATGGATGAACCGGAACATTGTCACGAGATTAATACCGAAGAAGTAGTGGAACAACCCTGGTTCCATGAAATCAAAAGGTATCTCGAGACTAGAGACTATCCCGAAGGAGCTTCCGTAAATGACAAGAAGTTCTTAAGGAAATTTGCTGCCAAATTCTTCCTGAGCAACGACATCCTTTACAAACGAAGCCATGATTGTGTATTACTCCGATGCGTAGATAAAGCTGAAGCAGAGTTGATCATGACTGATATACACAGCGGCACATTTGGCACTCACTTGAGCGGGCATACAATGGCTAAAAAGATCCTAAGGGCAGGCTATTACTGGTCTACCATGGAAGCTGACTGCCATCAACATTCTCGTACATGCCACAAATGTCAAGTCTACGCTGACAAAGTTCATATCCCTCTGGTTCCTCTCAACGTTCTGACTGCTCCTTGGCCATTTGCAATGTGGGGCATTGACATGATTGGATAGATCAAGCCCACGGCTTCCAACGGACATCACTTCATCCTGGTTTCCATTGACTATTTCACCAAGTGGGTCGAAGCAGCTTCCTTCGCCTTTGTTACTAAAAATGTGGTTGCCCGCTTCATCAAGCAAAATCTCATATGTCGGTATGGTGTTCCAGACAGGATCATCACAGACAACGGTACAAATCTGAATAACACAATGATCACCACTTTGTGTGAACAGTTCAATATTTATCATCACAATTCATCTCCCTATCGGCCGAAGATGAACGGTGCTGTTGAAGCTGCGAACAAAAACATTAAGAAGATCATTCAGAAAATGACAGTCACTTACAAAGACTGGCATGAGATGTTACCGTTTGCTCTACATGGATACTGTACGACGGCACGTACTTCAACCGGGGCAACCCCATTTTCGTTGGTATATGGCATGGAAGCTGTCCTGCCTATGGAAGTTCAGATTCCTTCTCTAAGGATTATGAAGGATGCAGGTTTGAATGAAGATGATTGGATGCAGACCCGACTTGATCAACTCAATTTGATCGACGAGAAGTGACTCGCTGCTATCTGCCATGGTCAGACGTATCAAAAACGGATGATCAAGGCCTTCAATAAGAAAGTCAGACGTCAAGTGTATCAAGTCGGAGATCTCGTGATCAAGCGGATTATCTTGCCGCAAAGTGATCCCAGGGCCAAATGGACTCCTACATATGAAGGACCATTTGTGATCAAGAGAATATTTTCTGGTGGTGCGATGATTCTAACCACCATGGACGGCGACGATTTGCCGCACCCTGCGAACGCGGACATAGTCAAAAGATACTACGCATAAAACAACCCGACAAGTCGAAAACCCGAAAGGGCGGCTTGGGAAAAAATGGGCATCCCGGTGAACCGAAAACCCAAAAAGGCGGTTCAGGAAAAAATTAGGGATAAAAAACAAAAAATCTGTACACCCGGCAAGTTGAAAACCCGAAAGGGCGGCTTGGGCAAAAAGGGGTTTCCCGGTGGATCGAAAACCCGAAAGGGCGATTCAGGCAAAAGTTAGGGAATTAAAGCGTATGACTATGTCTCGTCGGATCACTTCAAAGACAATCTCTTCAATCAACCAGTTCCAGTCTTCTGATCAATCCAGTCATCGGCATACGAGGCATTGTATGGACAGATATTCAGAGTTGTGAAGGCTATAGCGGAATGGAATCTCATGGAATTATTTCACATAGCCATCTTTATTTTGTATAAATCCTTCAAATTTTATGACAAAATACTCTTACTAGGATGATTGTCTCCTTTGTACAAATATACTCATAGAAAGTCAATACAAATACATTTCCCAGAAATTTGTGTTATTTCATTTTTCTTTTCTCTTGCACTATTTGTTTTATTTTGAGAAACATCCAATGTTTTGTTAAATAGGCATATGCATTTGAACATAATCATTTCCTTATGAATCAAGAAAGAGGATTACTGATAGGTTGAAGGTACAGTTGGATATCTTGATACCCTTTCAAAAGAAACCCCCGGGAGATTTGGAATCCATATCCCCAGCAAGTCTTGAAGCTTATCCCCAGTAGATTCTGGAAGCTTATCCCCTGTAGAGTACGGACGTCTCTCCCGAGCTTTATTCAAAGTTATTTCTCACGAGGGCTTATAACTGGGTTATCCTCAGCTTATTGCCACGGAAGATCGCACTCGGAGAAATTCTTCCTATCCCCAGTGGAGTTCATCAGAGTTCCCCAATGTAGCTTATCAATACAATCCCCAGCCAGAGAATCCTCCGGAACTCAATTCCCCTCAGAACTAAGTTTCAGTATCCCCAGCGGAACCAGACTAGTGAACCTTCTCCCCACAAAGATGCTTCCCACCAAACTGAAGATTCTCAGTCTTACCTCCCCAGTATGAGTCTATTAGATTGGAACTCCCCAGTAGAAGTCATCAGGATTTCTCTTCCCCAGCAGCAGCCAAGGAATTATTCTTCCAGGCAGCAGTCAAGATGCTTTTATCTTCAACCATCTCGGATTCATCTATCCTTTGCAAGACAGCTCTCCAGCTTACATGCGCATCCATTTACATTCATATCATATAACATACACTGTATCATGCATCATGACATTGCATATAACTAACTCTTTGCCTTTGCAGGTAGGATCAGTCGACAGACAAAAAATCATTATTTTCCGAGATTCTTTCCAGGAATAGTTTAGATATGACCCAGACATGGCAATATTCTGATGCCTATTCCAGATTCATCCAGATGCAGTTTTACACGAGCTCATCATCAGGAAACCCTACACCGGTTCCTCCTCAAAACTTCAAGATTTCTGAAAACAGTTCACGGGTTCTCCAAGTAACGGATGTTAACCTATCACTTGTTCAGTTTCTTCTCAAGACTTCTGAAAACAGCTTATGGATTCTTCCCCACAACGGATGTTAATCTATCGCTTGTTCAGACTCTTCTCAACTTTTGAAAACAGTTTACGGACGCTTCCCAACAACGGATGCTGCTCTATTGCTTATTCAACTCCAAGATTTCTGAAAACAGTTGACGGGTTCTCCAAGTAACGGATGTTAACCTATCGCTTGTTCAGTTTCTTCTCAAGACTTCTGAAAACAGTTTATGGGTTCTCCAAGTAACGGATGTTAACCTATCGCTTGTTCAGTTTCTTCTCGAGACTTCTGAAAACAGTTTATGGATTCTTCCCAACAACGGATGTTAATCTATCAACTTGTTCAGATGCAATTTTTGAAAACAGTTTACGGATTCCTCCCAACAACGGATGTCAATCTATCGCTTATTCAGACCCCCAGTTCAGAGATGGTCCAAAGTATGGACACCTTCTTGATACTCAATTCCAGATGGCATCTTTAAGCCCATCCCCGACAAGTTTCTGTCATCCTTCCAGATGGCATCGTTAAGCCCATCTCCAAATGGCATCTCTAAGCCCATTCCCGCATCCATTGCTTTGACGAGTGCAAATTTTCGGGCACTCTAGTGTCCAACCTCCTTTTACCCTCGAGTCACGAAAGGCAAAACTTGCCAATCTAACTCTTCGGATTCAAGAAGATTGAACAGGGGCAACTGTTGTACCCCAAAATTTGCCCTCCCATTTCTCATTGATTTCTCATCAGAAAGCCCTTTGAGATCAAGATCCAGTTAGGGTTTCATCTGCTCAAGACTTCTCCTTGCACTGTTGACCCAAATTAGGGTTTGTGTTTGCACAAAGATGTTTTGACCTAAATTGCCTAAGATGACTTTCATGCTTCATATTGGACTCCCAAGTTTATCCACATCAAGTTTCAAGCCTTGATTCCAAGTTTTGCCCAGTCAATTGGACAGTTGACCTAGAAATCAGCTGTATTGGGGAAAAAGTCAACTGTGGCCAATTGACAGTCAAATCTCATGAAAATTGACCCACATCAACATTATGAACTCACATGGACCATTTGATCAATTTTGGATCACAATTCCACAAGAAATTTGATCAGACCACTAAAAGGGCAAAATGGTCATTTTTAGGGTTTTGACTGTACAAAGGCAATTTTTGACTGTTTGACCTAGCCAATGGCAAACCAAGCTCACATATGGACTCAAGGACCCCATGGAATTGCCTTGACATGCTCAACAAGTTCAAAAGATCCCAAGTGCACAAGATTGACAGTTGAATTTCCCAGTCAATTGATCAATTTTGACTGTATACTGAAAAGTCAAACTTTGACTTTTTGGTCAAAATCAAGAGTCAAGATTCATTTTTCATCAAAACATGCTAAATCATGAAAATTGTTCATCAAGAAATCAAGAATTGCAAATTAGGGTTTGAAATGAGAATTTTTCATAACTTAGAATTTTTCGAAGTTATGAAAAACCCTAATTTTTTCCTAACTTTGCCCCACTTTCTCACCAAGATTCATTTGGATTCAAGCAAAAGTAAAAACATGAAAGTTGTAGCCTATTGCATAATCTACAACTTTGATTCACAAAGTTTTCCCAAAAGAATCTTGTATCTCAAGTTACAATTTTTGGAACAAGGGTACTAAACCATTCTTAACTTAGTGAAATTTTGACCCTTTTGGGCAAGGTTTTTTACCTAACTTCAAGACCATTTTTCACATACTTCCCCTTGGAATTTCAATTTGCATTTCAAATATGGATTGTAGTACACATTTCAAGCTTTCCAAAATGTCCAAGAACTCATCAAACAACCTCATGACTTGAGAGAAACGAATTTTGCAATATGGCAAAAACTCACTTTTGAATTGGCCATGTACATGTTCATAACTTGTGCAATTTTTCAAATCAGCATGCTTTCCTTGATTACAGGCCCCTAAACCATCCAAAACTCATAAATTTAATGCCAATCCTTTGTGCCAAAGTGTTGTTCTATGAGTTCAAACATTACATGCAAGTTTAATCCATTTATGGAAAAAGTGAAATAGCCATTTTTGAAAAGTTAAGCTTTATGTCAAAATGAAAATCCAAGAAGTACAGATCAAATCCCCTTGGCACAAGTTTAGGGACTAATCACACTGATCAATGCCAAGGTTTGCAGCATGTTATGGGGGCCTCTACCTGTCTAAACACCAACTTGGCTTTTGGTTGCTTAAAGTGTAAGAAATAGAGCATATCACAATACAACTCTGATATCAGTGAATACATGCTTAGCAAAAGTTATCAAACACATTCAAGACATCCTAACTAAGATAGAACACGACTCCAACACCTCTATTGCTCTCTAGAACACAGAACCACCCTCAAACTGCCCAAACAGAGCACCTGCTGCAGTTTGAGTGCCAACTCCCATCCCTTCCATGCACTCTTGCTAAAACCACCCCAAATACATCCCATAACATCCCTTGAAGCTAATCCAAACATCAAACGCAACCTGTAACTCCTCTAATCAGGTCCACCATTTTCACTTTCTTGTTTTGCAGTTGAAGTCCCATAGCTCGATTCAAAGTGTTTCAAAGCAAAGTAAAACTTGGAATAGCATCCCTGGACATCAAGGAAGCTGTACCAATCATCACCTTGCTCTGAAAGTACCTCCATCATCAGATACAACTTCAACTGAACAGGTATCTTCTTGAACTTCTAACTCTTAATGTAGGCATTGTTAGCTCTAGGTTTGTGAATAAAAAGTGTTCTACTTATGCCCCTGAATCTGTACATACTTTTACTTTCCATTTATTTTGCCTGAGCTATGAGAATTTAAGGTCTGAATGTTGATAAAAAGTTAGGTTAGGATTTGGGAATGATAAAATTCTCTCTCATTTCTGAGAGTTAGGATGAGTTCTTTACATATTTAGAATCGTGATTCAATGCTTAACATTTCTTATGTTGTAAGTTTGTGCAAAAGATCAAGGAATCAGGATGTTTGAATTCATGAACTAGGCGCGTGTTTTTTGAACAAGCACTGTCCAGAGGTTGAAGAAGAAGCCACGTGGGTTGGGCCTGCTTGGATATTTCTTTTCACACCATGTTTTTGGTTTTACACCCCCTGAGCCCATTTTGTTTGTTTTATTGATTTTTTGACTTTTCTTTGTTATGTTTGACTTATTTATTTTTCCTAATAATATTAAAAACATAAAAAATATTTTTTACACCACTTTTATATTTTTTAGGTATTTATTTGTTTATATGGACATTTGTACATAAATAATATATATATACTATTATTTAGAAAAACTAGAAAAAATAATGCAAATATATTTTATTTCTGATTTTTATTTCATTTTCTCTTTTGAAAACATTTTGTATCAAAAATACTTTTTTTTATATAAATATTAAATATTATTATTTTGTATATATAATACTTATTTAGTAAATAATAAAGATATTTATATATATTAGCATATTTAGGTAAATAATACAAAAAAATATATACATTTTTTATTTTATTAATATTTGACATAAAAAATACTTTTTTATGAATATACTCCATTTTTATTTTATTTTGTACATAATTATTAAATATTGTACACTTTAAATAAATATTACCTTTTACTTAATGAAATTAGGGTTTTGCCCTTAAAACATAAAAAACCCAAAAATAATACTTTTTTTCTTATTTTGTTTATTTGACATAAAAATACTCTTTTTGTCATATACATAAAAACATTTTTTGCATCTTGCATATTTATTTTATTTCTATTTCATTTGTGCAAATTAATTATCTTGTAAATAAATTCCAAATTGATGTAATAGCTAGGTTTAAATTCCTTGTCAATACTCCCCATTTGAACATTTGTACCCCCCTTCCCATATTATGTTGTAATAGCTTAAGAAATTTAAATTTCGCACTTTAATGCTTTCTAATTATACTATGTTAGAATTAGGGTTTGTATGCAAATAAAATGAACAAAAATAGTTTGACCTAATTTCAAGATAAACAAGCATGAAAATGGACAACACATATCACACTTGCACCCCCTAGGGTATTCCACTTGTTGCCTTCAATAATGGGCCATATTGCATGTTAGGTCTCTTTGGGCAAAAACAAAACAAAACAATCAAATGATCATAGTCCCTCGATGACGCTTTCGAAGAGTTGCCTAAAAAATGATCAAGTCCCTTAAAGGAAAATTGCCCAAAGATACTTGGCACCATTGCAATTATGGTCTAAACGATGACCCGCGCCCGTCCCTTTCACCTCCTAACACAAGATTGTCCACCAAATGCAATGGTGGAACAAAATTTTTAAAAGGGTTGAAGCATAGCAAAAATCTTTGAGAACTTTAGGGTAGATAGCTCTTAAGTACTTGTCAACTTGCAAAACAAAAACACTTGCCTATTTTTCAAACCACACTTCACAATCACTTTCAATACAAACTTTCAAAAACCTTGAAACATCTTTTCAAAAAGACAAACACCTTTTGTAAAACATTCGAGTAAAGAATTGTTACAAGGGTAGCCTAGACAAGGCATCTTTTTCAAAACATTTTCAAAACCACACACAAAGCACCATTTCAAACAATTGAAGACCAAGGCAAGTTGATCTAAGCAAGTACCTAAGAGCCCATGGATAACCATGGATAGAAAGGGTGCTAATACCTTCCCTTTCTATAATCTACTCCCCGAACCCAAGAAAATCTCAAAGGTTTTTGCTGTGCTTTTTAAACCTTTCCTTAGGATAAAATAAAAAGTCGGTGGCGACTCTTGCTCAACCGAAACATTTGCGAAAACAAACGCAAAACCCTAGTCAGTTCTCCCACCGTATCACAGATGTGATAGCACTTTATGGTTGTTTGTTTTCATTGTCTTTACAGGGCAAGCTTTCAAGTCTTTTTCTCCATAGGGGGAGAAATCTTCTCAGGGGGAGAAAACACTTTTTGCTCCAATTCTGAACAACTCATAAAGAAAGATGGTTTGTCATCATCAAAAAGGGGGAGAATGTAATCTCAAGCCTCAACTCAACTTTAGTTTTGATGAATGACAAATAAGCTAGTTTGATGAAAGACAAACAAGCTCTATGGCAAGAAGGAAAAGTAGTGGAAATTAGCTTAAAGCATCATTCACTCAAAGCTTCAAGGATCATGGCAAGAAATCAAGTATATCAATTCTCATTTGAACTACATTGATTAGAAATGCTCAAAAATGATATACACACTTGCCACAACACTTCACTTAAATTTTAAAACAAATTCTAAGTTTTTCTCTGCTGTAAATCGATTAACATCTTGTGTAAATCGATTTACACATGCTTTTTCAAAAACTGATTGTCTCTGCCAACAATCGATTTACATGAAGTGTAAATCGATTGATCACAGAACAATGTGAATTTTTAACTCTTGTAAATTGATTTACACAACATGCTAATCGATTTACACTTCAAATTTTTTGAAAACATGAACGTTACAAACTCGTGCAATCGATTTACATCTTATGTTAATCGATTTACACATTGTAAATTTTGAAAAATCTGAACTGGTTTTAAGATATCCTTCACACTTTTTCTCCAATAGATGCATGGTCATACATTGCATCCTCTCAAGTTTTTCAAACAGAAAAGTGTCCATTTGGAAAGGTATCTTGATTACTTTAAATAAAAAATCTTTCAAATCATAAACAACTCTTCTCTTATGCAATAATTCTGAACTTTGTAAAATATTCAAACTTCATATTTCTTAACTTTTAAGAACAAAGATTTTCTGCACTTTCACACATATAAAGAACAGAAATCTTTGAGCATTATCTAACCATTGTGTTACAGTTTGAATTGCTTACAAGAGAAGAAAGAAGAAACTTCAAAGAAGTCACTCTATGTGATCAACATCTTTCAAGAAATCATACTTCATAAAATTATACAAAGTGTAACTTATTTCCAGGATTGTTGGAATTAAGTATTAGATTATTTTTGTTCCTTGTTTTCCATTGTTGGAAACAAGAGGTATCTTTTGAGAGGATTGTTCTCAAGAGACTTATTGGAAATCCAAGAGGGTGTTCTTGGTATTTGATAGGTTCTTTAGTTGATAAGACTAGGAAGAGTCTTGTAAAAGTTCTAACAAAATAGTGAAATCTCTTGCGTGTTTGCAAGGGGACTGGACGTACTTCCGGGGTGTGGAAGGAACCAGGATGAATCTCTGTGTCTCTTTACTTTCTGCACTTTACAGTTTTCAAAGCACTAAATCAAAACCAGAAAGTATAAAATAAGTCAAAAATCGACCATCACCTAATTCACCCCCCCTCTTAGGCGCATTCTTAAACTTACACAAACTAATTAAATTAATGTTCTTTTTGGTATTTTCGTTATGTGCAAGAAAAATGAAAAGAAAATGATTAAAATAAAATTAATTGAGAAAATCAAATTTATTTTACAAAATGAAGTTTTAATATATTACTAGTATATTTTTTAACAAAAGAAATAAAAAAGATAAATTAAGAAAAAAGAAATTAACCAAGCTAATTCATTCTTTTGGTATTTTCTTAAATGTAACAAATTAGCAAAGATAAATTAAAAAGAAAATTAATTTCAATGATTAATTTAGTTTGATAAAAAAAGTATTGAGTTTTATGAATTTGTTTTAAAAAAGGAAATAAATTAGAATAAGGTAAAAAAAAAAGGGCTTTAGGGTATTGATGTTAGGCCCAAATGAAAATAAAAAGAAGTGAGGTCATGACTGGGGGGGGGTGCGCTAGCGTTTATGTGCTTATGGGCTTTGCAGCTTGGTTTGGGGGCGGATAGGCCCAATACACATAACTCAGTTTGGTTTTTTTGATTAGGGTTTGTTGTTCTTGTTTCACAGCGGCGCCGTTCGCCTTCGTTCTCTCTTCATCTCACTCAATGCCTCCCTGATCTTCGCTTTCCCATTTCGCCACCGGAGTACCCCTCACTCTATCACCTCCTCCTAACGATCAATGGCCTTGGTGAAACGGTATGGTTCGTCTTTTTTGTTTTAGATTTAATCAGTTTTCAAGCTTGTTTGATTTTACAGTTTTGTTCATGTTTCGTTATTAATCTATTGTGTTATATGTCTAAGATGTAGTAAATGGTTTGAGGAGAAGCATACCTTGGGGACTTTTTTCAGGAAAATGGAGAGGAAGGAGATTTGAGCTGGGTGCTCCTTGGCGATCGGGAGCGGGAAGGGGAGAAGTGATGATGGCGGTAATATTTCTGATTTTTGTTGATGATTTGTGATTCTGAAACTCTATTATGATTTGTTATTTTTGTTGATGATGATTATTGTTCTGAAACTTTGATGATGATTATTGTTATGAAACTTTGATGATGATTATTATTCTGAAACTTTGATGATGATTGTTGTTGATTTGTAATTTCTGAAACTCTGCCTTGTTGAATGTTCTGAGTTGGCAAGCTTGTTGGTTTTTGTTGTTTGGACTGAGTTGGGAGATTGTGTATTTGTTGCAGTTTGAATATGCAGGCTTTGACTATTTTGATTGTTAGGCAGTGTTTTGATGTCTGGGAATTGTTTATGTTATCTGGTTTACAGTTTGGCAAACTTGTTTTGTTTGGGAACTATAGGTTTTGGGAGCTTCTGTTTGATAACAGGTTTGGTTGCTTGAAAGTGTTTGCACAGGTTTTCTGTGATGTTTTGCAGTTTCGTTCTGCAGGTTTTTGGAAGTTTGAAAAAAGGGTTTTGAGTATTTTGTGAGTTTGTTACAGTTTGGTTATAACTGTTGGGTTGTTTAGGTTTGATAACAGGTTTGGGATTTGTTGAAAACTTGTTATGCCATTTTGAAATGTTGCTATTTATTGGACAGGTTTTGTGGTTGTTTGAAACTGATATGCAGTTTTGTGGTTTGTGCAATGTTTGCACAAGTTTGGAAGTTTGATAACAGGTTTTCTTACCTTTGGTTAGCAGGCTGGCCATCTTTGTAGCTTGAAACTGTTATGCCCTTTTAATGTTTGACAAAACTGCTCTCTTTTTTTTCTTCCAGCTTCATGATGTTATATCTTTGTGACTTGTGACAGATTATCCTTGGTAGCCAAACTGTACCATTCCAATAGGTGATATCTTTTCTCTCTTTCCTCTCTCCATGATAAAAAGCAACAATTCTTTTCTCTGTTTTTTTTTTGAAAAGTTTGCCTTATTTCTTGGAAAATGATGATAAAGCTATTTTAACAAGCTTTGCTTGTGATTTGGTTTACCATACTTTGTACTTTTGGCCTGCTGCGTTGTACTTGTCTGCCTGCTATTTGTACTTTCTGCCTGCTGCATTGTTTGGTTTGCTTGACAGTTTGGCCTTGTTGCAATGTTTAGTTTGCCATGCTGTTTGGCCTTGTTGCAATTTGGCTGTTATGTTTTCATTTGAACCATTTGTCTTGCATTCTTTAGCTTGCATTTTTATTTTTATTTTTCTTTGTGAACCAAGAATAGTAATCTTCTTGTGATTTGCAAAGAGAAAAAATAAAAACATGATGAAATGAAAATAGCTTCTCTGATTCCAAACGGAAAACTTTAATGATGAAAATTTTTTCTTTTTGTTTGAAAATTCTTGCTTGATGCTCAATCAACTGTGCTAATCCTTTTTTGTCTTTCTTTCATGTGAGCGTAAATTGGACGGTGACAAAGCAGAGGAAGCAAGAAATTCTTTGTGGCGAGCATGGGAGCAATGGAAGCTTAGGCTTAGATTTGTAACTTAGAGAGATTTTCCATTCGTTGTAATAATTTATTTTTCAAGTACTATAAGTTGTAAAACCTACAACATTCGAATAATAAATTATTTTTTTGTACCAACATCTGAAATAAATGAAAAAGTATTTGTGAGATAATCTGATATCCAATAAAAATCTTCTACTGTCAATAACTTGCAATTCTTTCTTTGCATCTTCACTTAATCCTTTAAGATTCTCTGGTCAAAATAATTGAAACTGCATTCCAATAATTCCAATACAGATAACTTAAACTTTAAGTAATCCAATAACTCTGTAATCTCGTAACCTTACAACAATATTCCAATCAAAATACACATTGTGTATTCTAATAAGCAAGCAAACATTTCATTCCATTAACAAGCAAATGTTTCATTCCATTAACGAGCAAATGTCTTAACAGACGCACATTATCTGGTTAATCTGGATCAGACAAAACCTGAATATTCCAAATGACAGACTCAGCTCCCATTTCTTATCCCAGATGAAGAGACCTTGAGAACAAATAGTAACCTTGCAGTAAGCTTGAAAAAGCGTGAAAACATGTGACAATTAATTGAATTTATGAGAATTCATTTTCTTCTGAGAAATGCGAGAGGAAACCCTAATTCTTGATCTACTGCCAAATAAAATCTGTCTGATCGACTCCTGAGCCAAATCTTGAAAATCTGAGAAAACCCTAGGGTTGTGATTTCTTGAAAAATGGGAGGGCAAATTTTGGGGTACAACAGGTGGTGTCTCTTGTCCTAAGCTGCATTTAAGATCATACGTCTGGAAGATTCAACCCCATACTGATGATAGGAACCTATGGGTACATTTCTTCCAAGAAAGTTTGTCAAGGACACAGTTGGATTGGTTCTATCAGTTGGAAGGAACCAATATTTGCAATTGGGAAGATTTGGCTGCTGCTTTTTACAAGAAATACTAGTATAATGCTGACCTAGCTCCAACTCGAAAACAACTGCAAGGTATGTCTATGGGATCTGGTGAGGGTTTCAAAAATTATTCCCAAAAATGGAGGGATCTCGCAAGAAGAGTCCATCCCCCTTTATCTGATAGAGAGTTGGTGGATATGTTCTTGGGCACGTTATCAGGTCCATTCTTCAACCATCTGATCGGAAGCTCTTCAGCTGGATTTATTGAGCTTATCATAACTGGTGAGCGGGTAGAAGTCGGTATTAAGAGCGGAAAAATTCAAAGGGATGCATCCTCAATCACGATGAAGAAACCCTTTACTAGAAAGAAGGAGGCAAGTGTTGCTTATGACCACATGAATCAAAACAAAACTGAACGTCGCACGACGGTAGGGGTTGTTATGATTTCCAATCCTGTATCAAATCAACAGCGAAACCATCAACGTAGGCCGGAGGCGCCCATGAGACGATTCACCCAGATCAATATGACCTTTCCCAGGATTTGCCACATATGTTGAAGTCCAATCTGGTGACTCTAAGGGAAGCTCCCAAAAACCCTAATATTGCTTCTCCCCGCTACAACCTGAATGCTCGATGTGCCTATCATTATGAAAGTCTGGGGCATGATAAAAACGATTGTTATACCTTGAAGAATAAGGTACAAGACCTTATCGAGGCGAAAGAGATTGAGTTTGACCCTCCAGAAACACCTAATGTAATAACGGCACTAATGCCCAAACATGGCCAAGGTGTAAATGTTGTTGATGATGACCGTTTTGTTTCCTCCGTAGATGAATTAATTACTCCCCTTTTGACTATTAAACATAATCTATTTCAAGTCGGTCTATTTCTGAGATGTGATGAAAGTTGTCACTGATGTATGTCTCTACCAGATGGATGTTTGTTACTAAAGATGGGTGTCCAGCGCCTGATGGTTAACAAAGAAATCATATTCGAAAAATTTCCTCTTGCTAGAAATTTATGTGAAGATGTTTCAATAATCACCATTTCCGACAATCCTCCCATGGTCTCCACCAAAAGACTTGTCAGGATTATATATGTTTCAAAGTTTGCTCCCCTAGTCATCACCATGTTGGGGCCAATACCATATTCCTCGGATAAAGTTATTCCCTGGAACTATGGGGCTGATGTCTATTACCATGGCGTCAAGCAGGATCTATTGGCTATTAAAGACAAAGTTGCTAAAGGTATTGATCCTGACATCGAAAATATCGTTGGGACCAGTAAGATAACGAGAAGTGGAAGGGTTTTCTCCCCCGAGATCTCTCCAAAGACCATTGCTACTGTCAGTATTCCCAGTGTCACTCCTATTGTTAGTCCTATGTTATCCATGCTACCGAGTCGGCCGAGACACGGGGCAAAGAGGTATTATTTGAGCCTGTCCAGACGAAGGCGCATCCAGAAGTTATTCCCGAGGCTTCTAGGAAGGAGATGGAAGAGATATTAAAGATAATCAAGAAAAGTGATTACAACATCGTGGAGCAGTTGAGGCAGACCCCCTCAAAAATATCAATGTTAGCCTTACGTTTATGCTCTGAGGCCCACGCTAAGGTCCAAGTAAAATTTTTGAAGACCGCCCACATTCCCCAAGAGACCTCTATTGATCAATTCGAGAATTGTATGGCCAGTCTAACTGCTGATAATGGACTGGGTTTTTCTGACGTTGATTTAACTCCCAAGGGAAGGATACACAATGATGCCCTGCATGTCTCCATTAAGTGCATGGGCACTACATTAGCCCGCGTACTGGTGGATACAGGTTTGTCGCTGAATGTTTTACCCAAGAATGCTCTTGATTGGTTAGATTGCGAAGGACTCACATTGAAGCCCGACAACATTGTGGTGAGGGCCTTCGATGGTTCTAAATAATGGTGCATGGGGAGGTGGACATCCCTATCAAAGTTGGAACTCACAATTTTGATTCAACCTTTTATGTGATGGATATCCAACGATCTTATTCATGTCTATTGGGTCGACCCTAGATCCACGGGGCTGGTCTTGTCACTTCTACCCTGCATCAGATGTTGAAGTACCCAGTCAATGGAAATATTATCACAGTCCATGGGGAGGTGGAATACATGGTTAGCCACCTGAACTCTTTCAGGTATGTTGAAATGGACGGAGAGTTCATTGAAACCCCCTATCATAATTTTGAGGAGGTTCTACAGACGGTTGCTGCGACTAAGATTGTTACCAAGGCTCCGAAAATTACCAGACCTCCATTAAAAATGGCTTATCTGAAGGATGCTAGAGCAGTAGTTGAGGAAGGTGGATGTACCATGTGGGATCAACATCCGGATATTCCCTACAAATTTAACAAATTTGGTCTGGGTTTTACCTCAGAGGCCCAAAGAGTTTTTCGACGCACTTGCACTGGGGGACCACCATTACGCATCAGCAATCATGAAGTCAACGCGTTAGAAAATAGTGATAGCAGTTGTGACATGGACGAGTGGATTTTTCCAACCATCGGCGGTGGACTCAACAATTGGGAGGCCAAAGACTTTGTTCCTATTCCTTTTATTCAAGAGTAATTTTCTTTTAATTTTCGTACTTGTAATATTTAAACAATTTAAACTTTAAAACCTTGTGTCTTACCCGAGGCAAAAAGGTCCATCTGTGAGGGTTGGTACTTCATCTTCATATGTCATTAGTAAATCATGGGGCGTTTTTGCATGCAAACTTTACGCTCTCTTTTTTCTTTTTCTACCTTTTATTTCATCAAAGATAGCTATGCTCTTACACACACTCACATATCGAAATGCAGATCCACGTCAACTCGGGATCCCATTGGTAATGGTTCTACTATTTCCTATTATGACTTTTAAAATCCGATCTACCAAGCTGAGGACGAAGGTGAGAAAGATTGTGAGGTACCAGGGGAACTTGCTAGGTTATTTCAACAGGAAGAAAGGAGAATACAGCCCCACGAAGAGCCGGCTGAAACAGTTAACTTAGGTACTGAAGAGGACAAGAAAGAAGTCAAGATAGGTGCCAACCTGGAGCATGGTGTCAAGAAGCGTTTAACTCAGATACTACATGACTATGTTGAGGTATTTTCCTGGTCATACGAAGACATGCCAGGACTCGACACTAATATCGTTGTCCATCGTCTGCCAACAAAAGAAGACGGCCCTCCAATGAAATATAAGGTTCCTCGTATGCGGCCAGAAATGTCAGAAAAAATCAAGGCTAAAGTCATGAAGCAGTTCAACGCCAGATTCTTAGTTGTCACCTCTTATCCGTAATGGATTGCCAATGTTGCTCTGGTGCCTAAGAAGGACGGTAAGGTACGTATGTGTGTGGATTACAGAGACCTGAATAGGGTAAGCCCCAAGGATGACTTCTCGCTTCCCCACATTGATATTCTGGTTGACAACACCGCACAACATAATGTATTATCCTTCATTGATGGTTTCTCTGGATACAATCAGATTAAAATGGCACCTTAAGACATGGAGAAAACGACCTTTATCACACAATGGGACACTTTCTGTTACAAAGTTATGCCATTTGGGCTGAAGAACGTCGGGGCAACCTATCAGCGTGCCAAGGTAGCTTTGTTTCACGATATGATCCATCACGAGATAGAGGTATACGTGGATGATATGATAGCCAGATCTTAAACTGGATAGGAACACCTGGACCACCTGCAGAAGCTGTTTGAAAGACTGAAGAAATACAAACTAAGGTTGAACCCAAATAAATGCACTTTTGGAGTAAGATCCGGTAAGCTCTTAGGCTTCGTTGTCAGCGACAAGGGTATTGAAGTAGACCATGCAAAGGTAAAAGCAATAAAATAAATGCCCTCTCCTCGCACTGAGAAGGAAGTTAGGGGATTCTTAGGACGGCTAAACTACATCGCCATATTTATTTCCCATCTGACCGCTACTTGTGACCCAATCTTCAAATTACTGAAGAAAGGTCAAGTGGTGGAATGGAATGACGACTGCCAGGCTGCCTTTGATAGGATCAAGGAGTACCTTCAAGAGTATCCCATTTTGATGCCTCCAGTTGAGGGAATACCTCTGATCATCTACCTAACATTTTTGGAAAATTCAATGGGGTGTGTGCTAGGGCAGCATGACGAGTCTGGACGAAAAGAGCATTCAATAGACTACCTAAGCAAAAAGTTTACCAATTGTGAAACCAGATATTCACTGCTCGAGAAAACTTGTTATGCTCTGGCATGGGCTTCTCGCCGGCTAAGACAATATATGCTGACTCACACTACCTTATTGATATCCAAGATGGATCCTATTAAATACATATTCGAGAAGCCCGCCCTCTCTGGAAGAATAGCAAGATGGAAGTTGGTCCTGACCGAATACGACATTCAGTACACTACCCAAAAAGAAATAAAGGGAAGTGTACTAGCTGATCATTTGGCTCACCAGGCTGTGGATGACTATCAATCCATAAATTTCAAATTCCTGGACAGAGACATCATGTTGGTAAATGATTGTGAAGAACTCAGACCATATGATGGACCTGAACAAGGATCCCGATGGACCATGGTTTTTGATGGAGCTTCCAACACACTCGGCAATGGCATTGGCGTTTAATTATAACCCCTAAAGGCTATCATACTCCCTTCACTTCCAGGCTATGTTTCAACTGTATCAATAATATGGCTAAATATGAAGCATGCATTATGGGTCTCAAAGCCGCCATAGATTTGGGGATCAAATCCTTAAGTGTATTTGGAGACTCAACCTTAGTACTCAGACAGATCAAAGGAGAATGGGACATGAAGCATCCTAATCTCACCCCTTACAAAGAACATGTGTTGACACTGATCCCACATTTTGAGGAAATTACCTTTGAGCATTTTCTACCAGAGGAAAATCAACTAGCAGATGCGCTAGCTACTATGTCATCCATGTTCAAAATCCGATGGGATAATGAGGATCCTCATATCACTATTGAGAGGATGGACGAACCAGCATACTGTCATGAGATTGATACTGAAGAAGTAGTGGACAAACCTTGGTTCCATGAAATTAAGAGATATCTGAAGGCCCAAGAATATCTGGAGGGAGCTTCGGTCAATGATAAGAAGTTCCTGAGAAGTTTCTCTGCTAAATTCTTCCTCAGTAACAGAATCCTCTATAAGCGCAACCACGACTCTACTTTTCTTTAGTGCATAGACAAGAGTGAGGCAGAAAATATCATTGTTGATTTACACGAAGGTACCTTTGGCACCCATTCTAGTGGGCACACGATGGCTAAAAAGATCCTACGGGCAGGATACTACTGGTCCACCATAGAAGCAGATTGTTATCAGCATTCACGGATTTGTCACAAGTGTCAGATCTATGTTGACAAAATACATGTGCATCTAGTTACTTTAAACGTCCTAACTGCTCCTTGGCCATTCGCAATGTGGGGCATTGACATGATTGGAGAGATCAGACATACAACTTCTAATGGACACCGCTTCATCTTGGTTGCCATTGATTACTTCATGAAGTGGGTCGAGGAAACTTCATTTGCTCCTGTTACCAAGAACGATGTGGCCCGATTCATCAGACATAATCTTATTTGTCGGTATGGTATTCCAGAGAGAATCATTACAGATAATGGTACCGATCTTAACAATACTATGATCACTAGACTATGCATGCAATTCAAAATCCAGCATCATAATTCTTCTCCTTATCGGTCGAAGATAAATGGCACTGTAGAATCCGCTAATAAAAACATCATGAAGATCATACAAAAGATGAAAGTGACCTATAAGGACTGGCATGAGATGTTACCATTTTCTCTCCACGACTACTGTACCACGGCGCGCACATAAATAGGGGTAACTCCTTTCTCTTTGGTATATGGTATAGAAGTGGTCCTACCAATTGAAGTCTGGATACCTTCTTTGAGAATCGTGAAGGATGCAGGGTTGAATGAGAATGAATGGATTCAAACTCGATTTGACCAACTGAACATGATTGATGAGAAGAGGCTTATGGCTATCTTCCATGGTCAAATGTACCAAAAACGTATGATTAAAGCTTTTAACAAGAAGGTGAGACGTCAGGTATATCAAGTTGGTAACCTGGTAATCAAACGTATCATACTGCCACAAGGTGATCCCAGGGGCAAATGGACTCATACATAAGAAGTACCATTTGTGATCAAAAACATATTTTCTGGTGGGGCCATGATCTTAACCACTATGGACGGCGACGACCTTCCGCACCCTGTAAATGCGGACATAGTTAAAAGATACTACGCATGAAAAAGACCTGCTAGGTCGACTTGCCTAGGAAAAAAATATATGTACACCCGGCAAGCTGAAAACCTGAAAAGGCGGCTTGGGCAAAAAAGGGTATCCCGGTGGACTGAAAACCCGGAAGAGAGGTCCAGGAAAAGGTTAGGGATTTAAAGTGTATGACTATGTCCCGTTGGATCACTTACATTTGATCTTCAGTATCAATTGTCAAACTCAAACGGTACTAATCAGTCCAATCAACTTCAGACAAAGAAGCAAGTGGATGAGACGCTCAAAGACATAAAGGCTATAGAAGAATGGGAACCCCATGGGATTATTTCACATAGATGTCTTTCTTTGTATTAGTTTTCATTCTTACGACGACATTCTCTTACTAGGATATTCGTCTCTTTGTACAAAAATGCTTATTCAAGTTAATACAAAGTTATTCCTTTAAAAGTGCAAAACTATATATTTTTCTTTTACTTTCCTGTTTTGTTTGCAAAAACGTCCAGTAATTATTTTTGAACATATACATTTGAACGTAATTAATATTTCCAAATGAATGCATAAAAAGGAAAAGAAAATAGAAAGACAATTACTAATGGCTTTAAGAAACAGGATAATATCTATAGGCTGTTCCATAAAATCCCTGCAGGTACTTTCTCCAGTAGGAGCAGAGGTAGAGACATCCTGCTACAGGATCACTGTCGTATCTCCAGTATGCAGTCTAATGGTATCAGGTGCTCTCATATCTCCGATAGAGCAAAATTTCCAATTTCCGCTCCAAAGATTTATATTGATTCTTTCCAGTTGGAGATTATTCAAGACTTCTGTTGGTTCAGTTTAAATTGATCAATGGTTTATCCTGATTCCTTTCTGGTAGACACTTTCTCTGGTTCAGATAAATCGCTCCAAAAATTTATCCTGATTCTTTCCAGTTAAAGATTATTCAAGACTTCTGCTGGTTCAGTTTAAATTGATCAATGGTTTATCTTGATTCCTTTCCGGTAGACACTTTCTCTGGTTCAGACAAATCACTCCAAATATTTATTCTGATTCTTTCAAGTTAAAGATTATCCAAGACCTCTGCTAGTTCAGTTTTAATCTACCAATGGTTTATTTTGATTCTTTCTAGTTAAAGATTATTCAAGACTTCAGCTGGTTTAGTTTAAATTGATCAATAGTTTATCCTGATTCCTTTCTGGTAGACACTTTCTCTAGTTCAGATAAATCGCTCCAAAGATTTATCCTGATTCTTTCTAGTTAAAGATTATTCAAGAATTCTGTTGGTTCAGTTTAAACTGATCAATGGTTTATCCTGATTCCTTTCCGGTAGAAACTTTCTCTGGTTCAGATAAATCGCTCCAAAGATTTGTCTTGATTCTTTCCAATTAAAGATTATTCAAGACCCCTGCTGGTTCAGTTTAAATCAATCAATGGTTTATCCTGATTCCTTTCCGGTAGACACTTTCTCTAGTTCAGATAAATTAACCAAAGATTTATTCTGATTCTTTTCCAGTTGAATCCAAGCTTAGACTTAGTCTAATTTCTGTCAACAATCACCTTTAGATGGCATCTTAAAGCCCATCTCCGATAATTATCCATCATTTCTCCAAATGGCATCTGTAAGCTTATTCCCTACACAATCAATTTCCACATCATCAAGTGCAAATTTCTGGGCACTCTAGTGTTCAATCATCTTCCACCTTTAAGTCACGAATGGCAGACTCACCAATCCAACTCTTCAGGTTTAAGAAAATTGAACAATGGCAACTGTTGTACCCCAAAATTTTCCCTCTTATTTCTCAAGGCATTTCTCATAAGGATTCTAAAAAAATTCAATCTTACACAAGTATAATTGGATTTTTCAGCATCAAGTTAAAGAGGAAATTATTAAAAAGGGCAAAGCAGATGAAACTATTCTTTTTGACAAAATTAAAGAAAAAACAAGTTTTCTTCGATTTTACATCTTTCGATTGGGCATTGTGGCCTCCTTCGATGTAAGTTGTGGTCACACCCTTCATTTGAGCAAAGGTTCCTTACACGTTTGCTTGGAGTCACAAAGAAATAGCCTCCTAAAGCTTTTCTTCGATTCAGAGGCCATTTTCCCTTTTCATGATCCCTTCGACTCATAAAAAACCAAGACTCCCTTTAGGCCAGAACGCACAAGGAAAAAAACTCCCCCCGTGGCTGGCATTCAAAAGGCAATGGCGCCCACAAAGCATTGGTTACATTCACGCTAGTTTCGACTGGGCAGTATCTTCCTTGGAAATAGTTTGCTTCAACACACAATGACACATAGCTATTATCGTCTCGTTCGAAAGACGTACCATGGTGGAACATTCAAAGGACTTTCCAGACATACCTAGATGTCCCAATCAAATGATATATTTTGTTGATCCACTGCAGGGGCATATATTTGGACCATTCGAAGGAACACATAAAAGGCCTGGTCGAAAGACACCTATTTGGGCCCCTTCAAAGGATACCCATTTGGACCATTCGAAGAAACACACAAAAGGCCTTGTTGAAATACACCTATTTGGACCCCTTCAAAGGATACCCATATGAGCCATTCGAAGGACACTTTGATTTGAAAAAGAAATGTTGTTGAGGAGTCTGGTCCAAGGATAGGGCTAGGGGTCAAAACAAAAGGTTGAGATGTCCAAACGTACTTACTGATCAAAGTCCCATGCACTGCCAAGTTCAGGCCTGATACACTGGCCATAACACTCTAAAACTACTGCAAAACAGTCCTACAACACTTCATTTGTTCTTGCACCAATTTGGCATATGAATATTGTAACGCCCCGATATTTAATTATTTATTTAATTAAATATTTTTGAATACTTTATATTAATTCGAATTTTTATCGTCGAAGTCGGAATTATTTTATTAAGTTGGAATAATAATTAATCGGATTAATTTGGTGGAATCAAGTTGAAGTATTATTTTATTATTAAGCTTAATTATGATATTGGGCTTTAATTAGTGGTATTGTGTAGTATTAGGGGGGTATGTCACTTAGGCCCATTAGAGTTTACTAATGATTAAATAAAATAGTAGTATTATATAAAATAAATGAATTAGAGGAGAAAGAGAAGAAATAGAGTTATCAGGAAAGAAGAAAAGAGGAACAAGGGTTTTGTGAGAGGAGAAGAAGAACAAGGATATTGCTTCTAGTGTCATATTCACCAGAAATTTTGTTGAAGTTTCTTAGAGCTGCACTAAATCCAAGGTAAGGGTGGGGTTCTGACTCTATACAAGGTGTATGATTTTTAGTATGTGAATTTGGGTTATAAAAATTATTTTTAGTTGTGTTTGAAATTGATATATTAGTGAAATTGAGAGATGATTGAGGATCCAATTTAATTTATATATACATATATAAGTGCCTTAGTACTACTTGTTTCAATTACATAATATTAAGTGGCCTACTGTAGCAGAAAAAACAAAGAGATTTGCAGGTAATATATATGTTGTATACTGTGATACTTAGTAGTATTGTGGAAATAACCAAGTACTTGGCCGGTATTGTGCGGTAATATTAGGAAGCTAGTGTATTACGCCTACTGTAGCAAAAATTGGAATATGAGGATAATAACATTACTTAATAATATGTCTTTTTTTATATAATACTCTTTTGGTATAATAACCTTATGAGTCATATTATGCTAATTATTATTATTATTAATAATAATAGTAGTAATTATATTAATAATTTAGTATTATTAATATAGTGATTTAAGGGTTGAGTTAGAAATAAGTATTTGAATAAATAGTTAATTTAGGTTAATTTCTATTTTAATAGAATGTCAATTGAGTTGTCAATAGGGTTGTGAGAGTTATTAATAGTGTCGTTAAAATTATCAATAGAGTTGTTTTAAATTATTAAAAGTCACTTTTATTGGTTTTGCGTAATTCCGGCATATTTAGAGTTGTCAGTAGGGTAACTTGAAGTGTCCAAATAATAACACATATTTACTAAGTTATTGACATTTTAGTTATAGATTTTTAGTAAAATTCAGTAGTAGGAAATTATGAATTATTTGTACCTTTTGTCGGTATATACACCTACTGTAGACTAGAAATTAATTAGTGTAGGATAGCATTGTAGCATATCATGTATATGCAGTATCTTTTTTTTGTAGATATGACTATTTGGAAGGTTAGTGTAATATTGTTTTAAACTAAGAATCATGTTCAAGTTTATATATATATATATATATATATATATATATATATATATATATATATATATATATATATATATATATATATATATATATATATATATATATATATATATATATATATATATATATAACAGGTCAATAGTATAATTTAGTATTATTAGTATGATAATATTGTAGAAGTTTTGTAAGTAGAAATAATAGAATTTTGACCGATAATTAATTAACCGGTTTTAGTCGAAATAGTCCGAATAATTACGCGATTTATTTGTAGTAATTTTTTATTGATCTGTTAGGTGGTATTTTTGTTGAAAAATGTGATTATTAGGTGATTTTATTGCCTCTAATTATGTGCAAAATATTAAGTTGCAGGCTTATGGCCAATGTTGAATTAAGTTGAATTATTGTTGTCGTTGTTATTACGTTCATGTCGTTGATGCATACATAGCATATCATGTTGGAGCTGATGGTCATCAAGTTGGTCTGGATTGGCAAATATAAAGTTGAAGGCTTATGCCTTGTTGATGCCTCTATTTATTGGCAGATTTCTAAGTTGGGAGTTCTGCTCCATTGGTACCACATGCATGTGTGTTGTACCCCAATTTTTGCCCCTAAGATTCCTTCATCATACCATGTTGATTCAATCACAACAAGATCACATTAGGGCTTTTGGTTCTTCTCCTTATCTTTAGCTTTGCTCTTTTGAGGAGTTACCAAGCACCTTGACTTGTTTTCTTTTGTGATCATGAATATTTTGCTTTGGTTTTTCCTTCTAATTAATAAAATGCAATGTTTGTTTGCCTTACTTGTTAATAATGTAGGTAAAGACAATGAGGTTTAGTAGGTTGTTTTATGGGGTCATGAGTTTATTTCCATGCCCTAGTCAATAGATTGAGAAATTCAAACTTCACTATTAGAGTGGTTTTGGAAGAAATGGAATGACAAGGCTTACTTTGGTTCAACATATCTCAAAGTTATCAAAATTGATTCAAAATTACAAAGGGTTGAGGGAAGAAGTTGTCATGATTGAACAAGGTCTTGTTCCTATTGGTCACAAGAGCATATTTCTCTCTAATTTCAAGATATGGAAGTGGTTTTGGTGGCTATGAGTCCTCATAATCATCCTCAACAAATCCTATTCACAAAGTAAGAACATTGGCACAAGAAGTTTGTTCAAACTTGTCAAAGTTCCTCAAAGCTTTCTCTTGATCTAGAGGTTAGGGTTTTGAACTTCAAAGGAGCATATCTTGCTCATATTTTAGTATTTTTGAGTGATTCCAAATACATCTTTCTCTCCAAAGAGTTACCAACAAATCACTTCAAAAGTTCCAAGGAGTTTTTATGTGGAAGGAACTTGGTGAAGAAGAAAGATTACAAGTCATCCAGATGAATCCCCAATTTTCAACGTGTGACTTCAAATGGTCATAACTTGGTCAATTTTTATCACCTTGAGCCCATTCTTTTTCCATGATGATCTTAAGGATGTGTAATTCATGCCTTATTTTATGAGCAAAGTAATAAAATGGATGGAAGTTGCCTTAAGAATGCAAAATATTATAGGTCATTTCATGATTTTTGGCCAACTTCAACAAGTCATAACTTGCTCAATTTTTGGAGATTTTGAGTGGTTAAAATTGCAAAATGTCATTCAAGAGGTCTACTTCATTCCATATTTTTGGTCAAGAGAAAATTCTAAGTGGAAGTACATGTTTGGATACAAAATATTATAGATCATTTTTAAAGAAGAACTTGAAATATTTCTAAGTATGGAAAGTCAACTCTTTTTCTTCAACTTTGACTCCATGTAACTTTCAGCTCAAGCATCCATTTGATTCCATTCTTTTTCCATTGCAAAGCTTGTAACCTCATCTTTACAAAGCATCAAGAATTATGCCCTAAAGCCCCTTGAGCTGGAAATGCCATGGATTTGAATTTGGTAGTTTAAAACTGAATTTTTCATAAATTCAGGATTTTGAAATCTTTGTTTTGGCTTCTAATCACAAGATTTCCACGCGCTATGTCTCTAATCATGTTTAGAAACTTGCCAGAAGTGATTAGCATCATGAAACGCACGATTTGGCTGAGTTTTGATCAAGTTTGAGTCACACTTTCTTCATGATACAAACCCACACGAATTCCCTCCAAAACACATCATTTGCTATTCCTTTTGATCCCATTTGCTTCCCTATAAATAGAGGGTCATCCCCCATTCGTTTTCCCAAGCTTAGATAGCCAGAACCACCCTGCCAAACTTGTTTCACAACCCAGAATTCAGCAACTTCGAAATCCATTCTCAAGCCTTTTTCAATCCATTTTTCCCTCAATTCACCTTCCTTGATCTTCCCTGAAGCTAACCATATAATTACATTCAAGAATCGTTCCCTATACTGTTTTATAGAAGTCCAGTTTCAAAGCTCTGCAACTTAACTTCAATAGGTAGATTCCTTCATCAATTCTTCAAAACTCTAATATCATTGTGTTGCTCTCATTGCCCTGGTTCTAGTCGCAACACTTACATTTCACTGGAAACACGTTTTGACCATGAATTTTCAAATCCCTTTTCAAAACTTTCCATCCAAATTGCTTGAGCTACAATTTATATAAATTTGGCGCGAGGGTGTGGTTGTTTTCGTCTTGAAGAGACAAAGCGATTGGAATGGGTCTGAGCTTCTGATTTTACAGTTTGAGAGACCTGGAAATCACGTTGGCTGGAGGTTGAAGATGACCTACGTGTCATCTTCAAACCAAAGATGGCGTGCCATTTGTATTTTTCAAAAATCTGATATATTAATGATTCTGTATATTATTCACTAATGACCATGATATGCACATCGTGCCAGATCCCTTGGATTTGATTACTAACGTGTTTTGACTCTCATCCAATGATCCACATATTTTACTTTTATTTTCTTTTTCTGATTTTTATATTTTAATTGTTTTCAATTTCAAAAAATCATAGAAAATTCATTTTTAGTTCAAAAATCTAAAAAAATTATGAAAAATATTTTTGATTTTTCTCTTTCTGATTTTTATTTTTCCACAATTTAATTTTGTGTTTTGGTATTTTTTATAAATTTTACACTAATTTGATTTGTTTAAAATGTTTAAAAATACTTTTATACATTTTTAAATTCTGAAAAAATTATGGAATGATCCAATGATATTGTCACAAATATTGGTGACCTTATTTTATTTTTGTTTCAGACTTTACTATTTTTTTACTATTTTGTTTATTTTACCCATTTAGTTTAATTTTTAAAAATAGTTTCTGACTTTTAAAAATTACCAAAAATTTTATAAAATTACTTGGCATCTTTTCTGATTTTTCTATAGTCTTATTTTTCATTTCTTGATTAATTTGAACATAATTGATATTTTCCTCATTATTTTCCATTTTTTAAAACATTTTCAAACCTTTTAATGTATATATTAAATATGATATTATTTTCTGATTATTTTCTGGCTGTCTTGAGTTGATTTTTTTGATCATGACTTTATTAACATCATTGGATCTTACGTGTTGAGTTCAACTCCACCAAAATGGATGAATGATTTTAATAATACTTCGATTAAATTTTTAATTCAAAAGTGGTTTATTCATCTTTTTGCCCTAAATCTCTTCGTCTCATCCCCCTCTCATTGCACTAAATGTTGTTGGAGCATGATCTCTATGTCATGTCTCAAAACAAATGGTTCATAGATTACTATTGACCGACCTCAAAATAGGTGCGACTTTTATATAAGTCCACTTACAATTGCTTAACATAGCGCTAAAATTTGTCTCGATTCGAATAAATGATCATTCGTGGCCCAAACTTATGATTGCAAGCCCAAGTATGTTAATTTGAACTCTCTGATCCAATAACCTTGAGATTCATTGTGTGGAGGATTTGGTTCTACCAATCCTCTAATGGATCTACAACACCTTTGGTCAACGCGGATCACTTAAACATCGTTGATCATTAAATATTACTTATGAGAATTCCAAATGGATGATATACTTGACAAAAAGCAAATGCAACTTGTTGTGTGTAGGCTTTGGTTCTACCAATCCTCTAATAAGTTCCAAATGCAAGTTTCAAGATGGTCATCCAACTAACCACTAATTATTGACTTTTTTATCTTATGCTTTTATTCTTTTTATGCTTTATGTACTATTTATTTTTTAGAATTTTCATTTCATTCCATTTTATTCTTTGCTCATTTGAGAATTTTATTTTCTTGCCATTTTTACTTTGCTCACTTGAGCTTTTATTTTCTTTTCTTAAGATACTTAATAATCAACATAAACCCTAAAAAACTCTTAATGGTACTTGGACTATTTGGTTACTATCCTTGGCATTATGGAGCACAGGACTATTTCTTGGACTTAGAATTAGAAACCTTGGCCTATCTTGGAGAACTTGTGATCTTATCTGATTATTTTGTCTAGAGTTCTTGAGGTTTACCTCAAGACATTGGGTTGCTTGTTTGTTTTTGTATGCAGGTTTTTGTGATTACATTCTTTGTTTGTAATATGGAATTCACCCGTATACAACCGTTACTCTGCCCAATTTTTGTGAAGACTTAATATACTTGAAGAGGTCTTGTATCTTTGCTTGCTTGGTTTCAATCCAAAGAATGAGAATTCTATCTTGACTCATAATGTCAAGTCTTGGCTTCTTGTTGGTTAGATGGTCCTTATCCTTAGCTTTTACCTTATGCTTTAGGATAGCCTCTTCTTCTCCTCCCATCTTCTTTAATTTCAAAAATATTCTCCCTTCTTTTTTTAAACTCTTCTTGTTTCTAAACTTGAAACACTTTCATAATAAACTTGGACTTATGTCCATGCCTTTTTTTCAAAATATTTTCATAAATAAACAACAATCAATTTAATAATACTTTGACATTTTTGTGAGAAGAGTAAAAGTCAATCAATCTCATTTCAAACCATTTTGCCACTTTGGTTTTTATCTTTAAACTTTTCTCAAAAGGTTAGACTCTTGTCAATCCTTGTAGTGATGCAAACAACTATACTTCTACAATATGTAGTGAAGTGAGATATTTTCCACTTGGGTGTTGAGTGATGCATTGTTGATTTTAAAATCCAAGCCATATCCTCCATTTTGAGATGATGCAAATTCTCCTTTCTCATGATTGTGGGTAGTAAGTATGTTTTCCATACGGACAATGACGATGATGTCATATCTCTTAAAATTAACCAACACACTTGTGTTACAAATTTTTAAAAGAGGAACTACGTGTACCCTGATCCCCTATTGCACGAAAGGTGGTACGTAGGCACTAAAGGTTCGCAACCGCGGCGGGTGCAAAAATCATAAAAATATACTTATTTTCTCACCTCCATCATCCATTTTATATACAACACATTTTTATAGCCAAAATATACATATTTTTCAAAGAGGTTCCTGCGGAGTACCGTAGATGTTTAGGATGCTAATACCTTCCCTTTGCATAACCAACCCCCTTACCTTGAATATTTCCCCCTCTTTTGGGTTATTCACTCTTTTCCCATTCCTTTGGAAACAATAAAGCGCGGTGGCGATTTTTATTTTGATTTGTATAAAGTCTAGTCAATCCAATGGCTTAGTCTTGAATATTTCTACCGCTACAGAAAAATGGCGACTTCACTTGGGAAAGATTGACCTCTTGCTGGTCCATCCCTAAGTGGGTTGAGCCTATCTTTGCTTATATCTGTATATGTGCTATTGTTGTTTATGTGTTATAATTTGTATATTTGTTTGTCTGGATTTTCCTGGTTTTCAGGGTGCTTGGTGATTACTCATAAAGTCTTATACCCGGACTTGGGCAAACTTTAAGATAGGACGGGCGGTATAGTCATGTTAACTTTGAGGGAGTAATCTCAAAAAAGGAGGCATGAGATCCCCCACTCAGTGGAGGCCCCTTTGACTGTAGTGTCGTTTACCGAGTAATCGGGAAGATGTACTACTTTCGACCTGGGAGCCTGCTGAAACTGAGGACCGTAGAATACCAAACCCATCTTGGCCTTTTAGGTGTAATGCGGAAGCTATGACGGAGTAATCCAGAAATAGTTGTCACGCGATACTACGCTCAGACGAGTCTTTCTTGAGAATATTACTAATTACCGAGTTAATCGGGAAGTTGGTAATATCCGAAGGAAGGATGTAGACTCTAGGAACCTCTAGAACCTTGTTCGATAGGTGATAACTTTTTAGACCAAAACCTTATGGGTAGTACCTTCGACCTCATGCTCGTGACGTTGAACCTATGAACCCTATATATGTGATCTTGTGTGTGATTGTTGCATCATGCATCCATGCACTCATAAGCATCTTTTGAAAAAAAATAATATTTTAAGGGATTTAAAGGTTGACTATTTATGAATATCTCAGGTACTTTTAACCATGGATTCTGGAAAGAGAAAGACCGGGAAATACAGTTTCAAGGATCCCAAGATAGATGAGTTGATCAGTCTAATTCCAGAGATCGAGAATTCTGCAGACTTTCAGAAGAAGTATGGATCCATTATTCCTCTCATGAAGCTGAAGATGAAGGAGGGTATTCTCTCAACCTTGGTCCAGTACTATGATCTGGTGTATCACTACTTTACTTTTCCTAATTATCAGTTGATGGCTACACTAGAGGAGTATTCCTATCTATTGGATTTACCCGTTACCGATCGTGTTCCTTTTACTGGTTTGGAGGGTGAGCCAAAACCACATGATATTGCTGCTTTGATTCATCTGGGGACGTCTGAGGTGGAAGCCCATATGACTACTAAAGGAGGGATTAGAGGATTATCACAGTTCTTATTAGAGAAATCTTGTTACTTTTCCAGAATGAAGAGTATGGTTGCTTTTGAGACCATCTTTGCTCTACTTGCTTACGAATTGTTCTTATTTCCTAATGTGGACAAGTTTGTCGACATTAACGCTATCGGGATTTTCATGATTGGAAACCCGGTTCTTACACTGCTGGGTAATACTTATTACTCTGTTCATCTTCGGAGTTCCTATCATGGGGGAATGATTATTTGTTGCACGCCTTTGCTGTACCAGTGGTTCATCTCTCATATGCCTCAGTCTGATGCTTTTTGGGATGTCAAGAAGGAACCCCGCTGGGCTCCTAAGATCATGGCACTTACTCACTCGGATATTGATTGGTATCATTAAGCTTATCAGGATGTAGAGATTATTAACAGTTGTGGTAGTTTCCCCAATGTGCCTCTTCTTGGTACAAAGGGAGGAATTAACTATAACCATGTTCTTGCACGGCGACAACTTGGTTATCCGATGAGAGATAAACCAAATAGTATTCATTTGACTAGTTTCTTTCTGAAGGAAGGAGAAGGCCATAGGGAAGCTAGGGAGCAGATTGTGAAGGCCCGGCGTCACATTCGTAAGAAGAGTAGGAAGGATTTGGGACCTAGGGGTGCTGTTTCTTTGGAGCCATACCTTCAGTGGGTCCGATTGAGAGCCATTCAGTTGAAGATGCCGTATACTTGGGAGACACCCATGCCTGATCTATTTGTGAAGACCACCCCTCCCTTATTAGACGATCTAGAAGAGTTGCAACTCGCTTTGGTTAGGATGCAACAGGAAAGGGATGCTTGGAAGAACAAGTTCTAGACTTTACAGAGTTCCTACAGAGTGGACCTGATGGAGAAAGACAATTTGATCGAGATCCTTGAGAGTCGAGCGGTAGAGTCTATGGAGAGGCAAGGAGATTTATTTTCCCCTAAGCCTCAAACAGGTGCTGATTACTCACTTCCTGATTCAGATGATTGGAAGGAGGTTGCCATCAGACATGTGGAAGAAAACTAGAGATTGAGGGCTCATATTGCCAGACTCACAGGGAAGCGCCAGCGTACAGATTGATCTCCATCAGTTCTTTTTCTTAGGATTTTTAGATTGTATTTTCATCTTGTACTTGGGATCATTGAAACTTGTAATCCATTTTGGAGTTATTATAATAATATTTTTTCAGTATTTCAAATGCGTTATTATTTTGATGTTTGCAATATGTCTATAAACGTTAAATCCCTTGAAATATTAAATGATAAAGTAAAAATAATCATATGCATTGCATATCATGCATCATATTGTACATATTTCTTGCATTTATTATGTATATCCAGGTGCCTTACCCAGCTTTTTACTTTATTCAGCAAGTTGACTCATCACTACAACACTCGGGCTAATTTCAAAAAGAAGATGGACAACTTAGAACAGGAGAATCGTGAGTTGCGCGAAGAATTTTCCGCTTTGAAGGCTGGCTTGGCCAATTTAACTACTCTGGTGGTTGCTCAGAATCAGCCACCGAGTGTTCAACCTCAACCAACAAGGGCAAATACTGAAGTTCCAATTGTTCATGTATCCGCTACTCCGACTGTTATTCAAAACCGTATGCCTCAAGGTTATCCGTGGGGAATGTCAGAGAATTTCGCACCTGAAGGTTTCAATCTTGGCCCTCAAGATGCTCTAGTGGTTCAGACTGTTGTTACTCCGGCACCTCCTGTGGTGCATACTATTCCTGCTGCACCTCCTTTGGTGAATTTGGTTCCATTTGTTAATGAAGATGTGTGTCGTCCTTTCCCTCCGCCGAGTTAAGACTTGGGTCTTTATGACAGAATGGATAATTTCCAAGAGCAGTTTGATAGAATGCAAAGAGAGATGAAGGCTCTAGGGGAAAAGAGCTATTTGGGAAGAATGTGAATGAGTTGTGTTTAGTCCCGAATGTTAAAGTGCCTGCTAAGTTCAAGGTCCCGGAATTTGAGGAGTACAAGGGCAACACTTGCCCTCGTGCTCACTTGGTGATGTACGTGAGGAGAATGTCTACCCACACCGCTGATCAGCGTCTGCTGATTCACTTTTTTCAGGACAGTTTGACCGGCGCAATGTTGAAATGGTATATGAGCTTGGACAACGCCAACATCCATACTTTTAATGATTTGGGAGAAGCATTCATCAAACAATACAAATACAATGTGGATATGGCGCCTGATCGTGACCAGCTTAGGGCCATGGTTTAGAAAGACAGAGAATCGTTCAAAGAGTATGCGCAGAGATGACGCGAAGTGGCTGTCCAAGTGATTCCTCCCATGGAGGAGAAGGAAATGACTAAAACTTTTCTGAAGATGTTGGGCGCTTTCTACTACGAAAGAATGGTAGCAAGTGCCCCAAGTAATTTTACAGAGATGGTAGGAATGGGTGTCCGTCTAGAGGAGGCAGTAAGATAAGGCTGTTTGACGAAGGGTGAAGGATCTGGAGGTGTGAGGAAGCCATCTTATGGGTTTACTAAGAATAAAGAAGGGGATAACAATGTTGTTATACAAGAGAGGAGAGTAAACGCTCCTAGAAGGAATTATCAGCGTCACCAGCAAGTCGCCTCAGTTACTCCTGTAATGAATGCCGCTCCGACTACCACTGCTTATCAAAGACAGTACCGGAAGGTGAACCAAGGGAATAACTAGAGAAGGGAGAACTATAACCCTATTCCCATGAACTATGCAGAGCTACTACCGGCATTGATTCAGAAGAAGTTGGTCCAGACACGACCACCTCACGCGGTACCATCACCACTGCCTTGGTATTACAAAGTAGACTAGACTTGTGCCTTTCATCAGAGAGCACCAGGGCATAGTGTCGAGAATTGTTATCCTTTGAGGACTGAAGTGCAAAGGTTGGTGAAGTCTGGAATTTTATCTTTCAAAGACATGGGACCTAATGTGAAAGACAATCCTCTGCCCAAGCACGGTGGGGTGAATGCTGTAAATATGGTGGCCGGTTGTCCAGGTGACTTCCTGATTTTTGACATTAATCTTGTTAGAGGAGATTTGGTGAAGATGCATGCCGACCTCTGTGAATTCAGTTACTATGTGCATGACCATGCCGGTTGTGCTGTTTGCAGTACATACATACAGGGTTGCGAGAAGATAAAGGCTGATTTACAGGAGATGATGGATGAAGGTTTAATCCATATAATCAGGCCTAGGGAAGAATATGAAGAGGAAGTGAATATGGTTTCTAGATGTCCTGGTGAATTCATAATTTTTGATGTGGAGTATTTTAATGAGGATCTCGTGCAGTTGCATGCTACCTTCTGCCGTACTGCTGGTCAGGTGGAACACCAATATGGATCTTGCATAGTTTGCTGCCAAGACCATTGAGGATGTTCTATTGTGAGGGAGGGTGTTCAGTTGATGTTATAAAATGGAACTATCAAGATCACAGGTTTGAGAGATGATTAGCATGAGATTGATATGGTTGAAGCTTTTTTAAAGGAAGAAGAGTCAGAGGAAGAGTATGCCTCTGCGGATGAGTATTTCTCTTTTGACGAAGATTTGTTTGTTGGAAATGACTTTTGGATGCCTGATTGTGTTGAGGAAGGGGTAAACGTCACTGTACCTTGTTTTAGTGCACCCGCTCATCTTGAAGTGGAGTACCATAGTAAACCAGTTGTTACCCTATTGGTAATTAGTCTGCCAGGTCCTATTCCCTATAAATCAGATAAGGCTGTGCCTTACAAATACAACGTTACAATCCTAGAAGACGGGGTGGAAGTTCCCATCCAGCCAATGCTAGATGTTGGAAATATAGCTGATAATAGCAGGGTGACCCGTAGCGGTCGTGTGTTTGTGCCGGTTGTACAAAGAGATCTTGTTGCTGGAAAGAAAATTGCTGAGAATGATGAGCCTAAGAAGGCTACAAGAGAGACTAGCGGGGCCACATTAGAGAAAGAAGTGGATGATATTCTGAAGATGATTAAGATGAGCGACTACAAAATTGTAGATCATCTACTGCAGACTCCTTCAAAGATATTTATCCTAGCTTTATTGATGAATTCCTCTGCTCATAGAGAATCACTGATGAGAGTACTAGACCAAGCTTTTGTGGAGAGTGACATGCCATTAGATCAATTCAGCAGCGTAATTGGAAACATTACGTCATGTAACAACTTGAGTTTCTGTGATGATGAGTTACCAGATGAAGGGAGGAATCACAACCTGGCCCTCCACATATCTATGAACTGCAAGAATGATTCGCTGTCCAATGTGCTAATTGATAATGGATCCATGTTGAATGTTATACCAAAGAATACTCTCATGAAGTTAAAGTATCAAGGAATACCTATGCGCCCGAGTGGCATCATTGTGAAGGCTTTTGATGGGTCGAGGAAATTTGTCATCGGTGAAGTGGACTTGCCCATCCATATAGGACCACATTTGTTCCTGATAACCTTCCAGTTCATGGACATTATTCCCGCATATAGTTGTTTGCTTGGACGGCCATGGATACACGAAGCAGGGGCTGTCACTTCAACTCTGGATCAAAAGCTAAAATTTGTGCATGAAGGGAAGGTAGTGATCATAAATGGGGAGCAGGCGTTGTTGATATCCCATTTATCCTCTTTAAGTATTGTAGAAGCGGATGAGGCTGCTGTTAGAACCCAGTTCCAAGCCCTCTCTATTGACAACATAAGGAGAAATGAGAATTCTGTGGTTTCGCTGAAGGACGCACAACAGGTTGTGCGCAATGGTCATAATGCAGTTTGGGGATGACTTGTGGATCCACCCATGAAAAAAAACAGAGTTGGTTTGGGTTTCTCTTCGAGGAATGGAAAAGGCGAAAGTTTGAATTCAAAATCTTCTGTGAGCAGTTATCAGGATGTTTTCCGCAGCAGAGGCTACCTCCATCCAATTGGTTCTGGAATTAATGTTGTTGAAGAGGATGAAGCAGAGCAGGAAGAACCGAATTATGTGTCGCATGGAGTCCGAGTTCAGAACTGGGTCACCATTGATGTTTCTTCTTGCATACATGTTTCAAAGTAATTTTTTTTGTTAATCTGTTTCTTTCTTTTGAAGAGCTTTCACTCTGCCCAAGGTGAAAGTATTAATGTTGTAGGGTTTATCTGTTTGCTATGACTGTTAAGATCATTAATAAAAGTTGTCTTTGCTTCCAAAATTATGTCTTTATTTTCTTCTTTTTCTTGTGAAATGGTAATTAAAAAAAACCCTTTCAAAATAAATAATAACTAAAAATTAATTTGCATGATCACTTGTTATATGTGTCAGTTTCTAAAAGCAAGCATAAATCATATGTGCAGATTAATTAAAAAACCTGTTGAATACAATGATCCTGCACCCTCTCCCAACTTTGAATGTCCTGTGTTTGGGGCTGAAGAAGAAGATTATGATGAGATCCCGGAAGAGGTCTCACGGTTGCTTGAGCACGAGGAAAATACCATTCAGCCATATAAGGAGCCTTTGGAAGTGATTAATTTGGGTTCAGAAGAAGATCTGAAGGAAGTCAAGATTGGAGCATCGTTGCATCCTGATGTAAAGAGAGGGTTGCTTGAGCTGTTGAAAGAGTACGTGGATATTTTTTCTTGGTCTTATCAAGATATGCCTGGTCTAGATACAGATATTGTCGAGCATCGTTTACCGTTGAAGCCAGAGTGTCCGCCAGTTAAACAAAAGTTGAGAAGAACCCACCCAGATATGGAAGTAAAGATCAAAGAGGAGGTCCTAAAACAGATTAATGCTGGTTTTCTTGTAACGTCAATGTATCCTCAATGGATTGTCAATATTGTCCCAGTACTGAAAAAAGACGGAAAAGTCTGCATGTGCGTAGATTACAGAGATCTAAATAAAGCAAGTCCTGAAATTCTGGCAGTAGATACTCAATGTCACAGTGAATGTTATGACACCATATCTGACTTTCTATAAGACAATAAATCAAAGAGCAGTAAAGAACACAGTCAATTATTTACCCAGTTCAGTGTGAAACAACACCTACTCTAGGGGCTACCAAGCCAGGGAGGAAATTCACTATAAGAGATATTAATTCAGGAATAAACCAACCAGTTTATCTCCTTCACTTAAGACCTACCCAATGCAACTTCAATCTAAGTTCAACTTAAACCTGAGTTCCTACTCACTCCCCCTCAATCACAGCAGTGATACTAAACAATTGACTAATGAAATTATGAAGACACTCTTCAGAACATACACTTGACTATGCTTCACAGCTTTTAATCAAGTAACACAAACACTCGTGCTTCAAAGCTTTGAGTGATACATAAACTTAACTTGACCTTGCTTCAAAGCTTTAAGCAAGTGACACAAACACTCGTGCTTCAAAGCTTTGAGTGATACACAACCCTTACAATCAAAACCTACTCCAAGTCACTTATCACAATGATACTTGCTTGGATTACAGTAGTTAAAACTATACAGCCCCTTGTTGATCTTCTGTCAAAAAGTTCAGTTCACCAACAACCTTCCTGTTGAATATATAGGCAGATGTTCTTCAGTTAGGGCTTCCACGAAAATAGCTAGGGTTAATTAGGGTTAACCTCAAGACTTGGTCACAAGACTTTATCAACCAGATTAGGGTTAAGCCAAGTTAACCTAAAGTCCACATGATATTTTGTTCTGGAATGTACGAGCCATATTCCTGAAAAATCTCAGAATTAACAAAACTGCCTAACTGTTAGATCAGTACAGGATGTCTTAACATTGGTTATGACAACAAGAATCATGTTTACTGATTTTGGTAGAATGTAATAAAAGTGATCATTGCATAATGATCAGATACACACTCATAATGAGCAGCTACAATATGCCATTCTTTTTTTGCAGAAAGAACCTAGTAACCCAGAATGTTATGACATCAGTCATGACATTCACACACCTAGTTTTACCAAAAATACATGCCAATAACCAAACACTTACAAACTCCCCCTTTGTCAAATTTTTGGCTAAAACCCCTAAACAATCAGAGATTAGAGAGCAGCAGAATTAATATGTCTGCAGAAAAATTAATGTCTACCAAGTATAATTAACACAAAATCTTCTCCCCCTCTTTAGCCATAAATAGGCCAAAGATACATGTACTTTTAGGTTATACAGTCATCCAAAATGAATAATAAAAACAACAAAAAATCTGAAATCACTTGCAGCAACAGGTACCAGCAGCAAGCTTGACAACCCCACTGATCTTCAAGCACTGTCATCTTCAGAGGAGGCACTATCTTCAGCATTAAGCTGATCTTCAGCAGCATCCTCTTCCCTTCTTTGTCCTTCAGTCTCCTCTTGTTCTAGTCTAGCAATTAGGTTCTCAAGAGTCCTTTTCCTTGTCTCCAGCTCTTTGCAGGTTTCCTTCAGCACGACTATAGCATCAGATTTCTTGGACTGAGTTTTGACAGTTGATATCTCAGCTGATGTCATGACAATGTCAAGAACATGAGTTCCCTGAAATAACTTATAGTGCAACCCAAGAGCAGGGGCTCTTTTGCATACAGTATCTCTTCCCACTAGAATGTCAGGATACTGAGCAAGGACAATACCACATAGGAGGGAGGGAAAGGCAATAGGGCCTTTAACAGCATAGCTTCCAGCATGTTTTAAAGTCTGATCAAAGATATACCTGCCATAGTCAAATTTTTTCCTGGTTCCAACAACATAAATGAATCTTCCCAATCCTGTGGAGATGGTTGATTTATGGTTGGTAGGAACCCAGTTGGCTGCACCAATCTTGTGCAGGATGGCAAATTTCATGCTTAGCTTGCTTGCATTCAGCTTGCCTTTTAAGGGCCAGCTCTTGACTTGATTTGCAGTGATGGTTTGGCATACTTGGTTGTCAGTAACCTCTAGTTCAGGGAAAGCCTCATCTGGTCTTCCAAGGAATTTGTTTATTTCAGAGGGAGAGAAATTTACCTTTCTTCCTCTCACATAGACACACTTAAAGTCAGCTGACCTTCCATCAGCACATCCATCAGATAAATTCACTATGAATTCTTTGACAAGATTTTCATAGCAATTGGTAAACTTTACCACAGTATTCATTAGACCAGCAGTTTTGATTAGGTCCATGATCTCCTTACATTCCATGGCACCATTGTTCAGTTCTCTTTCCAAGGCTATTCTTTTCAAACAAACATACTTCCATCTGTTAGCATTTTCAGGGTGGTGAAAAGAAATGTTGTCAGTGGGGACTTCAGGAACTTTAGCCATTTTGCTTGATGGGAGTTTCCTTCTGAGAGGAATATCTTCAGCATCAACTTCAAATTTTGATTCCTCATCAGAATCATAAGGTTCAGGCTCTTTCCTTTTCTTTGCTATTGGTTGTCTCACAGGCTTTGAGAGACTACCAGCAGGTACTCGGGTTTTCACCTTCCCTTTGGACAATCTAGTCTTCACAGTTTCTACACTAGTCTTGCCTTCAGGCCTGGTTTTCTTATGAACAACATCAGCAGTCTTCTCTTTGGTCAGACATTTTGCAGCATCTTGCTTTCCTTTTCTGTTCATCATCCTTCTAGCTATGCTAGGGTTGATATTTGCAATTAGGTCATTGTCAGAGTATTCTTCATCCACATCAATAACTGGGGGTTAAACATCCTTCTCTGAAGGGTTCTGGAGATCATCAAGATTTTCAGATGATTTCTGAATGTTGTCATCCGGTGTCTCAACATTCTTAGTAACATCTGGATTCATTTCAACATTTGGACTAGCAGATTCTTGATTTAAAGGAACAGAAAGGCCAGGTACCGAGTGGTTCTCATTCAGAATTCTTGTAACAAGTCTAGCTATTGCTTGATGAACATAAGCTGAGCCTTCCCTATTTGCTATTTCTGAGGGAACAGAAGATGATGGTTGAGAGGGATTACCAGATGAAGTAGCTTGAGACCTTCCTGCATGTCTTGTTCTCAGCTTTTTAACCTTAGAGGGGTTAGCTTCTAGTTCTCTAAGAGGAGTAATCTCCAGGACATCAGAATCCATGCAGGTTGTGATTGCCCTAGGTTCTCGATCAGAGGATGCGGAAGAAGCAGTTGTCTTTAAAGAGGATGATGTCATGGATAGTTGAGACATTTTGAGAGTCTTAGAAAACCAGTAACAACGAGAGTGAAATCTTTGATTGAGAGAATGGGGATTGTTGCAGAGCCGAGAGAGGAAGGAGGTAAATGAGTGTCTATTCAACTTCTTAATAATTTTGAAAGAAATAGGGAAACACCCAATCAAAATAGACTTAACACAAAAAACTCATTCATCCCTTGTTTTAAGCAAAATTAATTGCTACATTTCCTCATGTTGGAAAATACCCAACTTGCCCCTCAAATTTTCAAATTGATTTGCATCAAGTGCCTTGGTAAAAATGTCAGCCAGCTGTAGTTCAGTGGCAACATGTTCCAGTTTAATCGTCTTCTCCTCTACAAGATCTCTGATAAAGTGATGTCTAATGTCAATATGCTTGGTCCTGCTATGCTGAATAGGATTCTTGGAAATGTTGATTGTACTCAGATTGTCACAGTACAATGTCATAACATCTTGTGTGACATTATACTCAGTAAGCATTTGTTTCATCCAGATCATTTGAGAACAGCTACTACCAGCTGCTATGTATTCAGCTTCAGCAATAGAGAGAGACACACAGTTTTGTTTCTTGCTGAACCAGGAGACCAGATTATTTCCTAAGAAGAAATATCCTCCAGAGGTGCTCTTTCTATCATCAGCACTTCCAACCCAATCAGCATCACAGTAACCAGTCAGAGTTGGTTCACAACCATGAGAGTATAGCAAGCCATAGTTGTAAGTTCAACTTACATTCTTCAAAATTCTCTTCACTCGGTTGATATGACTGACTTTGGGATCAGCTTGGTATCTTGCACAAACTCCAACTGCAAAAGCAACGTCAGGTATGCTGGCTGTTAAGTATAGCATACTTCCTATCATGCTTCTGTATAGGCTTTGGTCCACCTTAACCCCACTTGAATCTTTGGATAGCTTTAAGTGAGTTGGTGCAGGAGTCCTTTTGTGACTGGAATTCTCCATTCCAAACTTCTTGACAATGTTCTTAGCATACTTGCTTTGAGACAGAAAAATTGAGTCTTCCATCTGTGTGACTTGCAGTCCAAGAAAGTAGGTCAATTCTCCCATGAGGCTCATTTCGAATTCAGCCTGCATCTGGTCAGCAAAATGTTTAACCATTTTATCTGACATTCCCCCAAACATTATGTCATCAACATAGATTTGAGCTACCATTATCTTTCCTCCTTCATTATTGACAAAATGGGTTTTATCCAAGCCTCCTTTTCTGTATCCTTTGTCAGAGAGAAATTTTGTCAACCTGTCATACCATGCTCTAGGAGCTTGTTTTAGGCCATATAAAGCTTTCCTCGATTTGAAGACATGATCAGGGTAGTTTGGATCCACAAATCCTTTAGGCTGTTCCACATAAAATTCCTCATTTAAGTATCCATTTAGGAAGGCACTTTTTACATCCATCTGAAATAACTTGAACTTCAGGAGACAAGCAATTCCCAATAGGAGTCTGATTGATTCCAGTCTGGCTACAGGGGCAAAGGTCTCATCGAGATCAACCCCTTCAACTTGAGTGTATCCTTGAGCAACAAGTCTTTCCTTATTCCTGGTGACAACTCCTTCAGCATCTGATTTGTTCTTGTAGATCCATTTTGTGCCAATGATGTTTGTTCCTTCTGGTCTAGGAACTAACTCCCATAATTCATGTTGCTTGAATTGGTTCAATTCATCTTGCATTGCTCCAATCCAGTATTCATCAGTTAAAGCCTCCTTAACATTTCTTGGTTCAATTTTAGACACAAAACAAGAGTTTGAGATGATTTCTCTAGATCTTGTAATGACTCCACTGTTAGGATCTCCTATGATGAGTTCTTTAGGATGATCTTTCTGAATTCTGATGGAAGGGTTTTTGCTAGCTTCCTTTGATTCAGAGTCTGCTGCAGTGGTGTTAAGTAGATCATTCTGTTGAGTTGGAGTCTCAAAGAATGTCTCAACATTACAAGGGACATCTGTTTCCTCATGATAATCATCAACTATGACATTTATTGATTCCATCATGACTTTGGTCCTGGAATTGAATACCCTATAAGCTCTGCTGTTGGTGGAGTATCCTAGAAATATTCCTTCATCACTTTTAGGGTCCAGCTTTCTCCTTTGTTCACGATCTCCCAGAATATAGCATTTGCTACCAAATACATGGAAGTACTTCACTGTTGGATTTCTTCCTTTCCAGAGTTCATAAATGGTGGATGAGGTTCCCTTTCTCAAGGTGACCCTGTTATGGACATAACAGGTTGTATTCATAGATTCAGCCCAAAGATGGATAGGAAGTCTTTTGGCATGTATCATTGCTCTGGAAGATTCCTGTATGGTCCTGTTTTTCCTTTCTACAACTCCATTTTGTTGAGGAGTTATAGGAGAAGAGAATTCATGATTAATTCCTTCTGAGGAACAGAACTCATTAAACTTACTGTTTTCAAATTCCTTGCCATGATCACTTATGATTCTGACAATGCACCCTTCTTTTTCTCTTTGAATTCTTTTGCACAGTTCTTTAAAAACTTCAAATACATCAGATTTTTCCCTAATGAAGTTAATCCAGGTGAATCTGGAAAAATCATCCACAACAACATAGGCATATCTTTTTCCACCTGCATTGGTCCCATCAGATCCATATGCAGAAGTTCTAGAACCTTAGAGGTGTTCAGATGTCTTGACTTTGGATGTGACATCCTAGTCTGCTTACCAACCTGACATTCACCATAGACTCTCCCTTCATCAATTTGCAGTCTTGGAATCCCTCTGACTGCCTCCATGGATATAATCCTTTTCATTCCTCTTAGATGTAGATGGCCAAGTTTTTGGTGCCACAGTTTCACTTCTTTTTCTTCTTTGGAAATAGAACACACAGTAGAGTAATTAGTGTTCTCAGGCTCCCACAAGTAGCAGTTGTCTTTAGATCTGACTCCTTTCATTACAACTTCTTGTTTCTCATTAGTTACAAGACATTCAGATTTTGAGAAGTTGACCTTGAATCCTAGGTCGCATAATTGGCTGATACTTATGAGATTAGCAGTCAAGCCTTTTACCAACAATACTTCATTTAGATTTGGAACTCCATAGCAGTCCAAGTTTCCAACACCTTTGATTTCTCCTCTAGCACCATCTCCAAAGGTCACATAACTAGTGGTGTGAGGTTTAACATTATTGAGAAGATTCTTGATTCCAGTCATGTGCTTAGAACATCCACTGTCAAAGTACCAGTCTTCCTTTGTAGAGACTCTAAGGGAAGTGTGAGCTATCAGGGCAGTAGCCTTTTTCTTCCACTGTGGAGTATATGGTACCTTGTTAGACTTAGGTTTGACACTTGGGTTCTGATTAGGATATCCATATAATCTGAAGCAGAATGGCTTTATGTGACCAAACCTCCCACAATGATGACATCTCCATCTTTGATACTTTTTCTTCATATTTCTCTGTTCACGATGTTGAGTGCTATGTTGTGACATCTGCTTTGACATTTGTTTATCAGACCTGATCTTCTTGTCTATACCAGATTTCTTTGCTGCCACAAATCCTAGACCAGACTTGTTTCCCACATTTTGTCCAACCTGAAGGATTTCTTCCAATTTGTCAGTTCCATTTGTCAGCATTTTGACAGATTTGGTCATCTGGTCCAGTTTTGAGTTTAGCATTTGAACTTCCCCTTCTAGATGACTTATAGTATCAATGTCTGCCTTTTTCTCAGCCTCCAACTTTATTATGAGTTTTGTTTGTCTCTCATTTTGCTGACAGACTTCAGCACTTCTGATACATAATTTCTTGTAGGAATCAGCCAGTTCTTCAAATGTCACTTCCTCATCACTAGAGTCACTATCAGAGTTATAAATACCAGTTAGTGCAGTAACTAGTTTGGAAGATTCTTCTTCAGAATTACTTTCTGAATCACAGTCAGACCAAGTAACAGACATTCCTTTCTTTTGTTTCTTAAGAAAGGTAGGACATTCAGCTCGAATGTGCCCATATCCTTCACATCCATGGCATTGAATTCCTCTGCTTTGATTTCCCTTCTCTTCAAACTTTGGTCTTCTGCTGGAGTCATAGGATCTGTTAATGTCAGAAGGAATGTTCTTGACATTTGACCTTGACTTTGGATCCATTCTCTTGATGAGTTTGTTGAATTGTCTTCCAAGCATGGCTATAGCTTCTGAAATATTTTCTTCTTCATCCTCCTTGTTTTCATCTTCAGTATTAGATACAAGTGATATGCTCTTGTTTTTCTTGTCGACATTGTCACTGATCCCCATCTCAAAGGTCTGAAGAGACCCAATGAGTTCATCCACCTTCAAATTGCTGATATCCTGGGCTTCCTCTATAGCAGTTACCTTCATTGCAAATCTTTTAGGCAAGGATCTGAGAATCTTTCTCACCAGTTTTTCTTTTGACATCTTTTCTCCCAATGCTCCTGAGGTGTTGGCAATCTCCAAGATGTTCATGTGAAACTCATGAATGGTTTCATCTTCCATCATCCTTAGGTTCTCAAATTTGGTAGTCAGCATCTGAAGCCTTGACATTTTTACTTTGGATGTGCCCTCATGGGTAGTTTTGAGAGTGTCCCAAACTTCCTTGGCCAGTTCACATTGATGTACTAGTCTGAATATGTTTCTATCAATTCCATTGAACAAGGCATTTAATGCTTTGGAATTACCCAGGGCTAACTCATCTTCTTCTTTGCTCCATTCTTCCTCAGGTTTCAGACTGATTGTCCCATCTTTCTCAGTTATGGTGGGATGGTTCCATCCTTTGTCAGCAGCTCTCCAAGCCTTTTTGTCCAGTGATTTTAAGAAAGCAACCATACGAGGTTTCCAGTAGTCATAATTTGATCCATCCAGAATGGGTGGTCTGTTTCCAAAAACTCCTTCTTTGTCCATAGCGCCAGAAAGTAATATCCCTAGATCTCACCCAGTAAGAAAGGCAGGGTGCCTGCTCTGATGCCAATTGAAATTCTGGCAGCAGATACTCAATGTCACAGTGAATGTTATGACACCGTATCTGACTTTCTATAAGACAGTAAATCAAAAAGCAATAAAGAACACAATCAATTGTTTACCCAGTTCAGTGTGAAACAACACCTACTCTGGGGGCTACCAAGCCAGGGAGGAAATTCACTATAAGAGATATTAATTCAGAAATAAACCAACCAGTTTATCTCCTTCACTTAAGACCTACCCAATTCAACTTCAATCTAAGTTCAACTTAAACCTGAGTTCCTACTCACTCCCCCTCAATCACAGCAGTGATACTAAACAATTGACTAATGAAATTATGAAGACACTCTTCAGAACATACACTTGACTATGCTTCACAGCTTTTAATCAAGTAACACAAACACTCGTGCTTCAAAGCTTTGAGTGATACATAAACCTAACTTGACCTTGCTTCAAAGCTTTAATCAAGTGACACAAACACTCGTGCTTCAAAGCTTTGAGTGATACACAACCCTTACAATCAAAACCTACTCCAAGTCACTTATCACAATGATACTTGCTTGGATTACAGTAGTTAAAACTATACAGCCCCTTGTTGATCTTCTGTCAAAAAGTTCAGTTCACCAACAGCCTTCCTGTTGAATATATAGGCAGCTGTTCTTCAGTTAGGGCTTCCACGAAAATAGCTAGAGTTAATTAGGGTTAACCTCAAGACTTGGTCACAAGACTTTATCAACCAGATTAGGGTTAAGCCAAGTTAACCTAAAGTCCACGTGAGATTCTGTTCTGGAAGGTACGAGCCATATTCCTGAAAAATCTCAGAATTAACAAAACTGCCTAACTGTTAGATCAGTACAGGATGTCTTAACATTGGTTATGACAACAAGAATCCTGTTTACTAATTTTGGTAGAATGTAATAAAAGTGATCATTGCATAATGATCAGATACACACTCATAATGAGCAGCTACAGTATGCCATTCTTTTTCTGCAGAAAGAACCTAGTAACCCAGAATGTTATGACATCAGTCATGACATTCACACACCTAGTTTTACCAAAAATACATGCCGATAATGAAACACTTACAAGTCCAAAAGATGATTTTTCGTTGCCTCACATCGACATGTTAGTGGACAGCACAACAAAATTCAAAGTATTCTCGTTCATGGACAGATTTTCCGGGTATAATCAAATAAGAATGGCTCCAGAGGACATGGAAAAAATAACATTTATCACACCCTAGGGAACATTCTGTTACAGAGTGATGCCCTTCGGATTGAAGAACGTTGGTGCAACGTACCAGAGGGCTATGAAAAGCCTATTACATGATCTGATGCACAAAGAAATTGAAGTATATGTTGATGATATGATTTCCAAATCCCAAACTGAAGAAGGGCATATAGAAGATTTGTTGAAGTTATTTCAGCATTTGAGGAAGTATCGTCTCCGCTTGAATCCAAATAAATGCACCTTCGGAGTTAGATCGGGGAAATTGTTGGGTTTTATTGTTAGCCATAAAGGAATTAAAGTTGACCCCGATAAAGTCAAAGCAATTCAAGAAATGCCAGCACCAAGAACTGAAAAGCAAGTCAGAGGCTTCCTCGGGCGTTTGAATTATATTTCCAGATTTATTTCCCACATGAATGCAACATGTGAACCGATCTTTAAGTTGTTAAAGAGAGATCAAGGTTGTGTGTGGATGAATGACTGCCAAAGGGCATTTGAGAGTATTAATGAATATATGCTTGAACCTCCTATCTTGCTCCCTCCCGTAGAAGGAAGGCCGTTGATTATATATCTAACGGTGTTAGATAAATCCATGGGTTATATTTTGGGAAAACATGATGAAACAGGGAAGAAGGAGTTCGCCATTTATCATCTCAGAAAAAATTTCACTGATTGTGAGTCGCGGTATTCCATGCTAGAAAAGACATGTAGTGCTTTGGCCTGGGCGGAAAAGCGTTTGCGGCAGTATATGTTGAATCATACCACTTGGTTGATATCCAAAATGGATCCAATCAAGTATATTTTTGAAAAGCCTGCTCTTACTGGGAGAATTGCCCGCTGCCAGATGTTGTTATCTGAATATGATATCGAGTACCGCACTCAAAAGGCTATTAAAAGTAGTGTGTTGGCAGATTACCTTGCTCACCAACCGGTGGAAGATCATCAGTCTGCAGAATATGAATTCCCCGATGAGGATGTGATGTTCTTGAAAGTGAAATATTGTGATGAACCATTGCCTGAGGAGGGCCCTGACCCTGAATCTCGTTGGAGTATGGTATTTGATGGAGCTGTGAATACTTATGGTAAAGGGATTGGTGTTGTGATTGTCACTCCTCATGGATCATATATTCCTTTTACTGCAAGGTTAACGTTTGATTACACTAATAATATGGCAGAGTATGAGGCTTGCATCATGGGTCTTGAGGAAGCTATTGATCTCAGAATCAAAACTCTGGATGTGTATGGTGATTCTGCCTTGGTAATAAATTAGATTAAAAGAGAATGGGACACTCGTCACCCTGGCTTAATCCCTTACAAAGATTATGCTAGAAGATTACTACTCTTCTTCAATAAAATTGAATTCCATCACATTCCTAGAGATGAAAATCAAATGGCGAATGCTCTAGCAACTCTGGCTTCCATGTACCAAGTGAATACTTGGAATGATATACCCCGAATTATAGTTCAATGGCTAGATAGGCCCGCTCATGTGTTTGCAACAGAGGAGGTAGAAGATAAGAAACCTTGGTATTATGATATCAAGCATTTTCTTCAGACTCGGGAATACCCGATTGGTGCCTCGAGGAAAGATAGAAAGACACTGAGAAGATTGGTAGGCAGTTTCTTCCTCAGTGAAAGTGTGTTATACAAGAGAAATTATGACATGGTCTTGCTCAGATGCGTGGATAGACACGAAGCAGACATGTTGATGCATGAGATTCATGAAGGTTCATTTGACACTCATGCTAATGGACATTCGATGGCTAAAAAGATGCTAAGGGCAGGTTACTATTGGTTGACAATGGAATCTGACTGTTACAAATTTGCAAAGAAGTGCCATAAATGCCAGGTTTATACGGACAAGGTTCATGTGCCTCCAACACTTCTCAATGTGATTTCTTCCCCATGGAATTTCTCTATGTAGGGTATTGACATGATCAGGATGATAAAACCTAAAGCTTCGAATGGACACCGTTTTATCTTGGTAGCAATTGACTACTTTACCAAATGGGTAGAGGCTGCTTCATATGCCAATGTTACCAAATAGGTGGTTGTGTGCTTCATCAAAAATAATCTTATATACCGGTATGGTATGCCGAGCAGAATCATCACTGACAATGGTTCGAATTTGAATAACAAGATGATGACAGAAATGTGCGAAGAGGATGGTCCACGGAGAAGTGGACATTCCAATCAAAGTGGGTACATAAATTTTCAACTCTACTTTTCATGTGATGGACATCCGTCCTTCATATTCATGCTTGTTGGGAAGGCCATGGATCCACAATGCTGGGGCAGTCACTTCTTCTCTACACCAGATGCTCAAGTACCCAGTCCAGGGTAAAATCATAATAGTTCACGGTGAGGAGGAGTATATGATAAGCCACCTTAACTCTTTCTGCTACGTGGAGTTAGATGGTGAATTCATAGAAACACCTTTCCAACACTTTGAAGAGGTTTCTCCTGAGATTGCGGTAGCCAAGACAATGACTGATGTTCCTATTATTACCAAACCTGTGTCCCGGATGTCATCCCTTAAAGATGCGGAGGCTGTAATCAAGGAAGGAGGAAGTACAGTGTGGGGTCAACTGCCAGATTTTCCTCACAAAATAGACAAGTTCGGATTGGGTTTCACTGCTGCTGGCCAGAAAGTTGTGCGTCGCTCCCGGGCTGGAGGACCACCCTTAAAAATCACTCACCATGGAGTTCATGCTTTATAAGATGATGATGAAGAAGGCAACTTTGAAGATTGGATAGTTCCAAGCATTGAAGGGGGACTGAACAACTGGGAGGCGAAAGACATCGTTCCCATTACTTTCATCAATCAGTAATTTATCTTTTGAACATTTATGTTGGTTTGTAATAACTTTTAAACAATTCGTACACTCTTTTCGCCTTATGCCTTACCCGGGGTATATAGGTCCATTTGTAAGGGTTTTGATTCTTCATTTTCATATGCCATTTTTAATGAATCATGGACGTTTTCATTTATAAACTTTTGTGTTCATTTTCTTTCCTTTTACATTTTATTTTGTTTAAGGATGGCTATCCCTTACACACACCCACACTCGCAAAATGCAGGTACCCATCCACTCCAGATTCCATGGGTGACTATTCTGCTTTGGCCTTCAGTGACTCTAAAGATTTGGTCAATCATGCCGAGTACGAAGGTGATGAAGACTGTGAAGTGCCTGGAGAGTTAGCTAGACTTTTGCAACAAGAAGAAAGGGCTATTTTTCCCCATGAAGAGTTGTTAGAGATTATCAATTTGGGAACAGAGGAAGACAAGAAAGAGGATAAAGTGGGTGCCAACCTGGAACCAAGTGTCAAAGAGCGCTTAGTTCAGCTGTTGAATGAGTTTGTTGAAATCTTCGCCTGGTCCTATGAAGATATGTCGGGACTGGATACAAATATTGTGGTTCACCATCTCCCTACAAGAGAAGACTTTCCACCAATAAAACAGAAAGTCCGCCGAATGAGGCCCGACATGTCCGAAAAGATCAAAGCTGAGTTGATGAAGCAGTTCAATGCTGGTTTTCTGGCTGTTACTTCCTATCCACAATGGGTTGCTAACATTGTGCCCGTGCCTAAGAAGGACGGCAAAGTCAGAATGTGTGTGGACTATAGAGACCTAAACAGGGCTAGCCCTAAAGATGATTTTACACTACCACACATTGACATCTTGGTTGACAACACAGCTCAACACAAGGTATTTTCCTTCATGGATGGATTCTCGGGATACAACCAGATCAAAATGGCCCCCGAAGACATGAAGAAGACTACTTTTGTTACGCAGTGGGGTACCTTCTGCTATAAAGTGATGCCATTCGGACTGAAGAATGTCGGGGAAACCTATCAGCGAGCCATGGTAGCTTTGTTTCATGACATGATACATCATGAAATCGAAGTCTACGTAGACGACATGATAGCCCGTTCACAAACAGAAGAAGAACACCTCGACCATCTACAGAAGTTGTTTGTTAGGTTAAAGGAATATAAGCTCAGACTGAATCCTAGCAAGTGCACTTTCGGAGTCAGGTCCGGTAAACTTTTGGGATTTATCGTCAGTAACAAAGGCATTGAAGTTGATCCTGCCAAAGTCAAAGCTATACAAGAAATGCCTGCCCCCCCGCACTGAAAAGGAGGTTAGAGGTTTCTTGAGACGCTTAAACTATATTGCAAGGTTCATCTCTCACCTAACATCTACCTGCGAGCCAATCTTCAAGTTGTTGAAGAAAGATCAGGTGGTTGAATGGAACAATGATTGTCAAGTTGCTTTTGATAAGATCAAGGAGTATTTGCTAGAGCCTCCTATCTTGATGCCACCCGTCAAAGGAAGGCCGTTAATCATGTACCTGACTGTTTTGGATAATTTAATGGGGTGCATACTGGGCCAACATGACGAGTCTGGCCGAAAAGAGCATGCCATTTATTACCTTAGCAAAAATTTTACTGACTGTGAGACTCGCTACTCACTGCTCGAGAAAACTTGTTGCGCTTTGGTATGGGCTGCTCACCGGCTGAGATAGTATATGTTGACACATACCACTTTGCTGATTTTCAAGATGGATCCGATCAAGTACATCTTCGAGAAGCCTGCTTTATCCGGAAGAATCGCTAGATGGCAGATGATCCTGACTGAGTAAGATATCTAGTACACAACCCAAAAATCTATAAAGGGGAGTGTACTAGCTGACCATCTAGCTCATCAAGCCGTCGAAGATTACCAATCTATGAGGTTCGACTTCCCTGACGAAGACATTATGACATTGGATAACATTGAAGGTAACGGACCGTATGACGGACTTGAACAAGGATCCCGATGGACCCTTTACTTTGATGGTGCTTCAAACGCACTCGGAAATGGTATCGGCACGGTACTCATCTCTCCAGAAGGTTTCCATACACCTTTCACTGCTAGACACTGCTTCAGCTGTACCAACAACATGGCCGAGTATGAATCTTGTATCTTTGGTCTCAAGGCTGCTATTGACTTGGGAATCAAATCTCTGATTGTGTTTGGGGACTCAGCTTTGGTTATCAGTCAAATCAAAGGAGAGTGGGACACCAAACATCCTAATCTTATCCCATACAAAGAACATGTCCTGACATTGTTGTTTGAACAAAGTTTGAATCTACTACCCTATGTTTAAGTTTTGATGATAACAAAATGAAAAGATATATTATTTATATGATTCGTGTATGAACTATTTGCTACCTAAAAATATTACGTTCTGCTTTGCAGAAACTCTGATAGGTATCAGCAAGAGCACACTTAATCAGCATCAGAATTTTGGTTCTTGACATCAGCATCAGAAGTTGCTATATCAGAACACCAGAATAAGAAGATTAATTCACGTGTATGCTGAAGCTTGATGAACAGAACTGCGCTCAACACTCTGATAAAGAAAACAACAGTTCATCAGCAGTTAAGCAGAGTCAGAATGAGCCAAGCCAGAACATGCATTAAGTAAGCAACGGTACTGTGCATTGAAAGCAAATTATTACCAACGACCTCATTCCAGACAAGATCTGCTCAATAAGGAAAGTTTGTTATTAGCATTGAATCAAGAATATTGCTCCAACGTTCAACAATCTCAGTGCTATATAAACAAGACTATGAAGATTGAATTGGCTAATGCTCTCCAACATTTTACACGCCTAAAAGCTAATCATAATCTTCCTTCTCTCAGTTTGCTAAACGCTACATATCTCCTTACTCAATCATTGTTTAGCAATCTAGTTTCATAAGCTTAAGTTGTGTATACATCACAGTTGTGATACAATTTTGTAGAAAACATTCACACAATTAGATTTATATTCTTTGTAAGAAAGTGTTTCCTTGACAAACCGGGTTGTGGTTTGCATCAAGAAGGCTTTAGCAGTTGTTAAAGTAGTTTGTAATATTCAGTTGAATATAGTGGATTAAGACCTCGTTGGAGAGAGGGGAAATCACCTTGACGGGTGGACTGGAGTAGTTTGAGATCAAATGAACCAGGATAAAAATATCTTGTTCATTGCATTGATTTTCAGTTTTACAATTCAACCCCCCCCCCCCATTCTTGTGTTTTTCACTTCTTCAATTGTTACCACATTTCGAGCAAATTACCTTTGAGCACTTCCCGCGAGAAGAAAATCAGCTAGCAGATGCTCTGGCTACAATGTCTTCCATGTTTAAACTCAACTGGGATAATGAGGCTCCCCAAATCACCATCGAGCGAATGGACGAACCTGCACACTCTCATGAGATTAATACCGAAGAAGTAGTGGAATAACCCTGGTTTCATGAAATCAAAAGGTATCTCAAGACTCGAGAATACCCTAAAGGAGCTTCAGTCAACGAAAAAAAGTTCTTAAGGAGATTTGCTGCCAAGTTCTTCCTGAGCAATGGTATCTTATATAAGCGCAACCATGATTGTGTTCTACTTCGTTGTATGGACAAAGTTGAAGCTGAGTTGATCATGACTGAAATACATAATGGCACATTTGACACCCACTTAAGTGGACATACGATGGCTAAGAAGATTCTAAGGGCAAGCTACTACTGGTCTACCATGGAAGCTGACTGTCATCAATATTCTCGTACTTGTCACAAATGCCAAGTCTATGCTGACAAGGTACATATTCCTCCAGTTCCTCTCAATGTTCTAACAGCTCCTTGGCCATTCGCGATGTGGGGAATCAACATGATTGGAGAGATCAAGCCTACGACATCCAATGGACATCGCTTCATCCTGGTGGCCATTGATTACTTTACCAAGTGGGTCGAAGCAGCTTCTTTCGCCTCCGTTACAAAGAATGTGGTTGCCCGCTTCATTAAACAGAACCTCATATGCCGATATGGTATTCCCGACAGGATCATCACGGACAACGGTACAAACCTGAATAACATTGTGATCACCGCTCTGTGCGAGAAGTTCAAGATTCAACATCACAATTCATCTCCCTATCGGCCAAAGATGAACGGTGTTGTTGAAGCTGCGAACAAAAATATCAAGAAGATCATTCAAAAGATGACAGTCACATACAAGGACTGGCATGAGATGTTACCATTTGCTCTGCATGGATATCGTACCACGGCGCGTACTTCAACTGGGGCAACCCCCTTTTCTTTGGTATATGGCATGAAGGCTGTTTTACCTATGGAAGTTCAGATTCCTTCCTTGAGGATTATGAAGGATGTTGGTTTAAGTGAAGATGATTGGATTCAGACCCGACTTGATCAACTTAATTTGATCGACGAGAAACGACTTACTGTTGTTTGTTATGGTCAGAAGTATCAGAAACGGACGATCAAGGCTTTCAACAAGAAAGTCAGACGTCAAGTATATCAAGTCGGAGATCTTGTAATCAAGCGGATCATCTTGCCGCAAAGTGATCCCAGGGGCAAGTGGACTCCTACTTACGAAGGACCATTTGTGATCAAGAACATCTTTTTTGGTGGGGAAATGATTTTGACCACCATGGATGGCGACGACCTGCCGCACCCTGCGAATGCAGACATAGTCAAAAGATACTACACATAAAACAACCCGACAAGTTGAAAACCCGAAAGGGCGACTTGGGCAAAAATGGGAATCCCGGTGAATCGAAAACCCGAAAGGGAGGTTCAGGCAAAAATTAGGGATAAATAAAAAAAATCAGTACACCCGGCAAGTTGAAAACCCGAAAGGGCGACTTTGGCAAAAAGGGCTTCCCGGTGGATCGAAAACCCGAAAGGGAGGTCCAGGAAAAATTTAGGGAATTAAAGCGTATGACTATGTCTCGTCGGATCACTTTAAGGACAATCTCTTCACGGACAAGCTCCAAGCTTCTGATCTATCCAATCATCTGCAGATGAAGTGACGAATGGACAAGATACTCAGAGTTGTGAAGGCTATAGCAGAATGGGAACCCCATGGAATTGTTACACATAGCCATCTTTCTTTGTATAAAATTTTTCTCAATTTTACGACAACATTCTCTTACTAGGATGACTGTCTCCCTTGTACAAAAATATTTACAAAATTAATACAAAGACACGGCGGTATGGATACACCCCAGACACGGCGATCATTCTATTATTTCAGAGATCTCTTATTTCGGATACAGTATGGATACACCCCAGACACGGCGGTCATTCTATTACTCATTCAGAATTTCAAGTCAAGATACAGTATGGATACACCCCAGACACGGCGGTCATTCTACTTCTCATTCAGATTCAACTATCAAAGTCAAATTCAGATACCCTCCAGACACGGAAGTCATTATGTCACTTATCCGGATCCCAGTTACAGTACAGATACACTCCAGACATGGAAGTCATTCTGCTATTCATACATATCTCAATTTCAGATACGGTCCAGATACGCACCAGACACGGTTGCCATTCTGCCACTCATTCCCCAGTCCAGAAGTATTCCAGACACGGATGTATTTCTGTCACTTATTCAGACTTCAAATTTCGGATACAATACAAATACACTCCAGACACGGCAGTCATTCTGATATTCATTCGAGAATCAAATACAGTTACAGCATGGATACGCTCCAGACACGGACGCCATTCCTTTGCTCATACGAATCCAATCTCCAGATACAACTCAGATACGTTCCAGATACGGATACCATTCTGATGTTCATTCTACTGATATTCAACAAACATTTTTGATGGCATCTCTAAGCCTATCTCCAGAAAGATTTTATCATCTCCAAATGGAATCTTTAAGCCCATTCCCTCAGCAATATTTTGACGAGTGCAAATTTACGGGCACTCTAGTGTCCAATCCTCTTTTACCTTCGAGTCACGAAAGGAAAGCTTGCCAATCTAACTCTTCAGGTTCAAGAAGATTGAACAGGGGAAAATGTTGTACCCCTAAATTTTCCCTCTCATTCTATCAAAATTTCTCATCATAAGGCTCTTTGAACTCAAGATCAAGCTAGGGTTTGCTCTGCTCAAGACATCTCCTTGCACTATTGACCTAAATTAGGGTTTGAGTTTGCACAGAGAATTTTGGACTTCTAATGCTCAAAGTGACTTTCATACTTCATGTTGGAATCATAAGTTTGACCATACCAAGTTTCAAGCCTTGAATCAAATTTTTGCCCAGTCAATTGGACAGTTGACCTAGAAATCAGCTGTATTGGGGAAAAAGTCAATTGTGGCCAATGTACAGTCAAACCTCGTGAATTTTGACCCACATCAACATTATGAACTCATATGAACCATTTGATCAAGTTTGGACCATAAACCCATAAGAAATTTGATTAGATCACCAAAAGGGCAAAATGGTCATTTTTAGGGCTTTGACTGTACAAAGGCAATTTCTGATTTTTGACCTAGCCAATGGAAAATTGGGTTCAACCATGGATTCAAGGACTTAATGGCATCATCTTGACCAATTCAACAAGTTCAAAAGATCTCAATTGCTTTGGATTGACAAATGAATTTTTCAGTCAACTAATCAAAATTGGACTGTATACTGAAAAGTCAAACTTTGACTTTTTTGGTCAAAATCAAATGCCAAGGGTCATTTTTCATCAAGATGTGTCAAAACATGAAACTTGTTCATCAAGAAACCCATTTTTTCAAATTAGGGTTTAAAGTTGGAAAAATTTTAATAACTTAGAATTTTTCTAAGTTATTAAATTTTCTTAATTTTTCCTAACTTTGCCCCACATTTTCACCATGATGCAATTGGATTCAAACAAAACTTCCAACATAAAATTTGTATTACTCCACAAATTCTACAACTTTTATTCACAAAGTTTTCTCAAAAGAATCTTGGATCTCAAGTTATGATTTTTGGAACAAGGGTCCCTAAAACTTTTAACTTAGTGAAATTTTGCCCTAGTTTAGGCAGGATTTTGACCTATCTTCATGGCCATTTTTCACATAGTTCCACTTGGAATATCAAGTTGAATTTCAAATATGGATTGTATGGAATGTTGCAAGCTTTCCAAAATGTCCAAGAACTCCTCAGAGACATTTGTGGTTAGAGAGAATCGAAGGCCTGAATTTGGCAAAAACTCACTTTTCATCCATGGCATATTCATGTTCATACAAGTTGCAATTTCAAGTCAGCATGCTTTGCACTAGATTACAGGCCTCTAAACCACTTCACACTAAATAATTTAATTCAAATCCATTAGTCTAAGACATTGTTTTGGTCATTAGGGCATTGTACATAAAACTAATCCCTAAGTAGAAAAAGCAAAGTTTCCATTTTTGCTTAAAATCATGCTTTATGTCAAAACTGATTTCTTGAGCATTGATCCATATCTTATGCAGCTAATCAAATCTACAAGTTGGAGGGGCAAAGGGAAAAGTATGAAAGCATAAGGATAGCTTGTACAGGCATGTTTCAATCACTTCCCACATTTTGCTTCAAAAACAAGAAACTTGTCCAAAACATGAGAACTTAAACATCAGCCCAAAGAAACTTGTGCAAGCATTTTGAATATCTTTCTCACATCCCTCTGAGCCAGAAAAACGATTGCTTGAGCCTCTAAACATCCCCTAGCCAGAAATCACCTTCCATTGGCAAAACAGGGCAGAACCTGCAACTTGACTTCCATAGCTCAATTTGCTCGTGCGTTTTGCCCCAAGTTTTTTCAAACACCTTCCATTTCATCCATCCAAACTATCCCAAACCTCAAACACCAACTGTAACTCCATTAATAGGGTTTTCCATTTTCATTTTGAGCTTGTGCAGGTTGAGTTCTATAGGCTGATTCAAGTACATTCAAGGAAAGCTAGGTATTGGAGAAGGTCAAGTGAAGTCCAAGCAAGCTCCCAGACATCTCAAGCCTTGTTGAAAAGCTCTACATTGCCCTACACGAAGTCAGCTGAAACAGGTTTTTGTCCACTTCCTATCTCTCTATTTAGGAACATTTAGCCTTAGGTTTGTGAATAAGAAATGTAGTATTCATTTCCATGAAGCTGTACATATGCTCAGTTTTCATTTATATTAAGCACGCTAAGAGAATTTCATCCTTGAACATACTGAAAAAACTAGGTTAGATTTTAGGGTCGGAGAAATTCTCTCTGGTCTTTGAGAGTTAGGACAAGTTGTTTATATGGTTGGATTCGTCTTGAAATGCTCTACAAGTTTGATGTTATGTTTTTTTGCAATAGAGCTCGTATACAGGATCTGACAATTTTACAGGGCGCGCGCGTTTTCAAAATCAGAAGGTTGAAGATGAAGTTGGTTTGGGCTGGGCTTGGTCCTGGCTACTTTTGACACCTCCCTTTTCCTTTTTGCACCCCCTGGCCCAATTTCTTGTTATTTTATATTTTTGCATTTTTATTTTCATTTTTGATTATATTTTATTATTTCTAAATATAAAAAATACTCAAAAATATTTTTATAATTTTTTCACATTTATTTTGCATTTTATTTTTATTTTTCTAACATAAAAAGCAATTTAATTACTTTTATCTTATTTATTAAAAACTTGAAAATAATATGTAAACTATACTTTTATTTTCATTCTTTATTTTTATTCACACTGAAAATATTTCTCTAAATATATTTTTATTTTTGTATATATTTTATTTATTATACATATTTAATATAATATATATATATATATATATATATATATATATATATATATATATATATATATATATATATATATATATATATATATATATATATATATATATATATATATATATATATATATATATATATATATATATATATATATATATATATATATATATATATATATATATATATATATATATATATATATATATATATATATATATATATATATATATATATATATATATATATATATATATATATATATATATATATATATATATATATATATATATATATATATATATATATATATATATATATATATATATATATATATATATATATATACTTTAATTTTATTAAATACTTTAGAATAAAAATATAAAATATTACATTTTTACTTTTATTATTATTTATACTTAAAAATACTTTTTTCTAAATATATTTTATTTTTTACACATACTATTTTATTTTTATTGTATGTAAATATAAATAATATAATGTATTTATTTTCTTAAAATAAATTAGGGTTTTACCCTTAACCAAATAAAATTAATCTTTTATTTATTTCTTTATTTTCCATATTAAATATTTTTACATACTTAGAAAATAAACATAAACTTTTTGCATAATTCATATTATTTGATATATTTGTTTAATTTGTTTATTTAAATATTGTCCATTTATTTATGCATTTGAATTCAATTTGGATGTAATATTAAATTAGGGTTTATATTTCTGATCAAATACACCCCCATTCAAAGATTGTACCCCCATCCCCATAATCATGTTGTAATAGCTTAGACTTTTAATTCTCTCACTTTATGCTTTCAATTATGCCATGATTAGAGATTAGGGTTTGTATGCAAAAATCAAAATCAACAAGTAGCTTGACCTAATACAAAGACAAAAATGCATGAAAATCAATACACAATGGACACATGCACCCCTAGGGTTACAATCCACTTGTTGCCTTAAAAATGGGCCATGTTATGCATGTTGGGTACTTTGGCAAAACAAAAACAAAATAAAAAATCATAGTCCCCCGATGACGCTATCTTGGTTTCCTAAACAAAAATGATCAAGTCCCTCAAAAATTTGCCAAAAATACCTAACACAATTGTTATCATGGTCTATACGATGACCCGCGCCTGTCCCGTTTAACATCCTAACACAAGGTTGTTCACCAAATGCAATGGTGAAATAACACTGTCAAAAGGGTTAAAAAACACTTAGGAAAGATCTTTGAGTAAACTAGGGTAGATAGCTCTTAGTTACTTGATCAAAAGCTTGCAAAACATCCTTGTTATTTTTAAACACACTTCACAACACAATTTCAAAACATTTCCCAAAACAAACTTTCAAACATTAAAATCTTTTCAAAGAGACAAAACACCTTTGTATACATTCAAACAAGAATCATTACAAAGGTTGCCACAACAATGGCCTCTTTTCAAAACATTTTCAGAAACCACACACAAAGCACCATTTCAAACAATTGAAAAGCGAAAGTAAGTGATCTAAACAAGTAACTAAGAGCCCATGGAAAACCATGGATGAAAGGGGTGCTAGCACCTTCCCTTTTCATAATCTACCCCCCGAACCCAAGAAAACATCTCAAAGGTCTTTCCTGTGCTTTTTGACCTTTCCTTAGGATAAAATAAAAAGTCGGTGGCGACTCTTGTAAACCGAAACATTTGCGAACACAAAACGCAAAACCTCAAGTCAGTTCTTCCACCGTATCACAGAACTGGCGAATCTGCTGGGGAATTACTTTAAAAGTGGAGTAACCTTAGGGTTTAGATCACCTTTGCATGCTTATCTTGTTTGCTTTGATTGCTTTACATTTGGTTCTCTTGTTTGGGCTTTAAATCCTCTACCCGGATTCGGGAAACATTCATAGGTAAATAACAATACGTTGTGGAAACTGTGCGGGGTATACTGACATGGTTAAAGCAATAGCTATATTAGTGCGACATATTTGTGGGTACCGGTAGTCTTTGAGTCAATCAAAGAGAATACGGGGCCACTGAGTGATGTCATAAAGCACTAATGAACTCTTAGAACCTTTACTTGACCATCTTAGCCTTATTAGGGGTAGTGAGATGACCGGCTTTGGTACAGTCTGAAGTTGGTAGATACTCGATACTACACTCATTGAGGGTTGTTTTCTTGGAATATTTCGGTCGCCAGTTAAGTGGCTAAACTGAAACAATGAACACAGAAAATAATCCAGTGATATTGAGCTCCTTAGAACCCGGTTACTATTTATAGGACAGGTTGAGCCAACTAACTTCAAGAGGGTACTTACCTATGAAACCTCATGCAAGCCTGAAACTAGGATCTTGTGTGACTTGTTTGTACATATGCTTGTGCATACATCATGAACATCATAAAGCATCATATGCATCCACTAACCATTTCAAGGGTTTGGATATTCATCTTTGTTCTTGTTTTGTAGGTCATGGAATCTCTTCGCAGGAAAACAATTCAGGTCAACCTTGTGAGAATCCCTCCTCAACTCAAGGAGCTTACTTCCAAGATTCCAGAGAATTCTCTCTTCAGTGAAAGACATGGTAGACTTCTCAACTTGGTCAACTCCAACATTTAAGAAGACATGGTGAAGGTTCTCTTCCAGTTCTTTGACCCCCTACACCACTGTTTCACATTCCCTGATTACCAACTAGTACCTACTTTGGAGGAATTTTCTCAACTCCTAAGGATTCCTATTCTTCATCAACTACCCTACAACGGTACGGAAAGAGAACTAAAGACTGAATATGTTGCTCAAGCCCTACACTTGTAACCATCTGATATCAAAGGTTATTGGGAAACCAGAAGTGGTGTCAAGGGTTTCTTGGCAAAGTTTCTGTTTGAGAAGGCACAAGAATGCTGGAATTCTCAAGATCTGCAAGCTTTTGAGGAGATTGTAGCACTTCTCATCTATGGGTTGGTCTTGTTCCCAAACCCTGATCAGCTTATAGATGCGAATGCTGTCAAGATTTTCATATCTCGGAATCATGTGCCTACATTGCTTGGGGACATCCTACACTCATTTTACACACGAACAATAAGGAAAAGAGGTGTTCTCATGTGCTGTACTCCTCTTCTAGCAAGGTGGTTTATTTTTCACCTTCCCCAAACAGTTTTGAAAAATGAGCAGGGTTTAAGGTGGTCACAATGGTTGATGACCCTCACACATTCTGATGTTCATTGGTGTTCTCGGTCCAGAGAAAATGTCATCATCATTGATCGCTGCAGAGAATTCCCTAATGTCCCATTACTTGGCATTAGGGGAGGCATTACCTACAACCCCTGTTTAGCTCTGAGACAATTTTAATTTTAGTATGCCCGAAGGGATGGCCCTCATGATATGCTGATTCCTGACTTGGTTTTTGACTTCGACAACGATGCGCAAGGACTTCGACAATGGTTTATCCGAGCTTGGAGGATGCCCAACAAAGTGGATAGTAAGACACTGGGGCACACACCCAGAGTCTTATCATGCCTTACCCTCACATTCTCCCCGTGATCAAAGAGCCTGTTATGGAAGGAGAGGTTCCATACACCCTCTACATCCAGACATACCAACATCATTGGAAGAATTTCAAAAGAGTTGGATACAGCTCAAGGAAGAACGAAATACTTTTGAAGCCAGCTTCTATGCCAGCGAGAAGAAGGTTCTGGAACTTACACCCCGACTTCAGGAGGAGGAGACTCTCAACACTTACATCGCGCCAAAGAGGATGCGCAACGTCTTTTTACATTAAGAAGATTTGTAATATTTTGCCCATGGGGCATTTATGTACTAACAAATTTCTTCTTATTAATATGACGTGTGTTCTTTTTGTTTGCAACAACTTTGAACTTTTGAATCCTTGAATGCATTACACGAATAACATATCATTCATCATATGTATAAACAGGTCTTCACACCAGGTTTCCTTATCTTTCTGCTGTTTATTTCAGCAAGATAGATATAGAGCAGACGGTTAAAGATCTGCAAGGACAGAATTCGCAATTCCAACAACTCCTCATGACCTTAGCAAAGGGTCAAGAGGATCTTAAAGCACTGTTAGAGAAAGAGAAGGAAAAAGACAAAGCGAAAAAGAAGAAAAGGATTGGTGTGCCCACTATGGGAAGAAGATTTGAGCATCAGGCTAGGAGAGTTCTGGAGTTCCCCTCGACGTTTGACGAAGGGGTTGGTAAAGGTAAGGGAGTTGCAATGCCCTCTGAATCTGAAGCTGAAGAGGAAGAAGAAGAATAAGAGGAAGATTACTCTGAGCAGCAATATCCTCCTGCGGACGATAAGTATAAGAATCTTGAAGATCGGCTAGCAGCCATGGAAGTGCAAAGGGTACCTGGACTAGATTTTGAAGAACTAGGGTTGGTTGCTGGGATCGTCATTCCTCCCAAGTTCAAAGTACCTACATTTGCTAAATATGACGGTTTGTCCTGTCCGAAGATGCATCTGAGATCCTACGTCAGAAAGATCCAACCTCACTCTTCCGATAAGATCTATGGGTCCACTTTTTTCAAGATAGTTTGTCGGGTACGCAATTGGACTGGTTCTATCAACTTGAAAGATCTGATGTTCATAACTGGGAAGATTAGTTACTGCTTTCTACCGACAATACCAATACAACACATATTTAGCGCCTACTCGTACTCAACTACAGCGTATGAGTATGGCTTCTAATGAGGGATTTAAGGAGTATTCCCAAAAGTGGCGAGATTTGGCTGGAAGGGTGCAGCCACCATTGTCGGATAGAGAGCTGGTTGACATGTTTTTAGGAACCCTGTCAGGTCCATTCTTCAATCACTTGATCGGGAGCTCATCGGCAGGGTTCACCAAATTAATTCTGACCGGTGAAAGGGTCGAAGCTGGCATTAAGAGTGGTAAAATTCAGAAGGATGCCTCCACTTCCGCTACTATCAAGAAGGCCTTCCCAGCCAAGAAAGAAGCTTCTGCTGTTTACTCCCAGAAAAATCAAGGGAGAATGGAACGCCGACCAACGGTGGGGGTTGTGATGATCCAGAACTCCTCAACCGATCAACCTCGAAGCAATCAACCAAGAACTAACCAGCAAAGGGTAGAAAGGCCACAACAACAATTCACCCGGATCAATATGACACCGGCTCAGGTCCTCCCTCATCTGTTAAAGTTAAACCTTACCAACTTGAAAGAAGCGCCGAAAAACCCAAATACCTCTTCTCCCTATTATCATTCAAATGAAAAATGTGCATACCATTCGGACAGTGTAGGGCATGACACCAACATCTGTTGGGCCCTTAAAAACAAGATCCAAGATTTGATAGATGCCAAGGAAGTAGAGTTTGATGCTCCCGAAAAACCTAATGTGATATCCGCTCCTATGCCGAAACATGGTCATAATGTCCATGCAATTGTGGAAGATCTTCATGTTACCACTGTTGATGAATTAATGACTCTGTTGCCAATGATTAAAATGAATCTGTTGAAAGCCGAGATTTTCCCGGGATGTGAAAAAGATTGTTACTTCTGTTCAACCTTGCAATCTGACTGCCCACTGTTGAAATCACCAACGCCTGATGGATACTCAAGAGATCCTCTTTAAGAAAACTCATGTTGCTACTATCGCTCATGTTACTCCTGTTACCTTTGTTACTCCAATCAATGACATTTCTATAATCACCATTTCCGACAATCTTTCCTAGACCAGCAAAAGGCCTGTTAAGATTACGCCTGATCCAAAGCTTGTACCGCTGATGATTACCATGCCGGGGCCTATCCCATATAAGTCAAACAAAACGATACCATGGAATTATGGAGGAGAGATCTTCTACCATGGTGTCAAGCAGATCGAATCAGCCAAAGAGAATTCCGATGAAGAAAATCCTGACATAGGGAATATTGCGGGGACAAGTAAGATAACTCGTAGCGGAAGAATCTTCTCTCCGGAGATTGCTCCTCCACGGGAAGTCTTCAGACCCTTAAGTGCTCCTGTACCTGTCAAGATACATGTGCGAAGTCCGGTTATCGAAGAAATTGATGCTCCCGAAGATGTACCCTCTGTTGTTACTGCTGATAAAGGTAAGGGGATCCAAGAGACGCCTGTCAGGACGAAGGCTCAGACTTTGATTATCCCCGAGACCACCCAAAAGGAGATGGAGGAGATATTAAAGATAAGTAAGAAGAGAGACTATGATGTCGTAGAGCAGTTGGGGCAAACCCCTTCAAAAATCTCTATGCTGGCTCTATTACTCTGCTCTGAGGCTCATGCCAAAGCCTTGATCAAATTTCTGAAGACGGCACACGTGCCTCAAGAAACTTCTGCGGACCAGTTTCAAGAGTGTGTGGCTAGCCTTACAGCCGATAATGGTCTTGGCTTTTCTGATGCTGATTTGACGTCTAAGGGAAGAAAGCATAATGATGCACTGCATGTCTCAGTAGAGCGCAGAGGAACTACACTTGCTCATGTTTTGGTTGATACCGGTTCATCTTTAAATGTTCTACTAAAGAAAGCATTAGACAAATTGGACTGTGAAGGTTTGACCCTAAAGCCCAGTAATATCATTGTTATGGCCTTCGACGGCTCTAAGAGGATGGTTCATGGAGAAGTGGACATTCCAATCAAAGTGGGTACAGAAATTTTCAACTCTACTTTTTATGTGATGGACATCCGTCCTTCATATTCATGCTTGTTGGGAAGGCCATGGATCCACAATGATGGGGCAGTCACTTCTTCTCTACACCAGATGCTCAAGTACCCAGTCCAGGGTAAAATCATAATAGTTCACGGTGAGGAGGAGTATATGATAAGCCACATTAACTTTTTCCGCTACGTGGAGTTAGATGGTGAATTCATAGAAACACCTTTCCAACACTTTGAAGAGGTTTCTCCTGAGATTGCGGTAGCCAAGACAATGACTGATGTTCCTATTATTACCAAACCTGTGTCCCGGATGTCATCCCTTAAAGATGCGGAGGCTGTAATTAAGGAAGGAGGAAGTACAGTGTGGGGTCAACTGCCAGATTTTCCTCACAAAATAGACAAGTTCGGATTGGGTTTCACTGCTGCTGGCCAGAAAGTTATGCGTCGCTCCCGGGCTAGAGGACCACCCTTAAAAATCACTCACCATGGAGTTCATGCTTTAGAAGATGATGATGAAGAAGGCAACTTTGAAGATTGGATCTTTCCAACCATTGAAGGGGGACTGAACAACTGGGAGGCGAAAGACTTCGTTCCCATTACTTTCATCAATCAGTAATTTATCTTTTGAACATTTATGTTGGTTTGTAATAACTTTTAAACAATTCGTACACTCTTTTCGCCTTATGCCTTACCCGGGGTATATAGGTCCATTTGTAAGGGTTTTGATTCTTCATTTTCATATGCCATTTTTAATGAATCATGGACGTTTTCATTTATAAACTTTTGTGTTCATTTTATTTCCTTTTACATTTTATTTTGTTTAAGGATGGCTATCCCTTACACACACCCACACTCGCAAAATACAGGTACCCATCCACTCCAGATTCCATGGGTGACTATTCTGCTTTGGCCTTCAGTGACTCTGAAGATTTGGTCAATCATGCCGAGTACGAAGGTGATGAAGACTGTGAAGTGCCTGGAGAGTTAGCTAGACTTTTGCAACAAGAAGAAAGGGCTATTCTGCCCCATGAAGAGTTGTTAGAGATTATCAATTTGGGAACAGAGGAAGACAAGAAAGAGGATAAAGTGGGTGCCAACCTGGAACCAAGTGTCAAAGAGCGCTTAGTTCAGCTGTTGAATGAGTTTGTTGAAATCTTCGCCTGATCCTATGAAGATATGCCGGGACTGGATACAAATATTGTGGTTCACCGTCTCCCTACAAGAGAAGAATGTCCACCAATAAAACAGAAAGTCCGCCGAATGAGGCCCGACATGTCCGAAAAGATCAAAGCTGAGGTGATGAAGCAGTTCAATGCTGGTTTTCTGGTTGTTACTTCCTATCCACAATGGGTTGCTAACATTGTGTTCGTGCCTAAGAAGGACGGCAAAGTCAGAATGTGTGTGGACTATAGAGACCTAAACAGGGCTAGCCCTAAAGATGATTTTACACTACCACACATTGACATCTTGGTTGACAACACAGCTCAACACAAGGTATTTTCCTTCATGGATGGATTCTCGGGATACAACCAGATCAAAATGGCCCCTGAAGACATGAAGAAGACTACTTTCGTTACGCAGTGGGGTACCTTCTTCTATAAAGTGATGCCATTCGGACTGAAGAATGTCGGGGAAACCTATCAGCGAGCCATGGTAGCTTTGTTTCATGACATGATACATCATGGAATCGAAGTCTACGTAGACGACATGATAGCCCGTTCACAAACAGAAGAAGAACACCTCGACCATCTACAGAAGCTGTTTGTTAGGTTAAAGGAATATAAGCTCAGACTTAATCCTAGCAAGTGCACTTTCGGGGTCAGGTCCGGCAAACGTTTGGGATTTATCGTCAGTAACAAAGGCATTGAAGTTGATCCTGCCAAAGTCAACGCTATACAAGAAATGCCTTCCCCCCGCACTGAAAAGGAGGTTAGAGGTTTCTTGGGACGCTTGAAATATATTGCAAGGTTCATCTCTCACCTAACATCTACCTGCGAGCCAATCTTCAAGTTGTTGAAGAAAGATCAGGTGGTTGAATGGAACAATGATTGTCAAGTTTCTTTTGATAAGATCAAGGAGTATTTGCTAGAGCCTCCTATCTTGATGCCACCCGTCAAAGGAAGGCCGTTAATCATGTACCTGACTGTTTTGGATAATTTAATGGGGTGCGTACTGGGCCAACATGACGAGTCTGGCCGAAAAGAGCATGCCATTTATTACCTTAGCAAAAAGTTTACCGACTGTGAGACTCGCTACTCACTGCTCGAGAAAACTTGTTGCGCTTTGGTATGGGATGCTCACCGGCTGAGGCAGTATATGTTGACACATACCACTTTGCTGATTTTCAAGATGGATCTGATCAAGTACATCTTCGAGAAGCCTGCTTTATCCGGAAGAATCGCTAGATGGCAGATGATCCTGACTGAGTATGATATCTAGTACACAACCCAAAAATCTATAAAGGGGAGTGTACTAGCTGACCATCTAGCTCATCAAGCCGTCGAAGATTACCAATCTATGAGGTTCGACTTCCCTGACGAAGAAATTATGACATTGGATAACATTGAAGGTAACGGACTGTATGACGGACTTGAACAAGGATCCCGATGGACCCTGTACTTTGATGGTGCTTCAAACACACTTGGAAACGGTATCGGCGCGGGTACCAACAACATGGCCGAGTATGAAGCTTGTATCTTTGGTCTCAAGGCTGCTATTGACTTGGGAATCAAATCTCTGATTGTGTTTGGGGACTCAGCTTTGGTTATCAGTCAAATCAAAGGAGAGTGGGACACTAAACATCCTAATATTATCCCATACAAAAAACATGTCCTGACATTGTTGCCACATTTCGAGTAGACTACCTTTGAGCACTTCCCGTGAGAAGAAAATCAGCTAGCAGATGCTCTGGATACAATGTCTTCCATGTTTAAACTCAACTGGGATAATGAGGCTCCCCAAATCACCATTGAGCGAATGGACGAACCTGCACACTCTCATGAGATTAATACCGAAGAAGTAGTGGAACAACCCTGGTTTCATGAAATCAAAAGGTATCTTAAGACTCGAGAATACCCTGAAGGTGCTTCAGTCAACGAAAAAAAGTTCTTAAGGAGATTTGCTGCCAAGTTCTTCCTGAGCAATGGTATCTTATATAAGCGCAACCATGATTGTGTTCTACTTCGTTGTGTGGACAAAGTTGAAGCTGAGTTGATCATGATTGAAATACATAATGGCACATTTGGAACCCACTTAAGCGGACATACGATGGCTAAGAAGATTCTAAGGGCAAGATACTACTGGTCTACCATGGAAGCTGACTGTCATCATTCCCGTACTTGTCACAAATGCCAAGTCTATGTTGACAAGGTACATATTCCTCCAGTTCCTCTCAATGTTCTAACAGCTCCTTGGCCATTCGCGATATGGGGAATCAACATGATTGGAGAGATCAAGCCTACGGCATACAATGGACATCGCTTCATCCTGGTGGACATTGATTACTTTACCAAGTGGGTCGAAGCAGCTTCTTTCGCCTCCGTTACAAAGAATGTGGTTGCCCGCTTCATTAAACAGAACCTCATATGCCGATATGGTATTCCCGACAGGATCATCACGGACAACGGTACAAACCTGAATAACACTGTGATCACCGCTCTGTGCTCGCAGTTCAAGATTCAACATCACAATTCATCTCTCTATCAGCCAAAGATGAACGGTGTTGTTGAAGCTGCGAACAAAAATATCAAGAAGATCATTCAAAAGATGACAGTCACATACAAGGACTGGCATGAGATGTTACCGTTTGCTCTGCATGGATATCGTACCACGGCGCGTACTTCAATTGGGGCAACCCCCTTTTCTTTGGTATATGGCATGGAGGCTGTTTTACCTATGGAAGTTCAGATTCCTTCCTTAAGGATTATGAATGATGTTGGTTTAAGTGAAGACGATTGGATTCAGACCCGGCTTGATCAACTTAATTTGATCGACGAGAAACGACTTACTGTTGTTTGTCATGGTCAGACGTATCAAAAACATATGATCAAGGCTTTCAACAAGAAAGTCAGCCGTCAGGTATATCAAGTCGGAGATCTTGTAATCAAGCGGATCATCTTGCCGCAAAGTGATCCCAGGGGCAAGTGGACTCCTACTTACGAAGGACCATTTGTGATCAAGAACATCTTTTCTGGTGTGGCAATGATTCTGACCACCATGGACGGCGACGACCTGCCGCACCCTGCAAACACAGACATAGTCAAAAGATACTACCCATAAAACAACCCGACAAGTTGAAAACCCGAAAGGGCGACTTGGGCAAAAATGGGCATCCCGGTGAATCGAAAACCCGAAAGGGCGGTTCAGGCAAAAATTAGGGATAAATAAAAAAAATCAGTACACCCGTCAAGTTGAAAACCCGAAAGGGTGACTTGGGCAAAAAGGGTTTCCCGGTGGATCGAAAACCCGAAAGGGCGGTCCAGGAAAAAGTTAGGGAATTAAAGCGTATGACTATGTCTCGTCGGATCACTTTAAGGACAATCTCTTCACGGACAAGCTCCAAGCTTCTGATCTATCCAATCATCTGCGTACGAAGCGACGAATGGATAAGATACTCAGAGTTGTGAAGGCTATAGCAGAATGGGAACCCCATGGAATTGTTACACATAGCCATCTTTCTTTGTATAAAATTTTTCTCAATTTTACAACAACATTCTCTTACTAGGATGACTGTCTCCCTTGTACAAAAATATTTACAAAATTAATACAAAGATACTTCAAAGTGCAGAAATTAGCTTGCCTTTTCTTTCTTTTTTTACACTTATGTTTTATTTGAAAACGTCCAATGATTGGTTAAATGAGCATATGCATTTGAATGTAGTCACTGCCTACAAATAAAATGAAAGGAGAAAGGGTAATTACTGATAGTTTGAAGGTACGGGAAAATGTCTTTAGGCTATTCCAGAAGAAATCCCCTACAATATGTCATTCGGATCCTCAACAAAATTAAAACCTTGAATTACATATCCCCAGTGGAGTCAAATTTCAAGATCGCCATCAAAGCTAAGTTTCTAAACTCCCGATCCCCAGCGGAGTTTCTCCTCAAAACAAAAAAACATAAATCCCTAGTAGATTGGCATACAACCCAAACTCCTGATCTACCCAGCAGGATAAACATTCTCCCCACAAAGTTATTTCCCAGCAGAACGAAGATTCCTATTTTTCCGGTTGAAGCCTCCCAGGTTTTAATTCTCCAGTAGAATTTGTCGGAGTCGTCCTCATATCGCCAAGCCACCAAGGATTTTCAATCCTCAGCAGTGGTCCAAAGGACATGAATCTCCAACAACAGTCAAGGGTTTATTTTCCTCGGCAGCAGTCAAAGATTTCATTATCTCCAGTTATCAAGGATTTCTTTTCCTCAACAAGATGGCTAGTCAGCTTACATGCACATCCATTACATTTATATATCATAAACATTGATAGAACACATTTTATTGCACCATACATGTCATACAACATAACTTTATGTTTTAGCTAACATTTTACCTTTTCAGGTTAAGATTAAAAGCTATCTTTAACAAATATTCGAAGATCTCTTATTTCGGATACAATATGGATACACCCCAGACACGGCGGTCATTCTATTACTCATTCATAATTTCAAGTCAAGATACAATATGGATACACCCCAGACACGACAGTCATTCTACTTCTCATTCAGATTCAACTATCAAAGTCAAATTCAGATACCCTCCAGACACGAAAGTCATTATGTCACTTATCCGGATCCCAGTTACAGTACGGATACACTCCAGACATGGAAGTCATTCTGCTATTCATACAGATCTCAATTTCATATACGGTCCAGATACGCGCCAGACACGGTTTCCATTCTGCCACTCATTCCCCAGTCCAGAAGTATTCCAGACACTGATGTATTTCTGTCACTTATTCAGACTTCAAATTTAGGATACAATACAGATACACTCCAGACACGACAGTCATTTGGATATTCATTCGAGAATCAAATACAGTTACAACATGGATACGCTCCAGACACGGACGCCATTCCTTTGCTCATACGAATCCAATCTCCAGATACAACTCAGATACGTTCCAGATACGGATACCATTCTAATGTTCATTCTACTAATATTCAACAAACATTTTTGATGGCATCTCTAAGCCCATCTCCAAAAAGATTTTATCATCTCCAAATGGCATCTTTAAGCCTATTCCCTCAGCAATATTTTGACGAGTGCAAATTTACAGGCACTCTAGTGTCCAATCCTCTTTTACCTTCGAGTCACGAAAGGCAAGCTTGCCAATCTAACTCTTCAGGTTCAGGAAGATTGAACAGGGGAAACTGTTGTACCCCAAAATTTTCCCTCTCATTCTATCAAAATTTCTCATCACAAGGCTCTTTGAACTCAAGATCAAGCTAGGGTTTGCTCTGCTCAAGACATCTCCTTGCACTATTGACCTAAATTAGGGTTTGAGTTTGCACAAAGAATTTTGGACTTCTAATGCTCAAAGTGACTTTCATACTTCATGTTGGAATCATAAGTTTGACTATACCAAGTTTCAAGCCTTGAATCAAATTTTTGCCCAGTCAATTGGACGTTGACCTAGAAATCAACTATATTGGGGAAAAAGTCAATTGTGGCCAATGTACAGTAAAACCTCATGAATTTTGACCCACATCAACATTATGAACTCATATGAACCATTTGATCAGGTTTGGACCACAAACCCACAAGAAATTTGATCAGATCACCAAAAAGGCAAAATGGTCACTTTTAGGGTTTTGACTGTACAAAGGCAATTTCTGATTTTTTACCTAGCCAATGGAAAATTGGGTTCAACCATGGATTCAAGGACTTAATGACATCATCTTTACCTATTCAACAAGTTCAAAATATCTCAATTGCTTTGGATTGATAGATGAATTTTTCAGTCAACTGATCAAAATTGGACTGTATACTGAAAACTCAAACTTTGACTTTTTTTGGTCAAAATCAAATGCCAAGGGTCAATTTTCATCAAGATGTGTCAAAACATGAAACTTGTTCATCAAGAAACCCATTTTTGCAAATTAGGGTTTAAAGTTGAAAAATTTCATAACTTAGAATTTTTCTAAGTTATGAAATTTTCTTAATTTTTCCTAACTTTGCCCCACATTTTCACCATGATGCAATTGGATTCAAACAAAACTTCCAACATGAAAGTTGTAGTCCTCCAAAAATTCTACAACTTTGATTCACAAAGTTTTCTCAAAAGAATCTTGGATCTCAAGTTATGTTTTTTGGAACAAGGGTCCCTAAAACTTTTAACTTAGTGAAATTTTGCCCTAGTTTAGGCAGGATTTTGACCTATCTTCATGGCCATTTTTCACATGGTTCCACTTGGAATATCAAGTTGCATTTCAAATATGGATTGTAGGGCATGTTGAAAGCTTTCCAAAATGTCCAAGAACTCCTCAAACACATTTGTGGTTAGAGATAATCGAAGGCTTGAAGTTGGCAAAAACTCACTTTTCATCCATGGCATATTCATGTTCATACAAGTTGCAATTTCAAGTCAGCATGCTTTGCACTAGATTACAGGCCTCTAAACCACTTCACACTCAATAATTTAATGGAAATCCATTGGTCTAAGACATTGTTTTGGTCATTAGGGCATTTTACACAAAACTAATCCCTAAGTAGAAAAAGCAAAGTTTCCATTTTTGCTTAAAATCATGCTTTATGTCAAAACTGATTTCTTGAGCATTGATCCATATCTTATGCAGCTAATCAAATCTACAAGTTGGAGGGGCCAAGGGAAAAGTATGCAATCATAAGGATAGCCTGTACAGGCCTGTTTCAATCACTTCCCACATTTTGCTTCAAAAATAAGAAACTTGTCCAAAACATGAGAACTTGAACATCAGCCCAAAGAAACTTGTGCAAGCATTTTGAATATCTTTCACACATCCCTCTGAGCCAGAAACACGATTGCTTGAGCCGCTAAACATCCCCTAGCCAGAAATCACCTTCCATTGGCAAAACTGGGCAGAACCTGCAACTTGACTTCCATAGCTCAATTTGCTCGTGCGTTTTGCCCCAAGTTGTTTCAAACACCTTCCATTTCATCCATCCAAACTATCCCAAACCTCAAACACCAACTGTAACTCCATTAATAGGGTTTGCCATTTTCATTTTGAGCTTGTGCAGGTTGAGTTCTATAGGCTGATTCAAGTACATTCAAGGAAAGCTAGGTATTGGAGAAGGTCAAGTGAAGTCCAAGCAAGCTCCCAAACATCTCAAGCCTTGTTGAAAAGCTCTACATTGCCCTACACGAAATCAGCTGAAACAAGTTTTTGTCCACTTCCTATCTCTCTATTTAGGAACATTTAGGCTTAGGTTTGTGAATAAGAAATGTAGTATTCATTGCCATAAAGTTGTACATATGCTCAATTTTCATTTATATTAAGCATGCTAAGAGAATTTCATCCTTGAACATACTGAAAAAACTAGGTTAGATTTTAGGGCCAGAGAAATTCTCTCTGGTCTTTGAGAGTTAGGACAAGTTGTTTATATGGTTGGATTCGTCTTGAAATGCTCTACAAGTTTGATGTTATGTTTTTTTGCAATAGAGCTCGTATACAGGATCTGGCAATTATACAGGGCGCGCGCGTTTTCAAAATCATAAGGTTGAAGATGAAGTTGGTTTGGGCTGGGCTTGGTCCTGGCTACTTTTGACACCTCCCTTTTCCTTTTTGCACCCGTGGCCCAATTTCTTGTTATTTTATATTTTTGCATTTTTATTTTCATTTCTGATTATATTTTATTATTTCTAAATATAAAAAATACTCAAAAATATTTTTATAATTTTTTCACATTTATTTTGCATTTTATTTTTATTTTTCTAACATAAAAAGCAATTTAATTACTTTTATCTTATTTATTAAAAACTTGAAAATAATATGTAAATTATACTTTTATTTTCATTCTTTATTTTTATTCACACTGGAAATATTTCTCTAAATATATTTTTATTTTTGTATATATTTTATTTATTATACATATTTAATATAATATATATATATATATATATATATATATATATATATATATATATATATATATATATATATATATATATATATATATATATATATATATATATATATATATATATATATATATATATATATATATATATATATATATATATATATATATATATATATATATATATATATATATATATATATATATATATATATATATATATATATATATATATATATATATATATATATATATATATATATATATATATATATATATATATATATATATATATATATATATATATATATATATATATATATACTTTTATTTTATTAAATACTTTAGAATAAAAATATAAAATATTACATTTTTACTTTTATTATTATTTATACTTAAAAATACTTTTTTCTAAATATATTTTATTTTTTACACATACTATTTTATTTTTATTGTATGTAAATATAAATAATATAATGTATTTATTTTCTTAAAGAAAATTAGGGTTTTACCCTTAACCAAATAAAATTAATCTTTTATTTATTTCCTTACTTTCCATATTAAATATTTTTACATACTTAGAAAATAAACATAAACTTTTTGCATAATTCATATTATATTATATGTTTGTTTATTTTGTTTATTTAAATATTGTCCATTTATTTATGCATTTGAATTCAATTTGGATGTAATAGTAAATTAGGGTTTATATTTCTTGTCAAATACACCCCCATTCAAAGATTGTACCCCCATCCCCATAATCATGTTGTAATTGCTTAGACTTTTAATTCTCGCACTTTATGCTTTTAATTATGCCATGATTAGAGATTAGGGTTTGTATGAAAAAATCAAAATCAACAAGTAGCTTGACCTAATACAAAGACAAAAATGCATGAAAATCAATACACAATGAACACATGCACCCCTAGGGTTACAATCCACTTGTTGCCTTAAAAATGGGCCATGTTATGCATGTTGGGTACTTTGGAAAAACAAAAACAAAACAAAAGATCATAGTCCCTCGATGACGCTATCATGGTTTCCTAAACAAAAATGATCAAGTCCCTCAAAAATTTGCCAAAAATACCTAACACAATTGCTATCATGGTCTATACGATGACCCGCGCCTGTCCCGTTTAACATCCTAACACAAGGTTGTTCACCAAATGCAATGGTGAAATAACACTGTCAAAAGGGTTAAAAAACACTTAGGAAAGATCTTTGAGTAAATTAGGGTAGATAGCTCTTAGTTACTTGATCAAAAGCTTGCAAAACATCCTTGCTATTTTTAAACACACTTCACAACACAATTTCAAAACATTTCCCAAAACATACTTTCAAACATTAAAATCTTTTCAAAGAGACAAAACACATTTGTATACATTCAAACAAGAATCATTACAAAGGTTGCCACAACAATGGCCTCTTTTCAAAGCATTTTCAGAAACCACACACAAAGCACCATTTCAAACAATTGAAAAGCGAAAGCAAGTGATCTAAACAAGTAACTAAGAGCCCATGGAAAACCATGGATGAAAAGGGTGCTAGCACCTTCCTTTTTCATAATCTACCCCCCGAACCCAAGAAAACATCTCAAAGGTCTTTCATGTGCTTTTTGACCTTTCCTTAGGATAAAATAAAAAGTCGGTGACGACTCTTGCTAAACTGAAACATTTGCGAACACAAAACGCAAAACCTCAAGTCAGTTCTCCCACCGTATCACATATGTCATGGGCAGTTATGTCAGAGAAGAATGAAGAAAGCATTTGATAAAAAGGTCAAACCTCGTGAATTCAGAGAAGGCAACCTCGTGCTCAGGAAGATCTTGTCTTTGAACACTGATTCTAGGGGAAAGTGGACTCCCAATTTTGAAGGCCCGTATGTTGTCAAGAAAGCCTTCTCTGGTGGTGCATTAATTCTTGAAACTATGGATGGCGAGGAGTTTCCACGTCCCATGAATGTTAACGCAGTCAAGAAATACTTCGCCTAAAGAAATAAAAGAACAGCTTGCTAAGTTGAAAACTCGAAAGGGCGGCTTAGGAAAAAAGGAGAGTCTCGGTAGGCCGAAAACCCGAAAGGGCGGTCTAGGCACAAATTAGAGACATAAATAGAATAAATTTCCCGCTAGGTTGAAAACCCACAAGGGCAGCTTAGGTAAAAGTTAGAGATTTTCTTGGCAAGTAACTACGTCAGACAAGACTTGATCGATGAAGCAACAATCTTCTCGGATCCTCACCATGCTTCAACAAAAGCTGCAGCTCTGGATTTCAAAAGTTCTTAGGAAGAATAGTGGTCATTGTATCTCAATGTATCTTTTCCATTATGTATTACCATTTCCAAAAATTTGTAATCATCCATGGAGTCTCTCCATTCGCAGACTACCATTCTATTAATGAAATTCGAGCTTTTGCCCAATTCTTTATGTTCTTATTTTATTTAGCTTGCAAAGACTCCATTTATTACTTACAATAACTTTTAAAGCAAAAAGATTAAAAAGCAAAATTGACTTTTCAAAAAAAAGAGAGATCTTTACAATTCAATTTACTTTGGGATTCGTGATGAAATAATGACAACAAAAATGGTGATCCCAAAAATGAACAAACTCTGGTTGTTTTAAGAAGATTTACTTCCTTCATGAAAGTTTTCTTAGGTTATTTTGCTGGTATGTGTGCAATCTTTGTTTGTTCCTCAGATGGTTAAAGATGATACCAGTGGGTGCAAGATACAGTATTGGGTTTGTGATCTCATTATCCCCAGTCAGGTCTTGTTTCACTTTTGATTTTGGGTTTGCATGGTCAGAAGCCTCTGTCGCAGATTCCTCAGTTAAGTCTTCCCTCATATGATGAAAGGTTGTATTCCCTTGGTGTCCTGAGATGTCACTCTTTCTGTAGTATTGGCATTAGTGTTGACTTCTTGATTCCCAAGGAGGCTATCCCAGGACATCTTTTGTTGGATTAAGTTTTCATGATGTAAAGTTTCAATCCGCACTATTCTCCAGGGAGGTAGGCTTGAATTCCCCAGTGAGGTTTGGTTATTTCGGCGTCATTCTGCTTTATTTGAGACTGGTCTTACAATCTCCAGTATGCATATTGCTTTTAGAAAACTGTTTCTTTGATGAAGTCGGAAGAAGGATGTTCTATCCCGGTATCTGTTTGATTTGGCTACCTCCGGATTATTTTTCTCCTCAGTAAGGTTAAAATAGGCAATAGGTTTGGTTTCCGCAGTTGGCTTTTATCTTTCTTGGATTGATCTTTCTGGTTGAAGTTTAGCCCGATGTTGTTAGTACCTGAGGCGGTTTTGTTTGTTTGTACTGATTGTGTATCCATTTTACCAGCATATGCACGATAGAACTCATACATTCATACATACATCATACATGGCTAAAAATCATTGTTCATTGACATTGTGTTCTGAACTTCCTGCAGTGCTCTTTGCTTAGTTGAATTTGGTTTTCCCTCTTGAGTTTTATTTCTCAAAGGATGTATCTTCATTGGCCGTCTTGCTCCAATTTATTTCTGATTTAGATATGTGGTTGCATGACAATGTTATTTACTTTGGATTTCTGAAAACTTTGAGTTTTGGTTTGTGCATTTATTTTGCACGGGAAGACTTTATCTCCTCAGCAGGAATATTATGGAATTTCCCCGGGAAGTCATATTTCTATCCCCAATAAGTCATTTCTCTTTGCAATTCCCCATGACAACAAGTAACAAGTCTCTTTATTTAATAAACTTATGTTTGATCTTTTCCAGGTAGATTTCCTTGGTTAAAGAAGAAGTTGAGACTCGTTTTAGGTGAAACACCAGAATTTTGGGGAAAACATGATATATTTTCTCTTTCTACCTTCAGTGAACGTTGGTAGGACATCGGTAGTGAACTCCGGTGTTTATTATCTTTTTGTTATCATCATTGAACGTTTATAGTTCATCGTCAGTGAACGGAGGTGCTATGATATATTCTCTTTCTACCTTCAGTGAATGTTGGTAGGACATCGGCAGTGAACATCGATGTTTGTTATCTTTTTGCTATCATCAGTGAACGTTGATAGTTTATCATCAGTGAACAGCGGTGATATGATATATTTTCTCTTTCTACCTTCTGTGAACGGGACATCGGTAGTGAACGTCGGTGTTTGTTATCTTTTTGCTATCATCAGTGAATGTTGATAGTTCATCGTCAGTGAATGGCAGTGCTATGATATATTTTCTCTTTCTACCTTCAGTGAACGTTGGTAGGACATCGGCAGTGAACGTCGGTGTTTGTTATCTTTTTGCTATCATCAGTGAACGTTGATAGTTCATCGTCAGTGAACGGAGGTGCTATGATATATTTTCTCTTTCTACCTTCATTGAACGTTGGTAGGACATCGGAAGTGAACGTCGGTGTTTGTTATCTTTTTGCTATCATCAGTGAATGTTGATAGTTTATCATCAGTGAACGGAGGTGCTATGATATATTTTCTGTTTCTACCTTCAGTGAACATTGGTAGGACACCAGCAGTGAACGTCGGTGTTTGTTATCTTTTTGCTATCATTAGTAAACGTTGATAGTTCATCGTCAGTGAACGGCGGTGATACGATATATTTTCTCTTTCTACCTTCAGTGAACATTGGTAGGACATCGGTAGTGAATGTCGGTGTATATTTTCTTTTTGCTATCTTTAGTGAACGTTAATAGTTCATCGTCAGTGAAAGACAATGGTATGATATGCATTCTCTTTCTACCTTCAGTGAATGTTGGTAGGACATCGGAAGTGAACGTCGATGCTTGTTATCTTCCTCTCTGATTCAGTTCTTTTGGTTCACCAGTGATATATTTTCCTGGTGGGGTTGCTCCTTTGTTTCTTCATTTTTGTTTCATCCCAAGGGATACTTTGCGTCTCTTTGGTACTATTCATATGCATTCATATGCATAAGCATTTGCATGGCATCTTAGGACCAAAAATAGGGTTTGTTTTATATTTAAGTATCTTCGATCACGTCGACACGAAGATTTTTAACCTTCGTATCTCCGGATACAAGAAACTTAAATAAGGGAAGTTGTTGTACCCCAATTTTCCCCCCTAAGATTCCTTCATCATACCATGTTATTAAATCACAACAAGATCAAATTAGGGCTTTTGGTTCTTCTCCTTATCTTTAGCTTTGCTCTTTTGAGGAGTTACCAAGCACCTTGACTTGTTTTATTTTGTGATCATGAATATTTTTCTTTGATTTTTCTTTCTAATTAATAAAATGCAATGTTGGTTTTCCTTACTTGTTAATAATGTAGTTAAAGACAATGAGGTTCAGCAGGTTGCTTCATGGGGTCATGTGTTTATTTCCATGCCCTAGTCAATAGCTTGAGAAATTCAAACTTCACTATTTAAGTGGTTTTGGAAGAAATGGAATGACAAGGCTTACTTTGGTTCAACATATCTCAAAGTTATCAAAATTAATTCAAAAGTACAAAAGGTTGAGGGAAGAAGTTGTCATGATTGAACAAGGTCTTGTTCCTATTCGTTACAAGAGCATATTTATCTCTAATTTCAAGATATGGAAATGGTTTTGGTGGCTATGAGTCCTAATAATCATCCTCTACAACTCCTATTCACAAAGTAAGAACATTGGCACAAGAAGTTTGTTCAAACTTGTCAAAGTTCCTCAAAGCTTTCTCTTGATCTAGAGGCTAGGGTTTTGAACTTCAAAGGAGCATATATTGCTCATCTTTTTGTATTTTTGAGTGATTCTAAAGACATATTTCTCTCCAAAGAGTTGCCAACAAATCACTTAAAAAGTTCCAAGGAGTTTTCATGTGGAAGGAACTTGGTGAAGAAGAAAAATTACAAGTCATCCAGATGAATCCCCAATTTTCCATGTGTGACTTCAAATGGTCATAACTTGGTCAATTATTATCACCTTGAGCCCATTATTTTTCCATGATGATCTTAAGGATGTGTAATTCATGCTTTATTTTATGAGAAAAGTAAGAAAATGGATGGAAGTTGCCTTAAGAATGCAAAAGATTATAGGTCATTTCATATTTTTGGAGATTTTGAGTGGTTCAAATTGCAAAATGTCATTCAAGAGGTCTACTTCATTCCATCTTTTTTGGTCAAGATCAAATTCTAAGTGGAAGGCCATGTTTGGATAAAAAAGATTATAGGTCATTTTTAAAGAAGAACTTGAAATATTTCTAAGTATGGAAAGTCAACTCTTTTTCTTCAACTTTGACTCCATGTAACTTTCAGCTCAAGCATCCATTTGATTCCATTCTTTTTCCATTGCAAAGCTTGTAACCTCATCTTTCCAAAGCATCAAGAATTATGCCCTAAATCCCCTTGAGCTGTAAATGCCATGGATTTGAATTTGGTAGTTTGAAACTGAATTTTTCATAAAGTCAGGATTTTGAAATCTTTGTTTTGGCTTCTAATCACAAGATTTCCAGGAGTTTTTGTCTCTAATCATGTTTAGCAACTTGTCAGAAGTGATTAGCATCATGAAACGCACGATTTGGCTGAGTTTTGATCAAGTTTGAGTCACACTTTCTTCATGATGCAAACCCACACGAATTCCCTCCAAAATGCATCATTTGCTATTCCTTTTGATCCCATTTGCTTCCCTATAAATAGAGGGTCATCCCCCATTCATTTTCCCAAGATTAGATAGCCATAATCACCCTGCCAAACTTGTTTCACAACCCAGAATTCAGCAACTTCGAAATCCATTCTCAAGCCATTTTCAATCAATTTTTTCCCTCAATTCACCTTCCTTGATCTTCCCTGAAGCTAACCATATAATTACATTCAAGAATCGTGCCTTATACTGTTCCATAAACTTCAATAGGTAGATTCCTTCATCAATTCTTCAAAACTCTGATATCATTGTGTTGCTCTCATTGCCCTGGTTCTAGTCGCAACACTTACATTTCACTGGAAACACGTTTTGACCATAAATTTTGAAATCCCTTTTCAAAACTTTCCTTCCAAATTGCTTGAGCTACAGTTTATATAAATTTGGCGCGAGGGTGTGGTTGTTTTCGTCTTGAAGAGACGAAGCGATTGACATAGGTCTGAGCTTCTAATTTTAGTTTGAGAGACCTGCAAATCACGTTGGCTGGAGGTTGAAGATGACCTACGTGTCATCGTCAAACCAATGATGGCGTACCATTTGTATTTTTCAAAAATCTGATTTATTAATGATTCTGTACATTATTTACTAATAACCATGATATGCACAGCGCGCCAGATCCCTTGGATTTAATTACTAATGCGTTTTGACTCTCATCCAATGGTCCACATATTTTACTTTTATTTTCTTTTTCTGATTTTTATATTTTAATTGTTTTAAATTTCAAAAAATCATAGAAAATTCATTTTTAGTTCAAAAAATCTGAAAAAATTATGAAAAATATTTTTGATTTTTCTCTTTCTGATTTTTATTTTTTCACAATTTAATTTTGTGTTTTGGTATTTTTTATAAATTTTACACTTATTTGATTTGTTTAAAATGTTTAAAAATACTTTTATACATTTTTAAATTCTGAAAAAAATTATGGAATGATCCAATGATATTGTGACAAATATTAGGGACCTTATTTTATTTTTGTTTCTGAGTTTACTATTTTTTTACTATTTTGTTTATTTTACCCATTTATTTTTATTTTTAAAAATTGTTTCTGACTTTTAAAAATTACCAAAAATTTTATAAAATTACTTGGCCTCTTTTCTGATTTTTCTATGGTCTTACTTTTCATTTCTTAATTAATTTGAACATAATTGATATTTTCCTCATTATTTTCCATTTTTAAAAACATTATTAAACCTTTTAATGTATATATTAAATATGATATTATTTTGTGATTATTTTCTGGCTGTCTTGAGTTGATTTTTTTGATCATGACTTTATTAACATCATTGGATCTTAGGTGTTGAGTTCAACTCCACCAAAATGGATGAATGATTTTAATAATAGTTCGATTAAATTTTTAATTCAAAAGTGGTTTATTCATCTTTTTGCCCTAATCCTCTTCATCTCATCCCTTTCTCATTGCACTAAATGTTGTTGGAGCATGATCTCTATATCATGTCTCAAAACAAATGGTGCATAGATTGGTATTGATCGGCCTCAAAATAGGTGCGACTTCAATATAAGTCCACTTACGATTGCTTAACATAACGCTAAATTTTGTCCTGATTCGAATAAATGATCATTCGTGGCCCAAACTTATGATTGCAAGCTCAAGTATGTTAATTTGATATCTTTGATCCAATAACCTTGAGATTCATTGTGTGGAGGCTTTGGTTCTACCAATCCTCTAATGGATCTACAACACCTTTGGTCAATGCGAATCACTTAAACATCGTTGATCATTAAATGGTACTTATGAGAATTCCAAATGGATGATATACTTGACAAAAAGCAAATGCAACTTGTTGTGTGAAGGCTTTGGTTCTTCCAATCCTCTAATGAGTTCCAAATGAAAGTTTCAAGATGGTCATCCAACTAACCACTAATTATTGACTTGTTGATCTTATACTTTTATTCTTTTTATGCTTTATGGACTATTTATTTTTTAGCATTTTCATTTCATGCCATTTTCATCTTTGCTCATTTGAGCATTTATTTTCTTGCCATTTTTACTTTGCTCACTTGAGATTTTCTTTTCTTTTCTTTTCTTTTCTTAATATACTTAATAATCAACATAAACCCTAAAAAACTCTTAAGGTACTTGGACTATTTGGTTACTATCCTTGGCATTACGGAACATGGGACTATTTCTTGGACTTAGAATTAGAAACCTTGGCCTATCTTAGAGAACTTGTGATCTTATCTGATTATTTTGTCTGAAGTTCTTGAGGTTTACCTCAAGACATTGGGTTGCTTGTTTGTTTTTGTGTGCAGGTTTTTGTGATTACATTCTTTGTTTGTAATCTGGAATTCACCCGTATACAGCCGTTACTCTACCCAATTTTTGTGAAGACTTAATATACTTGAAGAGGTCTAGTATCTTTGCTTGCTTGGTTTCAATCCAAAGAATGAGAATTCTATCTTGACTCATAATGTCAAGCCTTGGCTTCTTGTTGGTTAGATGGTCCTTATCCTTAGCTTTTACCTTATGCTTTAGGATAGCCTCTTCTTCTCCTCCCATCTTCTTTAATTTCAAAAATCTTCTCCCTTCTTTTTTTAAACTCTTCTTGTTTCTAAACTTGAAACACTTTCATAATAAACTTGGACTTATTCCCATGCCTTTTTTTCAAAATATTTTCATAAATAAACTTCAATCAATTTAATAATACTTTGACATTTTTGTGAGAAGACTAAAAGTCAATCAATCTCATTTCAAACCATTTTGTCACTTTGGTTTTTATCTTTAAACTTTTCTCAAAAGGTTAGACTCTTGTCAATCCTTGTAGTGATGCAAACAATTATACTTCTATAATATGTAGTGAAGTGAGATATTTTCCACTTGGGTGTTGAGTGAGGCATTGTTGATTTTAAAATCCAAGCCATATCCTCCACTTTGAGATGATGCAAATTCTCCTTTCTCATGATTGTGGGTAGTAAGTATGTTTTCCACACGGACAATGACGATGATGTCTTATCTCTTAAAATTAACCAACACACTTATGTTTCAAATTTTTAAAAGAGGAACTACGTGTACCCTGATCCCCTATTGCACGAAAGGTGGTACGTAGGCACTAAAGATTCACAACCGCGGCGGGTGCAAAAATCATAAAAATATACTTCTTTTCTCACCTCCACCATCCATTTTATATACAACACATTTTTATAGCCAAAATATACAGATTTTTCAAAGAGGTTCCTGCGGAGTACCGTAGATGTTTAGGGTGCTAATAACTTCCCTTTGCATAACCAACCCCCTTACCTTGAATCTTTCCACCTCTTTTGGGTTATTTGCTCTTTTCCCATTCCTTTGGAAACAATAAAGCACGGTGGCTATTTTTATTTTTATTTGTATAAAGTCTAGTCAATCCAATGGCTTAGTCTTGAACATTTCTACCGCTATAATGTGTATAAAAACGAGTCGCATTTCATGTTGTATCTTGAGTTGTCGTGTGTATGAATTAATTATGCTAAATGTTGATAAAAAAGCAGTGAAGTGGTGAATTGTATGATCTAATACTAATATATTATTTATTATATATCTGATTATATGGTTCGCTATCTCACCCCTTCTGTTTGAATGTTGCCCTCTGTTGGTAACGTGCAGGTAATCAAGAAGGTTAGTTATTACCCTTGTTAGTTCGAGTTGGTGTTGTCGCTCTGATACGTAGAATTCGGGGGGATGAACACATGTTTTCTTTATTGTTGATTTTCATTATGTTGTTGAATTTTTAAGTTGTTTTCATTAAAGACTTGTTTGTGAATCTGCTGCGTAGTAATGAAAGTTGTTTTATTTTTAAAGACTAAGCAGGTTGTTATGGTTCATCTGAATTCCATGTGTTATGTATCTGAGCTATAGATGATTGAATGTCGTAGTTTTAAGTTGAAAGTGTAGCATTCTATTTGTTTGTTGTAAATTTTTATAGCTCTGATTTTATTTAACTCGTTGGGTAGAAATGGGGTGTTACAATAGTGGTATCAGAGCAGGCCGGTCTGTCCGGTTAAGTTGTCGAGTCGTAGTTTTGTATAACAATTGATTATTATTAATCTGAATCCTAATTGTTGTTTATGTTGTAGAGATTAGTTGAGATGGCTGGAAGGAATGATGTTGCACTTGCTGCTGCTCTGCAAGCGATGGCTCAGGCTATGCAGAATCAGCCGAATGCTGAGGAGAATGCTGGATCTTGCAGTTTGGCGACTTTCCAAAGGGAGAATCCTCCTACCTTCAAGGGTAAGTATGATCCTGGCGGAGCATTGGATTGGCTGAAAGAGATTGAGAGAATCTTCTGTGTGATGGATTGCACTCCACCGCAAAAGGTTCGTTATGGTACTCATATGCTAGCGGTCGAGGCTGATGACTGGTGGCTAGAGACTCGTCAAAGATTGGAAGGTACAGGTGAGAATGTCACTTGGGCTATGTTCCGTAGGGAATTTCTGAGGAAGTATTTTCCTGAAGACGTTCGTGTTAAGAAGGAAATTGAGTTTCTTGAGCTGAAGCAAGGGAGTATGTCGATTGTTGAGTATGCTTCAAAGTTTTCTGAGTTGGCTAAGTTTTATATGCACTATAATGAGGCAGATGCTGAGTTTTTGAAGTGCGTCAAGTTTGAGAACGGGTTGCGCCCTGAGATCAAGAAGGCAGTAGGATACCAAAAGATTCGTGTCTTTTCTAATTTGATTGATAGTTGTAGGATTTATGAAGAGGATAATAATGCTCACTATAAGATTATCAATGAGAAGAGGGGTAAGCACCAACAGAACAGTGGTAAGCCTTATGATTCCCCAACTGGAAAAGGTAAACAAAAAGTTTCTCAGAGTCAAAGGACTAGTGAGGGAGATGCTCCTGCTAGTGTGGTGTGCTTTAAATGTGGAAAACCTGGTCATAAGAGTAATGTGTGTACTGCTGAGGTGAAGAGATGTTTCCATTGTGGTAAGACTGGACATGTTGCATCTGAATGCAAGCATAAAGAGATGATTTGTTTCAACTGTGATAAAGAAGGACACATTGGTAGTCAGTTTCGGAAACCAAAGAAGGCGCAAACTAGTGGAAAGGTGTTTGCTTTAGCTGGGACTCCCTCAGCTAGTGAGGACAGACTCATCAGAGGTACATGTTTCATTAATAGTACGTCTTTAATTACTATTATTGATACTGGTGCTACTCATTGTTTGATTGCTGCTGACTGTGTTGAAAGATTGGGTCTTACGTTATCTTCTATGAATAGAGAAATGGTCGTCGAGATTCCGGCTAAGGGGTCGGTGACTACTTCTCGTGTGTGTTTGAATTGCCATTTGTCGATCTTCGGCAAAGACTTTGCTGTTGACTTGATTTGTTTTCCATTAAGAGGATTGGATGTGATATTGGGTATGAACTAGTTAGAGTATAACTATGCTCATATCAATTTCTATAACAAGGCTGTGAGGTTTTCTACTTATGAAGAGGAAGGATTCAGTTTGTTGACTTGTAGACAGTTGCGGCAATTGATGCAAGACGAAGCGCAAATGTTCTCATTAACGGCATCGTTATCAACAGAGAACCAAGTTAAAATTGAGGAGTTGTATGTGGTGCGCGAATTTCCTAAAGTGTTTTCGGATGAAATTCATGGTGTACCGCCAGAAAGAGAAGTTGAACTTGCGATTGATCTTGCACCTAGTACCATACCTATTTCTATGGCACCGTACATGATGTCCTCCTCTGAATTGTCTAAATTGAAGAAGCAGTTAGAAGAGTTGGTTGGGAAAAAGTTTGTAAGACCAAGTATATCACCGTGGGGAGCGTCTGTGTTGTTGGTAAAGAAGAAAGATGGAAGTATGAGACTTTGTGTTGATTATAGATAGTTGAATAAAGTGACGATTAAGAACAAGTATCCGCTTCCGAGAAGTGATGACTTGATGGATCAATTGGTGGGTGCAAGTGTGTTTTCTAAGATTGATTTGAGGTCAGGATATCACCAGATTAGAGTGAAAGAAGATGATATTCAGAAGACCGTGTTCAGAACTCGGTATGGACACTACGAGTATTCGGTGATGCCTTTTGATGTGACCAATGCGCCGGGAGTATTCATGGAGTACATGAATCATATCTTTCATACTTATTTGGATCAGTTTGTGGTGGTATTTATTGATGATATTATGATTTACTCTAAATCGGAAGAAGAACATGAGGAGCACCTAAGAGTTGTATTTCCAGTTTTGAAAGAGAAGAAGTTATATGCAAAGTTGTCCAAGTGTGAGTTCTGGTTGCAAGAGGTTAGTTTCCTTGGTCATGTCATTTCTGGTGGTGGCATTGTCGTGGATCCTTCTAAAGTCGATGTTGTGTTGCAATGGGAAGCTCCAAAGTCAGTTACCGAGATTAGAAGCTTCTTGGTATTAGCCAGTTACTATAGAAGGTTTATCGAAGGTTTTTCTAAGTTGGAACTTCCATTGACTAAGTTGACTTGTAAGGGTAAAGCTTTTGTGTGGGATATTCGATGTGAAGAAATTTTTACCGAGTTGAAGAAGAGATTGACGTCGACTCCAGTTTTGACTTTGCCTAATCCAGGAGAGCCTTTTGTTGTGTATTGTGATGCTTGTCTGATGGGTTTAGGTGGTGTGCTCATGCATAATAGTAAGGTGGTTGTTTATGCGTCGAGGCAATTGAGGACTCATGAAAAGAATTATCCTACGCATGATTTAGAATTAGCTGCAGTTGTCTTTGTGTTGAAAATACAGAGGCATTATCTTTATGGTTCTAGATTTGAAGTGTTTAGTGACCATAAGAGTTTGAAGTATCTTTTTGATCAAAAAGAGTTGAATATGAGGCAGCGAAGGTGGTTAGAATTGTTGAAGGATTATGATTTCAGTTTGAATTATCATCCAGGAAAAGCTAATGTTGTGGCCGATGCTTTAAGTCGAAAGACTTTGCACATGTCAGAAATGATGGTTAAAGAGTTGGAGTTGATTGAGCAATTCCGAGATTTGAGTTTGGTTTGTGAAGTGACACCGTGAAGTGTTATGTTGGGAATGTTGAAGATTAATAATGAATTTCAGGATAGTATCAGAGAAGCTCAGAAGTTAGATGTGAAGTTGGTAGATTCGATGGTTGAGATCGATCAGTATGAGAACAATTATTTTAAGTTAGATGTGCAAGGTGTGTTGAGATTTCGTAATTGAACTTGTATTCCTGATGATGTAGAGATGAAGAAAGTGATTCTTGAAGAGAGTCATAGAAGCAAATTGAGTATTCATCCAGGAGCTACGAAGATGTATCAGGATTAGAAGAATTTGTTTTGATGGCCTGGGATGAAGAGTGATGTGGCTCGATTTGTGCATGCATGTTTAACTTGTCAGAAGTCGAAAGTTGAACATCATAAGCCTACAGGGTTGATGCAACCGTTATATATTCTAGAATGGAAATGGGATAGCATTTCAATGGATTTTGTAACGGGATTACCTTGTACCTTGAGAGGACATGATTCAATTTGCATGATTGTTGATAGGCTTACGAAGTCGGCACACTTTATACCTATTAACATCACATATCTGATTTCGAAGTTGGCAGAGATTTACACCAGAGTAATTGTGAATTTGCATGGTGTTCGTTTGTGTATTGTGTCAGACAGAGATCAGAGGTTTACTTCTGATTTCTGGAAAAGTTTGCAAGAGGCATTGGGATCCAAGTTGAGGTTGAGTTTAGCGTATCATCCTCAGAAGAATGGTCATACCGAGAGGACTATTCAGTCATTGGAGGATCTGTTGAGAGCATGTGTTCTTGAGCAGGGAGGTTCGTGGGATACTTATCTTCCGTTGATTGAGTTCACTTACAATAACAGTTACCATTCTAGTATTGGGATGGAACCTTTTGAGACATTGTACGGTCGGAGGTGTAGGACCCCATTGCGTTGGCATGAATTTGGTGAAAGTGTGGTACTTGGAGATGAGATTGTTCGAGAGACTACTGAGAAAGTGAAGCTTATCCGAGAGAAGATGAAAGCTTCTCAAAGTAGACAAAAAAGTTACCATGACAAGAGAAGGAAAGATTTGGAATTCCAAGCTGGTGATCATGTGTTTTTGAGAGTTACACCTGTGACTGGTGTTGGGCGAGCTCTGAAGTCTAAGAAGGTCACTCCTTATTTTATTGGTATGTATCAGATTTCAGAAAGAGTGGCAAATGTTTATAGAGTGGCTTTACCGCCTAATCTTTCGAATTTGCATGATGGGTTTCATGTGTCACAACTCCGGAAGTATATTCCCGATCCATCTCATGTGATTCAAATGGACGATGTGCAAGTACGGGATAATCACGGTGGAGACGATGCCTGTACGAATCGCGGATCGTGAGATGAAGATTCTAAGAGGAAAAGAGATTACATTGGTGAAGATTGTCTGGTTAGGAGCTGCTGGAGAGAGCATGGCCTGGGAGTTGGAGAGCAAGATGCGAGACTCCTATCCGGAGTTATTTGAATCAGGTAAACTTTTATTTTCGAGGACAAAAATATTCTAAGTGGGGAGAGTTGTAACGCCCCGATATTTAATTATTTATTTAATTAAATATTTTAGATTATTTTATATTAATTTAAATTTTGATCGTCGAAGTCGGAATTATTTTATTAAGTTGGAATAATAATTAATCTGATTAATTTGATGGAATTAAGTTGAAGTATTATTTTACTATTAAGCTTAATTATGATATTGGGCTTTAATTGGTGGTGCTGTGTAGTATTAGGGGGGGTATGTCACTTAGGCCCATTAGAGTTTACTAATGATTAAATAAAATAGTAGTATTATATAGAATAAATGAATTAGAGGAGAAAGAGAAGAAATAGAGTTATCAGGAAAGAAGAAAAGAGGAACAAGGGTTTTGTGAGAGGAGAAGAAGAACAAGGATATTGCTTCTAGTGCCATATTCACCAGAAATTTGGTTGAAGTTTCTTAGAGCTACACTAAATCCAAGGTAAGCGTGGGGTTCTGACTCTATACAAGGGTGTATGATTTTTAGTATGTGAATTTGAGTTATAAAAATTATTTTTAGTTGTGTTTGAAATTGATATATTTGTGAAATTGAGAGATGATTGAGGACCCAATTTAATTTATATATACATATATAAGTGTCTTAGTACTACTTGTTTCAATTCCATAACATTAAGTGGCCTACTGTAGCAAAAAAAAAAAAGAGATTTGCAGATAATATATATGTTGTGTACTGTGACACTTAGTATTATTGTGGAAATAATCGAGTACTTGGCCGGTACTGTGTGGTAATATTAGGAAGCTAGTGCATTGCGCCTACTGTAGCGAAAATTGGACAGTGAGGATAATAACATTACTTAGTCATATGTCTTTTTTTATATAATACTCTTTTGGTATAATAACCTTAATGAGTCATATTATGCTAATTATTATTATTAATAATAATAATAATAATAGTAATTATATTAATAATTTAGTATTATTAATATAGTGATTTAAGAGTTGAGTTAGAAATAAGTATTTGAATAAATAGTTAATTTGGGTTAATTTCTATTCTAATAGAATATCAATTGAGTTGTCAATAGGGTTGTGAGAGTTGTTAATAGTGTTGTTAAAATTATCAATAGAGTTGTTTTAAATTATTAAAAGTCACTTTTATTGGTTTTGCATAATTCTGGCATATTTAGAATTGTCCGTAGGGTAACTTGAAGTGTCCAAATAATAACACATCTTTACTAAGTTATTGACATTTTAGTTATTGATTTTTAGTTAAATTCAGTAGCAGGAAATTATGAATTATTTGTACCTTTTATCGGTATATACACCTACTATAGAATAGAAATTAATTAGTGTAGGATAGCATTGTAGCATATCATGTATATGCAGTATCTTTTTTTTTGTAGATATGACCATTTGAAAGGTTAATGTAATATTGTTTTAAACTAAGAATCATGTTCAAGTTTATATATATATATATATATATATATATATATATATATATATATATATATATATATATATATATATATATATATATATATATATATATATATATATATATATATAACAGGTCAATAGTATAATTTAGTATTATTAGTATGATAATATTATTGAAGTTTTGTAAGTAGAAATAATAGAATTTTGACCGATAATTAATTAACCGGTTTTAGTCAAAATAGTCAGAATAATTACGCGGTTTATTTGTAGTAATTTTTGGTTGATCTGTTGGGTGGTGTTTTTGTTGAAAAATGTGATTAGCAGGTGATTTTATTGCCTCTAATAATGAGAAAAATATGAAGTTGCAGGCTTATGGCCAATGTTGAATTAAGTTGAATTATTGTTGTTGTTGTTATTACGTTCATGTCATTGATGCATACATAACATATCATGTTGGAGATGATGCTCGTCAAGTTAGCCTAGATTGGAAAATATAAAGTTGAAGGCTTATGCCTTGTTGATGCTTCTAGTTATTGGCAGATTTCTAAGTTGGGAGTTATGCTCCATTGGTACCACATGCATGTGCATAAAAATGAGTTGCATTTCATGTTGCATCCTGAGTTGTCGTGTGGATGAATTAATTATGTTAAATGTTGATAAAAAGTTGTAAAGTGGTGAATTGTATGATCTAATACTAATATATTATTTATTGTATATCCGATTATATGGTTCGATATCTCACCTCTTCTGTTTGAATGTTGCCCTATGTTGGTAACGTGCATGTAATCAAGAATGTTAGCTATTATCCTCGTTAGTTCGAGTCAGTGTTGTCACTCTGATACGTAGCACTCGGGGGGGATGTACACAAGTTTTCTTTATTGTTGATTTTCATTATGTTGCTGAATTTTTAAGTTGTTTTCTTTAAAGAGTTGTTGTCTTAAAGTTGTTTTGAGTTGGATAAGATGTTATGGTGTTTTCATTTGAATTTTGTGAATCCGCTGCGTAGTAATGAAAGTTGTTTTATTTTTAAAGACTAAGCAGGTTGTTATCGGTTCATTCGAATTTCATGTGTTATGTATCTGAACTATAGATGATTGAATGTCATAGTTTTAAGTTGAAAGTATAACATTCCATTTGTTTGTTGAAAATTTTTATAACTCTGATTTTATTTAACTTGTTGGGTAGAAATGGGGTGTTACAAATACTGCCCCTCGAAAGCTACAAGCACAACATGCCTTTTTAATTTAAACTTTTTGTTTTCCCTCCTAAAACATCAGCCAAAGCAATCTATAAATATGAGCCTCCACCGCACATCTTAGGGGGCCCCTGGATAGTTGCAAGAAAACTCTTGTTGTGAGAAATTTCTCAAAACTCTCAAAAATCCATCCAACATTTTTTCAAATATTCCTAACACTCCTAAAAAACTCAGCCTCCTTTGTATACTAAGTGAACCCTTAGATTCATTCCCGAAGTGGCCAGATAACTAACCTTCAACCCACTCCCCCAACCAAAATATAATAATCTTTTGATTCACTCCCTTACCTGTTATAGAGTAACCTTCAATTCAGTCACATACCCTTCCTTCGATTCAGTGACTGCTCAAGCAAGGTAGTAACTAGACTAAGCCTCAAGAAGACTCCAACGAACTTCCATTCACCACCAAGGAAGTCACTTGCATTTCTTTCGATTTAGGCGCTTCAAGAGGTAAGTTCTCTCTAAACATGGAACTCTTTCATTTAAATATCATGTATACATACCAATAAAAAAGAAATGTAGATATCTCATCTAGGGAGTTTGACCATATTTTAACCTTCGATCCTGACTGTCTATATGTTGAAAGTTTCAATCCTGACTAGTTAGACTTTGGATTTTGAGACCCAATAATCTTATTCTAACCTATGGCTTGTAGCTTTAGAAATTTGCACTTGTATTTTGCATGTTTAAAAGTTTAAAACAGGTTCCCTACATCCTTCGATTGGCTAAATACTCAAGCATTTCGAATCTCAACCTGAGGGCCTAGCATTCCTGAAGTTGAAGGAGGCAGCAAGGAGCCTAAGGCAAAGAATGCACCTCACGTTGACCCCAAGCCTCAAACGAAAGAAGCAGCCAAAAGGATGGCCACACTGACTTCCAGGCCACATTCGAAAGGAACAGGAAAGGGTGAAATTGAAAGACATGACCTTACTGACTCCAAACCCAAATTGAAGGAAGTCAGGAAGGGCAGAGTTAAAGGGTGTCTCTGCCTAGATCGAAAAGCTCATTTTTCTTCCTTTTATTTTTGTTTTTTGTCTTTACATGGTCTCGCCCTTCAATATGATTGTAATAGTGTAGGATTTATTTTCTGCATTTTTATTACTTTTATATAAATATTAGTAACTAGGATGTATGGCAAGATAAAAATCAACAAGTGGGTTACCTTAATCAAAGACTAAATGCATGCGAATCAAAGACATTATTCACACACATGCAACCCTAGGGTATTCTCACTTGTTGCCTCGGAAAAATAGTCATGTCCCTTGAATATGGGTGTTTTAGCAAAGACCCTTCGATAGAAAGATCGTAGTCCCTCGATGTCCATTGATGTTGCCTTTGGTAAACGATCTAGTCCCTTACGAATATTGCTAAAACGTCTCATAGGTTGCCTTCTATGACTATAAAAACATCCCATGCCCATCCTTTCACATTCAATGATGGGGCTTCTTATCAAATCAATGGTAAGATAGAAACATCTAAAGTAGGATGAAAATAATATTAGACCTTTTGAGTAGGTAGGATGCTCCTAGTTGCTCGCTTGCTCATGATAAAAACATTTTATACACCAATACTTTCATTTGAAATATTTTCAAAAGACAAAGCTCTTTGTACGTGTTCTTATAGAAACAAGAACTGTTGTACCCCAAAATTTTCCCTCCCATTTTTTCCAAGACATGGCAAGAAGAATCTCCAAGTTGCTCAAGATTGCTCAAGAGTTAGACAGTCAAATCATCTCCTAAGACAGTCAATCTCAAATTAGGGTTTTGTGTTGCATCAAGGTCCTTACATACAAATGACCTCAAGTTCTCCCCAATGTCCTAATATGTTCTCAAGTTCATCCATGTTAAATTTCAAGCCTTACAGAGGAAGTTTGGTCCGTCAATTGCTCAAGAGGTCCATAAATCGACTATGCTAGGGCAAAAGTCAACTGTGACCTACAAATGGTAAAACCTCAAGATTTTTTGTCAACATTCTCATTTTGAAGGATAATTCATCATTTGATCAAGGGTTGATCATGATTCATCAAGGATTTCTCAAGATTCATCAAGATTCAAAAGTTGCTAAATTAGGGTTTTGCAGGAAAAGTCAACTCAACTTTGACCAAGCATACCTTTCTAATACTTTATGAGAAATGACCCATCCAAAGCTCATTTTGAAGTAGATTCAATTTCCTACAATCCATCTTCACACCCGAAGATCAAGAAATTCACTCACAAAAAGTTACAAATTTGGACATTATAGGTCATTTTTGAAAGTCAACAAAAACACCTTTTTTTACAAAGCTTATAACTTGAGCATGGAATATCAAAATGCGATGAGACCAAAAGGGTTGGTTAAAGGACATCTCAAGGTTTCTAAAAAAACCAAGAACAACTCCAAAAGTTCAAAATTGAAGAATTTATGCATTGTTGAAGTTGGGCATTTTTTCAAAATTGCCAAAAGTCAACTATCCCCAAAACATCAAATTTTGTCAAATGGGCCCACTTTTTTCCACTTGATTTGATCTTGTCACACCACACACGTGTCCTATCTTCAGTTTTATGTCCATTCGATAATTTTTCTATTTTATTTTATTTTTATTGGATTAATTCATTTTAAATCAATTTAAATCTAAATAAAATCTAAAAATTGATAACTTGGTATCTTTTTTATTGATACAGGTCTTAAATATCATCATGTACACAATCAAACTCGTATCAAGCTATATAATGCACAAAATATTGGATTTGGAATGAAATTGGAAGCTTTTTAATGGAGGATCATATCACATCTTCAATCATCAATGCACAAAGATTCAAAGCCCAAAACCTGACCTAATTCACTCCATGTTACTTATACAACACAAGGCATACGAGTTCAAGACCTAGAGGCTGCACAATCTGGAAAATAAAACTTGAAAATTTGTCAAAAATGCTTGGAATCGAAATCACCCTTGGAGTCCAATTCAAGGCCAAAACTCAACGTAGTTCTCTTGCTGTACATCCACCGAGTCTATTGCAATCAAAAGCCAAGCCATTCGTCACCTAAAATGCGCTGTAAGTATCCCTGAAAGTCGCCATGTACTCGAAATTATAATCTCTCATTCTTGCATTTTTTTTGACAAACCATGGACATATTCTTGATCCTTGAATGCTTTCGAAACTTTCTGCAATATTTGATTTTGTTTTCATAGCCCATAATGCCACGCCCAGATCTAGGGTTCTTGTTTCTTGCTTTTGGGGGTTTTAGTTTCAGGAAAAATCAAGGCAAATGATGGACATAGCTGAAATCAGGAGGAAGAGACGATCATGAATATGGTCTTGGTTTGCATTTTTATGGCCTAGAATTCGTTTTAGGATAAAGCCACAGATTTAGCTGCGGATAAAAATCTGCAGGTAAATGTCCAGGGTGCAAACGAAGAAGATGATTACGTGGCCATGTCCCATTCGCTGGTTCAAATGCTTCGCGCTTTTTTTTTCCAAGCATAACGATTGGTTTTCAATATAATATTTACTACCTAATCCACTATCAAATAGAATGCAGTGGTCCAGTGGCAAGCGCATTGTACAAAATCCAATGGGACCTGAGTTCGAATCCCAGGTCCCCCAATGCATTTGTTTCATTTTTCTTCAGGTTATTCCATGTGATTTTCAAAGCGTAGCACACCATACACCTTCAGATCTCAACGTGCCAGATGGCCTCCAGGCCAAATCTGATGGTCTACAAGGGAGATCCATCATACACTCAAGTCAGCGCATGTGTGGAGAATCTGGAAAGTCAACCAGGATTGAACGTGAATGGACCTCAAAAATGCCAATCTCACTCCCTTTCCAGGCCCAACACCCCCCTTTTGGTTTATTTCTATTCTTCTTTTATTTCATTTATTTATATTGTTTTAATTAATTATTTTATTATCACTAACCAATTAAATTTTTTCCTCATAAAATCAAAAACCAAAAAATATATTTTATTTATTAAAATTAAATTCAACTTTATTTTTGTAAATAAATTGATTCAATTAATTTAGTTTAATTAGGTTTAACTTTTAATTTTTTTTGCAAATAATTAAAATTAATGTTGAAAAATTAGGTTTTTACTAACTTTTAATCAATTTATTTTATTTCTTTAAATACTCAAAATCCAAAAATATTTTCATTAATTAATTTATTTAATAATTAGCTTAGATTTAATTCCATTTAATTCAAAAAATACCAAAAAATGCTTTCTTTTCAAAAGGGGTCAAAACCCTAAATGCGCCCGATTTAATTTCTCGCATGCGATCCATTTTACCAATATTGTAATTGCTTCCGGAAAGTAATAGCTTTAAATAGGACTTTGAATTATTTTATCGCTTTCTTTTATTTTCCGCAATTTAAATTTCAAGGGTTGTTTTTGGCGATGTAAATACCCGACGCCTTGTAATAGTTTAGATTTAATTTCCGCAATTTAAATTCCGCAACTATACACTGTTAGATGTTTGATAATAGGGAATGCATGACAAGATCAAATCTTTAGCCTAAAATCAACATAGCTCACCCATGACATGTACAAAGATAAATAAACTGAAAAACAACACACTCGCACATGCGCACTCTTAGGGTACACCTAGCTTGGTTGCCTTCTAATGTGGTCATTAAGTATAGGAAGTTTTAGAGGTCACCCTCTTGTCCAAAGATCATAGTTGCCTCGAAACGGTTGCCTCAGAAATATGATCTAAGACATTAGGGTTCCCGCTAAGGCGTCCTAACATTGCTTTAGTGACCACACGTCCCTTAATTGAATTGACCCTTAAACTTCAACGACGATGCTACCTATTCATCCATAGTGGGATAGCATTGTCTAAAGGACATTTGCACAGATTAATTCCTTTTTCGAGTAGGTAGATGGTTCTTAAGTACTTGCTCCTTTTAAAACAAAACAAAACTTTTCGCACATACACTCCTTTCAAACAAAAACTTCTTTCAAACCCACAAACACAAAGAAAAACAAATTTTGAAAACACAATGAGCAAGTACCTAAGAGCCCGTGGATAACCAAGGATAGAAAGAGTGCTAACACCTTCCATTTCTATAATCTACCCCCCGGACCCGAGAAACATCTCGAAAAAGGAATTTTTCTGTTCTTTTTTCCTTTCCTTGTTGGATAAAATAAAAGACGGTGGCGCCTCTTGCTCACCGCTACATTTTGCAAAAACAAACGCAAAACGCGAACCAGCATTCCAAAAAAACAGTCAGTTTTATCCCATCGTATCACAGAACTGGCGACTCCGCTAGGGAAGCTTTTTTTCAGTGGGGTGTACCATAAGATTAGATCATTGTGTTTTCAATTGTTTGTTTTGTATGCTTTATTATTTGTGGGCTTGTATTGGAGTTACTATAGATCCTAACCCGGATCTGGGGAACACCCTTTAGGTAAGTAGCAATAAACTGTGAGGGAACTGTACAACATAGACCGATACGGTTGAAGCAGTAGCTACGTTGGTGTGGCAACTTAGTGTGTACCGATATCCCTTGTGTTGGAATGAGGAGAATATGGCTTTTCTAAGGGGTCATTAAGCACCAACTGACCTTAGAACCTTAAATTGACCAACTTGGCCATAGAACAGTAGCAGTATGCTACACTCATTGAGACTAAACTCTCGCGATGATTCCGACCGTAAGAAAAGGTTGCTAAACTGGAATTATGACCGATTGAGGGTAGTCAGTGATATTGAGATCCTCTAGAACCCAGTTACTATTTTTAGGACAGGTTTAAACCAACTGAACTGAAATAGGGTAGTACTTAAGCTCCTTGCCAGCCTGAAATCTAAGGGCTCTCTGTGTGACTTGTGTGCCTTTACCATGTTTGCCATTTGTGGATACTTGTGGTGTGCTTACTATCATGACATCATGACATCATAACATTGCATACATTTTGCATTGGACTAACCTATTTCAAAGACATGAGGGATTCATCTTTGCTCTGTTTTGTAGGTCATCATGATGCCCATGCGTAGGAATACCATCCGGATCAACTTTGTCCAGGTTCCTACCTTGCTTAAAGAGTTGGTTGCAAAGATGCCTGATACTAGCTCTTTCATCAGAAGACATAGTTATCTTCTCAGTTTGGTCACCTCCAAATTGGACGAGCAGATGATGAGTGTCCTAGTCCAATTCTATGATCCGTTGTACCATTGTTTTACTTTCCAGGACTATCAGCTGGTTCCCACCTTAGAAGAGTTCTCTGAGCTGCTCGATATCTCTGTTCTGGAGAAGACCCCGTTTACTGGTTGGGAAAAGACCCTCAGGCCCGAAGAGGTTACTGCATCCCTTCATATGACAAAAGAAGAAGTAATGACTCATTGGGAGACTAGAAGTGGAGAAAAGGGCTTTCTGACTAAGTTCTTGGTTGGTAAGGCTAACTATTTCTGGGATAATCTAGACTTCAAGGCATTCGAGGATATTCTGGCTCTTTTGATATACGGCTTGGTACTATTTCCTAACTCTGACTCCTTTGTTGATGTGAATGCGATAAAGATCTTCATCTCTCGCAATCCTGTACCCACTCTCTTGGGTGACATCCTTCATCAGCTTTATGCTCGTACTTCCCGAAAGCGGGGCACCTTGATGTGCTGTGCTCCATTATTGTCGAGGTGGTTTATTTTGCACCTCCCCAAGTCAGTGCTGAAGAACAAAGAAGGCATGGGATGGGCCTATAGGGTCATGTCTCTCTCTCTCTCACAGTGATATCATTTGGACTCTTAAGGGTATGGATGAGGTGGCCGTTATTGATCGTTGTGGGGAGTACCCCAATGTTCCACTGTTAGGAACCCATTGAGAAATTTCTTACAACCCGTGCTTAGCCTTACGTCAGTTTGGAAGAGCCAGAAGAGAAGGACCTCATAAGCTGTTAATGCCTAGTATCATATTTGATTTCCAAGGGGATAGCGACGAGCAGCGTCGCAGATTCATAAGGGCTTGGGATATAGTTCACCAATCTGATCCATATGAGCTGGGCCCAAAGACTTCACTTCCGATGGAGCCATATCTCAGATGGGTCCGTATCCATGCCCAAAAGCTGGGTATGCCATATGAAGCTGTCCGGCCTATCATTGTTGAAGTTTCTAATAAAGAAGGGGTTCTTCCGACCATCCTCCATCCTTACATGCCCACTGACATTGGGGCACTGAAAAGATCTTGGATGCAGCTGAGAGAGGAACGGGATTCTTATCGGGAAAAGTTCAACGAGCAAGAGCAGAAGATCCAGAAGTTGACTAGGCAGCTAGAGAACGAGCGGATTCTTAATGACTATGTCCGCACCGACAAGAAGAGACCATGGGAGCATTGATGTGGCCTTTGATGATTTCCTTTCTAGTTTTTATTTACTTTTCAGTATTTCCATTCTTGTAACGCCTTAAGGGCATCAGTTGAACAATTTGAATTCCAAAGTTTTTCTAATAAAGTGTGTTTCCTTTCTGGTTTACAAATTTGAATCTCCCGATTATCTTTGAAATCATGTCATACGCATTGCATCCCATGCACTTCATAACAGGTACCCGTTACAGGTCTCTTATCTTCTTTGCTGTTTATTTCAGCACTCATCATGTCTGCTGAACCTTCAACTGAGCAAGCTATCAAGGCCCTCCAGGCCCAGAATGCCCAATTTCAAGAGTTGTTCATGAATCTAGCTAAGGGTCAGCAAGACCTGAAGACCCTGATTCTGAAAGAGAAGAAGAAGAAGAAGAAGAAGAGGACAATCCTGTTTAACACAGGGCACAGGTTTGGTAACAGGCTTCAGAATGAAGTTTATTTGACCACCTCATATATGGAGGGAAAGATAGTCAAGAGGAAAGGAGGGCTCCTAGCCCCGTGGTCTCTGACAACGAAACGAACTTCGATGAAGAACAGTATCCTCCTGCTAAGGATAGATACAAGCAGCTGGAAGACCGGTTGAGTGCTATGGAAGTTCAGAAGGTGCCTGGTCTGGACTTTGGTGATCTGGGTCTATCATCTGGGGTAGTGATTCCCCACAAGTTCAAGGCACCAGCCTTTGCTAAGTATGACGGAGTTTCTTGTCCGAAGCTGCACCTCCGGTCATATGTGAGGAAGATTCAGCCGTACACCGCTGATAAGAACCTATGGATCCATTTCTTTCAAGACAGTCTCTCAGGGACTCAGCTTGAGTGGTTTTATCAGTTGGAAGGAGCCAGTATCCGCAGTTGGGAAGATTTGGCTACTGCTTTCTACAGGCAGTATCAGTACAACTCCGACCTTGCTCCCACGCGTACCCAACTCCAGGGTATGTCAATGGGAACGGGCGAAGGATTCAAAGATTATGCTCAGAAGTGGAGGGACCTCGCCGGAAGAGTGCAACCACCCTTGGCTGATCGGGAGCTTGTGGACATGTTTCTGGGGACCCTGTCTGGTCCATTTTTCAACCACTTAATTGGAAGCTCTTCATCTGGATTTACAAAGCTAATTTTGACCGGTGTAAGGATTGAGGCTGGTATTAAGGTTGGGAAGATACATAAGGGTGCCTCATCAAGCACCGAGAAGAAGCCATTTAAGAAAGAGTCCAGTGCCGTCTACAATTCAAGAAACCAGAATAGACCTGAACGCCGCCAAGCTGTTAATGCGGTTGTTATTTCAAAACCTGCCGGTGCTCCTCAGTACAAAAATCAACAAAAGGACGAGAGACCTCGAAGGCAATTCACCCATCTCAACACGACCTTATCTCAGATTCTGCCATAGTTGTGAAGACCAATCTGGTGATTCCAAAGGAAGCTCTGAAGAATCCAAATACAACATCACCGAAGTATAACCCTAATGCCCGTTGTGCTTTTCACTCTGATAGCCCGGGGCATAATACAGATGATTGTTGGGTTTTGAAGAACAAAGTTCAGGACTTGATTGATTCTTAGGAGATCGAGTTCGGAGCACCAGAAAAGCCCAAACAAGATACAGGGGTGAATGCTATCAGGGATAACGATGATGAAGATTTTGATATCGACAGTTGGATCTACCCGACTGCCAATGGTGGATTAAGAAACTGGACAACAAAGGATTCTATGCCCGTTTCTGTCGTCACCCAGTAACGAAACTTTTTGTTTTGAATTTGTAACAAATAATGTTTTAAACTTTATGGCCCGGTGTCTTACCCGGGGCACTGTGGCTTCATTTGTGAGGGCTTTTGTGTGTCATCTACATATATCATTAATAAAAGCATTGGACTTTTTTTGCATTTCAAATTTTGTGCTCCTTATTTTTCTTTATTATATATTTCAAAACAGCTATTTTACACACACTCACATATACAGGTCTCCATCCATTCTGGATCTCACTGGTAACGACTCTGCTACTGCCAGTTATGACTTCGAAAATCCGATCAACTTAGCCGAAGACGAAGGTGAAGATGATTGTGAAGTGCCTGGTGAACTTGCAAAACTGTTACTTCAAGAGGAGAGGGCTATTCAGCCGCACGAAGAGCCATTGGAAATAGTGAATCTGAGTACAGAAGAGGACAAGAAGGAAGTCAAGATCGGCGCAAATGGAGCTTAGTGTGAAGCAACGGTTGATTCAGATGTTGCGTGACTATGTTGAGATCTTTGCCTGGTCTTACGAAGATATGCCTGGGTTGGATACCGACATTGTGGTTCATCGCCTGCCTACCAAGGAAGATTGTCCTCCAGTGAAACAGAAGGTCCGCCTAATGCGCCCAGAGATGTCTGAGAAGATCAAGGCTGAAGTTATGAAACAGTTTGACGTAGGTTTTCTAGCAGTTACTTCTTACCCTCAGTGGGTGGCCAACGTGGTTCCTGTGCCGAAGAAGGATGGAAAGGTTCGAATGTGTGTTGACTATAGGTATCTGAACAGGGCAAGCCCCAAGGATGATTTCCCTTTACCTCATATCAACGTTCTGGTTGACAACACCGCTCAGCACAAGGTATTCTCCTTTATGGATGGTTTCTCCAGTTATAATCAGATTAAAATGGCTCCCGAAGACATGGAGAAGACGACTTTTGTTACCCAGTGGGGTACCTTTTGCTACAAGGTCATGCCTTTTGGACTAAAGAATGCTGGGGCAACGTATCAGCGTGCCATGGTTGCTTTGTTTCATGACATGATCCATCATGAGATAGAGGTATACGTCGATGATATGATTGCAAGGTCCCAGACTGAGGAGGAACACCTTGACCATCTACAGAAGCTGTTTGACAGGCTGAAGTTGTACAAGTTGAGGTTAAACCCGAACAAGTGCACCTTCGGGGTGAGGTCTGGTAAGCTACTGGGGTTCGTCGTAAGCGACAAAGGTATTCAAGTGGATCCTGCCAAAGTGAAAGCTATACAGGAGATGCCAGCTCCCAAAATAGAGAAAGAAGTCAGAGGCTTTCTGGGACGTCTGAATTATATTCCCCGATTCATCTCACACCTGACTGATACTTGTGAGCCAATCTTCAAGCTGCTGAAGAAAGATCAAGTAGTACGATGGAATGACGAATGCCAGGCCGCTTTCGAAAGGATCAAAGAGTATCTCCAAGAGCCACTTATTCTAATGCCACCAGTTGAAGGAAGACCTCTGATCTTATACTTGACAGTACTCGACAACTCAATGGGGTGTGTGCTGGGTCAACATGACGAGTTTGGCCGAAAAGAGCATGCTATTTATTACCTTAGCAAAAAAATTTACCGACTGTGAGACCCGATACTCACTGCTAGAGAAAACTTGTTGCGCTTTGGCATGGGCAGGTCGCCGGCTGAGACAGTATATGCTGGCTCACACTACTATGTTGATATCAAAGATGGATCCAATCAAGTATATCTTCGAGAAGCCCGTCTTTTCCGGAAGAATAGCAAGATGGCAGATGATCTTGACTGGGTATGACATCCAATATACGACCCAAAAGGAAATCAAGGAAAGTGTGTTGGAAGACCATTTGGCACATCAGGCAGTGGATGATTACCAGTCTATGAACTTTGAATTTCCGGACGAGAATATCATGTTGGTAACTGATTGTGAGACACCTGGACCAGATGAAGGACCTGAGGAAGGATCCCGATGGCCTATGTACTTTGAGGGAGCTTCAAACGCTTTGGGTAATGGCATTGGCGCCGTGATCATATCTCCTAAAGGCTCTCATACTCCATTTACTGCCCGACTATGTTTCAACTGCACCAATAATATGACAGAGTATGAAGCGTGTATCACGGGTCTTCGAGCAGCAATTGACCTAAGGATTAAGTTTCTGAGTGTCTTCGGAGATTCCGCTCTCGTGATCAGTCAGATCAAAGGAGAGTGGGATACGAAACACCCAAATCTTATTCCTTATAAGGAGTATGTGTTGACTTTGCTTCCCCACTTCGAAGAGATAACCTTTGAACACTTCCCTAGAGAGGAGAATCAGTTGGCGAACGCGTTAGCTACGATGTCTTCTATGTTCAAAGTCAATTGGGACAACGAGGCTCCCCGGATTATCATTGAAAGATTGGACGAACCTGCACATTGCTGTGACATTGAGACCAAAGAGGTAATAGAAAAACCATGGTTTCATGAGGTGAAAAGGTATCTTGAAGCTCATGTGTACCCCGAGGGTGAATCTGTTAATGATAAGAAATTTCTGAGAAGGTTCGCAGCAAAGTTCTTCATTAGAAATGACATTCTTTACAAGCGTAACCATGATTCAACCTTACTACGTTGTGTGGATAAGAAGGAAACAGAAAGGATCATGGTGGAGTTACATGAAGGTAGTTTCGGGACTCATTCCAGTGGACACACCATGGCAAAGAAGATCCTTCGGGCAGGATATTATTGTTCCACGATGGAAGCCGACTGTTATCAGCATTCTCGAACATGTCACAAGTGCCAAGTCTATGCTGATAAGGTGCACATACCTCTTGTTCCTCTGAACGTCTTGACGGCACCTTGGCCTTTTGCAATGTGGGGCATTGATATGATCGGCGAGATCAGACCTACGGCATCCAACGGGCATCATTTCATCCTGGTAGCAATTGATTACTTTACGAAGTGGGTTGAAGCAGCTTCCTTTGCTACCGTAACCAAGAATGTCGTGGCATGTTTCATTCGGCATAATCTGATCTGTCGATATGGTGTACCCGAGAGGATCATTACGGACAATGGTACCAATCTCAACAACAAGATGATCACTGAGCTCTACGAGCAATTCAAGATACAGCATCACAACTCTTCTCCCTACCGGTCGAAGATGAATGGGGCTGTAGAAGTGGCTAATAAGAACATTAAGAAGATTGTGCAGAAGATGACAGTGACATACAAAGACTGGCACGAGATGTTACCATTTGCTCTTCATGGGTACCGTACCTCAGCGCGGACGTCAACAGGGGCAACACCCTATTCCTTGGTATATGGCATGGAGGCAGTCTTGCCTATTGAAGTTCATATACCCTCTCTCCGAATCATGAAGGATGTAGGTTTGAGTGAAGATGACTGGATTCAGACCCGACTTGATCAGCTGAATTTAATCGACGAAAAGAGACTTACTGCTATTTGTCATGGTCAGACGTACCAAAAACGGATGATCAAGGCATTCAACAAGAAAGTCAGACGACAAGAGTATCAAGTTGGGGACCTGGTAATCAAGCGCATTATTCTATCTCAAGGTGATCCCAGGGGAAAATGGACCCCTACTTACGAAAGGCCATTTGTGGTTAAGAACATTTTCTCAGGCGGAGCTATGATTCTAACCACCATGGATGGTGACGACCTTCCTCACCCCGTCAATGCAGACATAGTGAAAAGATACTACGCATAATCAAAGACCCGCTAGGTTGACTGGCCTAGGCAAAAATAAGGGTTTCCCGGCGAACCAAAAGGGTTCGGGCAAAAATAAGGGATGAAAATGAAAAAATATGTACGCCCGGCAAGTCGAAAACCTGAAAAGGCGGCTTGGGCAAAAAAGGGTATCCCGATGGACTGAAAACCCGAAAGGGCGGTCCAGGCAAAAATTACGGATCAACGCGTAACACTATGTCTCATTGGATCACCTTGCATCCAAACTTCGGTATCAACTATCGAGCTCGGAAGGCACTGATCAATCAGATTCATCTTCAACCAGTAGCAAAGTGATGAGATGCTCAAGGACATAAAGGCAATAGCAGAGTTGGAACCCAGTGGGATTATTCACATAGCTATTTTGTTTTCACAAATTGTGTAAATTCTATTATTCGGCGGCGTTCTCTTACTAGGACGTCATCCTCTTGTACAAAAACGCCTATTTACAGGCCAAACTTCAAATCAATACAATTCGTTTTCAAAGAAATTTCAAACTGTTTTTCCTTTATCTGTTTTGTTTTGCAAAGAACGTCCAATGTTCATTTTTGATATATGCATTTGACATTAATTGCTGCTCATAAATATTTACATTCGAAATAAAAGATGAATTACTGGTTATATCAGAAACAGGGGCAATAAGAAGTGTTCGAACTGTATAGTTGCCTTGTTCACCAGGTACCAAGGTATATTCAGCTGAAGAATATGACCAAGATACTTTCACTCTCCGCAGAGTAAGACAGTAATAATAGCTCCCCTAGCTGAGACTTGCAACTGTGAACGAATCAGCAATACTCTCCCCAAGCAGAGTTTATCTACCATCAGCACTAAAAGGGTCTTAATATTCCCCAGCGGAGTATAAGAATCCCCAGAAAGTATCAGAGTATCCCCGACAGTCTTAATATTCCCCAATGGAGTATAAGAATGTTCCCCGGCAGAATACAAGATACCTCCAGTGGAGTCAATATTTCCCCAGCACGGTCTGAAAAAGCTTTCCCAACGGAGTTGAATCATCATCCCGAATAGACTCTGGAAGTTTATCCCCAGCGGAGTACAAAAATAAATCTCCCCATCCGAATTCAAAGGATCACTCCCAGCAGAATTCAAAGGGTTATCCCCACGAAAGTCTAAAGGGTTATCCCCAGCAAGTTGCAACTGAAAGATCATCCCCAGCGGAGTTCTTTCTTTTCCCTAACAAGAATTCAACCCTCCACAGATTCAGTATCACCGACAATGGTAATCCATCCCCAGCAGAGTTTATCAGCGGAATCCCCAACGGGGTTTATTGTTAAAATCCTCAGCAGAGCATCTCTTCCCCACAGAGTAATCTCTTCCTCAGTTTATTCCCCAACGGAGTTCTCTTCTCCTGCAGGTTTATTCTCAAAATCATCTTCGTTCACCATCCCTAGCGGAAGCGAAGAATTCAACTCTTATTCTCCAGCAGCTATCCGTGATTTATTTTCCCCAGCTAAAACATCACATTTCCATACATCATAATACATGCATACACGCATCATACAATACAATCTCATTTATGTTGAGAACATCATTTCTTGATCCATATCATGCATTGCATATGACTGACCTTTACCTTTCAGGAAAGATGCAGTTAAGTTCTCAGCTATGTCAAAGGAGACAAGACTAGTTAAATCGATTCCTAAAGATTTTTCTGAGGCCAAACCAGTCAAAGGAGACAAAACCAGTTAAATCGATTCCTAAAGATTTTTCTGATGCCAATCCAGTCAAAGGAGACAAAACCAGTTAAATCGATTCCTAAAGATTTTTTTGATGGCAACCCAGTCAAAAGAGACAAGACCAGTTAAATCGATTCTTAAAGATTTTTCTGATACCAACCCTGTCAAAGGAAACAAGACCAGTTAAATCAATTCCTAAAGATTTTTCTGATGGCAACTCAGTCAAAAGAGACAAGACCAGTTAAATCGATTCCTAAAGATTTTTCTAAGGCCAAACCAGTCAAAGGAGACAAAACCAGCTAAATCGATTCCTAAAGATTTTTCTGAGGCCAAACCAGTCAAAGGAGACAAAACCATTTAAATCGATTCCTAAAGATTTTTATGATGCCAATTCAGTCAAAAGAGACAATCCAGTCAAAGAAGACAATCCAGTCAAAGAAGACAATCCAGTCAAAGAAGACAATCCAGTCAAAGAATACAATCCAGTCAAAGAAGACAATCCAGTCAAAGAAGACAATCCAGTCAAAGAAGACAAAACCTCCTTTGGTCCAGTTAAATCGATTCCTAAAGATTTTTCTGATGCCAATCCCGTCAAAGAAGACAAAACCTCCTCTGGTTCAGTCAGATTGATTCCTAAAGATCTCCCTGATTCCTACTCCAGTTGAAGTTTAGATCACCTACCAACGATCTCCAAATGGCATCTGTAAGCCCATTCCCGGCATCACAATGTTGATACCACTTCATGCGAGTGCAAATTTCTGGGCACTCTAGTGTTCAATCATCTTCCACCTTCGGATCACGAACGGCCCGAAAGCCAATCTATATCCTCAGGTTTAAGAAAATTGAACAGGGGCAACTTTTGTACCCCAAAATTTGCCCTCCCATATTTTCCAAGACATGGCAAGAAGAATCTCCATGTTGCTCAAGATTGCTCAAGAGTTGGACATTCAAATCATCTTCTAAGGCAGTCAATCTCAAATTAGGGTTTTTTGTTGCATCAAGGTCCTTACATCCAAATGACCTCAAGTGCTCCCCAATTTCCTAATATGTTCTCAAGTTCATCCATGTCAAATTTCAAGCCTTATAGAGGAACTTTGGTCAGTCAATTGCTCAAGAGGTCCAAAAATCGACTGTGCTAGGGCAAAAGTCAACTGTGACCTACAAATGGTCAAACCTCAAGATTTTTTGTTAACATTCTCATTTTTAAGGATAATTCATCATTTGATCAAGGTTTGATCATGATTCATCAAGGATTGCTCAAGATTCATCAAGATTCAAAAGTTGCTAAATTAGGGTTTTGTAGGAAAAGTTAACTCAACTTTGACCAAGCATAACTTTCTCATACTTTATGAGAAATGACCCATCCAAAGCTCATTTTTAAGAATATTCAATTTCCTACAATCCATATTCACCTTTTTCTCAAAAGTTACAAATTTGGACATTATAGGTCATTTTTGAAAGTCAACAAAAACACCTTTTTCTCAAAAGCTTATAACTTGAGCATGGAATATCAAAATGAGATGATACCAAAAGGTTTGGTTAGAGGAAATCTCAAGGTTTATAAAAAGTCCAAGAACACCTCCAAAAGTTCAAAATTGAAGAAGTTATGCATTGTTTAAGTTGGGCATTTTTCCAAATATGCCAAAAGTCAACTATCCCTAAAACATCAAATTTTGTCAAATGGGCCCACTTTTCTCCACTTAATTTGATCTTGTCACACCACACACGTGTCCTATCTTCATTTTTATATCCATTCATTAATTTTTCTATTTAATTTGATTTTTATTGGATTAATTCATTTTAAATCAATTTAAATCTAAATAAAATCTAAAAATTGATAACTTGGTATCTTTTTTATTGATACAGGTCTTAAATATCATCATGTACACAATCAAACTCGTATCAAGCTATATCATGCACAAAATATTGGATTTGGAATGAAACTGGAAGCTTTTTAATGGAGGATCATATCACATCTTCAATCATCAATGCACAAAGATTTAAAGCCCAAAACCTGACCTAATTCACTCCATGTTACTTATACAACACAAGGCATACGAGTTCAAGACCTAGAGGCTGCACAATCTGGAAAACAAAACTTGAAAATTTGTCAAAAAAGCTTAGAATGGAAGTCACCCTTGGAGTCCAATTCAAGGCCAAAACTCAACGTAGTTCTCTTGCTAGACATCCACTGAGTCTATTGCAATAAAAAGCCAAGCCATTAGTCACCTAAAACACGTTGTAAGTATCCCTGAAAGTCGCCTTGTACTCGAAATCATAATCTCTCATTCTTGCATTTTTTTTTGACAAACCATGGACATATACTTGATCCTTGAATGATTTCGAAACTTTCTGCAATATTTGATTTTGTTTTCATAGCCCATAATACCATGCCCGAATCTAGGTATCTTGTTTCTTGCTTTTGGGGGTTTTAGTTTCAGGAAAAATCAAGGTAAATGATGGACATAGCTGAAATCAGGAGGAAGAGACGATCATGAATATGGTCTTGGTTTGCATTTTTATGGCCTAGAATTCGTTTTAGGATGAAGCCACGGATTTAGCTGCGGATAAAAATCCGCAGGTAAATGTCCAGTGGACAAACGAAGAAGATGATTACGTGGCCATGTCCCATTTGCTGGTTCAAATACTTCGCGCTTATTTTTTTTGTTTCAGGCATAACGATTGTTTTTTAATATAATATTTACTACCTAATCCACTATCAAATATAATGCAGTGGTCCAGTGGCAAGCGCGTTGTACAAAATCCAATGGGACCTGGGTTCGAATCCCAGGTCCCCCAATGCATTTGTTTCATTTTTCTTCAGGTTATTCCATGTGATTTCCAAAGTGTAGCACACCATACACCTTCAGATCTCAACGTGCCAGATGGCCTCCGGGCCAAATCTGATGGTCTACAAGGGAGATCCATCATACACTCAAGTCAGCGCATGTGTGGAGAATCTGGAAAGTCAACCAGGATTGAATGTGAATGGGCCTCAAAAATGCCAATCTCACTCCCTTTCCAGGCCCAACACCCCCCTTTTGGTTTATTTCTATTCTTCTTTTATTTCATTTATTTATATTGTTTTAATTAATTATTTTAATATCACTAACCAATTAAATTTTTTCCTCATAAAATCAAAAACCAAAAAATATATTTTATTTATTAAAATTATATTCAACTTTATTTTTGTAAATAAATTTATTCAATTAATTTAGTTTAATTAGGTTTAACTTTTAATATTTTTTGCAAATAATTAAAATTAATGTAGAAAAATTAGGTTTTTACTAACTTTTAATCAATTTATTTTATTTCTTTAAATACTCAAAATCCAAAAATATTTTCATTAATTAATTTATTTAATAATTAGCTTAGATTTAATTCCATTTAATTCAAAAAATACCAAAAAATGCTTTCTTTTCAAAAGGGGTCAAAACCCTAAATGCACCCGATTTAATTTCTCGCATGTGATCCATTTTACCAATATTGTAATTGCTTCCGGAATGTAATAGCTTTAAATGGGACTTTGAATTATTTTATCGCTTTCTTTTATTTTCCGCAATTTAAATTTCAAAGGTTGTTTTTGGCGATGTAAATACCCGACGCCTTGTAATAGTTTAGATTTAATTTCCGCAATTTAAATTCCGCAACTATACACTGTTATGATGTTTGATAATAGGGAATGCATGACAAGATCAAATCTTTAACCTAAAATCAACATAGCTCACCCATGACATGTACAAAGATAAATAAACTGAAATACAACACATTCGCACATGCGCACTCTTAGGGTACACCTCGCTTGGTTGCCTTCTAATGCGGTCATTAAGTATAGGAAGTTTTAGAGGTCGCCCTCTTGTCCAAAGATCATAGTTGCCTCAAAATGGTTTCCTCGTAAAAATGATCTAAGACATTAGGGTTACCGCTAAGGCATCCTAACATTGCTTTAGTGACCACACGTCCCTTAATCGAATTGACCCTTAAACTCTAACGACGATGCTACCTACTCATCCATAGTGGGATAGCCTTGTCTAAAGGACATTTGCACAGATTAATTCATTTTTCGAGTAGGTAGATGGTTCTTAAGTACTTGCTCCTTTTAAAACAAAACAATAATTTTCGCACTTACACTCCTTTCAATCAAAAACTTCTTTCAAACCCACAAACACAAAGAAAAGCAAATTTTGAAAACACAATGAGCAAGTACCTAAGAGCCCATGGATAACCACAGATAGAAAGAGTGCTAACACCTTCCCTTTCTATAATCTACTCCCCGGACCCGAGAAACATCTCGAAAAAGGAATTTTTCTGTGCTTTTTTCCTTTCCTTGTTGGATAAAATAAAAGACGTTGGCGACTCTTGCTCACCGCGACATTTTGCGAAAACAAACGCAAAACGCAAACCAGCATTCTAAAAAAAACAGTCAGTTCTATCCCACCGTATCACAAGAACCATTACAAAAGCGCTTTTCAAAATACTTTCAAAACCCACACCACAAACACATTTTCAAACAAAAGCAAGTGATCTTACAAGCAACTAAGATCCCTTAGATAACTACGGATGGAAAGGGTGCTAACACCTTCCCTTTTCATAACCTACCCCCCGAACTCAAGAAAATAATCTCAAAGGTCTTTCCTGTTCTTTTCACCCTTTCCTTATTGGAAAAAAGAAAAGTCGGTGGTGACTCTTGCTATCCGCAACAATTGCGATCAAACACAAAACAACCAAGTCAATTCTCCCACCATATTACAAGCGGGATGCCCCAGTTTTTTTCTTAAGTCTCCTTCATAGGTTTTGACTTAGCGGGATTTTCTTTTTAGAGATAATGACTGCCTGAATTTTTTTTTTTACTTCGGGGAACCATCATCAGTTTTTGATTTGGAAGAGCATCTTCGACACTATTCGTCGTGTACGCAGGAAAAGCTTGTGATTGAATGCACCATTGAATTAACTGAGAAACTACCCTGCCCCAGGTTATGATTATGGGTTTTAATTTGTGTGAAAAGAAAAACTCCAACTTCTTAGGCTCAAAGGGGTTGACTAAGGATTATCTTCCTTATAACTCCATTGTTTAGGATTTGAAAGAACGCCCGTACATCGTTAGAAAGGTTTGTTCAAAAGCATACTATAGAGATTATGGTATCATTTTCGTCATCCTCCCTGTAAAGGCTTACAACTTTTAATGAGAGTATAATATCACAAAAAGGAAGTAAAAGCATAGTTTCGGTATAGTGAAAATGAATGGATTAATTCAAGACAAACATATGGAATGCATTAATGAAATAACAAAGTTTGACATAAATAAGTGTTTGAACAATCAAAAGAAATTACAATTTGAAAATTCAAATGAAATAGACTCTCTCAATCTTGGCCATGATTTGGCATGGGAGCAATGATCACATTGGGAGCCCTAGGAGGGTCAGACTCAATCTTCTTAGCATCAATCATATCTTGAATTTTTTTTCTTGAGAGACCAGCAGTCATCAGTGTCGTTCCCCCGACTGTTCGAATGATAAGCGCACCTCACATTAGGATTATACTTCGGAGAGGCAGTGTTGGGATTTGTAGGAGGATCTCACATAGAGATGAGTTCAGCTTTTAGCAAGTGTTGCAGTGCCTAAGATAAAGGCATATTAATCTCAGTAAACTGCCTTTTTTGAAACTTTGTCCTACGCATATTGCCCCGTCGTTGTTGAACCGGTGCAGGATTAGAAGTTAACACTGCCCCCACATATTGGTTGATATCACTTTGATTACGAACCTTCTAGTCATACACAGTATTGGACTCCTTTTTTTCCTTGTATGATCTCTTTTTAGTACTCGAAGATGCATTCCCCTGAATTTCATTGTTCCTGAGTTTATTTTCAATATGTTCCCTAATGAACATGTCACCCAATTCCCTATCTGCCAAGAGAGGTTGATCATTGATTAGGCCCCAAATTCTAGCAGTTTGCCCCAGACGGTCGTATCTGACCTGATGAAGCTTACTGATGAGAATCCTTAACTCTTCTTGTTCCTGAGCTAAATTTTGGGTAAGAGCCATCTAGCTATTCATCTGGATTCTCATCATTTCCATCTCAGCTTGCAGTTGTTCCAACTTGTCATCCTTGTTGTTGTCAGGACTTTTCTTGGTCAAGTTCCTAGTGAAGAGTGTTTTCAATTCTTCTTGCCTCTTGGATAGATTTAGGAACATTTCCTTGAACTGGGCATCTTGAGTTTGGAGATCTCTGTTGTTCTGTTTGAGAGCCATTTTCCTTGCTGAAATAAACAACGAGAAAATGAGAAACATGTACTGGAAGACATGTCATGATATGATGCATGATGTGTGGATGTAATGTTTTCAAGGATCTCGCGGGCTAAACACAAGAAAATGTTAGAAGTTGAATTTTGACTGCAACTTTTATGGAAGAACTTTGTATCGTTGAATGTCCTTCTACAAGAATCAAGCTCACCATGTCGAGTGGGTCATAGCCTCTGACTCAAGTTGTCGCGCTTTGGTATTTTGACGGCATTGGTTAGAGGAAAATAAATCCCCTTGCCCCTTTCTAGATGTCCGGTTCATCATAACCTGCATCACAGGCCCTAGAGATCCTTGAAATGGTTAGTGAAAGAAGAATGGATGTTATGATGCATGATGATATGTTTGAACAATTTAATCATACACAAGCAAAACACACAAGACCTTAGGTTTAGGCTTGCATGGGGTTTATAGGCAAGTACCCTCTTGAAGTTTAGTTGGTTTAACCTGTCTTAGAAAAGTAACCGGGTTCTAAGGAGTCTCAATATCACTGATCTTTCTTTATCAGTCATTGTTTTAGCTCAGGTGATCTTTTCTCGCGACCGAAATATACCGAAAGTCCGATCTGAATGAGTGTGGTATCGAGTATCAACCAATCCTCAGTTTTATACCGAGGCCGGCTATCTCACTACTTTCTAATGGCCAAGTTTGTTCAACTAAGGTTCTAAGGTTCGTTAGTGCCTTATGACACCACACATCGGCCCCATATTCTCCTCGATTTAACACAAGAGATACTGGTACTAATAAATGTGTCACACTAATGCAATCATCTCTTCAACCATATCGATCTATGTCGTACAGTCTCCACGATCTATTGCTGCTTACCTATAAGTGCCCCAGATCCGGGTATATGATCTTTACAATTAAACCCAAAAAACCCTTAAAGTAAAGCAAGCAAAGCATACAAGGAAATCAATTTAAATATGATCTAGCTCTAAGATAACCCCACTTTTTTAATATTCCCCAGCAAAGTCGCTAGTTCTGTGATATGGTGGCAGAACCGACTTTTATATTGGTTTTGCATTTGTATTCGCAAATATTGCGGTAAGCAAGAGTCGCCACCAACTTTTCTTTTATCCAACAAAGGAAAGGGTGAAAAGAACAGAAAAAGACCTTTAGAGATTTTTTTATGAGTAAGGGGGTAGATTATTGAAAGGGAAGGTGTTAACACCCTTTCCATCTATAGTTATCTACGGGCTCTTAGATGCTTATCTCATTTTTAAATACCTTGTGCTTTGTGTGTTATTGAAAAGTATTGAAATGCCAAATAGCAAGGTAGTTTGGTTTATGATAACTCTTGTATCAGTCCTCAAGAGTGTTGATAAAGCGTTTTGAAAATGTTTTTGAAAGTGTTTTGTGTATGTGCAAAAGTTGTTTGAGCATAGCATCTAGGAACTATCTACTTTTACTCGAAAGGGTCATTATTTTCTTCTTTTCCTTTAGACAGTGTTATCCTACTATTAGTGAGTAGGTAGCTCTAGTCATTAGATGTTTGAGGGATATTCGAATGGACATTTATACAGTCACAAAGGCGACTGGACAAGAAACTTTAGTAACTACCCTAGGGTTTTAAGATCACTTTACCGAGGCAACATCGAGAGGGTCATCGAGGGACTTATGATCTTTAAACCAGAGGGTAGCCACTAAAATCTCTCACGTTTCGAGAGTTGTGACTGTTTTTTCCGAAGTCAACCAAAGTGGGGTACCCTAGAAGTGCGCATGTGCAATTGTGTTATTTTCAGTTATTTTTGTCTTTGCATTAGGTTTGCTAGCGTTTGATTATTAAACTCTTGCCATACAATCCTAATTAGCATACATCTAAACAGTTAATAATTTGCAGTAATTAAAAGTGCATAAATGTAAATCTAGTTATTACAAGACTTCGGGGAGAGGGTTTAATTACATGTCCAAAATGAGGAATAAAGCAAAAAGAGTAAAAGTCCTAGTTATTCTATTACATCCAGTAAGCAGTTACAAAAAATGAAAATAAAAATGCGGAAGGTAAGAACGCGCGCGAATTGAAAGGACGTCTAAATCCTAAGTGAAAGGGAATCTTTTTTTGTCATTTTGTTTTAGTTTATGAAAATGTTTTAGTTAATTGATTTACCAAAATTAGTTTAATAAAAAAAACCTAAAACTATAATTTTGCATGGTTATTGATGATTTTATAATGTTATTAAAGAAAATAAACCAATTAAAAGCATATAAAAAAGGTAAATGGGCCAGGATAGTAAAAGTAACAGGGGGTGAGATCTGGAAAACGTTAGGCCCAAACAAACAGAACCCGGGAGCTGCGTTGGATCCTATGTTGCTAGCCCTTGAGGGTCTACCATGAAGCTTCATGTTGAGGCGTTTGGATTTGGAACAGATGGTGATGATATGATGGTACATGGTGTGTGTGTTTAGACTTGAAGCACCAGATATGCAAGGAAATAGTTAGAAAAACAAAATGCACGACCTGGGTATCTAACCCAGGTCATTCCCCTGCACATGCACCTGCAAACTTGATCAAATGCTGGATCGAAGCAATTCCAAGGGCCCTACCCTATGTAAGACCATCCCCTGAATCCAAATTTGGGGTTAAAATTGGCAAAAGGTCTCTGTATCACCCAGTTTGAAGCTTGGCTGCTTCGAAGCCCTAAAAATGGCACCATGTACTTCCAACACTCATATTCGCATGTAGCACATTAGACTTAACCCAATGATCAATAATAATATAAACATGCATATAAAACCAATTTAAGTTATGTATTCAAAGGGTTATGATCCAGAATTTTACCAAGGACCGGTGGGCTTGGTGCGTGACTTTTGGGCGTGCTTCAGGCTTGGAGGAGAGTTGGTATGGGCTTTTGAGAATCTCAGGAATACGAATCTGGTATTCGTTTGGACTGGAGGAGCCTACAAAGTGTGTTTTGAATTTTGATCACTTTGTGAGATTTTGAGAATTTGGTATGGTTTTTTGAGGCAGTGTGTGATCCTGGAACATTGATAGGCAATCTCTGTCCCTTGCTCCTGATTTGGCCTTGTATTTATATAGGGATATAGTGATGAACAAATATGGCATGAATCAGCCATTAACTATGGCTCTGAAAGCAAAATCATCAGATTTGGAAAGTTGCCATTTTGAGATATTTCATGCCATTTTGAACTTTGAGTGAACCTGGATATGTTAAGGTTGGTGTTATGCACTAATTTTGGCTTCGAGCTAATCATTCCAAGCCCACTAGGTTTTCGTTTCGACTTGTATCTCCATTTCAAATCAATTGATTCTTTCGACAAGCTCTCGAGCTTTGTTCTTTTCGAAGGCTCTGAGTTCCAAATCGAATTGCTCAAGGCTTCATCATCATGGCTTCTTTGACTTAGTCACTATCTGCATTGATTGTGTAATCTGGAAAACTTTAATATGCAATCAGTCTAGTCGAAATCAGTTCTTGTTCCTTTTGATCTCCTTTCTATCAATTCGACCAATCAAAGTATCACCTCTTTATCTTGAGTCATCAAAGCTTCGTTCTATTCTTTTCGATCTCCTTTCCTTCAATTCGACCAATCGAAGTATCACCTCTTCCTTTTGACTTGTCGAAGCTTTGTTCTCTTCTTTTCGATCTCCTTTCCTCCAATTCGACCAATTAAAGTGTCACCTCTTCCTTTTGACTTGTCGAGGTTTCATTATGTTCTTTTCGATCTCCTTTCCTTCAATTCGACCAATCGAAGTATCACCTCTTCCTTTTGACTTGTCGAAGCTTCGTTCTCTTCTTTTCGATCTCTTTTCCTCCAATTCGACCAATTAAAGTGTCACCTCTTCCTTTTGACTTGTCGAGGTTTCGTTCTGTTCTTTTCGATCTCCTTTCCTTCAATTCGACCAATCGAAGTATCACCTCTTCCTTTTGACTTGTCGAAGCTTCATTCTGTTCATCTCCTTCGAACACAGTTGTGGCTGTGTCTGATTCTTGTCGAACTGAACTTCGACTCCAATCCCACCCTTTGCTTTCGTCTACAATACCATCTTTACTGATCACTAGTTTATCTTCGATTGGTGAATACAACTTGTATGCACCATTCGAAGGATAACCTATGAGCACCATAACTTCCCTTCGATCATCCAACTCCTTCCTTTCCTTTCCAGGTACATGCCTGAAACATATTGATCCAAACACTCTAAGATAACTTATATTTTGCTGATTCTACCCTAACGATCCTTCTATGAAATCACGCAACATTTGAACGTTGCATATCCTTCGAACCATTAGACTTCCACGTGCTTCTTTGGATTAGATCAAAGCTTGTGAATTCAAGATCTTTTTCTATTCGAAGCGCCAATTCAATCAACATGACAGTCGAAATGTCTTTCCTTGTAATGCTTCGAATAGCTTATGTTTCAATAGTTCGAAAACTAACCCTTCTGTAATACATTGGGAAAACTTACTTGGGATGTTTTGCGTTTGATCGCAATTGTTGCCGTTAGCAAGAGTCGCCACCGAATTTTCTTTTATCCAAATAAAGGAAAGAGTGAAAAGAACAGGAAAGACCTTTGAGATTATTTTCTTGAGTTCGGGGGGTAGATTATGAAAATGAAAGGTGTTAGCATCCTTTTCATCCATAGTTATCTATGGGCTCTTAGTTGCTTGATAAATCACTTGCTTTGTTTGAAAATGTGCTTTGTGGTGGTTTTTGAAAGTATTTTTGAAAATCTCCTTCGTTTAGGCAAACTTTGTAATGGTTCTCGTCTCATAAGAACGTATAAAAAGTGTTGGACTTTTGAAAATATTTCATGTTTTGAAAGTGTTTGGTGTGTGTTTGCAAGGATGTTTTTTTTTAAAGTGAGCAAGCAACTAGGAACGTTTCTACCTACTCAAAAGTATTTTGTTCATTTCCTCCCTTCCTTTGATATTTCTATTTCACCATTAATTGGTAAGAAGCCTTATCTTTGGATGTAATGGGACGGGCGTGGGTCATCGTATAGTCATGATAGCAATGTTGTGAGATATCTTAGCATTTCTCTTTGAGGGACTAAGATCATTTGAAGGCAACATTCGTAGCGTCATCGAGGGACTATGATCTTGTATTTTTTATTGTTTTGCTAAGAAGTCTCGCATGCATAACATGACCATTTTTTATAAGGCAATAAGTGGAATTATCCTAGGGGTGCATGTGTGAAAGTGTTTTCATTTCATGCTTAGTTTATCTTGGATTAGTGTTCTCTAAGATTGATTTTTATCTTCACATACAAATCCTAATTACTAGCATTTATTTGAAAGCGATAAATTGCAGAAAGTAAATATTCTACGTTATTACAATTATTAGGGGGATGGGGTGTACAAATTTACAAATGGGGATTGTAATAAATTAAAGTCCTAATTATCTATTACAACCATATTGAAATAATATACAAGAAATGTAAGATGGACTTGTTTGTTTTTGTTAAGAGAAGAAATGAATTGGCTTAAGAAAATATTTTTAGTCTTTTGGTTTTAAAAGAAACAAAATAAAGTATGTGAATATAAAAATATTTTTGGTGTTTTTGATTAATAGAAATAAAATAAAAGAATAAGAGGAAAAGGGGTCAGAATCAACGTGTTGCTGAAATAAGAAGAAACATAAGTTCTGACTCCGGTACACCGCAAGTCAGAAAGAAAATGTTAGTAGAAAAGGGGAAGGTCAGAAGTTCTGGAGTTGTTGGGAACAAGGGAAATCCTAGGAGTTCTGAGGCATCTTGCAGCCTAGAAGTACTAATGTTACTAGAAGGTCAAAAGTTCTGGTTATTGAGAGAGTCTGGAAGTTCTGATGTAGCTGGAAACCTAGAAGTTCTAGTGTCACTGGCAAGCTAGAAGTTCTGATAATGGGTATGTGAGGTGTCAATGTTGTTGGATGAGAATGTCTAGAAAATCTGGTTCAGGATCACTGTTTTGAAAAGCAACTAAAGGGGGATTGATCTAGAAGTTCTTATCCAACTAATGGGGTAAAAATGTCAGGAAATAAATATAGAAAAGGTGTTTCTGGGGCTAGAACTCAGGACCCTTAACACTAATATCTTATGCACACGCTTTCTACCACTGGGGTGGCTATACATCTGGTATTAGAAGCAAAAACATAAACATAAATTACAAAGTAAACTCTGATGCTGAATTTCATCTCCTTCTCCATGCCAGTCAGAGCATCTGCAGCTAAGCCATTTCTCAACAAAAACAAAAAATGCACACATAGCAATTAAGGCATATTTCATCATGGTTTCAGAAATATAAAGTATCAGAACTGTAAATCAGAAGCAAGCATGAATTTTGCTAATCCTAATTCTGAATCTTAATTTCCTCAAGAAGTTTTGAACTGAAATTCTCTCTACTTAGGCAAACAATACAAGAAATCTATGAATATGTACATCATCAGAGTCAGGATGTCTACATTGTCTTTTTGAACATGCAAGACTACCAATGCCTAAGTAATGAGATAAAAGTCAGAAGAAAATTACCTTGCAACTGGAAAATATTTTGTATGCTAGAGACTGGTTCTGATTATTGTGATGTTATGGTCAACTCCTTCAAGTTCTCAGGAAGCTGAAGCAAACCTTAACTTGAACTATGGATGGTTGGAAAGTTATGGAGCAGCCAAGAAGCAATGTTCTAATTTTTGAGAGATGGAGATTGATGAAGACTGTGTTACAGTCTGCAAACAGAAGTTGGGATGGCTTCTAAATGTATATCAGAAGCTGTGTGGGTGATTTGGTTCGGAAATGCACAAGGAAAATTAGAACTTGGATGCAAAAACCAGAAATTAACAGGTTTTGTATTTGTGTTTACAGTTTTAAGTTCTTTGAAATTTCAGCAAAGTTTCAAGGATTTTTTCACAAATTCTCCCCCTCCCCCCCCCCCCCCCCCCCTTTACAGTTGAAAATCAAGTTCAATTTATAGGCAAAGATTTAGTAGCTTGGAGAAGTCAAGAGTACAACCATCATATGCTAGGGCACTGACTTGTTCTTGAAGCAAGTTCAAATAAGTATGGTCCAAGGCATAAAGTAGGGTGGTTAGCAGCTTTAGTCGCGCTTAATCTGAATTTGTAAGCATGAATTATGGAAAAGTACCCTTAGAAGCAAAAGCAAAGCATGGGCCCAACACAAACTTTGTACAAACGTTTGCTTTTCAAGGACAGCAACGATACTTCTATGCCACACATGGGGAAATCCTTTGGATAAAGACTCAAAAGTGAGTGTGAGCATTAAATGATGATGAGATTTATCAAAATAGAAACCTGCAATATGAGATTATGTATTATAGCTTGAATTTGGATCAGAAATTCAGCATCAGCGTAACTTAGAACAAATATTCAACTTCTGATCTTTGAATCTCCATGCTCTAGCATGTTCTGAAGGAGTTCTCAGACTTTTCAAAAATCTTGTAACATGCTTTATAGATCCTCTTTGAATTACTATTTCAAATTCTGATTGAACCTTTGTGAAGACTGGCCCAGAAGTTCTAACGAAATTTTATCTTGGAAGTGTCCAGAATTTACTGAATGCTTCAGTTTCATGGACGTGTCTTCAAGGATTTATAACTTGAAATCCCAGCACTTCTAGAAGAAGTTCTGTTCTGCAATGTTTTATATCTCATTGAGATATACAACTCTTATGTTAGAAGTTCTTCCAGAATCAACTTGCATCATGGTGAAAATCTGGCCAGAAGTTCTGAATTTATCATATTTCCTAAATACTTCGAAAAATTTCTAAGTATTTAGAATTTTGACTTTTCCAAAGTAACTTTGACCTTTGATTTTCTTGATGAAACAAACTTCATGTTCCAACATGTATTGATGAAATATGATTCTTGAAACTTGATTTTGATCCAAAATTCAAAGTTTGACTTTTCAGCGTGCAATTGACCATTTTTCCCTTGTGCCAATTCCAAACCTAAATTGATGTATCAGTGCTGCAAACTTGATGTCATGGGATATTTTGGGAGAGAATCCTTGAGAAATGAGAGGGAAAATTTTTGGGTACAACAGCTTCCCCTTATCTATCTTCTTAAACCTGAAGAGTTAGATTGGTGAGTCTACCATTCGTGACTTGAAGGTGGAAGATGATTAAACACTAGAGTGCCCAGAAATTTGCACTTGATGATGTGTTAGTTGACTGTGTAGAGAATGGGCTTAGAGATTCCATTCAGAGGATGACGGAGAGTTGTCGGAGACGGTCTTACAGATACCATCCAAGGGAGGGTGATTGTTAACATAAATTAGACTAAGTCTAAAATTGACTTCAATTGGAAAAGAATCAGAATAAATCTTTGGAGTGATTCATCTGAACCAGAGAAAATGTCTATGGGAAAGGAATCAAGATAAACCATTGGGAGATTTAAACTGAAACATCATATGTAGTGGGATGGGTATCAGAATATTATCCATAAATGGATTGTATCTAACTCGTATCTGAAAGAAGTACTGAATGAGCATCAGAATGACGTCTATATCTGGATCGTATATGGACTGTATTTGAAAAGTATGTTGAATGAGTGGCAGAATGACACCCGTATCTGGATCGTATCTAGACTGTATTTAGGAGAAAAATATGGAATAAGTATCAGAATAATATCCATCTCTGGATTGCATCTGAACTGTTTCAGGAGTAATCTAGAGTAAGTATCAGAATGTCAGCCGTATCTGGATCGCATCTGAACTGTTTCTAGAAGAGTGTATGAGAAGAAGCTCGTGTAGGATTGCTTCAGCTGGTCGTGTAGATAATTGCCATGTCTTGTTTCGGGTATTAATCTTTGACCTCAGAAAGAAAGATAGTTTTCCTGGCTTGTTACAGGTATTAATCTTCAATCTGCTCATCTAGATAGCTTTCCTGGCTTGTTACGGGTATTAATTTGGAACTGTTAAAAATTGTTGATGATATTTGTTGATTGACCTTTTCCTGAAAAGGTAAAACGTTAGTTGTATGTAATATCATGATGTATGAAATGCATTATGTAATGATGTTCTCAAAATGAAGCTATGTTGTATACATATATTATGTATGTTAAATGATGTATGAATGTGAAGCATTGTTGAAATGTAACTTTGTCTGGGAAAATAAATCCTTGACAAATACTGGGGAGGCTTGGGAAATGAAATCCTGGACCGCTGCTATGGATGAAGAGTATGCTCCACTTCGGACCTTGTTTTAGGATGTTTCCACTAGGGATTCCTATTTTGTTGACTGAGGAGAAACTCCATTGGGAAATACTGGCTTTTCTTGAGAAGGATATGTGGAGAGTGTTGATCTCTGTTTGAGGAAAAGAGTTCAGGAGTCCCTGTTTCTCTACTGGGGAGTTATCTTGGGGAAGATTAAATCAACTATTATCTGGTCGTATTCCAGGCTTCACAGAAAATTTCTGAAGTTAACTGGTATTTGGTCGGTTTCCAAGCTTCGCAGTAACTTACTGTAGATTGTATAACAGTCTACTAGGGAGAGGAGTTGTGGTCCCTTGATTTGTAGCAATCAGAATGGCAAACTCAAACTTGGGAATCTGTAGTTTGTTAGGGAAATAAACCTTGTCGTCAGTCTGTTGGGGAGGAGTCTTCTTTTGGCAGAAATCCTCGAGGATTCTTGAGATCAACTCAGTTGGGGAGGAGTTTTCAGAGATTGAAACCCTGGCTGGAGGTCATCCTATGAACAGGATTTTGGGGGAGGTTTGTCACTTCCCCTAGTAGCAGGTGTTTGTGGCACTGCTAGGAAATGTTTGACTGTACATAACCCTTTGTTGGGATTCGCATTTAATGCCCCAAGTGATTCAGATGGAGACCTACCCCTGGTATATTCAGCATTTCTTGAGAGATTTCTTGGAATCTTGATTGGAATGCCCCAGGTGAGTTTCTACAATGGCGCGCCATGCCCCCTTGCTTATAGGAGATTTGTTATTGGAGGCTTCTTCCTACTTGAAATTATTTTGTTCATTGAGAGGGTTTTTGTTCACTGGATATTCATCGTGCGAATTTCTCTACTGTCAAACAAATAGCCATATGCAAACTGCGATATTCAAATACTGCAAAGTTTATACTTGTCTTTGAAGTTTTGAAAATGCGTTTTAGCAGATAAAAGAATTTTTGTAGGAAAATTCAACTCAGGATTTAGAGTAAGCCTTACAGGAGTCAGGATACCTTTTGCAACAGTATGCTTTCAAACTAACCTATGCTTCAATTAGGACTTTTGAAAGTTTGTAGTGTGGCTTGGTTCATAGTTTAAGAAACAAAAGATAAAGGCTCAAATTTTATTTGTACCCACCGGTTCTTCGTGATGTTCTTTAGTCCTAAACTCAGTTAAGTGTACGTTCGAACTCCAATGACGTTTTGGTGATGGTTCAGGCAAGTTTAGTTTATCGGAAGACAGTCATTTTTGCAACATTTTTCTAGTTGGTCGAGGATCTGTTGTGACCTCTTTTTTTTGGTTTATTATCCCTGATTTTGCCTCACTGTTCTTGTTTTTGAGATTACAGTCAGCGGGATGCCCCAGTTTTTCTTAAGTCTCCTTCGTAGGTTTTGACTTAGTGGGATTTTTCTTTTTGAGAGATACTGCCTATGTGATAGGGAACCATCATCGTCTTTTGATTCCAGAGGAATGTTTTTGATGTCATTCTTTGTATTACAAAGTGAAAGTTTGCGACTGAATGCGCATTTGAATTAACTGAGAGACTACCCTTCCCCAGGTTTTGATTAAAGGTTTTAATTTATGTAAAAGGAAATTCCTACTTCTTTGGCTCAAAAGGGTTGACTAGGGATTATCTTACTTATAACTCCAGTGTTAGGATTGGAAAGGATGGTTGTACATCGTCAGCAAGGTCTGTCCAAAAGCATATTGTATGAGATCATGGCATTGTTTTCGTCATCCTCCTTTTAAAGGCTTGCAACTTTTAAAACAAGAGTTGAATAAAAAGCAAAGTTTTAAATATAGTGAAAACGAATGGATCAATTCAAGACAAACATATGCAATGCATTAATGAAACAGAGTTTAACATTAATAGATAAATGTTTGAACAACAAAAATATTACAATTGAAAATTCAAAATGAATAGGATGTTCTCAATGATTTTGCATAGGAGCAGTGATCACATTAGGAGCCCCTGGAGGGTCGAACTCAATCTCCTTGGCATCAATCATGTCTTGGATTTTGTTCTTCAAAGCCCAACAGTTGTTCGTGTCGTGTCCAGGACTATCAGAGTGGTATGCGCACCTTTCATTGGGATGATAGGTAGGAGCAGAAGTGTTGGGGTTCTGTAGAGGAGCCTTTAACGTAATCAACTATGCTTTTAACTTGTGTTGTAGCGCTTGAGCCAGTGGTATATTAATATTAATGATTTGTCTTTTAGGCGTGACCTCCTTACGCTGATGCCCCTATTGACGTTGTTGCCCTGATGCAGGACCGAAGATCAAGACTGCACCTATATGTTGGTCGTGATTGCTCTTGTTGTGACCCTTTTGGCCGTAAACAACATTGGACTCTTTCTTCCCATTGTATGGCTTTTTTCTGAGTATCAAAGGATGTAGCTCCTTGGATCTTTCCACTTTTGATGTCAGCTTCAACCCTTTCGCCAGTCAGTATTATCTCGGTGAACCCGACTGAGGAGCTTCGGATTAGGTGATTGAAGAAAGGTCATGTCAAAGTTCCCATGAAGATGTCAATCAGGTCTCGGTCAGTTAATGGGGGTTGCACCTTACCATCCAGGCCTCTCCATTTTTGGCCGTATTCTTTGAAGCCCTCGTTGGAACGCATGGTCATATTCTGCAATTGCACACGAGTTGGTGCAAGATCAGCATTGTATTGGCACTGCTTGTAAAAAGAAGCAGCTAGATCTTCCCAAGTGTGAATGTGGGAACTCTCCAAATGATAGAACCAATCAAGTTACATCCCAGCTAAGCTCTCTTTGAAGAAATGGATCCAGAGCTTATGATCAGTTGTGTATGGTTGAATCTTGCGAACATAAGACTTTAGATGCATCTTAGGACAAGATACTCCATCATATGAGGCAAAGGTAGGGATTTTGAACTTTGGTGGGATGACTATTCCAGAAACCAAACCCATGTCTCCTAAGTCCAAGCCAGGCACAACTTGGATCTCCATAGCTTTCAGTCTGTCTTCAAGTTGTTTGTATTTTTCATCCGTCGGTGGATACTGCTCCTCAGAAGAGTCTTTGTTATCAGTAGCTATGTTAGCTCTAATTCTTCTAGCTTCCTCTTCTTGACTGTCTTCTTATTTAGAAGAAACATCTTCTTTTTGAGCTAGTTGGGCATGCCCCTTGGACCTTCTCCTCACGTTGAGGATGACAGACTTTTTCTTCTTCTTGCTCTCTTTGGTGAAGAGTGTTTTCAGATCTTCCTGCCCCTTGGCCAAGTTCATGAGTACTTGTTAGAACTGAGTGTTTTGAGATTGGAGATCTTTAACTATTATCTCTAGAGGCATCTCTACTGAAATAAACAGTAAGCAGATGAGAAAACCTGTACAGGAAAACTTATTATGATGACATGCATGTTATGCGACGTTTTCAAGGATCTCACGGGGTAAACACAAGAAGATGTTAGAATTTGAACGTTGATCAACAACTTTGATTAGGGAAATTCATATCGTTGGATTTCCTTCCACGAGAATAAATCTCACATATCAAGTGGGTCGTAGCCCTTGACTCAAGTTACCGTGCTTTGGTCTTGACGGAGTTTGATTAGAGAACGAATCCTTTTTCCCCTTGATAGGTGTTTGGTTCAACATGACCCTGCATCATAGGCCCTTGAGATCCTTGTTGTTGAAAATATTATGGCATGATGTTATGTACAAGTATGCAAAGTAAGCAAGTTGTCATGTACAAATAATCATATACACACAAAGCAGACAAGTCCTTAGGTTTAGGCTTGCATGGAGTCTTATAGGTAAGTACCCTCTTGAAGTTTAGTTGGATCAACCTTGTCCTAGTAATAGTAATCGGGTTCTAGGGGATCTCAATATCATTGATCTTTCTTCATTAGGCATTATTTCAGCACAAGCCTCTTTAACAGCCACCAAAATATCTCGAAAGTCTGATCTCAATGAGCGTAGTATCAAGTATCAACCAACTTTAGACTGCACCAAAGCCGGCTACCTCACTACTTTCTAATGGCCAAGTTGGTCAAGTAAAGGTTCTAAAGTCAGTTAGTGCTTCATGAAACCACACAGCGGCCTCGTATTCTCCTTGACTACTCAAGGGCTACTGGTACCAACAAATGTGTCACACTAACGTAGCTATTGCTTAGACCATATCGGTATACCCCACATAGTTTCCACAACGTATTACTACTTACCTATAAGGTGTCCCAGATCCGGGTAGAGGATCAAAACAAGCCCAAACAAGGAACTAAAATGTAAAACAAGCAAGTCAAACAAGGAAAGCAATTAAAGGTGATCTAGCCCTAAGGTAACCCCACTTTAATTTATTCCCCAGCAGAGTCTCCAGTTTCGTAATACGGTGGGAGAACTGACTTGGGATGTTTTGCATTTGATCACAATTATTGTGGTTAGCAAGAGTCGCCATCGACTTTTCTTTTATCCAAATAAAGGAAAGGGTGAAAAGATCAGGAAAGACCTTTGAGATTATTTTCTTGAGTTCGGGGGAAGATTATGAAAAGGGAAGGTGTTATCACCCTTTTCATCCATAGTTATCTATGGGCTCTTAGTTGATTGCTAGATCACTTGCTTTGTTTGAAAATGTGCTTTGTGGTGGTTTTTGAAAGTATTTTTGAAAAGCGCCTTCGTTTAGGAAAACTTTGTAATGGTTCTCGTCTCATAAGAAAGTATACAAAGTGTTGGACTTTTGAAAATATTTCATGTTTTGAAAGTGTTTGGTGTGTGTTTGCAAGGATGTTTGTTTGAAAGTGAGCAAGCAACTAGGAACTTTTCTACCTATACAAAAGTCTTTTGTTCATTTCCTGCCTTCCTTTGATATTGCTATTTCACCATTAATTGGTAAGAAGCCTTATCTTTGGATGTAAAGGGACAGGCGTGGGTCATCGTATAGTCATGATAGCAATGTTGTGACATATCCTAGCATTTCTCTTTGATTGACTAAGATCATTTGAAAGGCAACATTCGTAGCGTCATCGAGGAACTATGTTCTTGTATTTTTAATTGTTTTGCTAAGACGTCTCACATGCATAACATGACCATTTTTTATAAGGAAATAAGTGGAATTACCCTAAGGGTGCATGTGTGAAAGTGTTTGCATTTCATGCTTGGTTTATCTTGGATTAGTGTTCTCTAAGATTGATTTTTATCTTCCCATACAAATCCTAATTACTAGCATTTATATGAAAGCGATAAATTGAAGAAAGTAAATATCTATGCTATTACAATCATTAGGGGGATGGGTGTACAAATTTACAAATGGGAATTGCAAGAAATTAAAGTCCTAATTATCTATTACAACCATATTGAAATAATGAACAAGAAATGTAAAATGGACTTGTTTTGTTTTTGTTAAGAGAAGAAATGAATTGGATTAAAAAAATATTTTTAGTCTTTTGGTTTTAAAAGAAACAAAATAAAGTATGTGAATATAAAAATATTTTTGGTATTTTTGATTAATGAAAATAAAATAATAAGAGGAAAATGGGTCTGAATCAACATGTTGCTGAAATAAAAGGGAACAGAAGTTCTGACTCCGGTACACTGCAAGTCAGAAAGAAAATATTAGTAGAAAATGGGAAGGTCAGAAGTTCTGGGGTTGCTGGGAACAAGGGAAATCCTAAGAGTTCTGAGGCAACTAGCAGCCTAGAAGTACTAATGTTATTGGAAGGTCAGAAGTTCTTGTTTTTGAGAGAGTCTGGAAGTTCTGATGTAGCTGCAAAACTAGAAGTTCTAGTGTCACTGGAAAGCTAGAAGTTCTGATAATATGTATGTGAGGTGTCAATGTTGTTGGATGAGAATGTCTAGAAGTTCTGGTCCAGGATCACTATTTTGACAAGCAACTAAAGGGGATTGATCTAGAAGTTCTGGTCCAACTAATGGGGTAAAAATATCAGGAAATAAATTAAAAAAGGTGTTTCTGGGGGTAGAACTCAGGACCCTTAAAACTAATGTCTTATACACACGCTTTCTACCACTGGGGTGGATATACATTCGATATTAGAAGAAAAAACATAAACATAAATTACAAAGTAAACTCTGATGCTGAATTTCATTTCCTTCTCCATGCCAGTCAAAGCATCTACAGCTTAGCCATTTCTCAATAAAAACTGAAAATGCACACATAACAGTTACGATAGGTTTCATCATGGTTTCAGAAATATAAAGTATCAGAACTGTAAATCAGAAGCAAGCATGAATTTTGCTAATCCTAATTATGAATCCTAATTTCCTCAAGAAGTTATGAACTGAAATTCTCTCTACTTAGGAAAACAATAAATGAAATCTATGAATATGTACAGCATCAGAGTCAGGATGTCTACATTGTATTTTTGAACATGCAAGCCTACCAATGCCTAAGTAATGAGATAAAAGTTAGAAGAAACTTACCTTGCAGTTGGAAAATATTATGTATGCTAGAGCCTGGTTCTGATTGCTGTGATGTTCTGGTCAGCTCCTTCAAGTTCTCAGGAAGCTGGAGCAAACCTTAACTTGAACTATGGATGGCTGGAAAGTTCTGGAGCAGCCAAGAAGCAATGTTTTGATTTTTGAGAGATGGAGATTGATGAAGACTGTGTTACAGTCTGCAAACAGAAGTTGGGACGGCTTCTAAATGTATATCAGAAGCTGTATGGGTGATTTGGTTGGGAAATGCACAAGGAAAATTAGAGCTTGGATGCAAAAACCAGAAATTAACAGGTTTTGTATTTGTGTTTACAGTTTCAAGTTCTTTGAAATTTCTGCAAAGTTTCAAGGCTTTTTTCTCAAATTCTCCCCCCCCCCCCTTTAAAGTTCCAAATGAATTTCAATTTATAGGAAAAGATTTAGTAGCTTGGAGAAGTCAAGAGTACAACCATCATATGTTAGGGAGCTGACTTGTTCTTGAAGCAAGTTCAAACAAGTATGGTTCAAGGAATAAAGTAGGGTGGTTAGCAGCTTTAGCCGCGCTTAATCTAAATTTGTAAGCATGAATTGTTGAAAAGTACCCTCAGAAGCAAAAACAAATCATGGCCCCAGCATAAACTTTTACTTTTCAAGGACAGCAACGGTACTTATATGCCACACGTGGGGAAATCCTTTGGATAAAGACTCAAAAGTGGGTGTGAGCATTAAATGATGATGAGATTTGTCAAAACAGAAACCTGCAATATGAGATTATGTATTATAACTTAAATATAGATCAGAAGTTCAACATCAGCGTAACTTAGAACAAATATCCAACTTCTGATCTTTGAATCTCCCTGCTCCAGCATGTTCTGAAGGAGTTCTCAGACTTTTTAAAAAGCTTGTAACATGCTTTTCAGATCCTCTTTGAATTACTCTTGCAAATTCTGATTGAACCTTCTTGAAGACTGGCCCAGAAGTTCTAACCAAATTCTGTCTTGGAAGTGTCCAGAATTTACTGAATGCTTCAGTTTCATGGACGTGTCTTCAAGGATTTATAACTTGAAATCCCATCACTTCTATGCAATGTTTTAGATCTCATTGAGATCTACAACTCTTGTGTTAGAAGTTCTTCCAGAATCAACTTGCATCATGGTGAAAATCTGGCCAGAAGTTCTGAATTTATCATATTTCCTAAACAATTAGAAAAATTTCTAAGTATTTAGAATTTTGACTTTTCCAAAGTAACTTTGAATTTTGATTTTCTTGATGAAACAAACTTCATGTTCCAACATGTCTTGATGAAATATGATTCTTGAAACTTGATTTTGATCCAAAAGTCAAAGTTTGACTTTTCAGCATACAATTGACCATTTTGCCCTTGTGCCAATTCCAAACCTAAATTGATGTATCAGTGCTGCAAACTTGATGTCATAGGTGATTTTGGGAGAGAATCCTTGAGAAATGAGAGGGCAAATTTTGGGATACAACACCTTCGATAACGGTTCAACATAGTGAATCTCTTTACTAGCTCTTCATCAATCGAAGACTTCATAAAAGCCTCCTAACACTTTCTTTCGAATGATTCATTCTTCGATCATAGTGTCAATTATTGAAAACTTGTGTAATCAAAATTTCTAGCTAACACTACTTCATTGGGCATCTAATTAGAATGCATACTGCTTTCGAAGTTGCTTCGACCTAAAATCACTTAGGCAATTTTTTAGCTTTCAACTTACATCTCGTCAAGTTCAATACACTTCTATTCTTTCTTTCAGTCATGCCATTATGCTAAGGCATATAAGGTGCCTTGGAAATCATTTGAAGCTTTTTCAAACCAAAATTATTTGTGAGAAATGAAACCCTAGATGGAAATCCATTGCTTATGAGGAGAATTTGTCTGGTCAATTCTTGGTCAACCTTGTGAAATTGGGGGCCTCAATGAGCATGCCTTGAGTAGAACGGGAGGGAAAATTTTGGGGTACAAAATTACCTAACAGAGAAAGTCCATTGCCTCTTCAAAACGCACAAGATAAGAAAACTCTACTGAACTCCTCCTCGAATTCCCTTCATCAACCAATGATTAGGCATATCTGGGTTGCATCAACAATCGATTGCAAAAATCATAACACAAGTATCCAAGGTACATGGAATGCTTGGGGTATGGGAGATGAATTGGGTTATGATTAACCAAGGGGTGTACTTGATTAATCTCGTGAGAGTAGGTGCTCCTACCCTTAACCATGAGACCCTTTTGTGCATGGAACACTTGGTATATGAACCTAAGTGATTGATTCTGGTTATCATTAACCAAGGTCTATACTTGATTAACCTCGTGAGAATGGCCATGCCCAAACTCAACTATGGAACCCTTTAGGAAAATCTTGGTATGTGGACCAAGGAGAGGTCATGCGTTTTAGTTAGATGATACATGCATACTTGAGCAAGAATTAAAACATACGAAGAAATAAAATTCTAAGCTACAAAGAATTAAAATTCCTAGGCTATTACAACCATATGGGGATGGGGGTACAAATTTATGAATGGGGAGGTATTAAGTTGACAACACGATTAAAAATCTAAGCATTCAAACAATTCAAAGTAATCAAAATATTAAACAATTAATCAAATCGAACCATTTTATTTGATATCATTAATTAACAAAATAATTAATGATATCAAATAATATTTTTTAATCTAATTAATTTTTTAAAACAAAAGTATTTTTTTGTATTTTTTATTTTTTGCTAAATAAAAATCATTAAACAAATAATACAAAAAGAAAAGAAATATAAAGAAAGAAAAAGGAATTTGGGCCTGAAATCAACATTCTGGGGGTGTGAAGAGGATTTTGCTAGGCCCATTAACAGAGAAACCCAAGTTAAAGGGAGAGGTTTGTGGCTTTGGTGAGGTGCGCCCCAGCGTATGTACCATGTGGAAGGCGTTTATGCAGCACTTGATGTTGATCTGATGGCCAGAAATGTGAGAGATCATGGTATGGACCACGAGGCGCCTGCATGAGATCACAAAAATAGCCACAACGGCGGTGACAAGTGTCACCGCCTGATTAGAAATATGATTAAAACTTAATTACACAAAACAGATGTTAATCAGGAAACAATTAAACATAATATTTCTCTCTTCCTTCATGGCCTTCGATTTGCTCTCTCTTCTCTCTCTGTTTTGTTCAGTAACAAACACGTTAAAACATAGAAATACAAGAGCAGAGAGATCTGGAGTGGTGGTGGTGATGAACAACTGCGGTGGCGGGCGGCGGAGAAGCTGCGAGTCACTCCATTCTTCAATTTTTTGTATATTCTTGTTCGTATGGTCCTTCTCGTTACTAATCTGCGACTTGATTTTGCAGATGTTAAACAATTTTGAGTAGATCTTGAAAGGGAAAGTTGAAACCTTAGGTTCTCACAAACAAAGATCTAACGGTGATGATGTGATTGACACATGATAGATGATGAACAAGAGGTTGTTGATGATGAATGGAGACAATATCGCTCCTGAATATACCTTGGTGAGATCTTTCTGAGTTTTTCACTCTCTCTTCTCCTTTGTGGATTTCGGTTTGCTTGCGATTGTTTCTCCTCTTCATATTTCTTTGTATTCTGAAGGGTTTATATGGTAGGAAGATGATGAGTAGATAGGGTTTGTACGCTTAAAATCCTCTTGTGGTTTTGTGTTGGCTTGATTTCTGAAAATGTTTTTTTGGCCTTTTTGGAGGTGAACTTTATGGAGACTTTTTGTGATTCTTCAAGAAGTTGGAGAATGAAAATTCTATCGTGTGACATTCTGTTATATAGCTTATCATTTTTGAAAAAAGGTTAGGGATTGATTTTGATCTAAGTTGTTCATTGTGAGAGTTTGTTACATGATTGGAGGGTGAGGATTTATTCCCAATGAAGCTTGATTGAGAAGTTTTGCCGAGCTATAATTTGAAACTTTTTTATATTCTTTTCCAACTCTATTTTTTGTGCTATGTTATACCTCTGTTTTGATATTTTTTACTGAGATATGGACTTACTTGTGAGAAACTGTTTGCTGACTGCAATGATTTCTCGTTGGGTTGGGCTATGAGTTTGAACCTTGTTTATGAAAACTCTGTTTGGGCTTTTTGGCATTTTTCTGATATATTGTAATTTCTGATATGAGAACTTGCTTGTTAGGCTGGAATTTTCGATTCTGCTTGCATTCTGTTTTACTGCAGTGACTTTCTTTTTCTTCTATTGTGAACCAAAAAATAACCTTTTTGTGATTTACAGTAGATGGAATTTGGCCCATGATTGATTGTTTGAAATCTAACTTGTGTGAACCAAAATGTATGAGGCCTTTGCATTGTTTCGAGCATGATTTGAAAATACCACCCCTATATTTTGATTCCTTATCAAACCCTTATGATGAGTTGAGAAAATAAGAAAATATTTAGCGTGAAAGATTGTTTTTGTTCATGTTTTGGTCTGTTGATCTCTTGCTAACAGTTTTCTTTCCTTTTGTTTCATGAACCAATGATGGTGACGAGGGAGAAAGTTGATGCAGAGGATGAAAGAGGTGGAAAACTGTGACATGGATTGTAGTTTTTGAAGGATGGATGAAGATTAAATAGGAAAAGCAAAGGGAAAACTCTCTTAGAAACCATAGAAATAGACTTACTAGATTAGGGATTTGAATTCGCCTTGTAATCTTAAAGACATGATGTAATCGTGAACACTTTTTGATGTAATAGTTCATTTGTAAGAACCCCTTTGAAATGTGTCTAGAAATTGGCATGGATGAATGAATTATGAAATTTTGATTGATGAGGTGAATAATGGTGAATGGAATTTTGAATGAATCTTGAAGGAAAATAAAATGAGGCATTGATCTCGAAATGTTCACAAACACTTTGGATAAAATCATGAAGTTTGCAATTTGAATGCAACTTGTAATGGGTTTAATGTGATTCTTGGTTTCAAATAGAAATTTCCATGATAATGTGACTTAAACTAGGCGTAAAAAATCAATATACTTCTTGTAGCCTTGATAAACAAAAGTTGAACCAAGCAAACTTTCCCTTCAACATATCTCAAATAAAAACTCTTAACCATGTCTTAACTAAACATGCGTAACAAGAATTGCTCTTAAAAAGGAATCATGAGCTCCTCCCTTATACCATGAGTGTTCCGTGAAAACATTGACGAACCCAAGCATAACAAAATAGAAACCTGGGCTTCCCAAGGTATATATTGAATGGAGAGATAGATTAACCTCAAATTTCTAGCTCGTCATCCTCCTAGTTAGAAATCAACAATGAAACCTGAAAGCTCTTGATCGAGACAAAACTTTGGAGTTTGATAAAGGAAAGGGTCTTCATAATGATTCTGAACTCAAACTCTAATTCCACAAACTATGATCCAAGAAGGAACCAGGTACACCCCCCTCTATAGAAATTTTCCTTAATCACTGAGCTTAGGAACAAAATCTTGCTTTTGAAGAATGATAAGATTATAGTCAAATACTAATGACCCTCAGTTGATCAAGCTCAAACATGATGAGTATGACCCCAATATCACACTTCAACACTTGCAGATCATGAATCCTCTGATGTCATAAAGAATCAATAAGATATCCTGAGACCTGAGAAACCTTGGTAGCCCGAATGATCAAAATAATGAGGATATGAGATCCATCTTGGACTGATTGATGACACAATCAAATTCTGTTGCTTGAATAGAGCTTTAAAAACAAAATAACCTTGGTATCATCACAGTGTATGAAATGCATATGATGAAACAAAAACCACTAACAGTAAAATGAAGAGGGAAAATTTTGGGGTACAACACCAAGAAGGAAGTCGGATGCTAAAAGTGATGAAGGAAATTCTAGGATACTCTATACATAGTAAAGCATATAGAGTATTTGTTGTACCCCAAAATTTGCCCTCTCAGTTTTATCAAGATTTCCCCTCACAAGACTCTTTGGACTCAAGACCATGCTAGGGTTTGCTCTGCTCAAGATATCTCCTTGCACTGATGACCTAAATTAGGGTTTGAGTTTGCACAAGGAATTTTGGACTTATAATTCCACATGTGACTTTCATACTTCATGTTGGACTTATAAGATTTCTCATACCAAGTTTCAAGCCTTGAATCAAATTTTTGCCCAGTCAATTGGACAGTTGACCTAGAAATCAGTTGTATTGGGAAAAGTCAATTGTGGCCAATTCACAGTCAAACGTCATAATTTTTTATCCACATCAACATTATAGACTCATATGAACCATTTGATCAAGTTTGGACCATAACTCCTTAAGAAATTTGATCAGATCATCAAAAGGGCAAAATGGTCATTTTTAGGGTTTTGACTACATAAGGGAAATTTCTGATTTTTAACCTAGCCAATGGCAAATTGGGTTCAAGCATGTATTCAAGGACTCAATGTCCTCATCTTGACCAAATCACAAGGTTCAAAAGATCTCAAAAGCATTGGATTGACAGATGAATTTTCCAATCAACTGATTAAAAATCAACTGTACACTGAAAAGTTAAACTTTGACTTTTTGGTCAAAATCAAGTACCAAGGGTCATTTTTCATCAAGATGTGTCAAAACATGAAAATTGTTCATCAAGAAACCTAATTTTCCAAATTAGGGTTTAAGATTGAAAAAATTCATAACTTAGAATTTTTCAAAGTTATGAAATTTTCTTATTTTTTCCCAACTTTGCCCAACATTTTCACTATGATGCAATTGGATTCAAACAAAACTTCAAACATTAAAGTTGCAGTCCTCCAAAAAATATACAACTTTGATTCACAAAGTTTTCCCAAAAGAAGCTTGGATCTCAAGTTATGATTTTTGGAATAAGGGTCCATGAAACTTTTAACTTAGTGAAATTTTGCTAGTTTAGGCAGGATTTTGACCTATCTTCATGGCAATTTTTCACCTAGTTCCACTTGGAATATAAAAATTTATTTCAAAGATGGATTGTAGATCATGCTACAAGCTTTCAAAAATGTCCAAGAATCTCCAAAATCATTTATGGTTAGGGAGAATCGAAGGTTTGAATTTGGCAAAAACTCACTTTGATCCATGGCATTTTCATGTTGACACAAGTTGCAAAATATGTCCAACTTTGCTTGTACTTGAATACAGGTCTCTAAACTCTTCCACACTCAAAAATTGAATGCAAACTCATTGGTTTAAGGCATTATTCTGATCAATGGAAGTTTACACAAGAGTTTAATCCATTTTTGGAAAAAAGTGAACTATGCCATTTTGATAAAGGCAACTTTATGTAAACTTGCTTCCCTTGAGCCTTGGACCCCTCTCTTTGCAGCAAACAAGTTCCATAAACTTAGGAAAAAGACAACCACTTTGTGCAGCTAGGAGAGAGGCCTGTACAGGCTCTTTGCTTGGTCACTTCACACCTTTCTTAAAAAATAAGTCAATGTGCAAAAGTCTACACAACTCTTATATCTGTTATAACCAACTCTTGTAAGCATTTGAAACGACTTTTGCATATTTCCTTGAGTCAGAAGTACGAGCTATCCAACCCTCAAGCCTTCCAAAACACAAAAACACCATCTTCTTGTAAAACAGGGCAGCTTTTGCATTTTGATTTCCAAATCACAAACCACTCGTGTGTTTTGTCCCAAACCAGTTCCAATACATTCCATATAACCCACCTAAGCTATCCTAACCATTGGCCATTGACTGTAACTCCATTTACAAGCTTCACCATTTCTGATTTCAGCTTGTGCAGGTTGACTTCTACAGGCTTATTCAAGCAAGCTCAAAGAAAACAAAGCATTGGGGAAGGTCAGAGGAAGTTTAGGCAAGCTCACAAACATCTCAAGCCTCACTGAAAACTCTTGCATTGCCATACTCGAGTTCAACTGAAACAGGTATTTTACAACTTTCTATCTCTCTATTTAGGAATCATTAGGCTTAGGTTTGTGAATAAAAAATGTAGTACTCATTGCCCTTAAGCTATACATATGCATAGATTTCATTTAAGTTAACTGTGTTGAGAGAATTTAATTGATGAACATTCTGAAAAAGTTAGGTTAGAAATTAGGGCTAGAGAAATTCTCTCTGGTCTATGAGAGTTAGATTAAGTTCTTTATATGGTTGGAATCGTGTTGAAAAATGCTATAACTTTTGTGTTGTGAGTTTTTGCTTTAGAGCACGTATGCAGGAGTTTGACATTTGTACAGGAAGCACGCGTATTTTTGTTTGAACGAAGGTTGAAGATGAAGTAGTTGGGTTGGGCCTGGCTATTTCTCACTTTTGGCGCCCCACGGCTTGCTGATTGCACCCCCTGGCCCATTTCATTATTTTTTTTATATTTTTTCTATTTCATTTACATTTCTGATTTTATTTTATTTTTTCTAAACATACAAAATTACCAAAAACATTTTCATAAATTTTCACATTTTATTTTGTATTTTTTTATTATTTTTTCTAAAAAAAATAGTTTTCTTAAATAATATACTTTTATTTTTTCTAAATAAACTTATAAATACTACAAAAAATATTATACTTTTATTTTTATTATTTATATACTCAAATAATATTTTTTCTAACATATTTTTATTTTTTGACATTTGTATATATATTTTATTTTATTATACATAAACAAATATTATAATATATACATATTCTTAAACCAAAAATTAGGGTTTTTACCCTTAACAAAAATAACCTTTTATTTTCTTATTTTTTTAATACATTAAATATTTTATTTTTACATACATAAAAATAAACAAAGACATTTTTTACATATTTATAATATATTGCATATTTATTTAATTGTCATTTAAATATTTTCTTATTTATTATTTGAACAAAGAATTCAATTTGGTTGTAATAATCTTAGGATTTTAATTTCTTGCAAATAATCCCCTATCCAAAATCATATCCCCCTCCCCATATCAATGTTGTAATAGCCTAGATTACTTTTACGCATTTATTGCTTTCAAATATGCCATGATATAGATTAGGGTTTGTATGAAATATCCAAAATCGAAACAAATAGCTAGACCTAATATAAGATATAAAAGCATGTAAATTGACAACACAATACACACCTGCACCTCTAGGGTTTTATCCACTTGTTGCCTTTAAATTGGCCATGGTAAGCATGTTGAGTATCTTGGCAAAACAAAAACAAAAGATCATAGTCCCTCGATGACGCTATCTTGGTTTCCTAAACAAAAATGATCTAGTCCTTCAAAAAACTTGCTAAAGATACTTAGCACAATTGCTATCATGGTCAATACGATGACCCGCGCCCGTCCCATTTAACATCCAAATAGAAGGTTGTTTACCAAATAAAATGGTAAAACAACAATGTAAAAGGGTTAAAAATGTGTAGGAAATATCTTTGAGTAGGGTAGACAATTCCTAGTTACTTAATCAAGTTTGCAAACTTCCTTGCTATTTTCAAACAAACGCACCACAATTTCAAAACAATTTCCCAAAACAAACTTTCAAACATTGAAACATTTTTCAAAAGACAAACACCTTTGTATATATTCAAACAAGAATCATTACAAAGGTTGCAAAAACGATGGCCTCTTTTCTAAATACTTTCAAAGCCACACACAAAGCACCATTTCAAACAATTGAAAAAGCAAAGCAAGTGATCTAAACAAGTAACTAAGAGCCCATGGAAAACCATGGATGAAAAGGGTGCTAGAACCTTCCCTCTTCATAATCTACCCACCGAACCAAAGAAAACATCTCAAAGGTCTTTCCTGTGCTTTTTGACCTTTCCTTTGGATAAAATAAAAATTCGGTGGCGTCTCTTGCTAAACCGAAACATTTGCGAACACAAACGCAAAACCTCAAGTCAGTTCTCCCACCGTATCACAGAACTGGCGACTCTGCTGGGGACTATCTAAAAGTGGGGTTACCTTAGGGTTTAGATCACCTTTACATGCTTACCTTGTTTGCTTTGATTGCTTTACACTTGGTTCTATTATTTGGGTTTGAAATCCTCTACCCGGATTTGGGAAACATTCATAGGTAAATAGCAATACATAGTGGAAACTGTGCGGGGTATACCAACATGGTTGAAGCAATAGCTATATTAGTGCAACATATTTGTGGGTATCGGTAGCCTTTGAGTCAATCAAAGAGAATACGGGGCTGCTGAGTGATGTCATGAAGCACTAATGGACTTTTAGAACCTTTACTTGACCATCTTGGCCTTATTAGGGGTAGTGAGATGACCGGCTTTGGTGCAGTCCAAAGTTGGTAGATACTCGATACTACACTCATTGAGGGTTATTTTCTTGGAATATTTCGGTCGCCAGTTAAGTGGCTAAACTGAAACAATGAACACAGAAAATAATCCGGTGATATTGAGCTCCTTAGAACCCGATTACTATTTATAGGACAGGTTGAGCCAACTAACTTCAAGAGGGTACTTACCTATGAACCCCCATGCAAGCCTGAAACTAGGATCTTGCGTGATTTGCTTGTACATATACTTGTGCATACATCATGAACATCATGAAGCATCATATGCATCCACTAACCATTTCGAGGGTTTGGATCTTCATCTTTGTTCCTGTTTTGTAGGTTATGGAATCACTCTGCAGGAAAACAATCCAGATCAATCTTGTGAGAATTCCTGCTCTACTCAAGGAGCTTGCTTCCAAGATTCCAGAGAATCCTCCCTTCACTGAAAGACATGGTAGACTTCTCAACTTGGTCAACTCCAACATTGAAGAAGACATGGTGAAAGTTATCTTCCAATTCTTTGACCCCTTACACCACTGCTTCACATTTCCTGATTACCAACTAGTGTCTACATTGGAGGAATTTTCTCAACTCCTGAGGATTCCTATTCTCCATCAACTACCCTACAACGGTACGGAAAGAGAACTAAATCCTGAAGATGTTGCTCAATCCTTACACTTGCAACCATCTGATATCAAAGGTCATTGGGAAACCAGAAGTGGTGTCAAGGGTTTCTTGGCAAAGTTTTTGTTTGAGAAGGCACAAGACTGCTGAAATTCTCTAGATCTGCAAGCTTTTGAGGAGATTGTAGCACTTCTCATCTATGGATTGGTCTTGTTCCCAAACCCTGATCATCTTATAGATGTGAGTGCTGTCAAGATTTCCATATATCGGAATCCTGTGCCTACATTGCTTGGGGATATCCTCCACTCATTTCACACACGAACAATGAGGAAAAGAGGTGTTCTCATGTGTTGTACTCCTCTTCTAGCAAGGTGGTTTATTTCTCACCTTCCCCAATCAGTCTTGAAGAATGAGCAAGGCTTGAGGTGGTCACAACGGTTGATGACTCTTACACATTCTGATGTTCATTGGTGTTTTCGGTCCAGAGAAAATGTCATCATCATTGATCATTGTGGGGAATTCCCTAATGTCCCACTACTTGGCTTTAGGGGAGGCATTACCTACAACCCCTACTTGGCTCTGAGACAATTTGGGTATGCCCGAAGGGATGGCCCTCATGACATGCTGATTCTAGATTTGGTTTTTGACTTTGACAACGACGCTCAAGGACTTCGACAAAGGTTTATCCGAGCTTGGAGGATGCCCAATAAGGTAGATAGTAAGACACTGGGACACAAGAATTCCATCCCCCTTGAGCCTTACCTCAAGTGGGTACGAACCCGCGCCCAGAGTCTTATGATGCCTTACCCCTACATTATCCATGTGATCAAAGAGTCTGTTGTGGAAGGAGAGGTTCCATACACCCTCCTACATCCTGACATGCCAACATCATTGGAAGATTTGCAAAAGATTTGGATACAGCTCAAGGAAGAACGGAACACTTTTGAAGCCAACTTCTGCGCCAGTGAGAAGAAGGTTTTGGAACTTACTCTTCGACTCCACGAAGAGCAGACTCTCAACACCTAGATCGCACCAAAGAGGATGTGCAACGTATTTTTACCTTAGAATTTTGTATTATTTTGCCCATGGGGCACTTATGTACTAACAAATTCTATCTTATTAATATGACGTGTGTTCTTTTTTTTTTGTTTACAACAAATTTGAATTTCTGAATCCTTGAATGCATTACATGAATAACATATCATTCATCATATGCATAAGCAGGTCTTCACACCAGGTTTCCTTATCTCTCTGTTGTTTATTTCAGCAAGATGGATATAGAGCAGACGGTCAAAGACCTACAAGCGCAGAATTCACATTTCCAACAACTACTCATGACCTTGGCAAAGGGTCAGGAGGATCTTAAAGCACTGCTGGAAAAGGAAAAGGAAAAAGAAAAGGAGAAAAAGAAAAAGAAAAGAGTGGGTGTGGCTACTTTGGGAAGAAGATTTGAGAAACAAGCTAGAAGGGTCCTGGATTTCCCCTCAACATCTGATGAAGGGGTTGGCAAAGGAAAGGGAGCTGCAGTGCCCTTCGATTCTGAGGAAGAAGAAGAAGAAGAAGAGGATGAAGATTACTCTGAGAAGCAGTACCCTCCTGCAGACGACAAGTACAAGAATCTGGAAAAGCGTCTGGCAGTTATGGAGGTACAAAGACTGCTTGGGCTGGACTTCGAAGACCTAGGGTTGGTTGTTGGGATTGTGATTCCCCCTAAATTCAAGGTGCCTACATTTGCTAAATATGATGGTTTGTCTTGTCCGAAGATGCACATACGGTCTTACGTCAGAAAGATCCAACCTCACTCTTTTGATAAGGATCTGTGGGTCCACTTTTTTCAAGATAGTTTGTCGGGTACGCAGTTAGATTGGTTCTATCAGCTTGAAAGATCTGATGTGCACAATTTGGAGGATTTGGCTGCTACCTTCTACAGACAATGTCAATATAATGCGGACTTAGCCCCTACTCGTACTCAATTACAGAGTATGGGTATGGTCTCTAATGAAGGCTTTAAGGAGTATGCCCAGAAATGGAGGGACTTGGCTGGAAGGGTGCAGCCACCTTTGTCTAAGAGAGAGCTTGTGGATATGTTATTGGGGACCCTGTCAGGTCCATTCTTTAATCACTTGATCGGGAGTTCGTCTGCGGGGTTCACTGAGTTAATTCTGACTGGTGAAAGAGTTGAAGTTGGAATCAAGAGCGGTAAAATTCAAAAGGATGCATCTGCTTCCGCTGCTATCAAGAAGACCTTTCCAGCCAAGAAATAAGTCTCAGTTGTTTACTCCCTGAGAAGTCAAGGAAGAATGGAGCGCCGACCAGCGGTGGGGGCTGTAATGATTCAGAATTCTGTAGTGGATCAACCTCGAAACAGTCAACCCAGAACCAACCAAGCAAGGGTGGAAAGGCCTGCACGACAATTCACCCGGATCAATATGACACCTGCTCAAGTTCTCCCTCATCTGTTGAAGTTAAACCTTACAAGCTTGAAAGAGGCGCCAAAGAATCTGAATACCTCTTCTCCCTACTACCATTCAAATGCAAAGTGTGCCTATCATTCAGATAGCGTGGGGCACGACACCAACAATTGTTGGGCCCTCAAAAATAAGATCCAGGATTTAATAGATGCCAAAGAGGTGGAGTTTGACGCCCCTGAAAAACCTAATGTGATCTCTGTCCCAATGCCAAAACATGGTCATAATGTCCATGCTATTGAAGAAGATATTTATGTTGCTACTGTTGATGACTTAATGACTCCATTACCAATGATCAAGATGAATCTGTTAAAAGATGAGATTTTCCCGGGCTGTGAGAAAAATTGTTACCTTTGTTCGTCCTTACAGTCCGCCTGTTCGCTGTTGAAGTTAGGCATCCAACACCTAATGGATAATCAAGAAATCCTCTTTGAGAAAACTCCTGTTACTCCAACTCCTGTCAACGATGTTGCTATAATTACCATTTCCGACAATCTTTCCAAGGTCTCCAAAAGACCTGTTAAGATTACATCCGATCCAAAGATTGTACCTCTGAAGATAACTATGCCGAGGCTTATCCCATACAAGTCCAACAAGACAATACCGTGGAATTATGGAGGAGAGATCTTCTACCACGGTGTTAAGCATATTGAATCAGTTAAAGAAAGTTCCAATGAAGAGACTCCTGGCATAGGAAATATTGCAGGGACGAGTAAGATCACCCGCAGCGGAAGAATTTTCTCTCCGGAGATTTCTCCTCCAAGGGAAATCTTCGGACCCTCAAATGCTCCTAAGGTTACTCCTATTCTAGTCAAGATATCTGTGCGAACTCCAGTGATTGAAGAAATTATTACTCCCGTAGTTGTACCCTCTGCTGTTGCTGTTGATAAAGGTAGGGGGATCCAAGAACCGCCCGTCAGGACGAGGGCTTAGCCTTTGGTAATCCCCGATACTACTCAAAAGGAAATGGAGGAGATTTTAAAAATAATTAAGAAAAGCGACTATGATGTTGTAGAACAACTAGGGAAAACCCCTTCAAAAATATCTATGCTGGCCTTGTTGCTCTGTTCCGAAGCTCGTGCAAAGCTTTGATCAAGTTCTTGAAGACGGCCTATGTGCCTTAGGAAACCTCCGCGAACCAGTTCCAGGAGTGTGTAGCCAGCCTAACAGCTGACAACGGTCTTGGCTTCTCCGATGCCGATTTAACATCTAAGGGGAGAAAGCATAATGATGCGCTGCATGTCTCGGTGGTATACAGAGGGACTACTCTTGCTCATGTTCTGGTTGATACTGGGTCGTATTTAAATGTCTTGCCTAAAAAAGCATTTGATAGACTAGATTGCGAAGGTCTAATTTTGAAGCCCAGCAACATCATTGTCAGAGCCTTCGATGGTTCTAAACGGATGGTCCACGGGGAAGTGGACATCCCGATTAAAGTGGGTACAAAAACTTTCAACTCCACATTTTATGTCATGGACATCCGTCCCTCCTACTCTTGCTTGTTAGGAAGGCCATGGATTCATCAAGCTAGATCCGTCACATCTACTCTACATCAGAAGCTTAAGTACCCTGTCCATGGGAAAATTATGACAGTTCGTGGCAAGGAGGAGTATATGATAAGCCATCTGAATTCATTCCGCTATGTTGAATTAGATGGTGAATTCATCAAAACCCCCTTTCAGCACTTTGAAGAGGTTTCTCCTGAAGTTGCGGTAGCCAAGACAATGACTTTTGTGCCCATCATTACCAAACCTGTGTCCCGGATGTCATCCCTTAAAGATGCGAAGGCTGTGGTTGAGGAAGGAGGAAGCACAGTATGGGGTCAACTGCCAGATTTTCCTTACAAGAAGGATAAATTTGGCTTGGGTTTCACTGCTTCTGCTCAAAGGGTTGTGCGCCGCTCCCGGACTGGAGGGCCACCATTGAAGATCACCCATCATGGAGTTCATGCTTTGGAGGATGGTGAAGATGAGAGCAATTTTGAAGATTGGATCTTTCCAACTGTTGAAGAAGGGTTGAACAACTGGGAGGCAAAAGACTTCATTCCCATTACTTTCATCAATCAGTAATTTATCTTTCGAACATTTATGTTGGTATGTAATAATTATTAAACAATTCGTACACTCTTTTTGCCTTGTGCTTTACCCGAGGTACAATAGGTCCATTTGTAAGGGTTTGATTTTTCATCTTCATATTCCATTTTAATGAATCATGGATGTTTTCATATATAAACTTTTGTGTTCATTGTCTTTTCTTTTTACATTTTATTTGTTTAAAGATGGCTATCCCTTACACACACCCACACTCACAAAATGCAGGTACCCATCCACTCCGGATTCCATGGGTAACAATTCTGCTATGGCCTTCAGTGACTCTAAAGATCTGGCCAATCATGTCGAATACGAAGGTGATGAAGACTGTGAAGTGCCTGGAGAGTTGGCTAGACTGCTGCAACAGGAAGAAAGGTTTATTCTACCTCACGGGGAGTTGTTAGAGACCATCAACTTGGGAACAGAGGAAGACAGAAAAGAAGTTAAAGTGGGTGCCAACCTAGAGCCAAATGTCAAGGAGCGTTTAGTTCAGCTGTTGAATGAATATGTTGAGATCTTTTCCTGGTCCTACGAAGACATGCCGGGACTGGATACAGATATTGTGGTTCATTGTCTCCCTACAAGAGAAGATTGTCCACCAATCAAACAAAAAGTCCGACGAATGAGGCCCGACATGTCTGAAAAGATAAAAGCTGAAGTGATGAAGCAGTTCAATGATGGCTTCCTTGCTGTTACTTCCTATCCATAATGGGTTGCTAACATTGTGCCCGTGCCTAAGAAGGATGGCAAAGTCAGAATGTGTGTGGATTATAGAGACTTAAACAGGGCTAGCCCTAAAGATGACTTTCCACTACCGCACATTGACATCTTGGTTGACAATACAGCTCAGCACAAGGTATTTTCTTTCATGGATGGATTTTCAAGGTATAACCAGATCAAAATGGCCCCCGAAGACATGGAGAAGACTACTTTTGTTACATAATGGGGTACCTTCTGCTATAAAGTGATGCCATTCGGACTGAAGAATGTCGGGGCAACTTATCAACGAGCCATGGTAGCTTTGTTTCATGACATGATACATCATGAAATTTAAGTCTATGTAGACGACATGATAGCCCGTTCACAGACAGAAGAAGAACACCTCGACCATCTGCAAAAGCTGTTTGTCAGGTAGAAAGAGTACAAGCTCAGACTGAACCCTAAAAAGTGCACTTTCGGAGTCAGGTCCGATAAACTTTTGGGATTCATCGTCAGTAACAAAGGCATCGAGGTTGATCCTGCCAAAGTCAAAGCTATACAAGAAATGCCTGACCCTCGCACTGAGAAGGAGGTCAGAGGTTTCTTGGGACGCCTAAACTATATCACAAGGTTCATTTCTCACCTAACATCTACCTGTGAACCAATCTTCAAGCTGTTGAAGAAAGATCAGGTGGTTGATTGGAATGATGACTATCAAGTTGCTTTCGATAAAATCAAGAAGTATTTGTTGTAACCTCCTATCTTGATGCCACCCGTTGAAGGAAGGTCGTTAATCATGTATCGGACTGTCCTAGAGAATTCAATGGGGTGCGTACTGGGCCAACATGACGAGTCTGGCCGAAAAGAGCATGCCATTTATTACCTTAGCAAAAAGTTTACCGACTGTGAGACTCGCTACTCACTGCTCGAGAAAACTTGTTGTGCTTTGGTATGGGCTGCTCGCCGACTAAGGCAGTATATGTTGACACATACCACTTTACTAATCTCTAAGATGGATCCGATCAAGTACATCTTCGAGAAGCCTGCTCTATCCGGAAGAATCGCTAGATGGCAGATGATCCTACTGAGTATGTTGTCAAGTATACGACCTAAAAAGCTTTAAAGGGGAGTGTGCTAGCCGATCATCTGGCCCATCAAGCTTTCGAAGATTACCAATCCATGAGGTTCGACTTTCCCGACGAGGATATCATGACATTGAGCAAAATTGAAGAAAACAGACCGTATGACGGACCTGAACAAGGATCCCGATGGGCCCTGTACTTTGATGGTGCCTCCAATGCACTTGGAAACGGTATCGGTGCAGTAATTATTTCTCCAGAAGGTTTCCATACGCCTTTCATTGCCAGACTCTGCTTCAGCTGCACCAACAACATGGCCGAGTATGAAGCTTGTATCTTTGGTCTCAAGGCCGCTATTGACTTGGGAATTAAATCTTTGATTGTATTTGGGGACTCAGCTTTGGTTATCAGTCAAATCAAAGGAGAGTGGGATATTAAACACCCTAACCTCATCCCTTACAAAGAACATGTCCTGACATTGTTACCATATTTCGAGCAGATCACCTTCGAGCACTTCCCGCGAGAAGAGAATCAGCTAGCAGATGCGCTAGCTACAATGTCATCCATGTTTAAACTTAACTGGGATAATGAGGCTCCTCAAATCACCATTGAAATAATGGACGAACCTGCACAATGTCACGAGATTAATACCGAAGAAGCAGTGGACCGACCTTGGTTTCATGACGTCAAAAGGTATCTCGAAGAACAAGAATACCCTGAAGGAGCTTCAGTCAACGAAAAAAAGTTCTTGAGGAAATTCTCTGCCAAGTTCTTTCTGAGCAATGGTATCCTATATAAGCGCAATCATGATTGCGTCCTGATCCGTTGTGTGGACAAGGTTGAAGCTGAGCAAATCATGGTTGAACTGCACAATGGTACCTTTGGCACCCACTCGAGCGAACATACGATGGCTAAGAAGATTCTACGGGCAGGCTATTACTGGTCTACCATGGAAGCTGATTGTCATCAATATTCCCGTACTTGTCACAAATGCCAAATATATGCAGACAAGATACACATACCTCCAATTCCTCTCAATGTCCTAACAGCTCCTTGGCCATTCGCTATGTGGGGAATCGACATGATTGGAGAGATCAAGCCTACAACATCCAACTGACATTGTTTCATCCTGGTGGCCATTGATTACTTTACCAAGTGGGTGGAAGCAGCTTCCTTCACCTCCGTTACAAAGAATGTTGTTGCCCGCTTCATCAAGCAGAACCTCATTTGCCGGTATGGTATCCCCGATAGGATTATCATTGACAACGGTACAAATTTGAACAATACCATGATCACCGCTCTGTGCAAGCAGTTCAAGATTCAACATCACAATTCATCTCCCTATCGGCCAAAGATGAACGGTGTTGTCGAAGCTGCGAACAAAAATATCAAGAAGATCATTCAAAAGATGACAGTCACCTACAAGGACTGGCATGAGATGTTACTGTTTGCTCTACACGGGTACCGTACCACTGCACGAACATCAACTGGGGCAACACCCTTTTCTTTGGAATACGGCATGGAAGATGTTTTACCTATCGTGGTTCAGATTCCCTCCTTGAGAATCATGAAAGATGTTGGTTTGAGTGAAGACGATTGGATTCAGACCCGGCTTGATCAACTTAACTTGATTGACGAGAAGCGACTTACTGCTGTTTGCCATGGTCAGGCGTATCATAAACGTATGATCAAGGCCTTCAACAAGAAAGTCAGAAGACAAGTATATCAAGTCGGGGATCTTGTAATCAAGCAGATCATCTTGCCGCAAAGTGATCCCAGAGGCAAGTGGACTCCTACTTACGAAGGACCATTTGAGATCAAAAACATCTTTTCTGGTGGGGCAATGATCCTGACTACCATGGACGGCGATGACCTGCCGCACCCTGCGAACGCAGACATAGTCAAAAGATACTACGCATAAACAAACCGACAAGTTGAAAACCCGAAAGGGCGACTTGGGCAAAAATGGGCATCCCGGTGAATCGAAAACCCGAAAGGGCAGTTCAGGAAAAAACTAGGGATAAACAAAAAAATCTGTACACCCGGCAAGTTGAAAACCCGAAAGGGCGACTTGGGCAAAAAAGGGTTTCCCGGTGGATCGAAAACCCGAAAGGGCGGTCCAGGAAAAAGTTAGGGAATTAAAGTGTATGACTATGTCTCGTCGGATCACTTTATGGACAATCTCTTCACAGACAAGCTCCAGGTTTCTGATCAATTCATTCATCATCGGACGAAGCCACGAATGGAAAAGATATCCAGAGTCACGAAGGCTATAGCAGAAGGGGAACCCCATGGAATTTTTACACATAACCATCTTTCTTTGTATAAATGTTTCTCAATTTTTAAGACAACATTCTCTTACTAGGATGTCTGTCTCCTTTGTACAAAATACTTACACAAAGTTAATACAAAGATACTTCAAAGTGCAGAAAATTATTTGCCTTTTATTTTTCTTTACACTTGTGTTTTATTTGAAAACGTCCAATGGTTTATTAAATGAGCATATGCATTTGAATATAATCACGGTTTACAAATAAACAAAAATGGGAAAGAATAATTACTGATATGTTGGAAGTATAGGAAAACGTCTTTAGGCTATTCCAAGTAAAATCCCCTGCAGTACATCATCGAGGTCCCCAGTGGAGCCAGAAAACTTTGGACTACAGATCCTCAGCAAAGATGAAACTTTCTTCCCCAACGAAGTCCAAAACTTCAACCCTTAAACCCCGGTGGAAGACCATCCAGTTTCCTCTAATTCCCCAGGGAGTTGTCTTAAAACCAGAAAATTCCCCTGCAAGTTATCTTAGAAACCAGATGAAAGCTTCGGATAATTCCTCAGTAGATTGGCATATAACCCAAGCTCTTGAAAACTCTTCAACAGAATAAACTTTCTCCCTACAGAGTTATATCCCAGCAGATTGAAGATTCTCAATCCCCAGCCACAGCCATCAAGTTTCTCGGGGCTCCCCAAACAAGTTTCTCAAGTAGAACTCGGCATTATTCTTACAACGGAATGTCTATCATGTTACAACTTCAAAGGACTTGAAAGATCCCAATGTCCCCAGGAAAGTCGTAAAGGATTCTCACATTCCCACAGAAGTTGTCAAAGTTCTTGTTAATCCCCACAAGTTGCCAAAGATTTTCTATCCCCAACAGTGGTCCAAGGATTTCTCTTTTTTAGCAATCAAAGGTTGTGGAATTCCCAGCATCGGTTTAGGATTTATTTTTCCCGGCAGCAGTCAAGGACTTTACTATCTCCAGCTATCAAGGATTTATTTTCCTCAGCAAGACAGCTAATCAGCTTACATGCGCATACATTACATATATCATAAACATTGATAGAACACATTTTATTGCATCATACATGTCATGCAACATAACTTTGTGTTTCA